>OX493352.1:9007384-9630220 GCA_950371115.1 Anania fuscalis
ATATGTAAAACTTCTACCTCTCTGAGTTTGGTTCCCCGGGTCAGCTCAAAAAACTCACGTTTCTAAATTTGCTACATCTGGAAGACGCCACTATTGGAGGAGGTCTATGATCAGGGGGGTTACCATATAAGTACGAATCTGAGCGATCTATTATGCATAGTACAAATCTGAGCTATTCATAACTGGCATAGCTATCGCTGCACAGACACTGAACTGCCTGGAATTTGAGTGGTAGTTGATGAGCTTTAGCTCATGGCAAGCCCCCAGAAGGAGACATCCTATGGCTTAAATGATAATAAGAAATTTTATTGGTTATAACTTCAAATATTGTCTGGTCCAGGTCCAACAAACGCCATATCTTCAGGAGAGTGTTCCGCAGAGCCTCGCTGCCCGCCGCCTTGCCGATGCTCGTCGGACGGCACTGTGGACTGTCGGGAGAAGCTGCTATCAGAACTGCCGACCACCATCCCTCATAGAGCTACCGAGATGTAAGAGAGATATCTTCTTTAATTATAGACATCTTCTTTATAAATTGGTTATAAGAGCTGATGCTCGTCGACGACAGTCTGGTGTAGTGGTTCGCGCTCCGGACTACAATGCCTGGCGGTTGCGGGTTCGAATCCCGCGAGGGGAAAATGTTAGTGTGATGAGCACGAGCACTTGCACCTAAGTCATGGATGTTTATAAACGTATTTAAGTATATTTATCCGTTATCTAGTCGCCATAGCACAAGCTTTTCTTAGTTTGGGACTAGATAATTGGTGTGATTGTGGAAACAATTTATTAATTTATTTATAAGCTAGCTCAGTGGCGGCAGCGCTTTGGTATCGATTACTAAAGTTAAGCAACCAACGCTGCGGTTGTGTGTGGAAGAATGACCATGTCAACCATATTTAGTGACATTTATCACGACCATCTCAGTGCTTCGAAAGGCATGTTCAAAGTTGGTGACGGCTGAGACCACTTGATAATGGTCGTGAAGTCTAGTCCGGAGCCTTGTAGCGACTTGATTACGCCTGAGAGTAAGGTATAGTCACTGGACTTACAACACCCCTTCACCTTCACCACCCACTCCTTGAGTATGGCCCAAACCGCCTCATAGTTGAGGTGAGGCCTGTGACCTGCAGTGGGATGTATATAGGCATACTTTAAGAGCTAGTGGACTGTCGGGAGAAGCTGCTGTCTGAACTGCCAACTACCATCCCTCATAGAGCTACTGAGATGTAAAGATTCTTATCTTCTTTAATTAATGACGTATTCTTTGTGGATAGTAAGATCTGATGCTCGTAGCTCAGTAAGCCTATATACGTCCCACTGCAGGGCACAGGCCTCACCTCAACTATGAGGTGGTTTGGGCCATACTCAAATCCTCACTTCAGTGCGAATTGGTGAAGGGGTGTTGTAAGGCCAGTGACTAAACCTTACTGCCAGATGTAACTATGCCGCCTCTAGGCCTCTGACTAGGCTTCACGACCAATATCAAGCAATATTAGCCGGGACCAACTTTTAACGTGCCTTCCGAAGCACGGAGATGCTCGTGATAAATGTCACTAAATATGGTCGGAATGGTCACCCATCCACTCACAACCGTGGCGTTGGTTGCTTAACTTTAATAATCGATACCAAAGCGCTGCCACCACTGAGCTACGAGCAACTCCTTTCTTCACCTACCCTCCCTATTGATATTGTCCAATATTTATTTATTTATAAGTATATTATATTGTTTAATTCATAATATATCTCTAATTTCCTATAAGAAATATATTTCGCCAACTTAACTAAGTTACCCGTAGCACAAGTTCACCACTAAACTATCCCCATCTCTTTCCAGCCGCCTCGAACAGAACGAGATCACAGAAGTTGGGACGGGCGCGTTCGCCGCAGTAAAACGGGTGACCCGCATCGATCTGTCCAATAACAAGATTACGAAGTTAGCTGCCGACGCGTTCACTGGACTGACGCATTTAAGTTCATTGTAAGTTTAATTGAAGATAAATAACACTTGAAAAAAATCACCGACCTCAGGTGGGACTCGAACCCACGTCCCATCGCATACCGGGCGAGTGCTTTGACCACTAAGCTACCGAGGACGACACGTGACAAGATGAAATTCTTCAAGTGTTTTTTCTCGCTTTCAAAGCCAGCGTATTCTGATTAATGTTGTAGCTATATGTATAGCTGAGTAGTATACTACCGTCAACACCCTATAGAAATATTTTTACAAATATTTGACTATTGGTTAAGATCAGAAATGCTTAAACATTGTAAATTTTGTTTTTAGCAATTCCATGCAAGGTTTAATTGAAGATAAATAACACTTGAAAAAAATCACCGACCTCTGGCTTTGACAGCGAGAAAAAACACTTGAAGAATTTCATCTTGTAAGTTATTCAAATTCTGTTATTTTTGCATCATCATCTCAGCCTATTGCAGTCCACTGCTGGACGTAGGCCTCCCCCAAAGAGCGCCAAAGAGTACGATCTCCCGCTTTGTAGGGTACTACCATACCCAAAGGGTAAAATGGGACCCTATTACTAAGGCTCCGCTGTCCGTCTGTCTGTCACCAGGCTGCTGCTGCTGGGGCAATAGATGTATGTAGCGTTGAAAGAACTCGTATAAGTTATTTTGACGAAAATTCACAAAATAATTGTATAGAGATTCTTTTTTTTTGGCAATAGAATGGTTCAATAATGTTGTTTTTCCACAGAGTGCTGTACGGTAACAAAATAAAGGATCTGCCATCGGGAATATTCCACGGGCTAACATCACTTCAACTTCTGTAAGTATTTCATCCAAGACTCAATGAAAATATAAGTTACATCAATACAAGTTTGACGACCTCCGTAGCCGAGAGGCGAGAACCCCGGACTATATGGCGTTGCCATCTCTGAGGTTCCGGGTTCGATCCCCGGTCGGGTCAATGTAGAAAACGAGCTTTTCTATATTGTCTTGGGTCAGGTTGTTGTGGTACCGTCGTTGTTTCTGATTTCTATAACACAAGTGCTTTAGCTACTTACCTTAGGATCAGAGCAATGTATGTGATGTTGTCCAATATTTATTTTATATAGATAGATACTCTTTATTGCACACCAAACAAAGAAGTTGCAGTTGATATTTACAGAAACATGTACAATTTAGGCGGTCTTATCGCTAAAATGCGATCTCTTCCAGACAACCTTCAGGCAGAGGACAACTATAAAGAAAGGGGAGAATAGTGCTGAGTGCTTATTGTGTAATTTTATATACAAACTTGCAATAACAATATCAATTAGTATGAACTACATACAACATACAAAAAATACCTACCTATTACCTTATCATTATAAAAATTGACTTTGATATATTGTTTATGGGTTTGAATTGAGCTCAGTTCGGACAGATGTTTTAACTTAAAACCTAGACTAGATTTTGTTTGTTTGTCTATAGTAATAATAATAATAATTTATTTAATTAATCTAATCTAATAAACGGTATGAGAGTTTTTTCTTGAAATGAAGACTATTTTATTTTTAATTTAATTTAAGTACCCCATCATTCAATGATCGTATCAAAAACTACCATGTTTTAATCATTAAATTTTTTTAATATTGACACAATTGTTTACAGTTTGCTGAATTCAAACGAAATAACGTGCGTGAGGAAAGACACATTCAGAGATTTGCAGAATCTCAAACTATTGTAAGTACCTATTACCCTAAATATTAAAATATAATTGTCTTATTTCTGTATTTTGATTTCCACCTGAAGCAGTCATATTTTTCAACCAACTAATGAGTTTCTCTTTGATTATATACATGTCTAGATTCCCTGTTCGAGTGTCATAAACGAAAAAAAATATATATGCCAACTGTTGGCGCCAAAGTTTGTTTCGCCCGCTCAGTTACCATAGCAACCCATACTTGTTACCATAGTAACCATAGTTGTTACTCGCTCAAATCTGGCCTGTTCTTTTGGTGACAATTGCAGCACCACACTCTATCTAGACACGTTTATAATCAAAGGAGTTTTTAATTTTATTGTTAGCAACAATTTTTGATTGATATTATTTAACTTTACTTCGGTCAGAAAACGAAATTAACAATATTATCCCAATGCCCACCTATTTAGGGAAAACGAGGTGGTATTTAATAAATAAATAGAAAAAAAAAATTTCAGACAAAAGATCCGTAGATTGTCAGTAACAATAAATTCTGGTGGTAAAAAAATAAATTCTTGTAGTAAAAAAAATAATTCTGGTGGTAAAAAAATAAATTTTGGTGGTAAAAAAAAATTTCTGTTATTTTTCAGATCACTGTACGATAATAACATAAGGTCATTATCAAATGGGACATTTGATGCGTTGACGGGAATCCAAACGCTGTAAGTATTCCGTTTTTTTTATTTATTTTTTAAAGGGTAAACTATGTTTTGTATGAAAATAGCCCATTTCTACTTCTGACTATATAAAACCTAACTTTTCATAGGTTTTATCGAAATAGTCAAGCGCAGTATAAGATTTTACACGCAGACGCCCTGCGCCCGTACAGAAATTTGTCGCCTTTTCGCCACACGATCTTCTTATACTTTATATTTTAGTTAACGACCTCCGTCGTAGCCGAGAGGCGAGCATGCCGGACTTGGCTATGCCATCTCTAAGGTCCGAGGTTCGATTCCCGGTCGGGGCAATGTGGAAAACGAACTTTTCTATATTGTCTTGGGTCTGGATGTTGTGGTGCCGTCGTTGTTTCTGATTTCTGTAACACAAGTGCTTTAACTACTTGAAACTGTAGGATGAGAGCAGTGTGTGATGTTATGTTGTCCAATATTTATTTTATTTATATTTATACTTTTACGACGTTTTAGCAATTAAACCTTTAAGGCCTTAACATCAGCCAAGTGCATAAAATCTGGGATTGAAAAAAAAAACAAAATTTCCTGTTATTTGATTCTAAAAATTAAAAATACGATATGCTAGAAAAGGATTTAATCAACATCTTGAATTGAATAATTTGGATTTTTTGTTAACTCCCTTGGATTAAAACAAACACAAAAAAGTTTCTCTTTTTTCATAAATTGCATTTTTTTCCTCAAACGGCACCAGCTATTTCGTTAGTACTGTTTTCACACAAAACAAGTTTGTGGAAATTATCTGTTTTGAATTGCGACTTTTATTTAAATATGTTTTTTATTGGCATTAATTTCATTTAAAAAAATATGTTTTTCGATTTTTAGAGGTCGCACGCGCGTATTTGTATGGTCGCGACGCGTCACGGTCATTCGAGCGTGTTAAGGCTTTTAATAGTACAAGCTGTCCCGGCGAACGTCGTACCACCTAAAAGTACACACAATAAAAAAGTCTAAGCAACACATACTTGACAAATTTCAGTTTTACAATGTGTTTTCGCATTAAATCTTTAGTATTTTCTTATTTATAATATTTTATTTATTTTATTTTTTATTTTATTCAACACAAAATCCACAGCCCTTAAATAACAAAGTTATAAAAACTTACATTATAGACAATTTTATTTAATTTACAATTTTTTTTAATGCTTTTTGATATTAAACATTCTTTTTTTTTAATAATCTTAATTAACAATAATTACGAGTAATTACTGTCTGTATTTTTCTTGTTCGCTTTCCCAACGTTTTTATTTTTATTGTTATTCGGGGCGGAGAAAAATCCAACAAATTAAAAACCATGAACATAGGTCGAGCCAGTCTCGAGTTATAAGTGTTGTAACAAACACGACTTTGTTTTATACAAGACTAGCAGCCCGTCCCGGCTTCGCACGGGGTAGACAATTATCGCTAATAGTTTCGGCAGCGCATTCGACGAAAGACATTTTAGGACTCATTTTTCTACACCTTCGGTTACATTGTTCAAATTTTACCAAGGATCCCTAATTTTTTCAAAATGAAATGTAGCCTATGTCAAATTGGAAGAATGTAGCATTGTATTGGTGAAAGAATTTTTTAAATCGGCCCAGTACTTTTTGAGCCTATTCATTACAAACATACAAAAATAGATACAAATCTTTCCTCTTTATAATATTAGTATAGATATAGAAGTATAGATTAACGACAACCACTTTCCTCAGGCATCTAGGCCGTAACCCGTTCTCCTGTGACTGCTCCCTGCGCTGGCTGGCAGCGTACTTACGTAAGAATCCCATCGAGACGTCGGGAGCCAAGTGCGACGCGCCTAAACGGATGAGTCGGAAGAGGATCGACGCACTCAGAGAGGAGAACTTTAAGTGCAAACGTAAGTATATATAATGCCACAATTTGGTTTCTATCCATCAGCCGAAAGACGTCCACTGCTGGACATAGGCCTCCCCCAAGGATTTCCACAAAGATCGGTCCTGTGCCACCCGCATCCAGCGGCTTCCCGCGACCTTCACCAGATCGTCGGTCCACCTTGTAGGGGGCCTACCAACACTACGCCTTCCGGCCCGCGGCCGCCATTCAAGGACCTTCCTGCCCCAACGGCCATCAGTCCTTCGAGCAATGTGCCCCGCCCACTGCCACTTAAGGTTTGCGATTCAGAGAGCTACGTCGGTGACTTTGGTTCGCCTTCGGATCGTCTCATTTCTGATTCGATCGCGAAGGGAAACTCCGAGCATAGCTCTCTCCATCGCCCTTTTAGTGACCTTGAGCTTTCTTATGAGTCCGATCGCTGCACGATTTGGTTTAAAATAAATTAAAATATGGTGCTTAAAAAAAGTAACAAAGAAACGTCAGGCGCCAAGTGTGACGCGCCTAAACGACTCCGACCTCATAGGAAGAAGATCGATGCACTAGGAGAGGAGAACTTTAAGTGCAAACGTAACTATATAATGCCACATTTGGTTTTGACGTGATAACGTCTTTAAATCGATGACCGGCTGCGCGCACGAAAAAAATGTTACGTTCCACGTGCGAGCGAGAGCGCGGAACAAGCGACAGAGAGGCACGATCGGCCTAAGCGTTCGGCTTGTGACGCATCTATCTCTTTCACTCCATTTTTTATGAAGCATTGGGTTCGGCTACACTTAGTTACCTAAATGGTGTTATTTATTTTTGTTTTCTTATTATTTCTGTGTTAAGCTGACTTGTGTAATTTTGTATAACTATGGACCACTGTTTTGTCTGAAATAAACGCTTTGAATTTGAACGTATTTGTCCCCAGCGGGTGAAGAAGTTCCAACCTCGTGTGGCGCATCCGGCGCGTGCCCCGCGGCGTGCGCGTGCGAGTACGGCGCGCGCGCAGTGAGTGTGACGTGCGCGCGCGCAGCGCTGTCCGAAGTGCCGAGGGATCTGCCGCTTAACACTGACGCACTGTGAGTTAGAAGCGTTTTATTAATAATCACACCGTGTGAATTTACTAACTCGTAAACTAGTTTGGCGCGGGCGGAGCAGTAGCCAAGCAGTCAAAGTGTATGCCTACTTGTTGCCTTTTGACTAGTCTTGTGATTATTTGTTTTGTTCCTCTGTTTCTGTTTTGTCTCCTGTCCTGTAAAGGTATGTGAGCGGCGGTGCATCGGCTCATCGGAACCTGCCTGGTTTTTTGGACTGACTCCGAGCCGGAGTCGGCCGGAGGAATTGGGGGTTCTTTGGTGATCCGATGTACCGTTGACACTACCCGTCCCGCGTCCTGCGGGGTCTCCGCTGAAAACCAGCGTCGTTATGGCTCTGGCTGTAGCGACAAATGCTGAGCGGGGACCTTTTCGACACTCTTTTTATGTTTATACCTATTTGATTCTGTTTGTAATTGTGCTTAAGTCAAATAAATGTATTCTATTCTAGTCTAAATGTCTGTGTAGATTGCGCCATATGATCAATGTGCAACTATTGTTAAAATTAATGTCCTTGCGAACGTTAGAAGGCGATTTACAGTGTACGGTAAAACCTAAGCTGGTTTTTGTTACACTGATTAGACATGGAATTAGATATAAGTATTCTATGTGACTTGTTTTAAATAAAATAAATAAATAAATAACCACAGGACGTCCACTGCTGAACGTAGGCCTCCCCCAGTGACTTCCAGATCGGCCGGTTGCGCGCGGCCTGCATCCAGCGTCGTCCTGCAACCTTTACCAGGTCGTCTGCCCACCTTGTGGGTGTGAGTCCGACGCTGCGCTTGCCGGTACGCGGCCTCCAATCCAGAACCTTTCTGCCCCATCGGCCGTCAGTTCTACGTGCTATGTGCCTCGTCCACTGCCATTTCAGCTTCACTTTTTATTTTATTAGTTGGCACAAAAGATGGATATTCAATTCAGGGCCGGATTAACCTGTGAAGAAGTTTATAAGTGGCAACACTGTATCTTTGGGGAGACGGTTGGCAACACCGGAAGTGTGACGCGTTTTTGCATCCTATCTGTGGAAAATGGGCTACAAGCCTTTAAAGTCTTTAAATAAAATAAATACTGAAAGAAACCTATGTTCGCGTTTTCGTCCTACAACTTGACATAACCATTAGGTTAAGTAGGCAACAGCTGTTCTGTGGCACGCGGTAGTGAGCGTGACGTGCGCGCGCGCAGCGCTGGCTGATGTGCCGAGGGTGTTGACGGTAGTATACTACTCAGCTATACATATAGCTACAACATTGATCAGAATACGCTGGCTTTGACAGCGAGAAAGAACACTTGAGGAATTTCATCTTGTCACTTAACGTCCTCGGTAGCTTAGTTGGTAAAGCACTCGCCCGGCATGCGATGGGACGTGGGTTCGAGTCCCACCTGAGGTCGATGATTTTTATTTTAAATGTTATTTATCTTCGACAAAAAGGATACTCAATCATTTAATAGACACAAACATGATACTTAATCATTTAAAAAGACATAATATCGGATACTCTATGATTAATAAAATACACAAAAAGATACATAACTATTAGTAAAATACACAAAACGATACTCAATCATTTAAAAAGACACGGACGCACTGTGAGCGATAAGCGTTTTAGTTAATTAGTAAAAGACACTACACTCAATCATAATGTAAAAGACACAAAACAGGATAACTCAATCGTTTAAGACACAAAACAGGATAACTCAATCGTTTAAGACACAAAACAGGATAACTCAATCGTTTAAGACACGAAACAGGATAACTCAATTGTCTACGACACAAACAGGATAACTCAATCGTTTAAGACACAAAACAGGATAACTCAATCGTTTAAGACACAAAACAGGATAACTCAATCGTTTAAGACACAAAACAGGATAATTCAATCGTTTAAGACACAAAACAGGATAACTCAATCGTTTAAGACACAAAACAGGATAACTCAATCGTTTAAGACACAAAACAGGATAACTCAATCGTTTAAGACACAAAACAGGATAACTCAATCGTTTAAGACACAAAACAAGATACTCGATGCTAAATCGTTTATTGCTAAATTAAAACTATGGGCGTTGTAAGCCAGGGGAGGGCCATTATTTTTTCAACTTGCTTTCGGAGAGCGACAGGGTTTGAAGTTTTGAACCCTACCAGAGACGGTTTTTCTTACAAATTAAGATATTATCCATGATCAAAAAGTACAGACAACAGCTCGTCGACCTACCACAAATCGTCAAATTTTCTCAACTGAAAATAATCTCTACATGGCTTAAAGTTGAAGGCATGGTCAGGCTTAAATTTGAAAATCAATTGGAGAACTTTTTACTTTTTGGGTAGGTCGACGTGCTGTTTACTGTACATTCTTAAAATAAATTTTACTTTTCCGTGAGCAATCAATGATGGGCCTATAAAAAAATGAATTTGAGGAAGGGACGAATAGTAATGTTTGCACATTAAAAAACCAATGAAAATTCACCGTGTGATTATGTGATTTTTGACCTTATTCTTACAATTTTGTTACAGGGTGATGTCAGATAACGCATTAGGACAGATCAAGTCAGATGGCCTCTTCGGGAGACTGCCAGATCTCACCAAGTTGGACTTTAGAAATAATGGTAAGATTGAGATTTTAAAATGTTTTCCATGACGATAGTCTAAATTCTCAGAATATAGCCCGATCCACGGAGTATATGCCATTTGCTCTATCCGATTACTGTATCCATATCACCATGTCATTGTTCGAATCACACCGTATCATTTTTGTATCACCGTATCATTTTTCGTATCACCGTATCGTAAGACGTATTACATTACATTTCTACGTAAATATATACGTAGAAAGCTAAGGGGCCTACATGATACATCTAGATACGGCGATTAATTTCAATGATACGGCGATTAATGTCAATGATACAGTGATACGGATACAGCGATCGGCTAGACTAAGTTAGACTTTAGGAACAATGGTGAGATTGGGAATTTTTAGTTTTGGCTACAGCTACATAATTTGCTGCGACAGTGAGTTTATTTAATATAGCTCAGTCCACACAGTATATACCATTTTCTTGATCCGATTGCTGTATCCGTATCATCGTATCGTTCTTCGTATCACCGTATCATATGTCGTATCACATCACATTACATTTCTATGTGACGTAGAATGCTATAAGTGGTCTTCATATGGATACGAAGATTGGTGTAAATGATACGGATACAGAAATTGGGTTGAGCAAATGATACATTGCTTACGTACTGTTAGAAATTCACGATTTGACTTCAGACAATGAATATCGTCATTCAAGGTAACCTACAACACCTGAAACAGATTCAAAAGTCAAAATTTCCCTATTTTTAATGAATAGACTACGTTTAAAGTCAAAGTCAAAATCTTTATTTGCAGAATAAAATGTGAGGTAGGTAATAGAAGTAATTAGTATTAGCAGGTATTTATATACAGGGATACATTGCAAGGTAGTGCCAAATTTTAAAAATAAGATCTAGAGGTGCACTGCATAAGGTATTTGTTTCCAATTTGAACCTCTAATGCGCGGGCGCTCCTTCTGTCAGTAATGTACCTTACATCGAAAAGGCTAAGGTTTGTTTTCGCGCGCCATTGTGACTATTATTGCATTGAACTCTGCAGTTCTAGGTTGCACAGAGATAGTGCGTGCGAATTTTTTATGAATGAGACAAGATTATACGCGTAACATCTTTGAACAGCGGCTAGTAATAAAACAATATTAGAATAGTTTTTACGAGATTGCTACCATGTACCTTATTTTTGAGTTCCCGATATTTCGGCACTGTTGCAAGCGCCATGATCACGGAGTAACTGAAGATCTTGCGGGTAAGTTGTTAAGGGCAAACATATCGGTCTACCCTCTTTCGCTGTCTTTTATTGCGCGCGACGGTACTAATGTGCAAAAACCGGAAAAAACAACAAACTGCTGTTTCGCGGTCAGATACTGTTAGTGTTGTGTGTCGAGAACAGATGCGAGAAAATAGTGAGTTTGTAGACAATGGTACCGTCGCGCGCAATAAAAGACAGCGAAAGAGGGTAGACCGATATGTTTGCCCTTAACAACTTACCCGCAAGATCTTCAGTTACTCCGTGATCATGGCGCTTGCAACAGTGCCGAAATATCGGGAACTCAAAAATAAGGTACATGGTAGCAATCTCGTAAAAAACTATTCTGATGTTAGTGACCATGAAAGTTTAAAACAATAAAAAATATAGTTTGTTTTTAAATCGTTTATATCGTAGATTTAGTTACTGATTCTGAGTGGTCCCTGGAAAATTGGCACTACCTTGCAATGTGACCCTGTATTCATTTTGGTCATCCTCCCTCAGGTATAACAGTGATCGAAGACAACGCCTTTGATGGTGCTGCCAGCATACAGGAGCTACTGTTGGACGGCAACCTGCTGCAAACTGTTACTGACAAGATGTTCTTCGGTTTACACAGCCTCACCGTACTGTAAGTATATCATATCATCATCATCATCATCATCATCATCATCATCATCATCAGTTGCTGAGGTGATCGTAGCTCTGAGGCGTCAGCAACTAAACATCGATTACTAAAATTGACGACCTCCGTAGCCGAGAGGCGAGCACGCTGGACTATATATGGCGCCATCTCTGAGGTTCCGGGTTCGATCCCCGGTCGGGTCAATGTAGAAAACGAACTTTTCTGTATTATCTCGGGTCTGGGTGTTGTGGTACCGTCGTTGTTTCCGATTTCTATAACACAAGTGCTTTAGCTGCTTACCTTAGGATCAGAACAATGTATGCGATGTAGTCCAAAAAATTTAAAAAAAAAAAGTTAAGCAACCATCTCCGCGGTTGTGTGTGGATGGGTGACCATTCCAACCATATTTAGTGACATTTATAACGAGCTTCGAAAGGCACGTTAAGAGTAGGTCCCGGCTGATATCGCTTGATAAAGCCAAGTCGAAAGCCGTGGCGGCTTGATTACAGTCATCTGACAGTAAGGTTTAGGTAAAACGGGACCCTATTACTAAGGCTCCGCTGTCCGTCTATCTGTCTTGTCACCAGGCTGTATCTCACGAACTATGATAGTTAGCCAGTTAAAAAAATCACAGATGATGTATTTCTCCGCTATAACAACAAATACTAAAAACAGAATAAAATAAATATTTAAGGGGGTTTCCTACAGCATGGCAGCATACAGCAAAAATGGTGCGGAACCCTTCGTGCGCGTGTCCGATTCGCACTTGGCCGGTTTTTTTTTAATTTTCATTCCTTTTTCTATGTTGATCCTAAATAATAATTAAAATATTTTATTTGAGCAATGGCGTGTTTACGTTATCTACGAGTAACTTTTCTTAAATTCGAAAAAAATTGACATTTTGGAATGAAAAATACATATGATACAATGATTTATACTCTCAAGTCGCTCTTTTATCATATTTTTTACAGTTTTGCACAAACAAAAATGAATTTCTAATAGCGGATAGTATATCCTATAACATATTTTAGTGGCAACATCGAGCGCTAAATAAAAAAAAAATTGTTGCAGGTCGCTCGCAGAAAACAAAATAAAATGCATCACACCCGGCGCGTTTGATCATCTCACCATGCTGTCTACGCTGTAAGTATAATTAAATTATAAATTATTTCCACAATCACACCAATTATCTAGCCCCAAACTAAGCAAAGCAAAGTTACTCCGTGATCATAGCGCTTGCAACAGTGCCGAAATATCGGGAACTCAAAAATAAGGTACATGGTAGCAATCTCGTAACAAAGTGCTTAGAATAGCTAAGCAAAGCTTGTGCTATGGCGACTAGATAACGGATAAACATACTTACATACGTTTATAAACATCCACGACTTAGTGCAAATGCTCGTGCTCATCACACATACATTTTCCACTCGCGGGATTCGAACCCGCAACCGCCAGGCATTGTAGTCCGGAGCGCGAACCAATAGAAATAAATACAAAATTTAAAAACTGTATTAATTTAATAATAAAGAAATGTCTGTCAGAATAGATTACCGATATAAGCTATGAAGTTACAATTAGACCAACTCCCTAACTCGAAAATAAAATTCAACTATCCATACATTTTGGTCGAATGAATATTGAAATGAAATGAAATTATTTATTCTGTATATAGGCCCTCTTCCGGGCACTTATACACGTCCCAAAATATAACTTAGCCCTACCACCGCTTCGGGACTACTTATAGAGACAGTATATTGCACTTACGGCTCTTTTCTGCAACACAAAGATTGATTCAATGTCAGCAGCTGATCCCCTTAGCAATAGACCATACGACAACAAACTGTGAAAATAACTAAAGTATACTAGGCTTGCCGTTTCGACATCAGTTAAAAGCCTTATTTTCCTCACAGCATAAGCCGCCGAACTGAGCCTTCCTGACAGGGCAATTATATGGGGACCCCATTGCAGTCGTGAGTCTAATGTGATTCCCAAAAACGTTGTTGAATCAACCGCATCTATATGATCGTCTGACATATTTATATGCGTAATGATCTGCCTTACATTGTGCATAGTGAATTTAATGCACTTGGTATTTTTCGCATTTAGTAAGAGATTGTTGGCAGTAAACCAGCGTACTACTTGTGAGAGCGCATCATTCGTATTGTATGGATCAGCTGTTTTATTTTGCAGTTAGAAAGTTGGTACAAATAGTAAGACTTGATCGTTTGTATCACGAGAGTCATCTCAGAAGGTTTGGATAAAAAAATCACCCTGTATAAACCAATTTACTACCTAACAGTATTATTCTCGTCAGCTTTTCAAATGTTTTTATTATTTACTCTGCTATTCGGGACGGAGACAAATCCAACAAATTATAAACCATGATAATTGGTCCAGCCTTTCTCGAGTTGTAACAAACCCGACTTTGTTTTATATAAGGTGTAAGTGAATTAGTGTCAGATATTTTTAGGAGTAACTAAGACTATCACATGGATCACATATAAGATAAATTTAAAATTATAGAACAAACTTAAAAAAATCGAAAAAATAAAAAGTTTTAAAATAAAGAATCTACATTATCCTGTACATGAACCCAAACACCACAAGTAGACTACTCACACAACGCTAGCCGATTCATAACCTCTCCAGAATTACATTAATGCATTCAAATAAACATATTACACTGTTCATCATAATATCATATTACTTGGTGCGTGAATTAAAGTTTGTTCTATAATTTTAAATTTATCTTATATGTGATCCATGTGATAGTCTAAGTTACTCCTAAAAATATCTGACACTAATTCACTTACACCTTATATAAGGTCCGATTTTATTAGTGTATATCCTGTTAACCTGTGACTATATAGGTTTAAAGCAATCGTAAAAACCAACTTTCAAGTGTCTATCATAAAATCTAAAAAAGTAAAAAATAAATTACAAAATAACAACATCGACTTCATATTGCATAAACTCGTCCTATCTTCAACTCTTTCTCGCTCTGTACAAGGGGAAGGAATAAGACGGATAATCAGATGGTTAAACGTACCAAAGATAGAGTATATTGGAATATGAAGTCAATGTTGTCGATTTTGATTTTAAACTTTTTTAGTTTTTATGGTACACTTTTGTAAATTGGTTTTTTCGATTGCTTTTCACCTCTATAGTCACAGGTTAACAGGATGTACACTAATAAAATCGGACCTTATATATTAAGATATCAATGGTTAATTTGTATTATAGCAACTTAGAAACGAACCCTCTCGAATGCACGTGCCACATCTCGTGGCTGTCGTCGTGGCTGCGCGCGCGCCGCCTGTCTCCCGGCGCCACCTGTCGGTCGCCGGCTGCACTAAGAGACGCCAACCTACACCACTTGGAACTCAGCGACTTTAAGTGCTCGCGTAAGTTTAGTGCACATTTCTGACCAATAGATGGTGTTGTATGTTTGATTCCTTTTGTACCTATGATTCTTTGTTTTGCTTTTTAGAATTCTTTATTTAAAACAAATTTAGGTATAAGTACACTATAACTAACAAAACAATATTATAGTAACATTTACATACGACAGGAAAACACTTTTTGAGTAGTACCTATGATTGCCAGCCTAAATTTAGTTCAGAAATCTGACTGAAAGATGGCGTTATACCTACCTAGCCTAAAACTTTGTGAGTTCTAGTTTTTGCGTAAGTTTAATGCACAATTCTGAACAATAGATGGCATTATACCTACATTTTTAATTGCTCGTCTAAGTTTAGTATCAATCATGAACAATAGATGTCGTTGATTGCGCGATAGAACGCGGTAGTGGCTCTCGTCTTCGCCAGTTGGTACAAATCACACCAACTAACAACTAAGTGGGTGTTGTGTCACAGTTTTACGCTTTGATTTAATGTTAATAAAAATAAACACAAGCTTAACACAAACTATATTTTTTTATTTCGAAGCCAAATTTTTCTTATGAAATTGTACAAGTTTGCCTAAGAAACATGAACCGAAATATTAAAATCGAATCACTTGTAACTTCTTAACATTCTCATCCTTATTTAAAATGAGGGACTAGTTTTAAACGATGTCTTAATGATAGCCAACCTGTTTTAAATATCACAAATGTCTTGGTAATTTGTTTAAGTAAGTAAGACATGACAGTACATAAATTAGACATTAAGGCTGCCTGTCCACCGGAGCAGAGCGAGGCCGCGGAGCGGAGAAACGGAGAAATATTAACCAATAGGATTACACAAAATCTCCGCTCCTCTTCAGTAGACAGGGAGTTGCGAACTAGTTTAAAAATTCAAAAAAATACAGTAAGCGGAGCGGGGATACTGAGCGGGGAGGCGGAGCGGGGAAGCTGAGCGGGGAAGCTCACTCGGCTCCGCTGCCTCGCTCCGCTTTGGTGGACAGACACAGTACGCAACTCCGCTCCGCCATACCCCGGTTCTCCGCTCCGCACCCTCGCTCCACTTCGGTGGACAGGCAGCCTAAGTGGGTTGGGGAATCTATAAGACAGTGTTTAGACCTATTATTTGTTGTTGCACTAAGGCAGAGTTTATATTTTACCTTACATCCTAACGAGTTATTCGTTTCCAGCGGAAGACAAAGGCTGCTTAGCCCCCGACTACTGTCCAACGCCTTGCAGTTGCACCGGCACCGTCGTGAGATGCTCCCGCGCTCAGCTCACGACTCTCCCTGAGAACATACCGAGGCAGACCACTGAGCTGTAAGTACCTTAGTTCCAATGAACACTACGCTAGCTAAAATTTTCTATTTGTTTTGTTTTTATCTAAATTAACTCACTTTTTAGGGTTCCGTACCCAAAGCGTAAAATAGGCTATTATTAAGGCTCCGTTGTCCGTCTGTCTGTCTGTCTATCTGTCTGTCACCACGCTGTATCTCATAAACCGTGAAAGTAAGAGTTAAAATCTTCACAGATGATGTATTTCTGTTGCCGCTTTAACAACAAATACTAAAAAACAAGAATACAATAAATATTTAAGGGGCTCCCATACAACAAATGTGTTTTTTTTTTGCCGTTTTTTATAGATAATGGTACGGAACCCGTTCGTGTGCGAATCCGACTCGCACTTGGCCGTGATACAATGTCATCGAGGTAGCTAAAAACAATTCGATATGAATTTCTTAAAAAGAGTTAACCTCCTTTTCGGAAACTGTCGCTAAACCCTGATCAAACGTCATTTTTCTCCCCAGATACCTAGAATCCAACAAGATAACCACGATAACTCCTGACCAGATCCGCCACCTCACCCAGCTGACCAGGCTAGATCTCTCCAACAATCAGATCAGCGTACTAGCCAACGACACCTTCGAGGGTCTCACTAAACTGGCCACACTTATAGTCAGTTACAATCAGCTCAGATGTGTTCAGGTGAGTGTAATTACTTGGCAACAGCTTCTAGCATCACCAACAAAACACGATATGATATGATATGATATGATATAGCGATTTATTGACACCCAATTGTCAATATGTGACGTCAACGGCACGGACATGACGTATGCTCGCTGTTTCGATAAAAGTTCAAGATGGCGGCTATCTATATTATATTTTGACAGCTAGGTGTCGAAAAATCGCTATATCATATCATATCTACTACACATAGATATATTACTCTGATCCTAAGGTAAGTAGCTAAAGCAATTTTGCTATATTAGTAAGATAGGAAAATGGGGGAAGGAGGCTATGACACAATTACGCGCTTGCAAGACACCTTCAAATGCCTCCTTAAGATAGCTTGCCATATCATAGAAGAGTATAGGAACCGGAGGGAGGGCGGCAACAATTGAATTAGCGTGCTTGCCAACGACATCTTAAATGCCTCACATAGCAAGTTGGTCACCTCACCCAGCTGACTAGGCTAGACCTTTCCAACAACCAGATCAGCGTACTAGCCAACGACACCTTCGAGGGTCTCACTAAACTGGCCACACTTATAGTCAGTTACAATCAGCTCAGATGTGTTCAGGTAGGTGTAGTTAAATAAATAGATTGTTTTCACAATCACACCAATCAGCTAGCCCCAAACAAAGCAACTCTGGTCACGTTTATACTACTTACAGTACTATGGTGACTAGTTATCGGATCAACATACTTAAATACGTATATTTATATAATTATTAGACAGCAAGAGATAAGAATTATCATTACAAGAGATATTAGGGGGGGTGGGGCAATCAGATCAGCGTACTTGCCAACGACACCGAGGGTCTCACTAAACTGGCTACCCTGATAGTCAGTTACAATCAGCTCCGATGTGTTCAAGTGATTATGCTGCGCTGGCTCTTTTCAACTCTAGTCTACAATATGAATGAATGAATGAAAATCGTTTATTTGGCACAATTTAAAATAATTACTGGTTTTACTGGTGAAATAAGTACGTGTAAAATATAGAAATAAATGGGCCTAATGTATCAAGTATCTATTTTTTTACTAAACTGAGGAAAAGGAGGGCCGGCCAACTACAATCAACTTAGATGTGGGCACTTGGGCAGGTAAGTATACTATAGGGGGGGGACTCAGATCACCGTTCTTGCCTGACACCCTCAGAGTCCTCACCAAGCTGATTACACTTATAGTCAGCTACAGTCTGAAAGGGGGGGCTTATTCAGCTTAGTGTATAGGTGAGTGTACTGGGAAAGGGGGGAGGGGGCAACAATCGAATTAACGTGCTTGCTAACGACATCTTAAATGCCTAACTAAGCTAGCTGGCAATATAGCTGTTACGGACACGGAGGGGCAACCATCAGTTCAGTGTACTTGCCTAGGACACTTCCAGAGGTCTCACGTAGCTGGATTGGTCTGCAGGCCACCTTATAGATAGAGTATAGTACAGATAGAGTATAGGCAGGGGGGGGGGGGGGGGCAAAAATTAGATCAGCTCAACACCCAGATCCGAGACAGTAAAAGTCAGCTCATCAGAGTGCACGTAGGTGTACGTATTGAGGGGGGACAATCAGATCTGAGTTCTCGCGATCGACTCAGTGCACTGACCCATACTATTTAATAAACTTGTAAAGAACTAAAATGAAATGAAATTATTTATTCTGTATTTAGGCCCTCCTCCGGGCACTTATACACGTCCCAAAATATAACTTAGCCCTTCTACTACATATAAGCTGGTTATGAGAAGAAACAGCGCAATAAACTCAGTCACCTTTGTCAGCCTGATTTTACAGGAAATACATTTTACAAGACAATTAGTAAGTGCGAGCTAGGCAGTTTAAGTCCATACACTCTTGTCGTTTAAATAATCTTCTAATTTGTAATATCCTTTTGTCATAAGGACTTTTTTAATGTGGATTTTGACCTCATGAATCGGTAGTTCAACAAGAGTTTGTGGTAATTTATTGAATTTTTTTATACCATTCCCCAAAAATGAATTACCAACTTTTTTCAATCTGACTAACTAACCAAACAATTGTACTATTATAATGTTTGTTTCAGCGCGACGCTCTCAAAGGGCTGACTCAGCTTCGGGTGCTGTCCCTGCACGGGAACAACATCTCCATGCTGGCTGACGGAGTCTTCAGGGACTTGGAGTCCATTTCACATGTGTAAGTAAAGATATAATACGGTCGTCCATTACTCACGAGATGTTTATAGCAACTGGTTAACTCCCCCCACTCCCATGGTGATACGTGGTGAGGTTAAAGACTATCCTTCCCCTTCCTCAAACAACGGAATCAGTCACGATCGCCTTTTAAAAATCCCCCCCCCCCCCTTGTGATTGCTTCCGAACCCCCTCTCCCCCTTTTGAGCCTCACGCGATGTATATCATAGTTGAAAAAGGCCTGTGCCCTGCAGTGGAACCTATATACCTATGGGCTAGCCATACAACTAGCGGCACCGATGATGAGCGCTGGGTGAAAGATGCACAGAAGCCCATTACGATTACGGCAAGTCGCGCGACGCGCCTGCACCGCCGGCCGGGATTGGTTGTTAGCTCCGCGCACACGCGTCTCTGATACGATGATGATAAGATGCGCAAAGCGATCCCCACTCATTACCCCGGCGCTCAACATCAGAGCCGGGTACTGTACTTTTTAGGGTTCCGTACCCTAAGGGTAAAACGGGACCCTATTAGTAAGACCGCTGTCCGTCTGTCTTTCAGTCCGTCTGTCACCAGGCTGTATCTCATGAACCGTGATAGGAGAGTTTAAATTTTCACAGATGATGTATTTCTGTTGCCTCAATAACAAAAAATACAAAAAAACAGAATAAAATAAATATTTAAGGGGCACCCATACAACAGACATCATTTTTTGTGCCGTTCTTATAGATAATGGTACTAAATCCTTCGTGCGCGAGTCCGACTCGCACTTGGCCGGTTTTTTATGAATTAATTTTATCGCTATTGTACTGATTTGCAAGATACGCAGACAGGGTACCGGCCGTTTATTAATTGTCAAAGGTTTCATACAAGTGAATGGTTATTTTAGTTGATTTGAACGAACGAAACACTTTCGTAGTAGGCCTCTTGAGACGAGCATCCACGTCTCGTCAGATGCGCAAAGCGATCCCACTCTTTGTCCCAGCGCTCAATATCGGTGTCTACTTTACTTTTTTTTTAATTATTCTTGTATTTGTATACCCAGCGCTCTCGGTTCCAACCCACTCTACTGCGACTGCGCGCTGCGCTGGCTGTCTGCGTGGGCGCAGAGCGCGCGCGAGTACGCCGAGCCCGGCATCGCGCGCTGCGCCGCGCCGCCGCCCATGCGGGACAAGTTACTGCTCAGCACGCAGCCCAGTGCTTTTGTTTGTAAAGGTCAGTGGGGTAGCTATGAGCTAGACTGCAGAGGGCAGTGGGGGAGCTATGAGCTGGACTGCAGAGGGCAGTGGGTAGCTAGCGGGCGAGTGAGCTGGACTGCAGAGGGCAGTGGGTAGCTAGCGGGCGAGTGAGCTGGACTGCAGAGGGTAGTGGGGATTGATAGCTAGGTCAGTGATGAAGGTAGGTGGTTGCGGGGTGGGATCCCTTATAGAGGGGGCATTTAGGCCATCTTGATTGGGGCCACAAAGTCAGGATAGTCTTTATAGGTGGTCACCAGGGCTGTTTAAATACTAGGGATTTGTAAAGGTCAGTGGTGACAGTTAGCTGGGGAGTGAGCTGGACTGCAGAGGGCAGTGGGCGGCAAGCGGGCGCGTAAGCTGGACTGCAGAGGGCAGTGGGCGGCTAGCGGGTGAAGGAGCTGGACTGCAGAGGGCAGTGGGGCAACTAGCGGGCGAGTTGGAGTTGGGACACGTCTACGGTTACCATGGCAACTACTGTCAACACAAGCGGGAGTACGTTGCGCCGCGCCGCCGCCCATACGGGACAAGCTGCTGCTGAGCACGCAGCCCAGCGCTTTTGTTTGTAAAGGTCAGTGGGGTAGCTATAAGCTGGACTGCAGAGGGCAGTGGGCGGCTAGCGGGCGAAGGAGCTGGACTGCAGAGGGCAGTGGGGGGAGCTAGCGGGCGAGGGAGCTGGACTGCAGAGGGCAGTGGGTTAGGTTTGTAAAGAAGATAGGCGGTTGCGGTTTCAAAATCTTTATATAGGGCTGTCTTTAGAGGACTACCAGACCAGGAGTGGCTTAATAATAGACTCCATGATTCGTCTTCATAATTGGCGTTTAGGACTGTTTTAAAAAAAGACGGCTAGGGCTGTCTAATGGGGCGACTAGGGCTGACCCAATAAGAAGCATTCAGGCCTGTTTGAATTGGAATCAACCAGGGCTGTCTAAATCGGAGCCACCAGGGCCGTCTTAATAGAAGGCTACACGGCTAACGGTGGTTGCCATGGCGACCACAGTCAACACGTAAGCGGAGCCCGGCATCGCGCGCTGCGCCGCGCCGCCGCCCTTTACGAGACAAGCTGTTACTGAGCACGCAGCCCAGCGCTTTTGTTTGTAAAGGTCAGTGGGCGGCTAGCAGGCGAGTGAGCTGGACTGCAGAGGGCAGTGGGTGGCTAGCGGGCGAGGGAGCTGGACTGCAGAGGGCAGTGGGGCAACTAGCGGGCGAGTTGGAGTTGGGACACGTCTGCGGTTACCATGGCAACCACTGTTAACACGCGCGCAGTACGCGGAGCCCGGCATCGCGCGCTGCGCTGCGCCGCCGCCCATGCGGGACAAGCTGCTGCTGAGCACGCAGCCCAGCGCTTTTGTTTGTAAAGGTCAGAGGGGCAGCTATGAGCTGGACTGCAGAGGGCAGTGGGCGGCTAGCGGGCGAGGGAGCTGGACTATATAGGGCAGTGGGGATTGATAGCTAGGTTTACAGAAGACTTTATAGAGGGCTGTCTTTATGGGACTACCAGAGCAGAACTGTCCTAATAGGTGGCTACAGGTTCTTCTAAATAGAAAGCTGTCTAAATAGAGAGCGGCTAGGGCTATCCAAGGGGCGAATAAGGCTGACCAAATAGAAAACATTCAGGCCTGTTTAAACGGCTGTTTAGTGCCAAACAAAGCGACACCTATCGCAATAAAATTGCACTGTTTTCCATTGATTAGTTGTGTCAAGATCCATATTGATATAGTGCATATTCAATTAGTCGTAATCATTCCTATATGTTTCTGGCGCATAATCATTTACCTTTTGGTCTCCCCCCAGGCAAACCCCCCTCCGAAATCGTATCCAAATGCGACCGCTGCCACAACAACCCTTGTCAGAATGGCGGCGCCTGCGCAGCGACCAGCAACGGTGGCTACGAGTGTGCGTGCGCGCGCGGTTTCCATGGCGACCACTGTCAACACGAGATCGATGCCTGCTACGGGTCTCCGTGCGCCAACGGGCAGTGCCAGCTGCTGGAGGAAGGGAGGTTTCAGTAAGTGTTTGCATTATCGTGTTTGGTTTAGGATCACCGCAGGGCCATAACCATGAACTCTTAAAACAATCTCAAAGTTGTCAAATCTGTCAATTTTGGTACGTCATTTCATACAAAATTTGACATAAATGATAATGTTTGACGGATTTGTGATTGTTTTAACAGTTCATGGTTAGGGCCCAGGTATCTTTGTAAGGGACATACAAAGCCGGCTTCATAGTGGAGCAACATGACTCTATAGGGGCTACCAGGCCAGAATATCCTGTGTAGGGGGGCCACCAGGTTCGTGTAAATAGGAGCCAACCAGGGCCGTCTAAATGGGGGAGGGCACTAGGAACGCCTTTAAAGGTCTTGATGTTTCCAAGGCCGGCTGTATGGGGAGGCACTTGGGCCGTCTTGTTGGTGGAGGGGGGGGGGAGTATTTAAATGCGACGGCTGACAACATTGGCGGTTTGCGGTGGCTACGACTCCGCGTGCGCGCGCGGTTTCCCCTACTGGTTTCCTTGAGTGAATGGGCAGTGCCAGCTGCTGGAGGAAGGAAGGTTTCAGTAATTTTTAGTGTAGTTAGGTATAAGTTTACCAGGGTTATCTTTTGACCTCCAAAGCCAGCTTTATAGGTTTCCACCCGGTTCATCTAAATAGAGGGCTACCCGGGGCCATTGAGGTATAATGTACTAGCGTACCCCGGGGCGGTCTATAGGGAGCTACTAGAGTCCTGTAAATGTGCTCTACTAAGGCCGTCTGAATGGGAGCCCCTGGGGCCGTCTTTAAAAGTCTTGGTTGTAAGGCACCAGAGCTGTCTGTGGGGGCTACAGGGCCGTCTATATAGAGAAAAAATTATCAGGGTTGGCTTCAACTATAGGTAGGCCCAAGGTTAATGCATTAAACCGGATAGGCAAAGGTCTTGTGGCTATCCGGATGACTATTCATCATATAATTCGCTCTGAGCCCGGATATTTAAAAATCGTCAGTTCAATCCCCATTAAAGAGAAAGGTGTGCTATTTGCCTGAAAATAACCTCTCACGTTTGCCCTAGCTGCTCCTGCCAGCCGGGCTACACCGGCGTCCGCTGCGAGGTTGACATCGATGACTGCGTGGCGCATCGCTGCCAGAACAACGCTACTTGCGTTGATCATCTAGAGGGGTACTCTTGCAAATGCGCGCCGGGGTATATGGGTGAGTTTGATAAGATTTACATGTATTCCAAGGCAATTTTTCGGAATAGTTGCAATGAAAAGCCATCAACCAGCCATCTTCCTAAGGTAGGCGGTCCATTGAGCTGGGGGGCGTCCTACACTACGTTTACTATGCGTGACGGCTGCCACTTCTTAATTAGTTAATTCATTCAATCATCATCATCGCCAGCCTATATCAGTCCACTGCTGGACACAGGGCTTTCCAAAAGGAGGATTTTGCCATAATCGCCACGCTTGGCAGGCGGGTTGGCGATCGCAGTTTGGCCAATGGTGGAGAGGAGACGCTGCTGCCCGTCTTCTTGTGGCGGTTCTCCTGTAGTCGCCTCTTACGACACCCATAGGAAGAGAAGGGGTGGTGCTATTCTTTTAACGTGCCGGCACCACACGGCACGGCATTCATTCAATATTATAGTTTAATTAAATTTACATTGTTAAAACCTTTTCAAGTAACGAAAAGTAACTAATCGTATTTCTGAACTGGTTCATAAATTAAATACAAAATTAGGATGCTTTTAATGCCTTACTTCGGGACCATAAAAATGCATTTTATTATAAAACCGTTGGAAACTGTAATATTTGCTCCCAGGCGAGTTCTGCGAAAAGAAGATCCCCTTCTGCACAGCGGAATTCAACCCGTGCGCGAACGGCGCAGTCTGTAGCGACCACGTCAGCCACTACTCCTGTGCGTGCCCCAAGGGGTACTCCGGGCAGAACTGCACCGTCAACGCTGATGACTGCATCAACCATATGTGCCAGGTGAGCCACATAAAACAGCCTTAAGTGACCTATGGGGTCACCAACCATGAAAGGTCACTTTTGGGTCACTAGAAGTGCCAGGGGAGCCACTTATAACAGCCTTAAGTGACCTATGGGGTCACCATGAAAGGACACTTTCGGGTCACTAGGAGTGCAAGGTGAGCCACTTAAAACAGTCTTAAGTGACCTATGGGGTCACCATGAAAGGTCACTTTCGGATCCTTAGAAGTGCCAGGGGAGCCACTTAATACAGCCTTAAGTGACCTATGGGGTCACCATGAAAGGTCAATTTCGGGTTACTAGAAGTGCCAGGGGAGCAACTTATAACAGCCTTAAGTGACCACTTATGGGGTCACTTTAGGGTTCACAAGGATTTAAAAGGTCTTAGAAAGTGACAATAATGTGTGTTGTTTGGTGGTAAATGAAGGAGATCATTGTGACGGTAAGAACTGGCTGCATGGATGGAGGCACGCCAATGTTCTGCCTCCGCTGAAAATATTTTGAATATTTTGTGGCAGCTTAGCGTTAATCTATAATTGATTTTGGAAAGAAGATTGAATTAAGACTAGCTACAACTAATTTCTCTGATAAATTCATGTAACATGGTATTTAGACAATTTTTATTTCATGTGGAATAGTATGTACATGGTACATAATACTCGTACTAAATAAAGGTATATTAACAACCAACAAACATTAGGTCTTGTGAAGGGCTCCCTAAGAGGTTGTCGCTTTTGAGAGGGTACAGAATTCTCATTGCTGTAGTCGCCTCTTACGACGCCCATAGGAAGGGAAGGGGTGCTGCTATACTTTCAACGTGCCGGCACCACACGACACAATCCGTCCGTTTTCAATTGTTCATAAATTGTCAAACCTCTGATTCGGGGAAATGTATGTTTTAATCGATTGGATAATACGACCGGGGAATGTATGTTTTAATTTGATCGGATAATACCACCGACCGAACGATGCACTTTCGTTACGCCTCCTGTATTCTAAAAGATCTCTCGATCCCTTCCAGAACGGCGCAACGTGCGTGGACGGCCTCGACGAGTACAAGTGCGCGTGCGCGGCGGGGTACGCGGGCCGCTACTGCGAGGCCGCGCCGCACGCCGCGCTCGGCACCTCGCCCTGCGCACACCACGACTGCGTGCACGGCGTCTGCTACCTGCCGGCTGTGCTGCGGCAGCAGGTACGTGCATCTCGTACCCACAGCACACTGTGCGACTCTAGACGGTCTCACCGCGACGAGTACAAGTGCCGGGTATAGTCCTGCGCGCACCACGACTGCGTGCACGGCGTCTGCTACCTGCCGGCTGTGCTGCGGCAGCAGGTACGTGCATCTCGTACCCACAGCACACTGTGCGACTCTAGACGGTCTCACCGCGACGAGTACAAGTGCCGGGTATAGTCCTGCGCGCACCACGACTGCGTGCACGGCGTCTGCTACCTGCCGGCTGTGCTGCGGCAGCAGGTACGTGCATCTCGTACCCACAGCACACTGTGCGACTCTAGACGGTCTCACCGCGACGAGTACAAGTGCCGGGTATAGTCCTGCGCGCACCACGACTGCGTGCACGGCGTCTGCTACCTGCCGGCTGTGCTGCGGCAGCAGGTACGTGCATCTCGTACCCACAGCACACTGTGCGACTCTAGACGGTCTCACCGCGACGAGTACAAGTGCCGGGTATAGTCCTGCGCGCACCACGACTGCGTGCACGGCGTCTGCTACCTGCCGGCTGTGCTGCGGCAGCAGGTACGTGCATCTCGTACCCACAGCACACTGTGCGACTCTAGACGGTCTCACCGCGACGAGTACAAGTGCCGGGTATAGTCCTGCGCGCACCACGACTGCGTGCACGGCGTCTGCTACCTGCCGGCTGTGCTGCGGCAGCAGGTACGTGCATCTCGTACCCACAGCACACTGTGCGACTCTAGACGGTCTCACCGCGACGAGTACAAGTGCCGGGTATAGTCCTGCGCGCACCACGACTGCGTGCACGGCGTCTGCTACCTGCCGGCTGTGCTGCGGCAGCAGGTACGTGCATCTCGTACCCACAGCACACTGTGCGACTCTAGACGGTCTCACCGCGACGAGTACAAGTGCCGGGTATAGTCCTGCGCGCACCACGACTGCGTGCACGGCGTCTGCTACCTGCCGGCTGTGCTGCGGCAGCAGGTACGTGCAGCTCGTACCCACAGCACACTGTGCGACTCTAGACGGTCTCACCGCGACGAGTACAAGTGCCGGGTATAGTCCTGCGCGCACCACGACTGCGTGCACGGCGTCTGCTACCTGCCGGCTGTGCTGCGGCAGCAGGTACGTGCAGCTCGTACCCACAGCACACTGTGCGACTCTAGACGGTCTCACCGCGACGAGTACAAGTGCCGGGTATAGTCCTGCGCGCACCACGACTGCGTGCACGGCGTCTGCTACCTGCCGGCTGTGCTGCGGCAGCAGGTACGTGCATCTCGTACCCACAGCACACTGTGCGACTCTAGACGGTCTCACCGCGACGAGTACAAGTGCCGGGTATAGTCCTGCGCGCACCACGACTGCGTGCACGGCGTCTGCTACCTGCCGGCTGTGCTGCGGCAGCAGGTACGTGCAGCTCGTACCCACAGCACACTGTGCGACTCTAGACGGTCTCACCGCGACGAGTACAAGTGCCGGGTATAGTCCTGCGCGCACCACGACTGCGTGCACGGCGTCTGCTACCTGCCGGCTGTGCTGCGGCAGCAGGTACGTGCAGCTCGTACCCACAGCACACTGTGCGACTCTAGACGGTCTCACCGCGACGAGTACAAGTGCCGGGTATAGTCCTGCGCGCACCACGACTGCGTGCACGGCGTCTGCTACCTGCCGGCTGTGCTGCGGCAGCAGGTACGTGCATCTCGTACCCACAGCACACTGTGCGACTCTAGACGGTCTCACCGCGACGAGTACAAGTGCCGGGTATAGTCCTGCGCGCACCACGACTGCGTGCACGGCGTCTGCTACCTGCCGGCTGTGCTGCGGCAGCAGGTACGTGCATCTCGTACCCACAGCACACTGTGCGACTCTAGACGGTCTCACCGCGACGAGTACAAGTGCCGGGTATAGTCCTGCGCGCACCACGACTGCGTGCACGGCGTCTGCTACCTGCCGGCTGTGCTGCGGCAGCAGGTACGTGCATCTCGTACCCACAGCACACTGTGCGACTCTAGACGGTCTCACCGCGACGAGTACAAGTGCCGGGTATAGTCCTGCGCGCACCACGACTGCGTGCACGGCGTCTGCTACCTGCCGGCTGTGCTGCGGCAGCAGGTACGTGCATCTCGTACCCACAGCACACTGTGCGACTCTAGACGGTCTCACCGCGACGAGTACAAGTGCCGGGTATAGTCCTGCGCGCACCACGACTGCGTGCACGGCGTCTGCTACCTGCCGGCTGTGCTGCGGCAGCAGGTACGTGCATCTCGTACCCACAGCACACTGTGCGACTCTAGACGGTCTCACCGCGACGAGTACAAGTGCCGGGTATAGTCCTGCGCGCACCACGACTGCGTGCACGGCGTCTGCTACCTGCCGGCTGTGCTGCGGCAGCAGGTACGTGCAGCTCGTACCCACAGCACACTGTGCGACTCTAGACGGTCTCACCGCGACGAGTACAAGTGCCGGGTATAGTCCTGCGCGCACCACGACTGCGTGCACGGCGTCTGCTACCTGCCGGCTGTGCTGCGGCAGCAGGTACGTGCAGCTCGTACCCACAGCACACTGTGCGACTCTAGACGGTCTCACCGCGACGAGTACAAGTGCCGGGTATAGTCCTGCGCGCACCACGACTGCGTGCACGGCGTCTGCTACCTGCCGGCTGTGCTGCGGCAGCAGGTACGTGCAGCTCGTACCCACAGCACACTGTGCGACTCTAGACGGTCTCACCGCGACGAGTACAAGTGCCGGGTATAGTCCTGCGCGCACCACGACTGCGTGCACGGCGTCTGCTACCTGCCGGCTGTGCTGCGGCAGCAGGTACGTGCAGCTCGTACCCACAGCACACTGTGCGACTCTAGACGGTCTCACCGCGACGAGTACAAGTGCCGGGTATAGTCCTGCGCGCACCACGACTGCGTGCACGGCGTCTGCTACCTGCCGGCTGTGCTGCGGCAGCAGGTACGTGCAGCTCGTACCCACAGCACACTGTGCGACTCTAGACGGTCTCACCGCGACGAGTACAAGTGCCGGGTATAGTCCTGCGCGCACCACGACTGCGTGCACGGCGTCTGCTACCTGCCGGCTGTGCTGCGGCAGCAGGTACGTGCAGCTCGTACCCACAGCACACTGTGCGACTCTAGACGGTCTCACCGCGACGAGTACAAGTGCCGGGTATAGTCCTGCGCGCACCACGACTGCGTGCACGGCGTCTGCTACCTGCCGGCTGTGCTGCGGCAGCAGGTACGTGCAGCTCGTACCCACAGCACACTGTGCGACTCTAGACGGTCTCACCGCGACGAGTACAAGTGCCGGGTATAGTCCTGCGCGCACCACGACTGCGTGCACGGCGTCTGCTACCTGCCGGCTGTGCTGCGGCAGCAGGTACGTGCAGCTCGTACCCACAGCACACTGTGCGACTCTAGACGGTCTCACCGCGACGAGTACAAGTGCCGGGTATAGTCCTGCGCGCACCACGACTGCGTGCACGGCGTCTGCTACCTGCCGGCTGTGCTGCGGCAGCAGGTACGTGCAGCTCGTACCCACAGCACACTGTGCGACTCTAGACGGTCTCACCGCGACGAGTACAAGTGCCGGGTATAGTCCTGCGCGCACCACGACTGCGTGCACGGCGTCTGCTACCTGCCGGCTGTGCTGCGGCAGCAGGTACGTGCAGCTCGTACCCACAGCACACTGTGCGACTCTAGACGGTCTCACCGCGACGAGTACAAGTGCCGGGTATAGTCCTGCGCGCACCACGACTGCGTGCACGGCGTCTGCTACCTGCCGGCTGTGCTGCGGCAGCAGGTACGTGCAGCTCGTACCCACAGCACACTGTGCGACTCTAGACGGTCTCACCGCGACGAGTACAAGTGCCGGGTATAGTCCTGCGCGCACCACGACTGCGTGCACGGCGTCTGCTACCTGCCGGCTGTGCTGCGGCAGCAGGTACGTGCAGCTCGTACCCACAGCACACTGTGCGACTCTAGACGGTCTCACCGCGACGAGTACAAGTGCCGGGTATAGTCCTGCGCGCACCACGACTGCGTGCACGGCGTCTGCTACCTGCCGGCTGTGCTGCGGCAGCAGGTACGTGCAGCTCGTACCCACAGCACACTGTGCGACTCTAGACGGTCTCACCGCGACGAGTACAAGTGCCGGGTATAGTCCTGCGCGCACCACGACTGCGTGCACGGCGTCTGCTACCTGCCGGCTGTGCTGCGGCAGCAGGTACGTGCAGCTCGTACCCACAGCACACTGTGCGACTCTAGACGGTCTCACCGCGACGAGTACAAGTGCCGGGTATAGTCCTGCGCGCACCACGACTGCGTGCACGGCGTCTGCTACCTGCCGGCTGTGCTGCGGCAGCAGGTACGTGCAGCTCGTACCCACAGCACACTGTGCGACTCTAGACGGTCTCACCGCGACGAGTACAAGTGCCGGGTATAGTCCTGCGCGCACCACGACTGCGTGCACGGCGTCTGCTACCTGCCGGCTGTGCTGCGGCAGCAGGTACGTGCAGCTCGTACCCACAGCACACTGTGCGACTCTAGACGGTCTCACCGCGACGAGTACAAGTGCCGGGTATAGTCCTGCGCGCACCACGACTGCGTGCACGGCGTCTGCTACCTGCCGGCTGTGCTGCGGCAGCAGGTACGTGCAGCTCGTACCCACAGCACACTGTGCGACTCTAGACGGTCTCACCGCGACGAGTACAAGTGCCGGGTATAGTCCTGCGCGCACCACGACTGCGTGCACGGCGTCTGCTACCTGCCGGCTGTGCTGCGGCAGCAGGTACGTGCAGCTCGTACCCACAGCACACTGTGCGACTCTAGACGGTCTCACCGCGACGAGTACAAGTGCCGGGTATAGTCCTGCGCGCACCACGACTGCGTGCACGGCGTCTGCTACCTGCCGGCTGTGCTGCGGCAGCAGGTACGTGCAGCTCGTACCCACAGCACACTGTGCGACTCTAGACGGTCTCACCGCGACGAGTACAAGTGCCGGGTATAGTCCTGCGCGCACCACGACTGCGTGCACGGCGTCTGCTACCTGCCGGCTGTGCTGCGGCAGCAGGTACGTGCAGCTCGTACCCACAGCACACTGTGCGACTCTAGACGGTCTCACCGCGACGAGTACAAGTGCCGGGTATAGTCCTGCGCGCACCACGACTGCGTGCACGGCGTCTGCTACCTGCCGGCTGTGCTGCGGCAGCAGGTACGTGCAGCTCGTACCCACAGCACACTGTGCGACTCTAGACGGTCTCACCGCGACGAGTACAAGTGCCGGGTATAGTCCTGCGCGCACCACGACTGCGTGCACGGCGTCTGCTACCTGCCGGCTGTGCTGCGGCAGCAGGTACGTGCAGCTCGTACCCACAGCACACTGTGCGACTCTAGACGGTCTCACCGCGACGAGTACAAGTGCCGGGTATAGTCCTGCGCGCACCACGACTGCGTGCACGGCGTCTGCTACCTGCCGGCTGTGCTGCGGCAGCAGGTACGTGCAGCTCGTACCCACAGCACACTGTGCGACTCTAGACGGTCTCACCGCGACGAGTACAAGTGCCGGGTATAGTCCTGCGCGCACCACGACTGCGTGCACGGCGTCTGCTACCTGCCGGCTGTGCTGCGGCAGCAGGTACGTGCAGCTCGTACCCACAGCACACTGTGCGACTCTAGACGGTCTCACCGCGACGAGTACAAGTGCCGGGTATAGTCCTGCGCGCACCACGACTGCGTGCACGGCGTCTGCTACCTGCCGGCTGTGCTGCGGCAGCAGGTACGTGCAGCTCGTACCCACAGCACACTGTGCGACTCTAGACGGTCTCACCGCGACGAGTACAAGTGCCGGGTATAGTCCTGCGCGCACCACGACTGCGTGCACGGCGTCTGCTACCTGCCGGCTGTGCTGCGGCAGCAGGTACGTGCAGCTCGTACCCACAGCACACTGTGCGACTCTAGACGGTCTCACCGCGACGAGTACAAGTGCCGGGTATAGTCCTGCGCGCACCACGACTGCGTGCACGGCGTCTGCTACCTGCCGGCTGTGCTGCGGCAGCAGGTACGTGCAGCTCGTACCCACAGCACACTGTGCGACTCTAGACGGTCTCACCGCGACGAGTACAAGTGCCGGGTATAGTCCTGCGCGCACCACGACTGCGTGCACGGCGTCTGCTACCTGCCGGCTGTGCTGCGGCAGCAGGTACGTGCAGCTCGTACCCACAGCACACTGTGCGACTCTAGACGGTCTCACCGCGACGAGTACAAGTGCCGGGTATAGTCCTGCGCGCACCACGACTGCGTGCACGGCGTCTGCTACCTGCCGGCTGTGCTGCGGCAGCAGGTACGTGCAGCTCGTACCCACAGCACACTGTGCGACTCTAGACGGTCTCACCGCGACGAGTACAAGTGCCGGGTATAGTCCTGCGCGCACCACGACTGCGTGCACGGCGTCTGCTACCTGCCGGCTGTGCTGCGGCAGCAGGTACGTGCAGCTCGTACCCACAGCACACTGTGCGACTCTAGACGGTCTCACCGCGACGAGTACAAGTGCCGGGTATAGTCCTGCGCGCACCACGACTGCGTGCACGGCGTCTGCTACCTGCCGGCTGTGCTGCGGCAGCAGGTACGTGCAGCTCGTACCCACAGCACACTGTGCGACTCTAGACGGTCTCACCGCGACGAGTACAAGTGCCGGGTATAGTCCTGCGCGCACCACGACTGCGTGCACGGCGTCTGCTACCTGCCGGCTGTGCTGCGGCAGCAGGTACGTGCAGCTCGTACCCACAGCACACTGTGCGACTCTAGACGGTCTCACCGCGACGAGTACAAGTGCCGGGTATAGTCCTGCGCGCACCACGACTGCGTGCACGGCGTCTGCTACCTGCCGGCTGTGCTGCGGCAGCAGGTACGTGCAGCTCGTACCCACAGCACACTGTGCGACTCTAGACGGTCTCACCGCGACGAGTACAAGTGCCGGGTATAGTCCTGCGCGCACCACGACTGCGTGCACGGCGTCTGCTACCTGCCGGCTGTGCTGCGGCAGCAGGTACGTGCAGCTCGTACCCACAGCACACTGTGCGACTCTAGACGGTCTCACCGCGACGAGTACAAGTGCCGGGTATAGTCCTGCGCGCACCACGACTGCGTGCACGGCGTCTGCTACCTGCCGGCTGTGCTGCGGCAGCAGGTACGTGCAGCTCGTACCCACAGCACACTGTGCGACTCTAGACGGTCTCACCGCGACGAGTACAAGTGCCGGGTATAGTCCTGCGCGCACCACGACTGCGTGCACGGCGTCTGCTACCTGCCGGCTGTGCTGCGGCAGCAGGTACGTGCAGCTCGTACCCACAGCACACTGTGCGACTCTAGACGGTCTCACCGCGACGAGTACAAGTGCCGGGTATAGTCCTGCGCGCACCACGACTGCGTGCACGGCGTCTGCTACCTGCCGGCTGTGCTGCGGCAGCAGGTACGTGCAGCTCGTACCCACAGCACACTGTGCGACTCTAGACGGTCTCACCGCGACGAGTACAAGTGCCGGGTATAGTCCTGCGCGCACCACGACTGCGTGCACGGCGTCTGCTACCTGCCGGCTGTGCTGCGGCAGCAGGTACGTGCAGCTCGTACCCACAGCACACTGTGCGACTCTAGACGGTCTCACCGCGACGAGTACAAGTGCCGGGTATAGTCCTGCGCGCACCACGACTGCGTGCACGGCGTCTGCTACCTGCCGGCTGTGCTGCGGCAGCAGGTACGTGCAGCTCGTACCCACAGCACACTGTGCGACTCTAGACGGTCTCACCGCGACGAGTACAAGTGCCGGGTATAGTCCTGCGCGCACCACGACTGCGTGCACGGCGTCTGCTACCTGCCGGCTGTGCTGCGGCAGCAGGTACGTGCAGCTCGTACCCACAGCACACTGTGCGACTCTAGACGGTCTCACCGCGACGAGTACAAGTGCCGGGTATAGTCCTGCGCGCACCACGACTGCGTGCACGGCGTCTGCTACCTGCCGGCTGTGCTGCGGCAGCAGGTACGTGCAGCTCGTACCCACAGCACACTGTGCGACTCTAGACGGTCTCACCGCGACGAGTACAAGTGCCGGGTATAGTCCTGCGCGCACCACGACTGCGTGCACGGCGTCTGCTACCTGCCGGCTGTGCTGCGGCAGCAGGTACGTGCAGCTCGTACCCACAGCACACTGTGCGACTCTAGACGGTCTCACCGCGACGAGTACAAGTGCCGGGTATAGTCCTGCGCGCACCACGACTGCGTGCACGGCGTCTGCTACCTGCCGGCTGTGCTGCGGCAGCAGGTACGTGCAGCTCGTACCCACAGCACACTGTGCGACTCTAGACGGTCTCACCGCGACGAGTACAAGTGCCGGGTATAGTCCTGCGCGCACCACGACTGCGTGCACGGCGTCTGCTACCTGCCGGCTGTGCTGCGGCAGCAGGTACGTGCAGCTCGTACCCACAGCACACTGTGCGACTCTAGACGGTCTCACCGCGACGAGTACAAGTGCCGGGTATAGTCCTGCGCGCACCACGACTGCGTGCACGGCGTCTGCTACCTGCCGGCTGTGCTGCGGCAGCAGGTACGTGCAGCTCGTACCCACAGCACACTGTGCGACTCTAGACGGTCTCACCGCGACGAGTACAAGTGCCGGGTATAGTCCTGCGCGCACCACGACTGCGTGCACGGCGTCTGCTACCTGCCGGCTGTGCTGCGGCAGCAGGTACGTGCAGCTCGTACCCACAGCACACTGTGCGACTCTAGACGGTCTCACCGCGACGAGTACAAGTGCCGGGTATAGTCCTGCGCGCACCACGACTGCGTGCACGGCGTCTGCTACCTGCCGGCTGTGCTGCGGCAGCAGGTACGTGCAGCTCGTACCCACAGCACACTGTGCGACTCTAGACGGTCTCGCTCGAATTCATATGTGATAAGGTACCAGGTAAGACAGAGTCATCATCATCATTTCAGCCACAGGACGTCCAGTGCTCAAGATAGGTCTCCCCCAGTGACTTCCAGCTTGACCGGTTGGAGCCTGCATCCTGCAGCTTCTTGCAACCTTCATTAGGTCCTCTGTCCATCTTGTGGATCTAAACGTCCATCATCATGTCAGCCTATTGCTGTCCACTGCTAGACGTAAGCCTCCGTCTAAAAAGCGCGAACGAGTATGATTTCCCGCTTTTTTAGGGTTTCGTACCCAAAGGGTAAAACGGGAAAAAATAAATAAATAAATAATAATAAACGCTGTCCGTCTGTCTGTCTGTCTGTTTGTCTGTACGTCTGTCCGACTGTCACCAAGCTGTATCTCATGAACCGTGATAGTCAGAGAGTTGAAATTTTCAAAGATGATGTATTTGTGTTGCTGCTATAACGACAAATACTAAAAAACAGAATACATATTTAAGGGGGCGTTTTTTATAGATTACGGCTTCGTGCGCGAGTCTGACTCGCACTTGGCCGGCTTTTTTATCCAGACATCTTCCTGAAGCCGTCTCGGTCCATCGCAATGGGGGCTTAAATTGACATCAGTGATGAGTTCGTGAAAATAAAGATATGTTTTATTTACAGGACGACATCATAATGGAGCGGTCCTCGCTCGCCGGCGACTATCTCTGCAAATGTGCTCCGGGGTATTCAGGTAAATAAGTAATTTATCAAAACATACCGAACTGCGTGCGTTTACTTGTAGTAGTGTATGCGTGTGTGTGAGTGCGTGTGGGCGCGTGTCCAAGGCTTTCACATACTTCTTTACATAGAAGCAAACTAAAGAGCATGAATGTGTGTCTGTGTGTGTGTATGTGTTCGTGTTTTTTAATTGTAAAGACATAGATTATGTCTGCGCATGTGTAGATGTCATAATATTGTACGCAACAACTTATGGCACTTACAGTTCAAAATGGATGACGTGTATGTGTTTGTGTCCGTCCCGTGTACATCTGTTCTTATACGTGTGTGGTTGTGTGTGCGCGCGCCTGCATGAAGTAAATATATTATATGTCCTTCAATACCATAGTGTGAATTAGTATGAAAGTATAACATTCTTGTCCTTCCACAGGCCGTTTAACACTTAGCCTGTGTTGCTTAGCTACTTACCATCAGAGCAATGTATGTGATGTTGTCCAATATATTTATTTATACACAAGTAAAAAGTGCATATGTCTGTGTGTGTTTTTATAACTTTTCATGCACAAATATGACTCAATGCATATATTCTTCAACTGATGTATGACATTCACCTTCACCCAGGCCGTTTCTGCGAGTACCTGACGTCGCTGACGTTCAGCCACAACGACTCGTGGGTGGAGCTTGAGCCGCTTCGCACCGCGCCGCAGGCGAACGTCACTCTGGGTGAGATTATATTTTAATACAGGATGTACAACAGAATGTGTGTCGTGTGGTGCCGGCACGTTAAAACAATTGCACCACCCCTTCTCTTCCTATGGGTGTCGTAAGAGGCGACTACAGGAGAACCGCCACAAGAAGACGGGCAGCAGCGTCTCCTCTCCACCATTGGCCAAACTGCGATCGCCAACCCGCCTGCCAAGCGTGGCGATTATGACAAAATCCTCCTTTTAGAGAAGCCTGTGTCCAGCAGTGGACTGATATAGGCTGATGATGTACAACAGAATAAGGACACTCTTTTAAACTTTCGCGTTGCATAATTTAAAAAACAATGAAACGGGAATTAACGTGATCATAATTAAGGTACCGTTAATTCCCGTTTTATTGAGTTTTAAATGGGACACTCCTTCAAACATGATATGCACCATATCATATCTATAAAGATTCAGAAGACTCAATGGACTGAAAAGACTCAAGCACTGATCAAGGCAATATAACTCAAGGGACTCGAAAAGACTCAAATGACTCAAAAATACTCGTGACTCGCGAGACTGATAGTCTCGAGTCTCGAATTAAAGACTGAAGAACTCAATTCGTTTACAACACTAAATGGACAACCAATGGAGAATGTTAATAGCTATGCCAAATCGGTTGAAAGTTTGTTACAGTAAAGCTTGTATGTATACAAATACACTAGTTTTTGTTGTAGTCAAAAATACCTATTAGTTTTGATTTTACAGGCATTTAAACTAACGATAAATATCGAGTCCCGCTAACAGTCACGTGACCGCATGTGACGTCAACTTACAACGCTCCGCTTAGTAGCAAGTCGCCAGACACCGTGCTGATGAGAGCGCGAGCGGACTGAGCGCGTGTTGTGAGATGACGTCACACCGTCACACGTTTACTTCTATAAATCAGAAACTAATTGACGTATCGAAGTATTTTTTTCACTTGTATTTTTTATTTTTGACAGAGAATATGGAGAGTTAATATTCAAAATTTGTGAACTTTCTTCGTTCATTCATTAGTGTATCTATTGTAAAATCTGTGTTATATGCCTTGCAGTGTTCAGCACAATCCAGAAGCACGGTGTCCTCATGTACTTCGGTGACAACGAACATCTCGCAGTAGAGCTGTTCAACGGCCGCGTGCGAATCAGCTACGACGTGGGGAACCATCCCACTTCTACTATGTACAGGTTGGTGATGTTGGCAAAACACACGCACACACACACATACATCAGAGAAAGAATGACGGTAACGTTGGCAGCATTGCTAAAAAGTAGTGTTTTTCTACTAAGTACACGTTGGTAACGTTGCAAATGTTGGCAATTTTTTGCAAAAAACCGGCCGTGCACGATTTAGCTACGACGTGGGCAACCACCCTACTTCTACTATGTACAGGTTGGTAACGTTGGCAACGTTGACAATGTTGGCAAAAACCGGCCGCGTGCGAGTCAGCTACGATGTGGGGAACCACCCCACTTCTACAATGTACTGGTTGGAAGCGCTGGTAACGTTGGCAACGTTGGCAATGTTGGCAAAAACCGTCCGCGTGTGAGTCAGCTACGACGTGGGGAACCTCCCTACTTCTAAAATGTACAGGTTGGTAACATTGGCAACGATGGCAATGTTGGCAAAAACCGACCGCGTGCGAGTCAGCTACGATGTGGGGAACCACCCCACTTCTACAATGTACAGTTTGGAAGCTTTGGTATCATTGGCAACGTTTGCAATTTTGGCAAAAACCAGCCGCGTGTGAGTTAGCTACGACGTGGGGAACCACTCCACTTCTACTCTGTACAGGTTGGTAACGTTGGCAATGTTGGCAATAACTGGCCTCGCGTGAGTCAGCTACGATGTGGGGAGCCACCTCACTTTTACTATGTACAAGATGGTAACGTTGGCAATGTTGGCAACGTTGGCAGTGTTGGCAAAAACCGGCCAAGTTCAAGTCAGCTACGAGGGCAACCACCCCACTTCAACTGTTTACAGGTTGGTAAAGTGGCAATGTTGGCAAAAACTAGTCTTTCTTTCTACTAAGTACAGGTTGGTAACGTTGGCAACATTGTCGGAAGGTAGTATAATTTATACAAGGTTTAACATAATGAACGCACATCCTCATAAGGTGCCGTGTGGTGCCGGCACGTAAAAAGAATAGCACCACCCCTTCTCTTCCTATGGGTGTCGTAAGAGGCGACTACAGGAGAACCGCCACAAGAAGACGGGCAGCAGCGTCTCCTCTCCACCATTGGCCAAACTGCGATCGCCAACCCGCCTGCCAAGCGTGGCGATTATGGCTAAATCCTCCTTTTGGAGAGGCCTGTATCCAGCAGTGGACTGATATAGGCTGATGATGTGATGTGATGTGATCCTCATAAGGGCTGATTCTGGTGCTCAAATACAACAATTTTTATTAAGGGAACAACAGAATCTCAAAAAAAATACTTCTCCATACAAACTGATGTCAGCGCGATCGGATTTTTGAATGGCAGTAGCTGAATGAATGAAGCATGAGATTGTGCATTTTGGCGCTTTTTGCGAGAGGCTTATGTCCAACAGCAACGCAGGCCTCCAGGCCTAGCACGAAAGTGTATCTTTCGTTCGGACGTATAAACGTAACAAATTAAAATGCCCAGTCTCATGTGCCAATCCTTTGATAAAATATGACTAACTCAATCTAGCCGTGTAAAAAACCAGACCGTTTTAATTTTTTTATAAATTGTCAAATCTTTGATACAGGTGAATGGATGTTTTAATTTGATCGGATAATACGACCGAATGAACGATGCACATTCGTTTTAGGACTCCTGGACGTTTTAATTTATATTATATTTATTATATATTTGCCGCAGTTTCGAGATGGTGTCCGATGGTAATTACCACAAAGCGGAGCTGTTGGCGGTGAAGAAGAACTTCACCCTGAGGGTCGACGACGGGCCGGCCAGGTCCATCATCAATGAAGGTATGTTTACACCTACAAATTGTATATACTGAACTTTTCTATATTGTCTCGGGTCTGGGTGTTGTGCTACCGTCGATGTTTCTGCTTTCTGTAACACAGCACTTCACCTTCTTACTAAAGGATCAAGTTTTTTATTTTTATTAATTACTTGCACCTGTTGATTTGAAAAACCCTTTAGAATTTAAGCACAAAGGAGTTCTTCAAGGTTGTATCATTGGTCCATTTCTATTCCTTATGATTTGTAATAAAACTTACTCCTTAAACGCAACAAGGATATAAATGCAACACAAATATCTTTAAAAAAGTTGGTTAACAATATGCAACATGAAAGTTTGAAATGTTATGTGGTAAAACTCATTCAATTTGCAGGTAGCAAAGAATACCTTAGACTCGAGAGCCCGATGTACCTCGGCGGGCTGCCGGAAGATGTCGCTAAGGTCGCCTTCGGCCGCTGGCACCTCAGGAACGTGACCAGCTTCAAAGGTAAGATGGCAGAACCTATTCTCCAATTAAAATCATTTTACGCCAGTTCTCTAGTCATATGCCTTTCCGAATGTTGCTAAATTAGCTGTGAATGTGACAAACAGACAAAGAGACAAGACACATGCCTAATAATAGGCGAGGCTCCCACGTCATACTTTATAGAGCCTTCTACCACTAGTTTCAAGCAATTTCTGTTAAAAAAAATCAAATCTGTTGTTAAACTAAAAATGTTTCCGTTTTTTCGTTCGTTCGGACGTTCGGAACTCTAAAATTTGCTTAAAAATCTACTACTCAACCAAAATCAAAATCATTTCAATAGTGTTTGCGTCTACAGGTAACATACATAAAACGTATAAAAATACTTGTAAAAGCTACATTCGTTATCCTTAAAAACTATAGGATATTGTTGTTCATTACAATAATTTGCCTCACCTTACCACATCTCACCAAGCACAGAGATGCTTGTGGTAAATGTCACTAAATTAGGCCCGAATGTCCGCCCATCCACTCACAACCGCGGCGAGTGTTGCTTATAATATCCGGCATGGATCTTGAGCGCTAGGGCATAGAGTGGGGATCGTTTTGCGCATCTTACGAGACGAGCATCGTTTCAGAGAGCCAACCATACCAAACGCAAGACTAGCCAATCATCGCGTCAATCATTGGCCTTCTGCGCAACCTTAACTTAACGCTTAACATCCGTGCGTGCATACTTTCTATCACTCTGTCTAAAAAATGCATTGATCATCTACGATAAAAAAACCGTTGTACCCTGTCATCTAAAGGAAGCGTGGACTTCGGGAACTTGTTTAAAAAATAAAAAGTCAGGCAGTTGAGTCAGGTATTTTATTAAAAAGATGCTGGTAATTTAATCGCAAACCTTAAAGGCAGTGGGCGAGGCACATTGCTCGCAGGACTGATGGCCGTTGGGGCAGGAAGGTCCTTGAATGGCGGCCGCGGGCCGGAAGGCGTAGTGTTGGTAGGTTCCTACAAGGTGGACCGACGATCTGGTGAAGGTCGCGGGAAGCCGCTGGATGCGGATGGCACAAGACCGATCTTTGTGGAAATCCTTGGGGGAGGCCTATGTCCAGCAGTGGACGTCTTCCGGCTGATGGATGGATGGATGGATGGTAATTTAATAAAAAAGCGAATACATTTTCCCATGAACGAACTACCTACCTTATGCAGTCTGAAATCTGGAACGGCAAGCTTATCCTTGTTCCGGTTGTTAAAATTATGAAATTCACTTTTCTTGTGTAACTGATCCAGATCCAGCGAATGTAAATGATATTTTCGTAAATAAATTGAGAGGTTACTGTTAGCATATTAATTTATTTAAACAGTTTTTTTAACGAGTCACGAGGTCCAAGGTTATAAATTGCTCGTATAGCTTTATATATCGTATCAATTGACATACTTTTTATGAACTGTCAAAATGCACCTCTGCCTAATTTGTATGACGATACCGAACATGGCGTCATTGTTTACCTCTCTCAACTCAACTGGCTAACTTTTTTTTTAATTCGAAACTATCAAAAATCAGATTCTTCTAATAAATCATATTGTACCGGATTATTAGGCCTCAGGCTCGGTCTATACGCTGACGGAATCCTTTAGCATCCGCAAGAATCCGTTCAAAAAACGACCTTATTGCTTAAGCGATGGATTGAATCCGCGTTAACTCTGTCCGGTTTCCGGCTAGGTATAGCCCGAGCCTAAATAGTGCGTTAGTCTTAATAAATGATGTCTTAGAATTATTTAAGAATGGTGTCAATGTCGTGGCCCGATCTTAATATCAAACACTTCAAGATATGGCCGGCCATTTCATAATATGGCCGTATTTCATAAAACGGCAAAACAAAACTGGCCATATCGTTTAAACGTCAACGTTTGATGATATGTTAATCAACGTTTGGCCATATCATTAAAATAGGTATAAATACGTTTACAAGCTACTGGAATTTGTTTAATATTAATTTTCTCAATAGATAAGTAAAACATTATAAATATTTGTAATAATGAAAGAAAACTAATAAATAAAAAAAATTAAATAACCTTACACTAACCTCCCAAATTACGTGTCAAACTCCACGACTTTTGACGTTGAGCCTTTTTTTCAAGTGACTTTTATTAAAATCACCTAGTTTAATGTCATAACGATAATTCACTGCAATTTAATCTTCTATTTACACTTATGATTCACTTTCACAATTCACAAGAACAGAATAACTGTCCGCCGCCATCTTGTACCACAATAACAAAGCCACATCAGCGCCTCTACCGGTGGATAATATAACTGTTTTAAGATATGACCACCAATGTTTGGCCATTTCATGAAGTAGTCGATCATATCGTCAAACGCTGACTGATTCATTGATCTGGCCTATCAACATCATGATGTGGCCAGCGGGTGCTGTGACGCATCATGAAAAACAACCATTTTATGAAATGGTTGGCCAAATCATGAAGTGATTAATTCTAAGATCGGGCCACGACATCAACATCCCAATTCATTGGTGGTGTCAACTAGCCTCACGATCTATCTACTTGTCCCAGGTTGTCTTAAAGAAGCGTGGATCAACCACAAGCGAGTCGACTTCGGCAACTCGGTCCGGATGCAGCGACACGTGGCGGGCTGCGGGGAGGACGAGCCTCCCTCCCTCGGCGGCGTGTCCGCCGTGCAGGAGGACGCGGGGAAGCACTACCAGGTGACTGACAAGTAGATACAGACAGGTAACTGGGGCATGACCAGCTAACTGGGGCATAACCACCTAACTGAGGGATAACCAGCTAACTTAGGCATGACCAGCTAACTGAGCCATAACCAGGTAACTGAGGTATGGCAGCGACATGTAGCGGGCTGCGGGGAGGACGAGCCGCCCTCCCTCGGGGGCGTGTCCGCCGTGCAGGAAGACGCGGGGAAGCACTACCAGGTTACTGACAAGTAGATACATAGACAGGTAACTGGGGCATGACTAGCTAACTGGGCCATGACCAGCTAACTGAGGCATAACTAGGTAACTGAGGGATAACTATCTGAGGCATGACTAGCTAACTCAGGGATAACCAGCTAACTGAGGCATGACCAGGTAACTGAGGCATAACCAGGTAACGAGGGATGCGCCCTCCCTCGGGAGCGTGTCCGCCGTGCAGGAAGACGTGGGGAAGCACTACCAGGTGACTGACAAGTAGATACATAGACTGGTAACTGGGGCATGACCAGCTAACTGAGGCATGACCAGCTAGCTGAGCTTGTAGTTATATAGCCAGGTATCTGAGGAAAAACCAGCTAACTGAACTCGTAGATACACAGCCAGGTAACTGAGCTCATAGATACTGAACTTATTCAATCTTATTATCAAAGTCATATTCAGATTGGTTTTTCTTAAAGGAAAGAGTGAAGTTTAAGTAAATTTGAAATGAATAATTGTTTTTAAACTTATTTTTTCGTGTCATGGCATCAATCATGAAATAAAACCTAACCGAAATTTGGTAACCTCGATTGCTTTAATTGTCACTTTAGGCGAAGGAAACAAAGGGTAATCTCGGAGGTAACCCTTAGTATTAGACGCTTTGCAGACGGCGGGGCGGGCCGGGCCGGTCTGACCGCGAAGCAATAAATACCGCGTCTGCCCGCCGAAGCCCGTGGATGCCCTCGCAGCGAACACAAAGCACACCGCCGCGCCGCCAGTGTCCGCCGGGCACCTGCGGCGCGGTCTTATTGTCCTCCGTGTGCGTTGGTAGTATAGGGTTCCCTTTGCGCTATCCTTCGCGGTGAAATTGACCGGCCCGGCCCGCCCCGCCGTCTGCAAAACGCCTTAAGGTTCAGGCCTCAGCCACACACGCGTTTTGCGCTTCATCGCTAAAAGTAACATCAAGGGTTTTTATACCTTCCTTTAATAACCTTAAAGACAATTCCAACAATCAGTATAACCGTCCGTATTGACAGTCTTCTACCTTCAGGACCCGTGCGTCCCAAACCCGTGCGCGCGCGGAGGCCGCTGCGTCCGAGAAGAAGGCTCCGCCTCCGACTACACGTGCCGCTGCCGCGCCGGCACCGCCGGGCCGCAGTGCGAACTGCGCGCTTCTATCGGTGAGTCATCATCAACATCCCCATCATCACCATCATCATCATCATCCCATCATCATCATCACCACCATCATCTCCATCATCATCATCATCATCATTGATTTTTTTGTTTCCAGCAATTCCATGCAAGGTTTATAATTGAAGATAAATAACACTCGAAAGAATCATCGACCTCAGGTGGGATTCAAACCCACGTCCCATCGCATGCCGGGCGAGTGCTTTTCAACTAAGCTACCGAGGACGTCACGTGACACAATGAAATTTCTCAATTGTTTTTTTTTCCTTTCGCACTCGCACCACACACCCAAAGCACTTGCCCTGCATGCGATGGAACGTGGGTTCGAATCCCACCCGAGGTCGATGATTTTTTCAAGTGTTATTTTTCATCATCATCATTGTTGTTGAATGAATACCGGTCAGATACCTTGCGAATGTTTAATTAAAACCAAGGGCTCTTTGAATGCCGTTTTTTAAATGACAAATACCAACAAACCACAACCAATAAAAAAAACGTATCAAAAAAATTATTAAAAAGTATAAAACTCTATCTCTAATAATATCACATGTACTGTACCCTACTTAATAGCAAATAAATATTTGAATTTTGAATTTGAATTTAAACATAGACAGTATATAAGGTGTAAACTTATCAGTTAACTCTTTTCTAGGAGGTGGTTCTACTGCTCAAATAAAACAACTTTTTGTATGAGACCAACTTCGAAATCGTAAAAAAATATTTCATATTTTTATACAAACTGATCTCAGCTGGTCTGCCGTTTTGTATGGGGAAATGTTTTTTTGTTTTGCGATTTTGAAGTTGGTCCCATAGAAAAAATTGTTCTATTTAGGCAGTAGAATCATCCCCTAGAAAAGAGTTAACTGATAAGTTTACACCTTATATATAAAAAAGAGGCCGATTCAGATATCGGTAGCCAACAATCACCATTTGAGCCGGCGGACGTCCACTGCTGAACATAGGCCTCCCCCAGTGACTTCCGAATCGGCCGGTTGGAAGCGGCCTGCATCCAGTGTCGTCCTGCGACCTTTATCAGGTCGTCTGCCCACCTTGTGGGTGTGAGTCCCACGCTACGCTTGCTGGTACGTGGCCTCCATTCCAGAACCTTTCTGTCCCATCGGCCGTCAGTTCTACGTGCTATGTGCCCCGCCCATTGCCACTTTAGCCGGCTAATCCGTCGGGCTATGTCAGCGACTTTTGTTCGTTCGCGGATCTCCTCATTTCTGATTTGATCTATCAGTGAGTACATTACTCGCTTCTACATCTTATTTTTAGGGTGCCGTACCCAAAAAGGCAAAACGGGACCCTATTACTAAGGCATTGGAATTCGAAAGCCTTAAAAATACGCCAAAAATAAACCTATGATAAGCGACCAATTTGCTGAAGCATAAAACACAAGAAAGAGGTACGGACAACAGCACGTCGACCTACCACAAAATGTCAAATTTTCTCATTTGAAAATTAACTCTATAAGTCAGGCTTAAAGTTGGAGAATTTTTGACTTTTGGGGTAGGTCGACGTGCTGTTGACTGTACCTTCAAAATTATATGGAATGGAAAAGTTAAAATAATCTGAATCATTTCAGGTGGCGCTCCTGTCATCACTCAAAGCAAGTTACCGATAAGGAAGCAGCCGTCTGGCCTGATTAGCAACGTTCAGGCTTCACCAGGTATTATCTTCTTTTCTAAGGGTGTTACCAGACCAATCGATCGATCGAAGTTGGTCGACTGGTTCTGGTAGCTTTAATTGATCGACTGGTATCGTTCGACTAACCAATCGATCGATTTTATCGGTCGACGTTGATCGACTGGTTCTGGTAGCTTTAATTGGTCGACTGTTATCGTTCGACTAACCAATCGATCGATTTAATCGGTCGACGTTGATCGACTGGTCTGGTAGCTTTAAATGATCGACGGATACCGTTTGACTAACCAATCGATTGATTTTATTGGTCGACTTTCTTCGATAGGTCTGGTAGCTTCAATTGATCGACTGTTACCGTTCGACTAGCCAATCGATCGACGGTAGGTCGACGTTGATCGATTAACCCCGGCTATATTCCATCAGTTTTTTCGAAATGTATTCAGAAGAGGACGCGTTGTTCTTGGCCAGTACGATGTCACTCGTATTACGTCCATCCTACCGTCGATCGAAGTCGACTAAACCATTCTACCATCGATCTATTCGATCGACAATCAGTCGATGTGTGGTAACACCCTAACTGCTAAGGGTTGATAATGTTATCACCATTCACTAATGAAATTCCACACCACTACTATCTTTTTTTAATTTAATAATGGAGAATGTTAATAGGTATGCCAAATCGGTTGAAAGTGTTACAGTAAAGCTTGTATGTATACAAATACACTAGTTTTTGTTGTAGTCAAAAATACCTATTAGTTTTGATTTTTCAGGCATTTAAACTTACGATAAATATCGACATCGAGTCCCGCGAACAGTCACATGACCGCATGTGACGTCAATTTACAACGCTCCGCTCCGTTTCCTTCTATAAATCGGAAACTAATTGACGTATCGAAGTAATTCTTACACTTGTATTTTTTATTTTTGACAGAGAATATGGAGAGCTAATATTCAAAATTTGTGAACATTCTTCATTGATGTAATAGTTTGAAAATTTATGAGTAATCCATTACTATACAGAGTGTACAAAAGATTAGAAAACGAATACTTAATACTCCTTAAAAACTCGTAATCAGGTACTGATATACAACAACTTTTACTATGGGAGCTGACTTTCCAAAAAAATCTCTGTCAATATTATACATAGTATAATACTTACTCTGTGTATTTCGAAAGAAACTGATGGACTATAGCCGGGGTTAATCGATCAACGTCGACCGACCGTCGATCGATTGGTTAGTCGAACGGTAACAGTCGATCAATTAAAGCTACCAGACCAGTCGATCAACGTCGAAAAAAACTCTGTCAATATTATACCTAGTATAATACTTACTCTGTGATATAATACTTACTCTGTGATATTACTGAAGACTGGCAAGAATGGGTTTGTTTGCTTCTAATATTTTCTTAAAAGTTTCTATACAGGGTGTACAAGAGAATAGAACACACCTTGAAACCACGTTATTAGCGTTATATACAACAACTTTTTCTATGGGAGCAACATCGAAATCGATATTTTTTTTTGGTTCTCCAAACAAACTTACCCGCATACCTCGATGATAATGTATGGAGCATCTGAAAATAAAATCATGATTTCGATGTTGCTCCCATAGGAAAAGTGGTTGTATATGACCAGCTGATCACGTGGTTTTAAGGAGTGCCCTATTCTTTTGTACAGCCTGTATAAAGCCGTGCGGATTATATTGAATGAGTGAGTTTTATATTGAATGGGATTGAATTGAATGGTTTTTCTTCCAGCCGCTCCCGCATACAAGCAGGCGTCGGGCGAGCCCGCGCCCGCTGCCCCCAGTGGGGGGTGCAGGAAGGTACGTTAATTCTTTATTTATTTTACTGCGCAGATAAAAAAATGTTATGAAATGAAATTATTTATTCTGTATGTAGGCCCTCCTCCGGGCACTTATATACGTCCCAAAATATAACTTAGCCCTACCACCGCTTCGGGACTACATATCGGCTGTTACAAATGGCGGACTTAATAAATAAATAATTATTGTACAACATCACATACATTGCTCTGATCCTAAGATAAGTAGCTAAAGCACTTGTGTTATAGAAATCAGAAACAACGACGGTACCAAAACACCCAGACCCGACACAGTACAGAAAAGTTCGTTTTCTACATTGACCCGACTGGGGATCGAACCCGGAACCTCAGAGATGGCGACGCCATATTGTCCAGCTTACCCGCCTTTCGGCTACGCAGGTCGTCAAATAAAAGAGAGAGTTAAACTTTAAAATGACTGCGTAGTCTACTTTCGTTCGAATCAAGAATATTTATTTGCTTTTAATAGGGTGTTTCATAAGGTTACAAGCATATTCATAGGTTTTACTTATTCAGCCATAGTCAATATCATACAAATACAGGGTGTAGCATAATGAACGCACGTCCTCATAAGGTCTGGTTCTGGTGCACAAATACAACAACTTTTACTATGAGACCAACATCGAAATCTCAAAAATAAAACCATACAAACTGATGTCATCCGATCGCTTGATCATTGTTAGAATCTAGTTCTAATTTGTAACTAATTATTTTGGCCTCAGGAGAACGTTGCGTAATAAGAAACAAGTTTTGTTTATGGTTCTATTTTGATGATCTGTGGCAAGATTGTGAATTCAAATTCGAATACAAAATGGCTAGATTCGCATGCAAATGACTAAAAATCCCTATTTTTGAAAATTCATTCCGTGAATTCTGTAACGAGTGGTTCGACCCACTCGTTTTTCGATTCTATTAGTAGAAAGTTCGGAAGTAAGTATGACTTTCAAAAGTAAACATATGGTTTACAGATAAAAAAAAATATTTCGTTCCGTTCTATGCGATTCATTGCCGATTTTTAAAATCAATAAGTTTTTGCATACCGGTTTTAATATTTTCTGCGTGAAACGAAAATAGTTACAAGAATTTTACTAATAGCAATACATAATTCGAGTTATTCAAAAATGCATAAAATCGGGAGCGATAGAAATAGAGTTCGCACACGTGACGCCATCTAAGAACTGTTTTTTCCTTATAATTATAGAATTCCTTATCTTCGGAGAAGATAATTAGTAACAATTATGTAACACCTTGTATATTAAGAAACGACAAATAAATCGTGTATAAATCGAGTTTGTGTATCCGCAGGAATAGAATAGAGTATTTATTTGTCTCAAGGCAGATAACAGATAAGTTAAACATAATATGCAAACTTAATGCTATAAGACAAAATAGTCTATGGCTCAGTGGATGCAGGAAACCCACAAACTCTGTTATTCTGCCATATTTATGTTAAGCTATAAAAATTGAGAAATAAAACACTACACTTTTATACATCTAACCTATCACAGGTTTTGTATGGTTAATGCCTATTTAAAAGACAATGCAAATCTTGTCTTTGGGCCCAAAAAAATTAATCAATGTTCAGAGATGAGACATATTCTACGTAAAAGACCACACATGTGCCCGCGGACCTCCCTCTTTCTGCACTAAAACCCCCCCTTCCTGCACTAAAACCTCACTTCCTCTACTAAACCACCCTTCTGCATTAAACTTCCCTTTCGGCAATAAACCCCCATTCCTGCACTAAGCCCCCCTTCCTGCACTAAACCCCCCTTCCCGCACTGAACCCCCTTTCTGCACTAAGACCACACATGCACCATCAACTTTTATTATGACGTCACTATAATTTGACCCAGAGGGCAAATGTTACCGTCCTTAATAATTTATTATTTTGGTTTAAAAACAAACCAACTGTCCTTTTTATCTGGGGCCAATTTGAGAGACTAATTAATTAAAATTCCAAATTTCAGATTTTAATTCAATACAATAATAATTTAAATCGTCAATGAAAGGCAATCAAACTGATATCAGAGGTTGCTTTAGTTTAGATTAATGTTAAAATTCCACATCGTAGTCTATGTCCTAAATCCGTACAATACATTTTTTTGTGCCCATTCAAATGGATTATCTATATCTATACTTCTATACTAATATTATAAATAGGAAAGATTTGTACCTATTTTTGTATGTTTGTAATGAATAGGCGCAAAAAGTACTGGGCCGATTTAAAAAATTCTTTCACCAATAGAATGCTTCATTCTTCCAATTTGACATAGGCTACATTTCATTTTGAAAAAAATTAGGGATCCTTGGTAAAATTTGAACAATGTAACCGAAGGTGTAGAAAAATGAGTCTTAAAATGTCTTTCGTCGAATGCGCTGCCGAAACTATTAGCGATAATTGTCTACCCCGTGCGAAGCCGGGACGGGCTGCTAGTCGTTTATAATTAGCTAACAGATTTGAGTTATTTAGTTACCGACTAGACAGCCCGCTTGTCTGGGCGCTAGCCAACCGTACCAAATCCTTTATTAAAATTAAGTACTAAAATAGGTTTTAAGTTTATTGTCTATTAACAAAATGGACCTTGTAGTCTTAAGTAAATAATTATATTGAATTGAATTGAATGATAGGAAGCGACCCGCGAGTACATAACGGAAGGCGGCTGCCGCAGCCGGCGCGCCGTGCGCGGAGCCGCCTGCCGCGCCGCGCCCGGCGCCTGCGCGCGCGCACACTGCTGCGCGCCCAGGAAGACTAAGAAGAGGAAGGTGAGTCACCGTCATAATCATAATCATGACGAAAACGTTATATAAGGTCCGATTTTATTAGACTGAGTTGCACCACCTTAACTTTAACCATAACTATGACTATAACCGGTGTTTCTGTATGGATTTTGACAGATTTTTGACGTTTGTTAAAGTTAAAGTAAGATGGTGCAACTCAGCCTTAGTGTTCATCCTGTTAACCTGTGACTATATAGGTGAAAAGCAATCGTAAAAACCAATTTTCAAATGTGTACCATAAAAACTAAAAAAGTTAAAAATGAACAACATCGACTTCATATTGCATAAACTCGTCCTATCTTTGCTACGTTTAACCATATGATTATCCGTCTTATTCCTTCCCCTTGTACAGAGCGAGAAGGAGTTGAAGATAGGACGAGTTTATGCAATATGAAGTCGATGTTGTTATTTTGTAATTTATATTTAACTTTTTTAGTTTTTATGATAGACATTTGAAAGTTGGTTTTTACGATTGCTTTTCACCTATATAGTCACAGGTTAACAGGATGAACACTGATAAAATCGGACCTTATATAAGTCACCCGTGCGTCACAACGTGTGTGATGAGGTAACAATTTATGTAGGAATATTACCTGCATAATTTACATTGGATAGAAGATTTGTGCATAGAGAGTTAACTGAAAAACGTTCTTGAAGTTTTTTTGAACTAGCAATCTGCCATAGAAAATACGAATCAAAATCTGGAGTTGGGATCAAATCGGGCATCCTGTCAAATAAATATAAACATAAAAGTATGTCTTTAACTTGTGTTCTTAGCTATGTAGATCATGTACAAACCGGGTTTGTAACCTTATATAATGCAAATAATTAGTTTTTCTTAATTTACTAAAAATTTACAAAAAGCTTGATTGCCGTCTTTGAAACTAGTCGACTGAAATAATAAAATGATGTTTAAACTTACTATTTTTTCTAGATCCGGCTCGTGTGCGCAGACGGCACGCGCTACACCAAAGAGATCGAGATCGTGCGCAAGTGCGCGTGCGGCAAGAAGTGCCCGCGGACCTCCCCCTTCTTGCACTAAGTCCCCTTCCTGCAATAAAACCCCCTTCCTGCACTAAAACCTTCCTTCCGGCACTAAACCCCTCTTCCTGCAGTAAACCCCCCCCCTTCCTGCACTAAACCCCCCTTCCTGCACTACACCCCACTTCCTGCAGTAAACCGATCTTCCTGCAGAAAAGCCTCTTCCTGCAGTAAACACCCTTTCCTGCTCTAAAACCCCGTTCCTGCGCGAAACCCCTTTCCTGCTCTAAGCCCCTTCGAAACGTGGGAGATAAGCCGGGGAAAGCCCCCTTAGAATACCCCTTTCTGCTATAAACCCCCGCTAAATTTCCCTCCCTTCTCTAAACACCCGCTGAACCCCCCTTTCTGCTAACAAGCCCCCTTGGAATTCCCCTTAGCCTATCACCGTATCACCTTGCCATTTCACTTTTTGATTTAAGTAGAGAATCATGTCACAAAGTAATTTTATCATTATTATAACGTAATGTAAAATACAAACATGTGCTACACCGTAGTTTTTATTCACATGGAACAAACAGCTATGTAACCAAGTATCTAGGAAGTCATTTTTAAACTACTTATCATTTCTATTGGTTTGTAGCTTTGATAATAAACATGTCTAGATTGTGGTGCTGCAATTGTCACCAAAAGAACAGGCCAGATTTGAGTGAGTAACAGCTATAGTTACTATGGTAACAGTTATGGGTTGCTATGGTAACAAGCGCGCCACTGAGCGGGCGAAACAAACTTTGGCGCCAACAGTTGGCGTATATATATTTTGACGTTTATGACACTCGAAAAGTCAAACTAGACGTGTTAATAATCAAAGCTTTGTAACTGACATATGGACGACAGTAAAATTGTGTTATATCGTTTTTAAAACTACGATTTATAACCATGTCTCTTATTGCCTTGTAACAAGGTCGATTTTCGTTTAATTTAATCAATTCTACGTAAGTTGTAGGTCTGACTTATTTGATATTTATTAATTTCAAGATACTCCTGTGGCGATTTAATTACACTCGAAAACATTTCGAATAAAATACAGCGGTGTGGCTGCACCAAAATATTATAATATTGCCATATAATTAAGTTTTATCATTAATTACAAAGCTATTAAACTGTCATCTACATAAGTCTACTAAAATCCTATTCATCGTATTGCCATGCTTCAAATATTTCCCAAAAAACTACCAAAATGGTAGTTTTCCACAAAACAGGGCTTGAACCAACGAGTTGCCATAGACAATAATTTTGACCCTTTAACTCGGCTTTTTGACAGTTTTAAATTTTACAAATAGGATTAATATAATTGTAGATGACCATAATTATAACGAATTTACCATATGGAAAGTAAGTATATACAAAATGTAGTCACGGCCTAAGATACATAGACGTATTTTAAACACGTTTTATTGTGTTTAATAACTGATAAAAACGATCTGCAGGGCTAGCATGCGCAAAACAATAAAATTTTGTCGTGGCATTTTATCGACTTTTGACGTAAATATGTCGTTTTGTCTGCGACTATAACAAAGAAAAAACCTAAATATCACGGCAATGCCGTGTTATAACGTAAAAATAAGTGACTACGAATAATCGGAGACCCTGAAAGTATTAAGAAAAAGGATTCGAGACGTCTGTGATTCGTTAGGGAAAACGAAAAAATTATCGTCGAAGACAAAATTTGTCTTGTCTATCGATAAAATAACCGATGCGCGCATGCTAGCCCTGCTGAACTGCAAACTAAAACTGAACTGACATTTCTCTTTCACGAAGATGTCCACAGTGAAAAAATATAGTCTGAGTAATGTTTTTATGTAAAGAAAAGTTTGAAAATGTTCCCGCGAAAGTCAGGGAAATTTCAAAGTTGTTTTTGTTCGATGTTTTTTCTACTACGGGTGCAAATGTCGTATGACAGCAGATTGAGAAATCTGGATAAGACAACATGGTAACGAAACAATATTTTTTACACTTGAATACTTTTTCTTTTGTTTTTTTAAGTGTGTTGTCAGATTTTAGGATATATTTTTTGCAAATTCACACATTTTTAATAAAATCCCTTTGTATAAAACCTAGCATCTACGGAATATTTTAGTCCTAAAATGTAACATTTAGCGTAAATTTGTATACTTAAAATTTCATACTCAGATATTTAAGAGTTAATTTAATGCATTTATCGCTTTCTTATAAGAAGCTATTAAAATATATCAATTTTTGTTTTTATTACAAAAGTATGTGTTCAATTTTGTATTTACTATCGGTAATTATTATGAAATATTTATTTTTATTTGTAGTTTGTTTATTAGTATTATTATCTTAGGAGAATAATAAAATAATATTTTAGAATAAGTTATTAAAACGACACGATATTAAAATGTTATTGAGCGTCAAAAATATACACTTTATTTAGAAAATATAGTAACCTTTGTATTCAAAATATCGATTTACACATTTTCAAATGTATTTTTATTTTGTTATGTGATTTGTACTTCAATAATCTTGCCAGCTCTCCTAATAGTTAAGACGCTATAATTTCTCTACGTAAGATATTACTTCTGTAAAAATATAATTGTAATATTTATTGCCATTATGTTGCTACCGAGCTTTAGGCGTTATTGTAAATTTTTAGACGTAAGAATAGCATAAGAATACATTATAATGCATTCCGTATTTATTCGCTACCGAAATGGTAGAATTTCATAACATGGTAACACTGAACAACGCAACTAACGACCTAAAATATCTTTGTTGGAAATTCCGAAAAGTACTAAGTTTTATAAGATTTTTTGGAATTTCCAATGATGTTGTAATTTATATTATTATCAGTATTAAAGATTTCTAATTTTAATTTAGGGAAATCTATCAGAAATCTGCCATAGTCACTGCCATAGAGAAATCTACTAACAATGTTGCCAGACGTAATAATGATATAGTTTTTGGTAGATTTTTCTTAAATTGTTAATTTTAAGTGCGAGGACTGTGGGTGCGTCATTTTGTACCTTGTTTGTATAAGCTTTAAGTCTGCGTTGAAAGATGATTTCTAACATCTGGTTTTGGGGCTAATTATTGCCACGGAACATAAAAATGGTAGAAAAGTTTGTTTTTAAAAACAGCTTGAGAGTGACTATAAACAAGAAGATTTAAGCATACCCTAAAAGATGCGTTTAAGGAAACTAACAGATGAAATTCTATTCGAAGTAATAATTTCTAACTAAACAAACTCAATAAAATAAACTTTTTTATTCACTAAATCCTTGGTGTTGCCACCACCAATCACCATCAAAATATGTCAGTAGTAAGTAGTGCTTGAAAATCCTGTCAAAAATCGTGTTTATCCTTCAGATGAGTAAAATATAGCTCATTCAGAACGAATGCAGAACTTATCCGTACATTTTGAAACAGGCACTAAATACCAAGATCATGAAACAGTAGAAACCATCTTCCAACTAAGCGAATGTGTCGCAGGATGTCAGGCATTGCATGCGCTTCTTATTAAATAATAACTAAAGATAATAAATATCGTCTACGACCTTTATAATTTATTTGATGTAATAAAAGAAGATGTTAGATAAACTGCAGTTGTTTTAATTCAACCCCAACACGAAAGTGTATCCTTCGTTCGGTCGTATAAACCTAACAAATTAAAATGGCCAGTCCTATGTGTCAATCCTTTGATAAAATATGAACAACTCAATCTAGCCGTGTAAAAAACCCGACCGTTTTCAATTGTTCATGAATTGTCTAGCCTTTGATGTTTTATTTTGATCAGATAATACGACCGACCGAACGACGATGCGCTTTCGTATAAGGCCTTCAGAATTTCAGTCATTACCACTTGAATTTCAATGTTATTAAAATACAAAATCCTTTATCTATTAAAAAAAAACTTAAATCACCGAAATCTATAGTTCTACATAGACAATATATTGAACAATACGTTAAATATACCTCGCATTACCATAGAGAAAAATAAATAACACATCACTTAACGCACTTAATGTTGTTCAGATATTATTGAGCTGTTTGCGCTCTTAAATATAAGTCTCGCAGTTGCGGGTTCACATCCCCCGAAGAGGCAAATATTAGTTTGATGAGCACGCAGCATTTTTACCAGTGGCGGATTTACCAGCAGGCTGAGTAGGCTTGAGCCTAAGGCGGCGGATTTTGGGGGGGCGGCAAATTTTGGGAGTTGTCAACATCGACCCTAACGGAAAAAGCAAGTCTGTTGGAAAAAATGTATCTTAATGATTTAGAAACTGAACTAGTTCAGGAATGCGTACACTTTCAAGGCCACCTTTCTTCTGAAAGAATTTTGATAAAACCAGATTCTGGATCATTAAAAAGTCTATCATCGTTTCTTCGAAATCAGAATTTGGAGAACATTTATCCAAACTTGGATATAACGTAAACGCTCCTATTACCGCCAGTTTTAGCTGTCTTAGGATTCACTTTAAAAAAATAGCTATAAGGTGTTATGTTAGGGAAGATGTTATAATTTTTAATTAATCTCAACGAAGTATTCTTTGCAATTCAGTACTTAAATTCAATATTCAATAACACAATAGTTACTAAATAATTATTTAATCCAAAAGAGTAGTTGATTCTATTACCGACCCATAGAATGCGGCAAGATTCTATTACCGATTTTTCTACTTCTTTCACCGACCGCTACGAAGTTGTCACTTCTTCTATACTATTAAATAAAATAAAAAATCGTTTTTAAGGTATTTCTTATATAAAAACAATAGGTATCAGATCAACATTATTACAATATGAACATAATTATTTATTTCAACGCTATGAGCACTTACTTTTTGTTATTTTAATTTATAAAAAAATATAATCAGTCTCAGAAAACAGTCTTCAAATAATTAAATGCTTACTTTTTAATTACCTACATACTAATTAGATATTATAAATCAGTAACAAAAATATTTTGACGTGACAACGTCTTATAAATTGGTTTGCCGGGTGACACTTCAAGAAACTGCGTTACGCTCCGCTCACGTTATGCGCTCACAATGAGAGCGAGTGAGAGGCACGCGTCCCTTCCACTCGGGCATGGTTAGCCCGCCTAAGAGCGAGAGAGACAGACATAAAAAGTGAAAGGCACGAATGAATATTCACATTAAAATTATTTTACCACTCAAAGTCGTTGTCACGTAAAACTTTCGCCCGTATACCGACTTTACAGGCAACCAATTTTTTTTTATCTGTTAAACAATAAAAACCTGACTTCCCGAGATAGAAAATCTCGTCTACCAGTCTTTTTTCTTCCTCCTTCGTTAAAACAGTTTGTTTTCCACAATGTTCATTTATATATTTATTATTTCTCTTGTTACGCAGAGTTGTCCTCGGTATGCCGTAGGTTTTTGAAGCTTCGTATATGCTGCTCCCTTAATTTATAGCTAGAAGCGCAGCTTCTAGTTGAGCAGAGGCGTACTGCTTGCGCTTCTGCGGCTCCATGATTCTATAAAAGAACACAATCTTTAAATATATATAGAATTTAATTCTTCGAAAGACGCTTTAAAAAGTTACATGACCCCCATTCCGTCCTGCCATTTTCATTTGATTTGAAAACATATGAAATATAGCCAATGCCATGAAGCCATAAATGAAACTGGATAGCAAATATGATTTTACATTAATAATATGTCATGTGACAAAATTCCCAAAACGTCACGTATGCAAGTAAGCCAATTTGTTCAAAAATATACATTTTATTTTTGTGTACTGTAATATTACCAAGAATATCGTCACATCTGTGAGTCGATAATAGAATCAAGTATGAAGGTTACAATATTCTATAAGCGACCAATAAAATTAATAATAAACAGATATAATATCCGCTTTATGGAATACTGTTAAATTCGATCTCATTGCTATATTATTTCTTTTAATGTCAGTTAGTCTTTAATTCAGATAATAAAGTATTTACAGTATAATATCATTATAATAATTGGGATATTGTCTAACGTTAAATCGAGTTTTACACAAAAACTTTAAAAAAAAGCTTTGTCGTTAATAGATCCAACGAAGTAAAATAATTTTGAGAATTGAACAAGAAAAAAATAAAATCAAATGAGGTAGTTTATAATAGATATTATTTTAAAATACTAAATGTTCTTAAAAATTTAACAACGCCATGGGTCGTTATTAGAATCAAGTTTTGAAATTTGGATTCTATTAACGCCTTAAATTAAAACATGATTTTATAACACAAACACCAATAAAAAGTATTATATTAAGAGTTAGTTTGGAAAACGAATATATACGTTACAGTTGTAATGTGATAGCAATAAGACGAATCCATTTTTAGTATGTTATTTTCCTTAAGTAATATTTAGGTGTACTTACGTGGCTGGAGACGCGACACTATGAAATGTGCGTCCACTTCGGGCGCGTCCCACTTACTGTTAAATTATTTCTTTCACTGGCTATTTAAACACACAAACTTTACTCTTTTTGTTGTCCAACAAAAATACGTAACTAATTTTTAAGGTATGACTTTTCTGGAACCCTATATTATGTCTAATATTAGTGATTTAAAAATTAGATCGTTAATAGAGTACAAATTTTAGTGGGTCGTTAATAGGAGCTTTTACGTTAGCAGTTCGCATGGCTCTGTGTACACCAGCGACAAATTGTTCGGGTGAGAGAAGCTTTTCTTGCTTAAAGCGGGTGAAAAACTATCTACGATCTACATTATGTCAAGAAAAGCTAAATGCCTTAGCTCTTTTGTGCATAGAGTCAGAACTAATGAACAACATTTCAAAAGACAATAAAATTGACGATTTTGCGGAAATAAAATCGCGCAAAAAGGTAATGTAAAACTTTTATAACCTAGTTGATTTTATTGTGATCATCAAGCAGATTTTTAACAGATTATTTAATAGGAATATTGTTCGTATTGTTTTAAAACTATAAGTCCAATAAAAAATACATATTTAACAACATTTACCGAATGTAAATTATTTTGATATCTGTGTTCATTCTTATTGTGTAAGTGGTTTTAAGGCAAACTTTAGTCCATCATATAATACATGATTGAGCTTTTCTTGGCTCAGAAATAAAATTACTTCTTGTGTAACCTACACTAAGTCATACCAATAACGGAAAAAATCTGATAAAATGAAGACAATAATAGTACACAAGTCGTGTTATTCAAGTTGCAATTTCATTGACAAAAAAATTAATATGATTAATTGATTATGACTACACGGAGAAAAGTACTATACTAAAAATAATTATCTTTTTTCAAAACAGTCATAATCAGTTTCTAATGTTGAATCAGAAATAAAATGTAGCAGTAATTATCAAGCTTCAGCAAAAAATATATTTCTCAAGTTACCAAACTTTAGAATAGTTTGTAACGAGATCACTACCATGTACCTTATTTTTGAGTTCCCGATATTTCGGCACTGTTGCAAGCGCCATGATCACGGAGTAACCAAACTTTACTTACTGGAAACTCAAAAAATTAAAAACCGGCTTAGTAAATTTAAAACTATTTCTTTTTTTGTCAACCATTTATTAAAAATTAGTACAAGTATTCTTATATAGTTTAATATTAATGATGGGAATACCAAGTGTTTAGAAACTGTGCAGTTATTTTTGGAATCCAATGATGTTAAATATCAGTATCTTGCTTACTAGAAATTTGTATGCTGCTGTATGTAAGTATGTATTGATTTCATGGATTACATTATTTAGAAGCAAGGAAATTTACTCAACTGGCTTAGAATAAATGTTATTAGTTTAGAAAATTTACTGGACAGGTTTAGAATGACTGTAATCAGTTCTTAATTTTTCATAATATATATATTTTTTAAAAACAAAGCATCATTTTTTAGTCTTTTAATTTTAAAATATTTTCTTCCACCGTCTTTTGTCCGTGTACTTAAAGTATCGAAATGCAGAGGTCAGAAGGGGCGGCAAAATTTGAATAGCCTACTGGCGGCAAATGTCTTAATCCGCCACTGATTTTTACCTAAGTCACGGATGTTTAGAAACGTATTTAGGTATGTTTATCCGTTATCTAGTCGCCATAGCACAGGTTTCGCTTAGTTCGGGGCTGGCTAATTTGTGATTGTTGATATAATTTATTAATAATAAAAGAACAAATTGCATAATATTTACGTCACTAGCTGACCCGGCGAAATTCGTACCGCCTAAAAGCAATTTATTTTTCGTCAGCGTTTTATATTAATTCTGCTATTCGGAAAATGCTATGATATCGGTTCAGCCGTTCTCTAGTTAAAAGTGTTGTAACAAACCCGAATATATTAAAGATATGACATTTGAGTCCTGCATTTCCTGAGGATAAAATGAAGAAAACACAGTTTTATAATAATACTTTCTTTATATATTTAAGTAGACAATATTATGCGCTTCCATACCTTTATTACATAATATAATATCTGTACCTAGACAAACGTGTGAGCCACCATTTTATAATTTTACAAAAAAAAATATTTACAATAAGAAAAAAAAACTTTATTTAAGTCGAAAGAAAATGCGAAAACAATAAAAACATTAAAGTTATATATTTACATAGTTTGATTTACAAAATAAAAATATACATACAATTTACAAGATTATTTTCAATTTGCCAAAAAAAACACAAGAAAAAAATATATATTATGCATACAAAATAGATGAATGCCGTATTAAATACCAAAAACCACAAATCGGTTCATATTATAATATCACGGATACGGCACGGATGTTGAGCCGTGGGCGAAAGTTGCGCAGAAAACCATTACGATTACGTGATTGGCTAATCGCGCGCCTGCACCGGTCGGGATTGGTTGTTAGCTCCGCGCGCTCGGCTCGCGTCTCTGAAGGCCTAATACGAAAGCGCATCGTTCGATCGGTCGTATTATCCGATCAAATTAAAACATCCATTCCACTATCAATTTATGAACAATTGAAAACGGTCGGGTTTCTTACACGGCTAGATTGAGTTGGTCATATTTTATAAAAGGCTTGACACATGAGACTGGCCATTTTAATTTGTTAGGTTTATACGACCGAACGAAAGATCCACTTTCGTACTAAGCCCCCTGATACGATGCTCGTCTCGTAAGATGCGCAAAGCGATCCCCACTCTTTGCCTGAGTGCTCAACATCGGTACCGGGTACCATACCATAAATTCGATTGGGCTAACCAAAAACTAATATTTATAACAATAAATAAGAAATATTTTTACTTTTTATCTAATGGTGGTAAACACAACCATCTTTGAACTTTAGAAACATATTACTCATAAAACTAAAGATATATGAATAATAATATATTTGTCGGTCTGTGTTGTCGTTATCACATAATAATATTTTAATACAGGCTGTACAAAAGAATGGGACACTCTTTAAAACCACGTGATCAGCTGGTCATATACAACAACTTTTCCTATGGGAGCAACATCGAAATCGTGACTTTATTTTCAGATGCTCCATACATTATCATCGAGGTATGCGAGTAAGTTTGTATGGGGAAGCTGAAAAAAAATTATCGATTTCGATGTTGCTCCCATAGAAAAAGTTGTTGTATATGACCAGCTGATCACGTGGTTTTAAGGAGTGTCCTATTCTCTTGTACACCCTGTATATAAAGATAAGATAGATATCATTTTTAACAGCTATACTTATCTCCATAATTTTCGTACCTTATTTCAAAAATCAGTTACCATGAAAATGTTTTTAGGAATCCGTACCCAAAGGGTAAAACGGGACCCTATTAGTCCGTCTGTCTGTCTGTCCGTCTGTCACCAGGCTGTATCTCATGAACCCTGATAGATAGACAGTTGAAATTTACACAGATGGTGTATTTCTGTTGCCGCTACACCAACAAATAATAAAAAACAGAATACAATAAATATTTAAGGGGGCTCCCATACAACAAACGTGTTTTTTTTTATAGAAAATGCCACGGAACCCTTCATGCGCGAGTTCGACTCGGACTTCGGCCGGTTTTTATTTCATAAATATGTTTCTAAATTCCAGAAATGTATTTGAAGGTACTAGCATAACAAACACCTCGTAGGCGCTCAAACTTAACCATTATTTAATTAATACAATATTTACAAATATTAAAATACATTTAGTTAAATTTTCATAATTGATGGCTTCCAAAAGAAAATAAAAATTAATACACTTTAAATGTAAAAAAAAATACATAATTTTTGAGGACATTTCCGAAAAAAAAATCCACCATCTTAACATAACTTATATCAATAATCTTAAACTCAAAATTATAGCCATCCTTTTCTTTTAATAAAGCTGAAAAAGAGATAGCTATACTATTTAATTGGTTCAATAATGTCCGTAAGTGACATATTTATCGATTAGATTTCGTTGGAGCGCATCACTATTAGTGTGAAATGTCAAGTGTCACAGAGATCTTCTTATCTTGAATAGAGTATAAATACACTATTCAGTTGAAATAAAAATGTCTTACAAACGTAAGTGGCTGTTTCACAATGAACGGTAAAGTTTTGAATTATTTAAAACTCAATGAAACGGGAATTAACGCGATCATAATTTAGGTACAAAATGTTACCTCTTTAGCCTGACGTTTCGATCGGGTTACACCGACCGTGGTCACAGGCTGACTGGAACAGCGATGTCCTCACTCCGTATGAGAGGCAGATTCTTCATCTACCCTCATAACATTATTTTCACACACTACACTTGCTGTACTTTTAACCCCGGGGTGTGAATCGTGAGAATGGACCATTTCTTTAGCAGGGAGCCAATTTATTCATTATTTATTATATCAATTCATTAAGTTTTAAATTATGCAACGCGAAAGTTTAAAAGTAATTAGTTCTTAATGAGCTGTACTTTACTTATCTGAAGGATAAACACGATTTTTGACACGATTTTTATCTTGTAAATTTTTGTTTTTAGCAATTCCATGCAAGGTTTTAATTGAAGATACATAACACTTGAAAAAATCATCGGTGGGACTCGAACCCACGTCCTATCGCATACCGGGCGAGTGCTTTACCAACTAAGCTACCGAGGACGTCACGTGACACGATGAAATTTCTCAAGTGTTTCTTCTCGCTGTCGAAGCCAGCGTATCTCTGATCAATGTTGTAGCTATATGTATAGCTGAGTAAAGCACTCGCCCGGCATGCGATGGGACGTGGGTTCGAGTCCCACCTGAGGTCGATGTTTTTTTTTTCAAGTGTTATTTATCTACGATTTTTATCTTTTACATAACTTTATTCGTACATTGTGAAACTAGACATAGGATTAATGAACTACTTGGTTCACAAGTTTCACTTTTCTTGTCATAAAAAAACAACAGTAATTTTGGTTTTCCTTTAGTGTTCGGTCGTATTAGACAAGACAAAAAGTTACTTTAAAGTTTAACAAAATATATTAGTGTTGCCGCTAGATAGTCCACTATCGATAAAATAGTTTTATCGATAGTATTCAAAAAGGAAAACTATCGATAGTATCGATCGTTTGTTAGTTCTAATTTAAGGGATCAATACTATCGGAAACTATCGATATTTTTGTGTTTACGCAATACTATATGCTGTAATTTAACAAATGCTCCCATCGATAGTACCGATAATATTGATTATTATTGATACTATAGATTAATATAACTAAATTTCAAAGACATTATCGATAGTCAAACTATCGATAGTTCAACAACACTAAAATGAATCGTATTGCAGAATTTGAGCAAACATTATTACAATATCTAACACCATTACGTAAATTTGTTTGTCTTTAACCAATAAATCATAGACTCATTTAACAAAAGTGTTTTGAAAGCAAATAATATTCCTTGGACACTAATGAAGCAAAATATATGACACTTTTACGATAACTTAAAATAATTCACTGAACTTGTACATAAATGTATAGTATACAATCTCTTATATACATTGCGGTATACAGGGTGTTTGGTAAATGTTATATCAAGCCGAAAAATACTATGGTGAAGTCAGAAATTTGATATTATTTTAATTTAAACACACGTAACTTTCAATAATTAGATTTGTATAAAAATAATTTTGACGTCAATAACATCTTATAAATTGATGAACACCGGCTGCACGCACGAAAAAGTGTCACGTTCCGCGTGCGAGCGAGAGCGCAGAACAAGCGATAGAGAGGCACGATCGGCTAAGCGTTCCGCTTGTGACGCATCTATCTTCTTCTTTAAAATAATGATAATTCAATGATAATAATTTAATTCACAATAGTATGTTATTCGACGTAAACCGATTTACAGACAACCAATTTTTTTTTTTAAAAAAGGCTTAACCAAGCCTTAAACCACGAATTCTATACATAAATCCAAGTAGAATGCAAAACCAATAATTGCTGGGAAATGACTTTTATTTTTGGGTATCAAAAAAAATAACTTATTACTAACCCGCAATGTATAGCGCGCACGCCACAGAAGAAAGAAATACTGAAACTTTTTATCATGTTTCATTGTAAAAAAAGTTTAGTATTATCAAACAGAAGTCAATTTAGTAAAAATCTTTGAAAAAAAATGTAACTCTTGACTGTCAATAACTCGGTAACCCGTCATTTTAGTGTAAAAGAAATAAATGATCGTAATAATACGTAGAATATGTAGTATTGGCTTCGTTAAGCCTATTTTTACACCCGATATATATTTCTGACATCACCATAGTATTCATATGCATATGTTAACATAAGTTACTTTCGACTTGATATACTATTTACAAAACACCCTGTATTCGAATACACTACTAAAATATACTCTTAATTTACACAATGTTAAATATATTTTTAGTTATAGTCTCTCTTGTATTGTATTTATTTATTTAAATACCGTGATTTTCCATTTTAAATAAAAGGCTCGCCGACTTGGGATAGGCCACTTTATAATTTTTCCACTACCACCAGTTTTTAATTTAATGTTGGAACAAAATAATATAATATTATAATAATTTATTTAAACAAAACAACTGACATTTCGTATAATTTTGTATCTTTATCTCGTATACAGGATGTACGGACAACAGCTCGTCGACCTACCACAAAATGTCAAATTTTCTCATTTGAAAATGATCTCTATGTGTCAGGCTTAAAGTTGAAAATCTATTGGATAATTTTTGACTTTTGAGGTAGGTCGACGTGCTGTTGACTGTACAAAAGAATATGACACTCCTTGAAACCACGTGATCAGCTGGTCATATACAACAACTTTTCCTATGGGAGCAACATCGAAATCGTGTTTTTGACGCGATAACGTGTTATAACTTATAAATCGATTAAAATCGTCTGAACGCACGAAAATGTGTCACGTTCCGCGTGCAAGCGAGACCGCGGAACAATCGATAGAGAGGCACGATCGGAAGCGTTCGGCTTGTGACGCATCTATCTCTCTTCCACTCCATCGGCCGATGCGTCCGAGTAGCATCAATGTTTTCTTATGACGTTATCACGTAAAATTATCGTCCGTAAACCGACTACAATACATTTTTTTATGTTTTTACTCGATAAGTGATTTCTTCAAGATGTAAGTGAATTTACGTTTTATTTTCCTATTGACATTAATATATTTTTTTTTCTCCCAAAATTTGCATCTTGACTTTTTTCTTTTGACATAGTTGACATTTAATATTAACCCTTAATCTAATTATTTGAAATTTAATGTATTAATTGATCTTTAATTTAAAATCATTATTTGACATTCACACGCCCGTTAGGGCAAATTACACTGGTTCATTCTGCACAAACTAATATCTTTGTAAATACGTGTATTTTGTGAATAAATAATTTGATTTTATTTTCAGATGCTCCATACAGTATCATCGAGGTATGCGAGTAAGTTTGTATGGGAAAAAATATTTTTTTCGAATTCGATGTTGCTCCCATAGGAAAAGTTGTTAAATTCGATGTTGCTTCCATGGGAAAAGTTGTTGTATATGACCAGCTGATCACGTGGTTTCAAGGAGTGTCATATTCTCTTGTACACCCTGTATATCAGCAATTTATATCGATCATCGATAGTGGGATTGTTTCAATCCTATCGATAGTGCTATGGACAACACTACAGCAGTGGGGTTGCGTTAGTTGTATGTATGCCAGGTTAGTACCAGCGCTATCGGCGGCAGCATTACCAGGCTAGCCCACTATGCCCAGCAGTGGGCACGGCAGCGCGTTGACTATACACAAATTAGTACGTAGAGCAGGCTAGTCCCAGCGCTGTCGATAGCGGTGGTGGTGGCTAGCCCACTTAGCCCAGCAGTGGGCTTAACAGAACGCAGCGACTATACATACTGGCATGTACACTATGCTAGTCACAATGCTGGCGGTAGTGGTGTAGCCCACTAGCCCACTAAGCCCAGCGCTGGGCTCCGCACTGGCGGTAGTGGTGTAGCCCACTAGCCCACTAAGCCCAGCGCTGGGCTCCGCACTGGCGGTAGTGGTGTAGCCCACTAGCCCACTAAGCCCAGCGCTGGGCTCCGCACTGGCGGTAGTGGTGTAGCCCACTAGCCCACTAAGCCCAGCGCTGGGCTCCGCACTGGCGGTAGTGGTGTAGCCCACTAGCCCACTAAGCCCAGCGCTGGGCTCCGCACTGGCGGTAGTGGTGTAGCCCACTAGCCCACTAAGCCCAGCGCTGGGCTCCGCACTGGCGGTAGTGGTGTAGCCCACTAGCCCACTAAGCCCAGCGCTGGGCTCCGCACTGGCGGTAGTGGTGTAGCCCACTAGCCCACTAAGCCCAGCGCTGGGCTCCGCACTGGCGGTAGTGGTGTAGCCCACTAGCCCACTAAGCCCAGCGCTGGGCTCCGCACTGGCGGTAGTGGTGTAGCCCACTAAGCCCAGCGCTGGGCTCCGCACTGGCGGTAGTGGTGTAGCCCACTAGCCCACTAAGCCCAGCGCTGGGCTCCGCACTGGCGGTAGTGGTGTAGCCCACTAGCCCACTAAGCCCAGCGCTGGGCTCCGCACTGGCGGTAGTGGTGTAGCCCACTAGCCCACTAAGCCCAGCGCTGGGCTCCGCACTGGCGGTAGTGGTGTAGCCCACTAGCCCACTAAGCCCAGCGCTGGGCTCCGCACTGGCGGTAGTGGTGTAGCCCACTAGCCCACTAAGCCCAGCGCTGGGCTCCGCACTGGCGGTAGTGGTGTAGCCCACTAGCCCACTAAGCCCAGCGCTGGGCTCCGCACTGGCGGTAGTGGTGTAGCCCACTAGCCCACTAAGCCCAGCGCTGGGCTCCGCACTGGCGGTAGTGGTGTAGCCCACTAGCCCACTAAGCCCAGCGCTGGGCTCCGCACTGGCGGTAGTGGTGTAGCCCACTAGCCCACTAAGCCCAGCGCTGGGCTCCGCACTGGCGGTAGTGGTGTAGCCCACTAAGCCCAGCGCTGGGCTCCGCACTGGCGGTAGTGGTGTAGCCCACTAGCCCACTAAGCCCAGCGCTGGGCTCCGCACTGGCGGTAGTGGTGTAGCCCACTAGCCCACTAAGCCCAGCGCTGGGCTCCGCACTGGCGGTAGTGGTGTAGCCCACTAGCCCACTAAGCCCAGCGCTGGGCTCCGCACTGGCGGTAGTGGTGTAGCCCACTAGCCCACTAAGCCCAGCGCTGGGCTCCGCACTGGCGGTAGTGGTGTAGCCCACTAGCCCACTAAGCCCAGCGCTGGGCTCCGCACTGGCGGTAGTGGTGTAGCCCACTAGCCCACTAAGCCCAGCGCTGGGCTCCGCACTGGCGGTAGTGGTGTAGCCCACTAGCCCACTAAGCCCAGCGCTGGGCTCAGCACGGCTCGAGGCGGCGCACGCGCACGCGCTGCCGGTAGTGGTACTCCTTCAGGTACCCGCGCAGCCGCGGCGGAAGCGGCAACTGCTCTACCCCTGCAGAACAGAAGAGAACAGTTTAGAATTACTGGTTGATGACAATCTTCTCTGATACCAACTCTACCGCTATAGAAGATAAGAGAACAGGTTAGAATTAATGTACCCCTATAGAAGATAAAAGAACAGGTTAGAATTAATGTACCCCCATTAGAAGATAAAAGAACAGGTTAAAATTAATGTACCCCTATAGAAGATAAAAGAACAGGTTAGAATTAATGTACCCCTATAGAAAATAAAAGAACAGGTTAGAATTAATGTACCCCTATAGAAGATAAGAGAACAGGTTAGAATTAATGTACCCCTATAGAAGATAAGAGAACAGGTTAGAATATTACTGGTTGATGACAATCTACTTTGAAACCAACTTTACCCTTTTTGTAATAAGAAATCAACTATACAATTTTTATTATAAAATGAGTTGGTTTAGGCGCAGAACGTCCAATTAGCAGAATGTTCAGTTCACAAATGGTCTAAGTAGCAGAATGTTTAGTTCACAAATGGTCTAAGTAGCAGAATGTTCAGTTCACAAATGGTCTAAGTAGCAGAATGTTCAGTTCACAAATGGTCTAAGTAGCAGAATGTTCAGTTCACAAATGGTCTAAGTAGAAGAATGTTTAGTTCACAAATGGTCTAAGTAGCAGAATGTTCAGTTCACAAATGGTCTAAGTAGCAGAATGTTCATTTCACAAATGATCTAAGTAGCAGAATGTTCAGTTCACAAATGGTCTAAGTAGCAGAATGTTCAGTTCACAAATGGTCTAAGTAGCAGAATGTTTAGTTTACAAATGGTCTAAGTAGCAGAATGTTCAGTTCACAAATGGTCTAAGTAGCAGAATGTTCAGTTCACAAATGGTCTAAGTAGCAGAATGTTATGTTCACAAATGGTCGAAGTTGCAGAATTTTCAGTTCACAAATGGTCTAAGTAGCAGAATGTCAGTTCACAAATGGTCTAAGTAGCAGAATGTTTCGTTCACAAATGGTCTAAGTAGCAGAATGTTCAGTTCACAAATGGTCTAAGTAGCAGAATGTTCAGTTCACAAATGGTCTAAGTAGCAGAATGTTCAGTTCACAAATGGTCTAAGTAGCAGAATGTTCAGTTTACAAATGGTCTAAGTAGCAGAATGTTCAGTTCACAAATGGTCTAAGTAGCAGAATGTTATGTTCACAAATGGTCGAAGTAGCAGAATTTTCAGTTCACAAATGGTCTAAGTAGCAGAATGTTTAGTTCACAAATGGTCTAAGTAGCAGAATGTTCAGTTCACAAATGGTCGAAGTAGCAGAATTTTCAGTTCACAAATGGTCTAAGTAGCAGAATGTTTAGTTCACAAATGGTCTAAGTAGCTGAATCTTTCGTTCACAAAATATGATCTAAGTAGCAGAATGTCCAGTTCACAAATGGTCAAATTAGCAGAATGTTCAGTTCACAAATGGTCTAAGTAGCAGAATGTTCAGTTCACAAATGGTCTAAGTAGCAGAATGTTCAGTTCACAAATGGTCTAAGTAGCAGAATGTTCAGTTCACAAATGGTCTAAGTAGAAGAATGTTTAGTTCACAAATGGTCAAATTAGCAGAATGTTCAGTTCACAAATGGTCTAAGTAGCAGAATGTTCAGTTCACAAATGGTCTAAGTAGCAGAATGTTCAGTTCACAAATGGTCTAGTAGCAGAATGTTCAGTTCACAAATGGTCTAAGTAGCAGAATGTTTCGTTCACAAATGATCTAAGTAGCAGAATTTTCAGTTCACAAATGGTCTAAGTAGCAGAATGTTTAGTTCACAAATGGTCTAAGTAGCTGAATCTTTCGTTCACAAAATATGATCTAAGTAGCAGAATGTCCAGTTCACAAATGGTCTAAGAAGCAGAATGTTCAGTTCACAAATGGTCAAATTAGCAAAATGTTTAGGGCACAAAGGGACCGTTCAAGTATTACGTAAGCACTATAGGCGGGCGGGGGGTATCTGCTTTGCTTATTTTTGATGACATGGGGGGTGGGGGAGTCTAGATGGGGATAACGTCAGCATCAGTCGCGTAAAAAGAAATTAACTATACTTTTTAACCGACTGCCAAACGAGGAATATTTACTCATATATGGCATTTTCGGGGATTCCCACAAATAAATGAACACGTTACTCGCTTAGAAGCGAGTAGGGGAATTACTGCGCGCTGCTGACTTGTGTAATTTTTTTCCGTCAATTTATTGTTTCATTTCGGTACAATTGATGATTGGACGTGTTTATTTATTTTTTTAAACTTAATTACACGGACAAACAATATAAGGCGTAATTACAACTTACGCTGCTACCTGATGCAGGCTTTATGGTTTAAAAGGGCGCTACGGTCACAAATATAAAAATATAATTTTATGAAATATTATTATTTAAAAAAAAAGCAACAATTATAATATTTGTACCTTGCATACTCTTATATTGAATACCGTGTTAGCCCTTTTTTCTCATTTCTAGAATTATATCTGCTGCTCATGAATCAATTTAAAAAAAATACATTAAAAGAAGAAAAATGTATAATAATGTTTACGTTACTATGGGGGAGCTTTGATTACTTTTGCTGACAAGGGGGAAGGGGGGTAAATAATTGTAGTAAATCTGCTTACGTAATACTTGAACGGCCCCAAATGGTCCAATTAGCAAAATGTTCAGTTCACTAATGGTCAAATTAGCAAAATATTTAGTTCACAAATGGTCCAATTAGCAGAATGTTAAGTACCCTTATTCCATAAAAATTAGCAATCAGCAATTATCGCGCAATCATCGCTCGATTGATTTAATGTGTCAAAATCTATGGGCAGCACTGACAGTAGATTGCTTTTTGTTTTTTGGGATTTTAAAACTAGAATTTGACCATTTTCGCTATCGCATTGCTTTTGCAAGATACGGAATCAGGATACAGTTCACCAATGGTCCAATCAACAGAATGTTTCGCAGAATATACAATGTTCTTTGTAACGTGATCAATGACTAATCGAGTCAAAAGTTGGATTGGGTTTTGATTTTGGTCAAGGTTATTTATTAGTGATAATTATCTTCAATGATAACTATATTTTGATAATTATAAAATGAATAGGCACACTATAGTCTGTCCATCGAAAGGTGACACTGCCTTTTTATTCCGAAAATGTAACTGGTAACACTAAAAAGTGAAAAATACTATGGGATTTGTAATTGAAACATTTAAAAAATATTGTAAATAAATATGATCCAGCATTAATAATTATCGGATAAGTATCGGACAGTTGTGGGTGTGTGTGCGCGCGCCTGTGTGTGGGTGTGAGTGTGGGGGTGTGTGTGTGTGTGTGTGTGCGTGCGTGTGTGTGTGCGTGTGTGTGTGCGTGTGTGTGTGCGTGTGTGTGGGTGCGTGCGTGTGTGTGGGTGCGTGTGTGTGTGTGTGGGTGCGTGTGTGTGTGGGTGCGTGTATGTGTGTGGGTGCGTGTATAAGTGAGTGTGCGTATGTGTGTGTGTGTGTGTGAGAGTGGGGGAGGAGCGTGTATGTGGGTGGGTGTGTATATGTGTGCGTATCGCTTACCGTCGTAGGTGGTGTGCGAGACGATGACCGCCCTGGCTAGTTGCTGCAGGGTGAAGGGTTCGACTCTCGGGAGGGGCGCCGTCAGCATCGGCTCGAAGAACATTACGCACGCTGGGTCCTGGGGAACAAAAGTGTTCGCAATTAGTGAGATATAAAACAGGATACAGTAGTAAGATTATTTTAAAGTTAAGTTAACTAGCAATTGACCGCGGCTTCGCAAACCTTGCGATCTTGGTGCTTATGCCATACAAATTTAAAACCCCCGTTTTACCCCTTTCGGCTGCCTGTCCACCGAAGCGGAGCGAGGGTGCGGAGCGGAGAGCCGGGGTATGGCGGAGCGGAGTTGTGTACTGTGTCTGTCCACCAAAGCGGAGCGAGGCAGCGGAGCGGAGTGAGCGGAGATCCTGGCTGTATTTTTCAGTATGCGGATTCCCCCTCCGCTACCCCGCTTCGCTTCACCGCTCAGTTTCCCCGCTCCGCTTACCGGTTTTGTATGAATTTTTAAACTGGTTCGCAACTCCCTGTCCTATGAAGAGTAATGTAAAGTATGTAATAGTTGCCGGGATGATCAGGTATAAGAGAAAGACATGTGGATAGTTTGAGTGTCGGATCTTTATAGATTATTATAATATAACTTAAACATAATGTAAAATATTGCTAACTCAACACAATTATACGACACTATGTCGCAGCCACTTATAAAAGTAATCATGTTACGGTACAACTTACAAATCAGTACACTTCACCTCCCCCGAAAAGGATTCCATTACACCCCCTCGGTAAAAGGAAAAAAAAAATGTATAAAATTACATACTAAAACATTTTTTTTTAACACAAAATTAAAGTTACAACACAAATTATTTATTCATAAAACTTTTTAGTATTATTTTTATGAGTAACAAACTCTTTATTATTTTTTAAGATTACAACATTAGGTGAAATGTCCTTGACTACAACATATGGACCACTATAAATGTTATCAAGCTTATTTCCTATTTGATTTTTTAACAATATTAGCTCTCCTTTTTTATAACTAACAGAGTTACATGTCTTATCATAGTTAAATTTTCTGATTTCTTTACTAGCTAAAACATTATTTTTCGCTTCCATTTGTGCTCTTTGTAAACGGTATTTCATTTGCTTTGGATAATCGTCATAGTTATACAATGGTTCAATTGGTACATTAAGATTACTCGGTAACGTGCATAGTTTTCCAAATACTAACTCATATGGGGTGTATTTTGTTTCAGTATGTACGGTTGTATTAAATGCAAAGCACCAATAGGGTAACCATGTACTCCAGTCTTGTTTATTGGACTCGCACTGAATTCTGAGAAAAGCTCCTAAGTTTTTGTGTGTGTTTTCTAACGCGCCTATTGTTTCATGATGGTATGCAGTTGATTGCAATTTATTGATATTAAGTAATTTGCAAACGCTACTCATGATCGATGAGGTAAATTCTGTACCCTGGTCTGTAATAATAGATTTAGGTAAGCCATATCTTAAAATAAAATTATCTACAAAACTTTTCGCTACACTTTCTGCGTCCTTTCTCTGTAATGGATATAAAGTAAAGTAAAAGTAAAGTATGCCTATATACGTCCCACTGCAGGGCACAGGCCTCACCTCAACTATGAGGTGGTTTGGGCCATACTCCACCACGCGGGCCCGGTGCGGATTGGTGGAAGGGTGTTGTAAGGCCAGTGACTAAACCTTACTGTCAGATGTTATCAAGCCGCCTTAAGGCCTCTGACTAGGCTTCACGACCAATATCAAGCGATATTGGCCGGGACCAACTTTTAACGTGCCTTCCGAAGCACGGAGATGCTCGTGATAAATGTCACTAAATATGGTCGGAATGGTCACCCATCCATTCACGACCGCGGCGTTGGTTGCTTAACTTTAGTAATCGATACTAAAGCGCTGCCGCCACTGAGCTACGACCACCTCTAATGGATATGCTTCAACAAATTTAGATAAATTGCATTGCAGCGTTAATGCATATTTATAGTCAAAATTATCTATATCTAGAGGTCCTATTAAATCTAAACTAACTACTTCAAAAGCGCTACTTGCCGTTGTCGTTATGACCATAGGCTCCTTAATTTGTTTATTAGTAAATTTATTTATTTGACATTGTTTACATTTTTTAACAAAGTTAGTAACGTCATTAGTTAGTCCTGTCCAAAAATAATATTTCTTTATATTATTTATCATCCTATTTATGCCCGCGTGGCCACTCGTGGGTAAAAGGTGGAAGTCATTTAAAATTAAAGTTTTATCATGTTTATCAGTAACACGTATTACATCTTTAGTTACAAGAATTCGTGGTAACTCTAACGAAGTTAATTCTTTCAACAATAGTTTAATCTCTTTTTCTTTGTCTTTATTTTTGACAATAACGAGCTCATTAATATTAAACTGTCTGCATAATAACTCTAATTCTCTCGTCAGCACTTTTAAAGTAGATGACGATCGAGAAAATAGGTAAATACAACATTTCGAAGGTATATAAATACAGTTGCCTGATTGGCTTCTAATTATATCAGCATTGTTATAGCTACATAAATCGATATCTTTTTTTGTCGAACAAATAACGAGTTCTATTCCGTCACTAGGTTTTTTCAGAATTTCTACAACTTTCGGTTGATCAGGCCTAGAGCTTGTAGAATTCCGAGGCGTCAAGTCTGTACTGTCACTGCTATTCAGCATATTATTTAATTTTCGTTGTTGTGCTCTAGTAATGACCGATACAACGTTTTCATTTAGTTGCTTTAATTCTTTACAAGTCATCGGTAAACGGCTTAATGCGTCTGCAGCAGCATTATCCTTTCCCGGAACGTGTTCAATGACAAAATCGTACTCTTCCAAAAATAATCGAAATTTTGTTAATCTGCTCGATGGATCGGTCAAACTGAACAGATAAATAAGGGGTTTATGGTCAGTTAAAATCTTAAACTTTTTCCCATACAAATAAGGTCGGAAATGTCTAACTGCCCATACTATGGCTAACAGTTCTAATTCAATAACAGGATATCTTATTTCAGCGGTTTTTAAACTACGGCTAGCATAAGAAATAACAGCTCCGCTTTGGTTAGATAAAATTGCGCCTAATCCAATTTTTGATGCGTCTGTTTGTAACACAAATGTATTGTTTTCTGAAAAAATCGGGATATTGTAATACAGGGGGACTAATTAGCGCCTGTTTTAATGTGTGAAAGGCTGTTTCGCACTCGGGTGACCAAACAAATTGCGTATTTTTCTTACAAAGACTATTCAATGGATATGCTATACTGGCGAAACGTGGGATGAATCTTCGATAATAATTAGCGAAGGCAACAAATCGCTTTACGTCATCAGTATTTAAAGGTTTTGGATAGTTTTGTAAAGTTTCAATTTTCGATGGATCTGGAAATATACCTGTTGAAGTTATTTTGTGGCCTAAATACATTATTTCTTTACGTAAAAAATCGCATTTTAATGGATTAAGTTTTAAATTGACTTTTCGAAATCTTTCAAATACACTTATTAGGTTTTTATTATGCATTTCCAGTGAATTTCCTATTACAATGCAGTCATCTAAATAGACAAATGCCTGTTTATAATTTAACCCAGACATGGCAACTGTCATAAGTCTAGAAAATACACTAGGACTAGTTTTTAGTCCCATTGGACATCTCTTCATTTGGTATGTTTTATCTGTCGTAAACGCTGTCATTTTTCGTGAATCTTTATCAAGTGAAAGTTGGTACATTTTGTCGACTTGGAATGCTGTATATTTTCGGCTATTTTCATTTAATGATAATTGATAATAGGATTGTGATAGATCTAACTTTGAAAAGTATATGCTTCCTGAAAGCGAATCTAGGATTTCTGAAATGTTTGGTAATGGGAATTTGTCATCTTGAATAACATTGTTTAACAGTCTATAGTCAATCACTAGCCTCCATTTTTTCTCACCGGTTTTATCAGATTTTTTAGGGACAAGAAGAACAGGGCTGGACCATTCGGAGGTAGTCTCTTCAATGATATCGTTATCCAACATATCCTTAATTTGTTTTTGTACTTCGGACTTAAGGGCATGTGGTATCCTATAGGGTTTTTTGTAAATAGGTGTAGTATTTTCTTTTAATTTAATAGAATGTTCCATTAGGTTAGTAACTGATAATTTATCTCCCGGTAATTGAAATATATCGGCGTATTTTGCACATATGTTTTCAATACTAATCTGTTCCTCTTTATTTAAATAAGAACTCAAATCAAGTAAATCAAACAAGGTTTTAACTCGTTTAACAGATACGTTACTCTCACTAAAGCTGCACATCTCAAAAGAATTCAGACTATGCACTTCTAAATATGAAAAATCAATAGTTTCTTCCTTATCAGTCGTATTTAAAATGCGTACTGCTAATTGACCATTTTTAGGTTTTGTAATCATCCCCGCAATGAATATTCCGGGATGAGAAGGGACTTCGTTTGCTAAAACTACACAATCACTACAGTGATTGGTAGGAATGTACTTTATAATTTCGCATCGTGGCGGTATCGTACGCGCGTATCTATTATTGCCGATAATATTTGTCGTAATTGAACACCCTTTATCTATTAATGTTAAGGTGCAATCTTTATAGTTAACAATCGCGTTATACTTGGAGAAAAAATTTTGGCCTAAAATTCCATCGGCCGAACATGAAATATTTTCAAAAATATAAAATTTTTGACTAAACCTTTCTCCATCAAAATATAAATCTAAGTATATGTATCCTATTGAGGCTAAATTACCGCTTATACCTTTAATAGTTATTCTATCGTTAATTATTTTATTTTTCAAATCCGGATAGTTTCTAAGCCATTCATACTTAATTACACAAAGACTGGCGCCAGTATCTACTAGTAAATTAATCGGGTTTTCCTTATCTATCAAACACGAAATTACACTGTTATTATTATAACTTAAAATATAATTGCTAACTTCATTCGTCTCGAAAAAACTGGTTGTTATTTGAAACGGTTTCATGTACATTTCCGTCAGTAATTTGCTGAGTAAGATGTACGCGAGGAGCGCACTGCGATCGTGTTCCCTGCGCGTGGGCGTCACAGCGACCGCGCGCGGCGTTGTAGCTTTGATTCGAATTACCTAAAGTGTTCCGCGTATTATTGTTTGCATTTCTATGTCGCCAATAATTTGATCGGTAGGAATTATTCCAACTATTGTTGCGAAATTGTGGATTATTGTTGTTGCTAGTATTTTTCTGCGAATTGAAATTGGTTGTATGATTATTTTGACGATAATTATTTTGTCTGTTGAAATTATTATTTTTGTATAAGTTTTGGCCATTTCCACGATATCCACGATTTGAATTTATAAAGTGCCTAACTTTCATGACCTCGGGTTCGGTTGACATTGAATTTTCGTCAATGGCAGTTGTGATGGCTTCTGAAAGTGTCGAAAATTGACGAGAGGCAATAATCGTGCTAAGTCGAGAGTCTGACAAACCGTCCGAAAATCTTTTTATGGCAATTTTTTCATTTAGCGGACGTAATATTTGAAATTTACTGTCGTCACCGTCGGCTTGTGCTAACGTCAATTTTACAAATAAATTTTCTAACTCGTTGCCAAATGATTCGATAGACCTACGGCCTTGTTGTGTGCGTAGTAATTGGCTTTGGATAGCAACTGATGAAAGTTTTGGTAATAGTTTGACTTTCATGTCCGTAATTAAATCAGATACACTATTGTAACCAGTGTTAAGGCGAAGCTTAGCACTTTGGGACAATCTAGTTTTTAATACAAAGGTCAATAACTGTGGTTTCGACTGTTCGTTAATCATAGTACTATAAAGTTCAATACCATCGATTAGCTGTTTAGTGACTGATTCCTGTCCCGTCATTACAGGTAGCAGGGATAAGGCAGTTTTAATATCAAAACTATGTAATTGTTCTGTCGCCATTTTTGTAATTATAATTGTAGGGTCCCGCTCGGGAACTAATGAAATTATTTTATTGTATAATGAATGAATTTCTTCTACCAACTGATTAATATAAACCGTGCCTTTTGAACTTATCTCTGATCGTTCTATTTGTTGACACACTTCAGACAAAATATACCCCAATTTGTTATATTCAAGTTTTACTTCTTCTAATTTTTTCAAAGCTACGTCTGATTTCCGTCTTTCGGGACCTAGTTTTATTAAATATTCTTTGTAATACTTCAACGTATTTTGCAATTTAATTAAATCATCTGTCATATTAATATTCCCTAATAGAAAATAATAATTGGTTACCTACATTAATGTTACGAGTTTACAACCTTTACTTAATTAATTGAATTATTTCACAAATTAACAATAAACAAATTAATATTTACTTACATAATATATTACTAAATATTTTTTAAAGGATACTGCTGCCGAATATCGTAGTAATTGTAGAGTGACTTGGCTCGCTGGATAACGCTGAAGACTGGATGTAGACCTTGGCTGCAATGTTGGGTGGGCCGGGCTATACCCTGGACTCCGTGGGCCGGGATTTCCCTGGACTCCGCTCCTTCTTATTCTTCTTTAAGGTGTTGTCGTCAGCTCCAAGGTTGACGTGGTGTTGTTGGCCAAATTAAAACGGTTCAACTCACGACGTAATGCTTTCATAGCTTGTTGACGGCATTTCTTGTAGACGTAGTATGCGGATGCAATCGCCAAGATGATTAAAACAGAGATGATAAGAATTTCGGCAAGGTTCATGCTAGTAGTTTTTTCTGTGTGAGCATCGCCGCTGGCTGTTTGGGCTATAACTACTTCTTCTTTGCTTTGCTGTTTTCCCATGTTAAAAAGATGAATTTTTCTTGATTAATTAAAGGTCTTCGTTATTATCTTCTTGTATTTGTAGTTTGGTCTTCGGTCTTCTTTATTGTTCGTAAATCTTCATAGTGGATATTTTTCTTTCTTCAGTTTCTTTAGGCAGGGTCGCCATGTAAAGTATGTAATAGTTGCCGGGATGATCAGGTATAAGAGAAAGACATGTGGATAGTTTGAGTGTCGGATCTTTATAGATTATTATAATATAACTTAAACATAATGTAAAATATTGCTAACTCAACACAATTATACGACACTATGTCGCAGCCACTTATAAAAGTAATCATGTTACGGTACAACTTACAAATCAGTACACTTCAGTAATATTATAATTTTGATGACCTCCGTAGCCGAGAGGCGAGCACGCCGGACTGTAAATGGCGCCACCATCTCTGAGGTTCCGGGTTCGATCCCCGGTCGGGTCAAAGTAGAAAACAAACTTTTCTATATTGTCTCGGGTCTGGGTGTTGTACCGTCGTTGTTTCTGATTTCTATAGCATAAGTGCTTTAGCTACTTACCTTAGGATCAGAGCAATGTATGTGATGTTGTCCAATATTTATTATTATTATATTTATTAAATGAGAATGTGTGTGAGTATGGATATTTAAAACTCTTACGCAAAAACTACTGAATTGATTTTGATGAAATTTTGCACGCATATAGAATATGATCTGGATTAACATATAGGACTTTTAATCCCGTTTAAATGTTCCTATGGGATATATTAAATATAGTCTAATGACAAAAGCTAGTAAGAAATGATAAAAGACCGAAAAAAAAACACTTATAACCGTTTCTTATTATTTCTTCACAACTTTCAAGTAAACAAAAGCGAAATTAAAATAAAAAATAAAGTCACAACATACAGAAAGAAAGATTTTTTATTTTTATTTTATAAGAAAAGCACACCAACAGCAAGACATAAAAAACAATTACAGTACATATGGGAAAAGGTCTTTAGTCTCATATGTTTGCCAATTACAGGTGTGCACAAAACTTGCTATTAAAGATTTTTTTGAAATAAAAATATTTTCTTATTCATTTGATTGCAATCAAATGTAACATCAAAAAGTCAAATCAACCTGTGCTGGTAAACTGGAAGTATTTTAATAGCTTATTCTTAAAAACATTTGTTGAGTCGCCGAAAATGTCAATATCGTGTATATTCCAACCTTAATTTCATCATATTCCCTACATATTCTGGCCAAGGGATAGTGAAGCCTTAGATTTGTTGTGTGTCTCAATTATTTGAAAAATATTGCGTATTGGGTGTCCGCAGATATTTATGACAACCTCCGTAGCCGAGAGGCGAGCACGCCGGACTAATATGGTGTCGCCATCTCGGAGCTTCCGGGTTCGATCCCCGGTCGGGTCAATGTAGGAAACGAACTTTTCTATATTGCCTCGGGTCTGGGTGTTGTGGTACGGTCGTTGTTTCTGATTTCTATAATACAAGTGCTTTAGCTACTTACCTTAGGATCAGAGCAATGTATGTGATGTTGTCCAATATTTATATTTATTTATTTAAGCGTATCTGTTCAGTTTTTTGACCCGACCGGGGATCGAACCCGGAACCTCAAGAGATTGCGACACCATATTAGTCCGGCGTGCTCGCCTATCGACTACGGAGGTCGTCAGCTTGAATGTGATAAATGCTTAACTTTGTGTAAAACCCATAGATGGCGCTTTACAAGTTTAGTTAAATTATTATAATCGAATTAGTATTATAAGTTTACAAAACAATTTATTCAGCTCGTATTTAGTTCTCACCTTATAATGCTCAATAAGTCCAGTGACGGTAGGCGCGGCGAACACGGCCGGATCGTGCGAGTCAAAGCTGAACCGATGTTGATAGTGTTCTATCCGCGCGTGTAGAGATCGCCCGTACTTGCGGAACGAGACCGAGAATAAATGCTCTTCTTGCGCCGAGTCTCGGAGGAGGAAAGTACCTGGGAATAATATAAAAATATAAATATCGGGTGTAAAAAAAGGCTTAACGAAGCCGAATACCACATATTCTACGTATTATTACGATCATTTTTTTCTTTTACACTATACCTGGGAAATGACGGGTTACAGAGTTATTGACAGGCAAAGTTACAATTTTTTTTTTCGAAGATTTTTTCAAAATTTACTTATGTTTGATAATACTAACTTTTTTACAAAAAAACATGATCCGCTTACACACACAGGCATAGTCTGTGGCGTGCGCGCTATACATTGCGGGTTAGATATAAGTTATTTTTTTTGATACCCAAAACTAAAAGTCATTTCCCAGCAATTATTTGTTTTGCATTCTACTTGGTTTTATGTATAGAATTCGTGGTTTAAGGCTTCGTTAAGCCTTTTTTTACACCCTGTATATTAGAAGATTTTAAAATGTCAGTAATAAAAATCAATGTTACCTAATAACTTCAATACTTACTACATTGTTTAGGAGGCTGTTTTTATGAAAACGTAATGAGTTTAATATATTGAATGGGTGGTCAATTTTCGTCTTCTTTCATAAATAAAATCAAAACTATTTAGTTTATAATAATAACAAAAATATATTAACACAGGTCTGCAAACTTCATTTGTTATTTTCAAATTTTACCCGAAAATTACTTATTTAAAAAAAAAATCTTCTTTGCATAATTGTAAGTACCCTGTTTAAACGCAAATAAACTATATTCTATTCTAATCTATTCTGTATTTTTTTTTAGCAATTTCATGCAAGGTTTTTATTGAAGATAAATAACACTTGAAAAAAATCATCGACCTCAGGTGGGACTCGAACCCACGTCCCATCGCATACCGGGCGAGTGCTTTACTAACTAAGCTACCGAGGGCGTCACGTGACGTCCTAAAAAAATTTTTACAATGTTTAAGCATTTCTGATCTTAACCAATAGTCAAATATTTGTAAAAATATTTCTATAGGGTGTTGACGGTAGTATACTACTCAGCTATACATATAGCTACAACATTGATCAGAGATACGCTGGCTTCGACAGCGAGAAGAAACACTTGAGAAATTTCATCTTGTCACGTGACGTCCTCGGTAGCTTAGTTGGTAAAGCACTCGCCCGGTATGCGATGGGACGTGGGTTCGAGTCCCACCTGAGGTCGATGATTTTTTTCAAGTGTTATTTATCTTCAACTAATCTATTCTGTTTGGGTCACAGATAGGATTACACCATCCTACAAAATTTTACCTAATTTGCTTTATAATTTGATAGCCTACCTACCATCTTGAATAACAGGGTTGTTAATTATCAATATAATTATTTTCCCTGATAATAATCATAATTATCCGATACTTACCAATTCTGGGTAATATGTAACTCCCTTTTTTTCAATCAAATATTTCAATTAGAATATTTTCACTTTTATATTTAGTGTTGCCAGATACATTTTCGAAATAAAAAGGCAGGCAGTGTACTTTTCGTTACACAGACTAATGTGTGCCTATTCATTTTATAATTATCAAAGATAATTAACAAGGTATAATTTTGATGATTATCAAGATAATTATCAAGATATTTATCAAGGTTATTATCAAGACATTTATCAATGATAATTATCAAGATAATTATCATTGATATGAATTCAAATTGCATGTTAAAAGGACTCTAATGAAAAAGGGCTATTACACCGTTAGTGATTATATAAATGATAAAAATGTGTGGTTTTAAAACTGCTTAGCTCACAACAAATCTTGTAAAATATTTATTTATTTTTAAAAGAGGCTGACAATAGTGACCGAGTTTCTTGCGCTGCTTCTTCTCGGCACTAGCCCACAATAGTCCCGAAGCAGTGGTAGGTAAAAAATTGGGACATGTAAAAGTGCCTTTTATGGCCAATTTACAGAAATAAATGATTTTGAATTTGATTTTGATTTTATCACTAGCAACCCCGCTGTATGATAAACAAGTTACCTTCAGGCTTGTTGTCCAACAGCCTCTCCGCTTCGTAGCGATCCATCTTGCCCCAGTAGAACGAGCAGGCCGTGATCTGTCGCAAGTCTGGGACCAGACAGTGGATGTAGTCCACCTGTGGGATTCAATTAACATCAATTTATTTCTATATTACAAATGCGAAAGTTTGTGAGGATGTTTGTGGGTCGATCACGTGTAAACGGCTTAACCGATTTGGATGAAATTTTGCACACATATAGAACAAGATCTGGATCTACATTGAGAATGAGCGGAGCAGTTAAAACCGCTGTCAAATTACATTTAGAATGAGCGGAGCAGTTTTACCCCCTGTCAAACTACACTGAGCAGTTATACCCGCTGTCAAATTACATTAAGAATGAGCGGAGCAGTTTTACCCCCTGTCAAACTACACTGAGCAGTTATACCCGCTGTCAAATTACATTAAGAATGAGCGGAGCAGTTTTACCCCCTGTCAAACTACACTGAGCAGTTATACCCGCTGTCAAATTACATTAATAATGAGCGGAGCAGTTTTACCCCCTGTCAAACTACACTGAGCAGTTATACCCGCTGTCAAATTACATTAAGAATGAGCGGAGCAGTTTTACCCCCTGTCAAACTACACTGAGCAGTTATACCCGCTGTCAAATTACATTGAGAATGAGCGGAGCAGTTTTACCCCCTGTCAAACTACACTGAGCAGTTATAACCGCTGTCAAATTACATTAAGAATGAGCGGAGCAGGTTTACCCCCTGTCAAACTACACTGAGCAGTTATACCCGCTGTCAAATTACATTAAGAATGAGCGGAGCAGTTTTACCCTTGTCAAACTACACTGAGCAGTTATACCCGCTGTCAAATTACATTAAGAATGAGCGGAGCAGTTTTACCCTTGTCAAACTACACTGAGCAGTTATACCCGCTGTCAAATTACATTAAGAATGAGCGGAGCAGTTTTACCTCCTGTCAAACTACACTGAGCAGAGTTATACCCGCTGTCAAATTACATTAATAATGAGTTGAGCAGTTTTAACCGCTGTCAAACTACACTGAGCAAGTATACCCGCTGTCAAATTACATTAATAATGAGCTTAGTAGTTGTACCCGCTGGCAAACTACACCGTGCGATTATACCCGCTGTCAAACTACACTGAGCAGTTATACCCGCTGTCAAACTACACTGAACAGTTATACCGGCTGTCAAATTACATTAATAATGAGCTGAGCAGTTTTACCCGCTGTCAAACGACATTGAGAATGAGCCTAGCGGTTTTATCGTTTCGTCTATTAAGTCTACAATCGACAGTCCAAAACTATCGATATCACAGCAACAATTACCTTGTATATAGTATATTGACGACCTCCGTGGCCGAGAGGCGAGCATGCCGGACTTTAAATGGCGCCGCCATCTCTGAGGTTCCGGGTTCGATCCCCGGTCGGGTCAATGTAGAAAATGAACTTTTCTATATTGGCTCGGGTCTGGGTTTTGTGGTACCGTCGTTGTTTCTGGTTTCTATAACACGCGTGCTTTAGCTACTTACCTTAGGATCAGAGCAATGTATGTGATGTTGTCCAATATCTATTTATTATTATAAAGTAAAAGTATAACATAAACATACCTTAAAAAAATTGTTTTAAGCAATCCCATGCAAGGTGTAATCGAAGATAAATAACACTATTGGACGTGGGTTCGACTGCCACCTGAGGTCGATGATTTCAAGTGTTATTTATCGTCATATAAACATACCTGTGTGTGAACTTTCCCCTGTGCATGTGGCAGGGGCGGCGCGTGTTGCGGAGCGGCGGGCGGGGCTCGCAGTAGCAAAGCTCGGAGTTCGCCGCCGCATACAACCTGGGGGTACGGGGGTCGTTGAGAAGAAAGACACCAGGAGAATTTGTTCGGTAGCTGTTTATTGGTAGGACCGCAGGACTCAAAGACAGCGAAATAGGGATGTTGACCCATTCATAAATAATTCTAAGGCATCATTTATTAAAACAGACACTTTATTTTAGGCCTGATAACTCAGTACAATTCCATTTAAGAGACAAACTGATTTTTGATCGCTTTAAAATCGTAGAAAAGTACGGCAATTGAGTTTATCGGATAGTGATGTCATAATTCGATATCGCCATACAAATTATAAGGAAGATATCTGTTTTGACAGCTCATAAAAAGTATGTCAAATCATTGGTTATGGCCTATTCAGCGCAGTTCAGATTTTATCACAGTTACACAAACCAAAGCAGTCCCTAAAAGTTGTAGCGCCATCTGTAGTAATTTGGTAGAACCGAGAGCTGTTTTACAGGCCGCGCTGAACAGATACGATTGAATGTGATAGATTCTTAATTTTGTGTACAACCCATAGATGGCGCTTTACAAGGTTAATTATAATTATTGTAAGTTTACAACAGGGGTAAACGAATCAAATCAAATCAACACCATAAAAGCCCTCCTGTAGAATGTATGATAGTGAATTAAAAAAGTTTTTTATTGACAAATCATATTATAATTTAAGAGAATTTTTTGATGATAAATTGAAATAGTGTAAAAATTTTTATTGACTAAACTTATTGACAGGCTTTTGATATACATTTGAATTGGCATTAATTTAATTTATTTGAAATTGCAATTATTATTATTTATCATGTATTTTATTTGATTTGATCTGACGTAACATTATATATTGTGACAAATTGTGATTATTTTTAATATTAATATTGTATGATTAAAATTCGTATTTGGTATTCGAATTAATTATGTTAACGAAATGATAATTTAAATTGTTTAGTATCAAAAAATCACGAATGCCTTAGAAGGTCATTCTGTAACAAAATGTCAACATCTTTTGTACCTGTATTGTGGACTAATGTTACATTATGAAAGTGATTAAATGAATATGCAAAATCATTTATTGCATTTACACCTAAGTCATGGATGTTTATAAACGTATTTAAGTATGTTTATCCGTTATCTAGTCGTCATAGCACAAGCTTTGCTTAGTTTAGGAGTTAGCTCATTAACTAACCCCAAAACTAAGCAAAGCTTGTAATAAGGAGAGTAATATTCAAAATTAGTGAACATTCTTAATGAGGAATACCTCCATATTCTCTGTCAAAAATAAAAAATACAAGTGAAAGAATTACTTCGATACGTCAATTAGTTTCCGATTTATAGAAGTAAACGTGTGACGGTGTGACGTCATCTCACAACACTCGCTCAGTCCGCTCGCGCTCTCATCAGCACGGTGTCTGGCGACTTGCTACTAAGCGGAGCGTTGTAAACTGACGTCACTTGCGGTCACGTGACTGTTAGCGGGACTCGATATTTATCGTAAGTTTAAATGCCTGTAGAATCAAAACTAATAGGTATTTTTGACTACAACAAAAACTAGTGTATTTGTATACATACAAGCTTTACTGTAATAAACTTTCAACCGATTTGGCATACCTATTAACATTCTCCATTGGTGTGATTGTGTAAACAATTAATTTTATTTATTTTAAATTGAATTAAATTAAATACTGAACTGTGGTGCTCGTAGCTCAGTGGCGGCAGCGCTTTGGTATCGATTACTAAAGTTAAGCAACCAACGCCGCGGTCGTGAGTGGATGGGTGACCATTCCGACCATATTTAGTGACATTCATCACGAGAATCTCCGTGCTTCGGAAGGCACGTTAAAAGTTGGTCCCGGCTGATATCGCTTGATATTGGTCGTGAAGCCTAGTCAAAGGCCTTAGGCGGCTTGATAACATCTGACAGTAAGGTTTAGTCATTGGCCTTACAACACCCCTCCACCGCACCGCACCGGGCCCGCGTGGTGGAGTATGGCACAAACCACCTCATAGTTGAAGTGATGCCTGTGCCCTGCAGTGGGACGTATATCGGCATACTTTACTTTACTTTAAATACTGAACTAACCTGGAAGTGGGGATGTAGACGAATGGCGTCAGCAGGTTGGGCTAGCTCGTTTCTTCTACCTTCGGCTGAGGATTCACCTTCCGACCTGGGACGATACAAATACTTACATTTAAAAAAATATGTAACAAACTTCAAATCAAATCAAATCATTTATTTGCTATAAATAGGTGGTTACAGAGTTGGTAAGATACAATTTACCTACCTACTTAGCCATAATGCTATGAAATGCAAATTCAAACTCTCAAACTCAAACGCGCGCGCCGCGCGCGCACACACACGCACACACACACACAATCACACACACACACACACACACACACACACACACACACACAATCACACACACACACACACACACACACACACACACACACACACACACACACACACACACACACAATCACACACACACACACACACACACACACACACACACACACACACACACACACACACACACACACACAATCACACACACACACAATCTCACACACACACACACACACACACACACACACACACACACACACACACAATCACACACACACACACACACACACACAATCACACACACACACACACACACACACACACACACACACACACACACACACAATCACACACACGCGCGCACACACGCTATGCATAACTGTGTATACTCACGTTCTCGGCGCGACGGACAGCACGTAGACCTCTGCCGTCGGCTCGCCGCTCTCTCGAGATGAATCACCGTCTGAAAATTAAGTTGAAATAAATATTGGACAACATCACATACATTGCTCTGATCCTAAGGTAAGTAGCTAAAGCACTTGTGTTATAGAAATCAGAAACAACGACGGTACCACAACACCCGGAGTCCGGACCCGAGACAATATAGAAAAGTTCGTTTTCCATATTGACCCGACCGGGGATCGGACCCGGAACCTCAGAGATGGCGGAGCCATTTAAAGTCCGGCGTGCTCGCCTCTCGGCTACGGAGGTCGTTGTAAATAAAAACTAATTCCTTCATAAATACCGAAGTAAAGAGTTTTTTTACGATAGTCACTTGTTTTTTTAATATTCATTTGTTTTCCTGATTTTCATTTGTTTGTTTTCGTTCCAGGTGGACGGTAATAAGACAAACTCATTAAGTCATAGGATATTAGCGTTCACCATTGCCCATACAAAATAATGACGGTTTTTGTTTTAGTACTACTGATAGAACTACGGACAACAAAAAAATGCCCGTGGTACTACCAGTAGGACCACGGGAAATACATTTTGCATCTGTTCTATGGTTGTTATTTTTTTTTTTTTTTTTTTTACACACCAATTATCTAGCCCCAAACTAAGCAAAGCTTGTGCTATGGCGACTAAATAACGGATAAATATACTTAAATACGTTTATAAACATCCATGACTTAGGTGCAAGTGCTCGTGCTCATCACACTAACATTTGCCCCTCGCGGGATTCGAACCCGCAACCGCCAGGCATTGTAGTCCGGAGCGCGAACCACTACACCAGACGGTCGTAAAAATTTATTTATTATCAGAAGAATAACAATGTATTTTATAAGCAATGTACCAATCTTTTTTTTACTAACAAATATTTTTGATATAGATTTGATTTGGTGTTGATTCCCTGGTAAATCTTTTCTAATTTCTCTATAAATTATGTCATCTTTCTGTAAACATCATTTTCTTATGTTACATCTATCCTTTTCGATGTAGTTACTTCTGTGGCAGCACGTACCTGCATTGATGACGATCGCGTCCAACTCGCGTCTGAGGTCTCTCGCACCGAGCGTCAGCACAGCGGCCAATCTGTGAAAACATTATAAATTATATTTCTAAATGAAACTACTTTTACGGGTTATTTCGCGATTTATTAACATTTTATTTAACCCGACGTTTCGAACACTTTACAGCGTTCGTGGTCACAGGTAGACTAAGGTGTTATTGGTCTTTACAATATTTTGAAAAACTATAAACTACCGTCACTCAGTTAATATTAATTTGTGTTCCTATCTACGCAAAAAGAGCTAACTGTATCTAGAGGTCTTGCAGTGCGGGGCCTAGCATGGGATTTCGTTAAAACAGGATCCCATGCTGGTGGTATTTTCCAACCATCTTCTCTGTTAAAATGTATCGTGTTTGCGTAAATAAAAGACAACAGTAAATTATACTTCGTTAGAAAACTGGTTAGTCTAAACTAGTGATGCCGCGAATACTCGCTATTATTCGGTATTCGGCATTACTCGTAATTTTTTTTGGTATTCGTCGAATACCGAATAACAATTTCTATTATTCGACATTCAGCGAATAGCTGTCTAAATAAACTGACAAAATAAAACTATTGAGTTAAAATAATCACATAAGTTTTTTTTCAAAAACAACAATCACGAGGTATTCTCTGTAAAATAGTTATGTACAAGAAAGGGGTTGCCAGCATGTCAAAATGTAAATCAGTATAATAAGAAACTGATTTTTATACTTTCTTTTCTTTTCTCATACATAATCTTAAAAAAGTTATAGGTTACAGTTGTAGGCAACAAGTATATGATTCTACAAACGTGATATTATTTATTATTTAATAAGAAATGGATATTTATATTACTTTCTTTATGTCGAATAATAATAGCGAGTTATTCGACTATTCGCCATAGGGAATGGCGATTAATCGGTATTCGACTATTCGCTATAACAACTATTCGCGGCATCTCTAGTCTAAACACTTATATTATTATGTGCGCATGTGTCACTCAGCTTTTATTAGTGTATGCGTGTTTGTGAGTCTGTTATGTGAACTTGTGGTTGTGTGTGAGGTTGTGATAGTGTGCGTGAGTGTGTTTGAGTATGTAAGAGTAAGTGTGTGAAAGTGTGTTTGAGTGTGTTGAGAGTGTGAGTGTGTTTGAGTGTGCGAGAGTGAGTGTGTTAAAGTGTGATCGAGTGTGTTCAAGGGTGTCAGTTTATGAGTACGTGTGAGTGTGTTTGTGTATGAATACGAGTACGTGTGCGTGTGTTTGAATATTACATTGAGTACGTACGTGTGCGTGCGTTTGTGTACGAGTACGTGTGCGTGTTTTTGTGTTAGAATTAGTGGTGCCGATCGATAGTCGGCTATCGATTTTTAATTGATAGTCTATCAATAGTCAAACTATCGCAAGACTATCGATTGGTCTATCGATAGCTCAAAACGAGGCAATACTATTGATTGAGTGCAATACTATCGATACTAACGATAGTATTTTTGCTCGTGAAGAATAAACTATCGATAGTATCAATACTATCGACAGTTTATTCTTCATGTTAAATAAAAAATATCGATACTATCGATAGTATCAATACTATCGATTGTTCTAGACTGTCGATAGTTTGGCAATTTACAATAGTATTGCTTACAATATTCGGGTATAATAGTCAATAGTCACATAGGGTAAATATAATACTTGAATTATTTCAAATAGTTAACCACAACATTTAATTATATTAATAATGGCTTAAATATTAATTGCCTTTATAATCTCTAACTCGGTTGCATTTAATGTTTCCAAAATTGCCAACACATTTTGTTTGTCGTACTTAATTAATTTTAGGTAAAAATATGTCGGCCCCTAATAGTTCTCGTTGAATAACATTTCTTTTAAAACATACACAATACAATTTACAAACTATCGATAGTCTTAAATAATCGATAGTATCGATACTATCGATTGGCCGATCGATAGATATGGCTTTTTCAGATGAAAACTATCGATAGTTTTACTAACTAAGAGCAGATATACGAGACGGTTATTCCGTTACGGCAAAGTAACAAATTTGAGAGTTTTAATGAAATGTGAGATTTTGCGATGATATAGTTGTTAATATGGCGATTTCCCTTCATGCTTTGCTAGGCTTAGGACTATCAGAAAAGCTTTGTTGAACCTTGAACGTTGAAAACTATCGACAGTTTTACTATCGATAGTTCGGCAACACTAGTAAAAATATGTATATGATATTGTATGTTTGTTTAATTTCGAGTACGAGTGCGTGTGTTTGTGTAGGAAATTAAGTACGTGTGCGTGTGTTTGTGTATAAGATTCAATACGTATGCGTGTTTTTGTATATGAGATTTAGTAAGTGTGCGTGCGTGTGTTTGTGTGTGTGTGTGTGTGTGTGTGTACCTGTCGGAGGGGCAGGCGGCGTCGCTGACGCGTCGATAGGCGGTGCACACGCAGGCCGCGCGTCTTCGACGACGGCAAGCGCACTCTCGACCACTCCATCTGGGTAAGAAGATAGATAGATACTCTTTATTGCACACCACACAAAACAAACAGTACAGAGTAAAAAAAATACATTTAGAATGGTACAATTTAGGCGATCTTATCGCTAGAAGCGATCTCTTCCAGACAACCTTCAGGTAGAGAACTGGTTAAAAAGAGTAGGAAGTGTCTCAGAAACAGACTTTCAAAGATTTACAGCACCGATGTTGAGCACTGGGGCAAAGGGTGGGGATCGCTCTACGCATCTTACGAGACGATCATCGTATCAGAGATGCGTGTGCGCGGAGCTAAAACCGATTCCGGTCGCCAATTCAGGCGCGTCGCATGACGACCAATCACGTAATTATTTATAGTGGTCTGCTGCGCATCTTTCACCCAGCGCTCAACATCGGTGCCGCTATTTGTTCTATTCTAAACAAAAAAATTCAAATTTCTAAACGCTTAACTCCCACCGGGAGAAGGGTTGTACAGTCACGAACAATGACATGTAAACATGTCCATAATAGTGTGACGTTTTTTTAGCAAGTTTTTAACTCTCCCTCCTCAGGTGATACGTGGTGAGTTTTTAGACTACCTCTATGGGCTATGGCTAAAATGATGATGATGATGATGATGACTCGCAACGCCGATCTGTAAGTTTTTTTTTTTTTTAACTTGAGATGGGCTTACTCTTGACCCCAATCTTGCTCTAGAGCATAGATGGGATCTACGATGGAGCGAGCTTGCCCAGACGATGCCTATTCACTCTGGACTTAAAGAGAGTCTATGAGAGTATATGCACTCGGAAATACACTCAGGCAGGGAATTCCAATCTTTAGCTGTGCGCATTATAAAAGATGATGAGAAGCGCTTAGTGCGGATTATGGGTATATCAACTAAGAACGGATGGTAGCCGGCCGTGCGTCTGGATGTCCGATGAAAGAAAGGTGACGATGGTATGAGCTCATGCAGCTCATGAGCACACTCTCCGAAGTACAATCTGTAGAAGACCGAAAAGTCATTAGGGGAGGGAGACCTGTATTCAGCAGTGGACGTCCTGTGGCTGAAATCATGATGATGATGATGATGAAAAGCAACGTACCTCTCAGTGACCGCGCTAACATATCTGTGCACGCTACTAGGCGACTCGGCGTAGCGGCGACGCTCCCACGCGCCGCAGCCGCAGGTACATTCCCCGCCTGCGACAATATTATGACAGGATTAATGGGGATCCCCCACTCTAGCGTCTTTAGAGCGTCGGACGTCGTGGCAGCATCCATTCAGTTAACGCAACGCTTACGCGGCATTTACTTAACGCTGATTGGACACTGTGTCGTGTGGTGCCGGCACGTTAAAAGAATTGCACCACCCTTTCTCTTCCTATGAGTGTCGTAAGAGGCGACTACAGGAGAACCGCCACAAGAAGACGGGCAGCAGCGTCTCCTCTCCACCATTGGCCAAACTGCGATCGCCAACCCGCCTGCCAAGCGTGGCGATTATGGCAAAATCCTCCTTTTGGAGAGGCCTGTGTCCAGCAGTGGACTGATATAGGCTGGTGATGATGATGTGATGATTGGACACTGCCACAACGTCGACGCTCGAAAGATGATAGTAGGGGAGGCCTTATTTTCAATTAGCCTTGTAGGATTCGAGCTCTATGGTTTAGTCCGAATCACGAAGCACTACACTAGACTGTCGTCAGTATAATATGACGACTAACTTTCTTTGTTCGTCTATGGTAAATTATTAAAAAGTATTGGACACGTATTTTTTTAGGGTTGCGTAAAACAGGACCATATTACTAAGGCTCCGCTGTACGTCAATCTGTCTGTCTGTCCGTCTGTCACCAGGCTGTATCGTTTTTATAGAAAATGGTACGGAACCCTTCGTGCGCGAGTCCAACTCGCACTTGGCCGGTTTTTGTTTTTCACATTAATCAAAATATTACAGAGATATATCGATTTGAATATGTCGCATGACGTCACGCACGCCTAGGTAAATTTTTTACTCTGATTGAAGTGACGTCACGACTCACTTTCCGGAACTTTGACGCGATTTTTCTGTGTAATTTAAGGCGCTCTGCAGACGGCGGGGCGGGGCGGGCCGGTCAATTTCACCGCGAACGATAGCGCAAAGGGAATCCTATGCTACCGACGCACACGGAGGGCAAAAAGACCGCGCCGCAGGTGCCCGGCGGACACTGGCGGCGCGGCGGTGCGCTATGTGTTCGCGGCGAAAGCAGCCGCGGGCATCGACGGGCAGACACGGTCTTTATTGCTTCGCGGTCAGACCGGCCCGGCCCGCCCCGCCGTCTGCAAAGCGCCTAAGATGACAATTAATACTCATTTCTGATCTTAACCAATAGTCAAATATTTGTAAAAATATTTCTATAGGGTGTTGACGGTAGTATACTACTCAGCTATACATATAGCTACAACATTGATCAGAGATACGCTGGCTTCGACAGCGAGAAAAAACACTTGAGGAATTTCATCTTGTCACGTGACGTCCTCGGTAGCTTAGTGGTCAAAGCACTCGCCCGGCATGCGATGGGACGTGGGTTCGAGTCCCACCTGAGGTCGATGATTTTTTTCAAGTGTTATTTATCTTCAATTAAACCTTGCATGGAATTGCTAAAAACAAAATTTTACATAGTAATACTCACTCTTCCTCGAAGTCTGCTGACCCATGGTGGTCGTCTACTCGTACGATGAGTGGTTCGCCCAGCGAACTATCATCTGTAAGGAAAAGAAATCGTTAGGTTATTTTATTCAAATCAAATCAAATCAAATTTAATTGCGTAAAACATGGTATTAAAAGGCATTATAATTTCTAAGGCACACATGTCTTGCTAAAATTTACTTAGCATGCAAATCTAAGTATTAAAACAATAATTATTATGATGCAATTACAGTAATAAACAATAAGTAATGTCACAAAATATTATTAGTACGTAGTCAATAAAAATTTAAATAATAATGTCAATCAGTGGCGGGCATTGGTTATATTTTGTGGTAGGCAGTAGATACTTACTAATGTGTTTTATTCATGAAAATCGGTGGTTTTCATCAATAACATGCATTTGTAAATCTACTGCCTACTTAATTTCATTTATCAGGTAGGCACTGTCGATTTGCCTATATGCACCGCACGCCCCTGATGTCAATAGTATAATAATAATAAAATTAAATTAAAATAAAAAGTTACTGTCCATAAAATCTTTTACATTTAACATGTAAGTAGTGTGATTATACAAGGAGCAACGACCGACCTCCGTAGCCGAGATGCGAGCACGCTCCGGTGTCGCCATTCCCGAGGTCCCGGGTTCGATTCCCGGTCGGGTTAGTTGGAAACGAACTTTTTTTTATGTTGTTTGAGTCTAGGTGTTGTGGTACCGTCGTTGTTTTGTGATTCTTATAGCACAAGTGCTTTAGCTACTTACCTTAGTATTAAAGCAATGTAATTGATGTTGTCCATTTTTTTTATTTTAAAAAATACAGGGTGTACAAGTGAATGGGACACTCCTTAAAACCACGTGATCAACTGGACATATACAACAACTTTCCTATGGAAGCAACAACGAAATCGTGATTTTATTTTCAGATGCTCCATACATTATCATTGAGTATGCGAGTAGGTTTGTATGGGGAAGCTGATATTAAAATCACGATTTCGATGTTGCTCCCATAGAAAAAGTTGTTGTATATGACCAGCTGATCACGTGGTTTTAAGGAGTGTCCTATTCTCTTGTACACCCTGTATATTTAATTTATTATAGCCTATGTAACCCAGGCCATTATTACAAACCTATTGACACCTCATTCATAAAAATCGGTTAAGTAATATAGAAGCTACGATGTAATGTGGAACATACATAGACTGCCAAAAGCATTCCCCTTCCTTTGGGCCTCGCTGTAGTCGGATAAATACATAATTTATGGTTTTACCGTATTATAAACTAACTAGCAGCCCGTCCCGGCTTCGCACGGGGTAGACAATTATCGCTAATAGTTTCGGCAGCGCATTCGACGAAAGACATTTTAAGACTCATTTTTCTACACCTTCGGTTACATTGTTCAAATTTTACCAAGGATCCCTAATTTTTTTCAAAATGAAATGTAGCCTATATCAAATTGGAAGAATGTAGCGTTCTATTGGTGAAATAATTTTTTAAATCGGCCCAGTACTTTTTGAACCTATTCATTACAAACATACAAAAATAGGTACAAATCTTTCCTCTTTATAATATTAGTATAGAAGTATAGATGAAGATACTTCTGTACCCTGATTCCGTATCTTGCTGACAATCTTGAAAATTGACTAATTCTGGCTTTAAAATCGCAAATTGACAGCAAAAAACAAAAACAGAGAATCTACTGTCAGTGCTGCCCATAGGTTTTGACACTAACCATCAATCGGACGATGACTGCGCGATTATGCAATTTTTTAGGGAATAAGGAGCCTCGTCGGTCCATCGAGCTGGGGGTCGTCCTACACTACGTTTGCCTAGGCGTGGTATCCACTCGAGAACCCGTTTACTCCACCTTTCATCGGTTCTGCGACAGATGTGGCCAGCCCACTGCCACTTAAGCTTGCTACAGTTTTGGTCTATATCCCCCCAGCTCGATGGACCGACGACCTTAGGAAGATGGCTGGCAGTGGATGGATGAAAATAGCAGGAGATCGTGCTCTTTGGCGCTCTTTGGAGGCCTACATCCAGCAGTGGACTGCAATTGGCTGAGATGATGAGATGATGAAGGAGCCGGTACAACATGACAATCAGTAACCGGTTTTTTTTAAATATTAACACTAGCAGCTCTAATACCTAGTTTATGTTTTAATTTTGTTATTTAAATCGTCTGTACAATTTGTCCTCTACTCAATCTTCTTTTACTAATTAAGATAAATTAAGTATATCTGGACTATTTATTGACAACTAAGGTCAATCATATGAATCACAATAATTCACTTCTAATCTGTAGGTATGTGTTTAGGGTTCCGTACCCAAAGGGTTAAACGGGACCCTATTACTATGAATCCGCTGTCCGTCTGTCTGTCTGTATCTGACCAACCAGGCTGTATCTGAACCGTGATTGTTAGACAGTTGAAATTTTCACAGATAATGTACTTCTGTTGCCACTATAACAACAAATACTAAAAAACAGAATATGAGTACAATAAATATTTAACGGGGCCCCCATACAACAAACGTGATTTTCTTGCCGTTTTTTATAAATAATGGTACGGAATTCTTCGTGCACGTTTCCGACTCGCACTTAGCCGGATTTTTTATACCTCCTCTACAAATGACAAGATAACAAAATACATTTAAATAATACCCGTTATTAACAGTAATTTATTATCATATGTTTATTTCATTTGATTTTATAGTTTATGAAAATTGTAGAAATTAGAATATAAGAATAGAATAGAATATAATTTATTTGGCACTCAAAATTGACACAAACATAAAAAAGAAAATAACATAGATTGGACACAGAACTAATAATAATATTATAAAAAATAAAAATAAATAAACGTGCCAAAAAGGCAACTTAAGGCTGCCACGACACTGATATTCTGCGAAAGCCTCAAACAATCAAAGATAATTAAATAATAAAAAAATAAAAAATAAATAATCAACAAAATCCTAACAAACAACAACAAAGAAAATAATATACACCGCACAACGTAACACGAAAAATAAATACATCCATTTATCGAACAAAGGACAATGCAAGTCTTGCCTTTGTCTTTGGGCCTAAAAAATGTAAGTCAATGTGCAGAGATGAGACATATTCTACGTGACAGATCACACACGCACCATCAACTTGTATTATGACGTCACTATAATCTGACCCAGGGGGGAAATGTGACCATCCATCCATCCATCAGCCGAAAGACGTCCACTGCTGGACATAGGCCTCCACCGGCTTCCCGCGACCTTCACCAGATCGTCGGTCCACCTTGTGGGGGGCCTACCAACACTTCGCCTTCCGGCCCGCGGCCGCCATTGTAACCAAAATGTAACCGTCCTTAAAAAAATATTTTGGTTTAAATATTATTTAAGCATAATTATAACTTTTTTTTCTGGGGCCAATTTTGTCGATGTCAATACAAAAGTTAGAGGTGTTTATTGGATCTACATCATAGTCATGTCCCAGATTGCAAATCAACTTGATTTAAATCACGATTTTTATAATTAATAAAAATTAAAAAACGAAAAAATCTAATAAATCGTGATTTATTTTAAAAAATCTGTTTTTTTTATTTAATTTTAAAAATCATGTTTTATTCAACCCTGCTATATCCCAAATCCACACGACATATATTTCATTTTAGGCCCACTCACTTGCATTGTCCTTTCACGGTAACTACTCCTATTGAAACAATAAAAAATATGCACATCACACAAGCGGGCTTCGGTCAGTGTACCGTTGCTGTAAAAATACACACCAATTAGCAGTAATGACATAAATTGGTATACTACACAATTACAAGTAACGATTAAATGGTAGTGAGTCAACATTGGCAACGTTACAATTGAAAAAGTGTTGAATCATGTTTTGGAACGGTAACTGCTATAGGATCAGGCCTCAGGGTTGTTACTTACCAAGATAATTATTTTCTTTGATAATTATCCGATACTTATCAATGCTGGGTCCTATTTATTACTTACAAAAAAATATTAATAAATCAATACGAAATCACATAATATTTTTCACTTTTTTGTTTAGTGTTTCTATAAAAATGGCTAAAAAAAATGTTTGTTGTATGGGAGCCCCATTGAATATTTATTGTATTCTGTTTTTTAATATTTGTTGTTATAGCGGCAACAGAAATACATCGTCTGTGAAAATTTCAACTCTCTATCACGGTTCATGAGATACGGCCTGGTGACAGACAGACGGACAGACAGACAAACAGACGAACAGCGGAGCCTTAGTAATAGGTTCCCGTTTTACTCTTTGGGTATGGAACCTGAAATAAAAACCAATGACTTATTTAAACTTTTTATAATGTATCACAGGGCAGTCGCACTTATAATAAGCCTTACAAAAAAACCGACAGGCCAGACAAGAAAATATTTGGACACCTGGCAACCCTAGCTGTACCTCAAGTAAGGAGATAGGACTCTAAGATGAAATGTTTATTTCGTCATATTGTTCATTTGTATGTTCAAAAAGTTTTTGAACATACAATGAACTCTCTCTACTTTGTCTTATTCAGGGTGCATTTGCTATTCCAGGACTAAGGTTAAACCACTGTACTAACATACAACAATCTGTGGTTTAAGCCCATTGACAGGTATAAACATTATAAATTTTCATTGGTTTTCAATCCTAACTCAAGGGCATAAAGTTCAAAATATGATGGCAGCTATTTGGCCACCACTGGTTAAAGGTTTAACCTTAGTCTGGACTAGTAAATGCACTCAGAATAAGACAGTTTCTGTTTGAAAGTAGAGAGAGAAAATCAGCTGTCCCATACATTTTGGTTGTCATTATCTCATTTGCTTGGATAGTTGATTATAATCATGAGAACAACTTATATTTGGCCAGTTTTAGCCAGTTACTATATTTGAAGCACTTGCCATTACAACTCAGATGAAAAATTCGAAAATCACAAAGGAAGATTTTAAAAAAAATTTCGGTTTGTTTTATAGTTGTTAGTTTTATATCTAATTTAATACTTACCTAACTTTGATCTAGTTTCGGGTTTTATTAACACAATTCATCAAATAGAAGAGGTGAAGTTTAGTTTGAGATAATCTAAACAAGTTCGAACAGGTTCGGTAACCTCTTTCGACCTTTTCAAACAATAATGAATTGATTCCTCACTTCGGTCCGCTTACACGATGCAACTAACACACCACAAATCGTACGCGAAATTAACCCCGATTAGTCATGATATAAATAAAATATAAACAAAACAAACTTCATGGAAGGTCTCCGCCATTTTGAATTTACCTCGCGAAGTTCATCAGAAAAATATTACACCAACTTTTCACGGAAATTAAAACTATACAAAGACTATACTCACGTCTAATGAGAAACTTGGCGGTATACTTGTCTGGTTCTTTCGTTTTCGTTGTGCTCAGAACACTTTTTCACGTGAACTCGATTGTTGACTGCAAATTAAAATATTGTCGAGCGCTACATCGACAATTCGACGTAGGTACAGGCCTTATTTATAAACTAATTTACGACGCGTTCCATAAACTTGCAAAAGAAACAAGATATTTACACATTAAGGAACTATTTTACAATTTTTCGACAAATTAGCACGCAGTCAAAGTACGTAATTTCTTGTTGTTTTTGACATTTTTGTTTTATCGTTCCGTTTTACCTAGGAGTTATTTTAAAGTCATTTTTAGTATGTTCGGTAAAAACATTACATCTTTCTATCTATGTCGCACTATTTAAATTGAACCTTTAAAGTCGAAAAGATATTGAACTGAAAAATTTAATTTTGAATTGAAAAACTTTTCTGTTAAAAAGTTTTACTTAAATAACATAAAGATTAGATTATGATATTTACCATTTTATCCTTCTCCGTATTTGATTGCGTGAAATGAAACGTTTTCTTGTCTATTCCTGACTTTTTTTCCATTACGTATTTAAGCTAAGAAATAGAGGTATGTTATTTTTCTATTAGCTCACCTTAATCAAATAATTAAAATAAGTTCATATTTTTAATCAGAGTGAAAGGGTTATTGATATTATTCAAAGTTGGTTGAATGCTCTAGAGGTCTACGGCTCGGGGGACTATAAGCAGCCGTTTTAGCACAGAATAGAGATATTTTTGTACTGTGGTTTTAGACCGGAAGGTTTAAGAACCAGTACAAAAAACTACCATAATATTACTAGTCAGTCCACCCTACTATAATGTTCAATCTATGAGTAGAGCTCATTCATTACATTACTCAAATCGAAAAAATCAAATACGACTACGACACTTTTTTCAATAGACAATAAAAAAAACAAAAAAACTTTTTTTAATCAAAAGAACTCTTGACGCCATTTTGTCCGTCGCGTTTTCTTCTGAAAATCAGCGGAATTTTCTCGTGAAATAAAGTAATTTGTGTTGTATGTGTATAGTTTACGATGTCCAAACGTCGAATCGAAGTGATGGATCCTTTCATCAAGAAGAAAAGGTGCGTAACATGTTTTCATTTGGAACCCAACATGTTGGTGGTAAACTATCACCATGCTGGATTTTCGATTTTTCTTTGTTGTGGTTAAAATTACCCTCAAATTTGTGACATTTTCAACAATATAAAAGCAAGCAACCTGTCTCTAATTTGATTACGCTTCGCTTGTATTGTTTTTGACGCGGGCGTTTGTTATCGAGTGAAAACAAACTAGGTACCGGTAGGAATTCTGTAAGTCGACCACGATGGATCATCATCGATTCAGTTTGACATTCTATTTTACCGCTAAAAAGGCAGTGGATTTCGTACTTGTTAGCCTGACTTGAAATTGTGTCTGGGTAACTTCATGTAGTAATCATATTGAGTGGCAACCAACCAGTCGATTACCGAATATTAATGAAATAAGTGTTTGCAGTAATAAATACAATAGCAGACTTCATCATCCCAATCCAATTAAGATATACTATTCACTTTGTAAATCTGATATATTTTTGTTGTTTTTATCAATCTTATTCAAATTTTCTTGTAATGAAAATCGTGATTAGCGTGTTAGAACTAATTTCATAATATTATGACATTATAAAATGGTTATTCACTCGGCTTTTGCAACTGGTTGTGCAAAGTTATATACAATATTATTGCTCAATGGCAATTATTTCAACTTTGTGACCAGTCAGGCCACGGCAAAGAGACACAATTAAATTTTTATTGTTACACAGCCACCGGTAGGTAATTGAAGCTTGATAGGTTAAAATCGCCAGTTTTCAACCACATGAACTGCAAATTCGGTAAATTGAACAAACAAATAGTTATTTCCACTCAGTTAATAAATAACATGAAGCTCTGAGCTAATGTCTCTAGCAAATGTTTGGGTTTTTCAAGAGTTAAGAAAGTAAGGCTGTCTTAGTAAAGCCTACACTTTATTTACATGACAACCTCCATAGCCGAGAGGCGAGCACGCCGGACTTTAAAGGCACCACCATCTCTGAGGTTTCGGGTTCGATCCCCGGTCGGGTCAATGTAGGAAACGAACTTTTCTATATTGTCTCTGGTCTGGGTGTTGTGGTGCCGTCGTTGTTTCTGATTTCTATAACACAAGTATAGACTGAATAAATAAAAGCACAAACAGAGAATTCTGAAAGAGTGAAGGAGGCATAAACTCGAGATCCTTTGAAAAAATTAAATCTGAAAGAAAACTAGTACATACAATCTTTTACTAACACCATTTAAAATGTTGAATTCAAGGGAATGGAAAAAAGAAGCTTTATAATTGTTGTTTGTGCTGAACCAGTGGTTTCCTGGTCACAGTGTGCCCTGTTGACATGCTTCGTCCAGGTTTTCTGCGTTTTGCCACGCTCATCCGAAATTGGCTAGCTATTATTTTTTTGTTGTCACATCATGTTTTTTTTGGGCAACCTCTATTTCTAGCTATACTCTATCTTAAAGACCACTTTCTCCTGTACAGTTACAATAGAAATCAGAAATTTTTATTGGCTTTCATAACATTTCATAACATATATAGGCTAGTTCAGTGTTCTGCAAACTTTTTGTTTACAAGGTACAGTCAACAGCATGTCGACCTACTCCAAAAGTCAAAAATTCTCCAATACATTTTCAACTTTAAGCCTGATGTATAGAGATCATTTTCAAATGAGAAAATTTGACATTTTGTGTTAGGTCGACGAGCTGTTGTCCGTACATTTAGGAAAACGATTTTTTTTTAAGGTACACCACAACCGAAACGAATAACATATACCTATATGTGTAAAGTATTTTCTTAACCTTACTAAAAATAAATTTATAAGATAATCCTATTTTTCCGAGGCACACCAACTAATGACCACGGTACACCAGTGTGTTGCGGAACACTGGGCTAGTTGACACCACAAATCAATTGACATACTTTTTATGTGCTGTCAAAACGCACCTCTGCCTTATAATTTCTATTGCGATAGCAAGCTTTGACGTCATTCTTTACCGGACTGAACAGCTTAAATTTTTATTGGTTTTGAAGCAATCAAATCAGATTTTTCTAATAAATGATTATGTACCTATCGTTAAAATAAGGTGTCAAGTTTTAATAAATGATGTCTTAGAATTATAATCGATGGAAGTCCACAACCATGAGTTTTTAGTTTTGGTTTCTTCGATTTTATCGACCTTTGCAGACAGAAGCCATATTAATTATACTGACATCTCAAAAAGTAATCCACACAAGCACTTCCTAAGCAAGCGAGTAGTCAGAGCGTGGAATAAACTCCCAGAAGACGTAGTCTCAGCTAAAAGTATAAATCAGTTTAAAAATAGACTCGACAAACATCTGTCTAACTGCAAAAAAGATTAACCAGGGGACCAGCACGATACAGGCAACCACCAGTTATCTCAACTGCCTGCCTGATAAATAAATAATAAAATAATAATTTATTTATTATTTCTCAGGGAAGAGAAAGCAGCGGCAGCAGCAAAATCCGGTGGCAGTGGGGAGTCGTCGTCTGATGCGTTGGTTACACTGGGAACCAGCATGCCTCCTACATCCACCAGCACTCCCGGGGTTAACCCTTACACAGGTATGTTATCAGTAGCGGGCATCGGTTTTATTTAGAGGAAGGCAGTCGATACTGTCGGTGTCGTGTGGTGCCGGCACGTTAAAAGAATTGCACCACCCCTTCTCTTCCTATGGGTGTCGTAAGAGGCGACTACAGGAGAACCGCCACAAGAAGACGGGCAGCAGCGTCTCCTCTCCACCATTGGCCAAACTGCGATCGCCAACCCGCCTGCCAAGTGTGGCGATTATGGCTAAATCCTCCTTTTGGAGAGGCCTGTGTCCAGCAGTGGACTGATATAGGCTGGTGATGATGATGATGAGTCGATACTAATGTGTTTCATTGATGAAAATCAGTGGATTTAATTTTGAACACACTTTTGTATGTACCGTTACCGTATCGTAGTGTATTCGTCGTTTATCAGGTAGGCACTGCCTAATTGCCTATATGCACCGTACGCCGCTGTATGTTATACAACTAGCGCGGATGTTGAGCGCGGGTGAAAGATGCTCAGATTTCGCGATTGGCTAGTCGTGCGGCGTGCATGCACCGCCGGCCGTGATTGGTTGTTAGCTCCGCGCGCACGCGTCTCTGATACGATGATCGTCACGAAAGATGCGCAAAGCGATCCCCACTCTTTGCCCCGGCGCTCAACGTCGGTGCCGGATAAAGGAGATCCACACTAAGGATTGGCAAAATATGTATATATTAACCGACTCAAAAAAAAGGAGGTTCTCAGTTTGACTCGTATGTTTGTCTGCGATTTTCACGCGTTTAACTTATCCGATTATGATGCGGGTTTCAGAAATGTATTTGTTACATCTGGAGAAGGTTTTAGTATGCATATCATACTGCTGAGCTGATGGAGGCCCACAGAACTCCTTAACGGAAGTAAGAAGTAATTTTTTTTTGCAATTAATATTTAAAAAAATGTTTTTTTAGGGTTCCGTACCGAAAGAGTAAAACGGGACCCTATTACTGAGGCTCCGCTGTCCGCCTGACTGTCTGTCCGTCTGTCACCAGGCTGTATCTCATGAACCGTGGTAGCTAGACAGTTGAAATTTTCACAGATGATGTATTTCTGTTGCCGCTATAACAACAAATACTAAAAACCAGAATAAAATTAAATATTTAAGGGACCTCCCATACAACAAACGTGTTTTAATTGCCGTTTTTATAGATAATTGTACGGAAACCTTCGTGCGCGAGTCCGACTCGCACTTGGCCGTTTTTAGCAATTACAATGCTAGGTTATCTTAAGATTTTTATAATACTTGAAAAAAAATCGACCGCCTTGGGTGGGACCCGAACCCACGACCATCGCATACCGCGCGAATGCTTTTCCAACCAAGCTACCGGGACGTTAGCTGACCTTACAAAATATTTCAAGTGTTTCTCGCTGTCAAAGCCAGCGTTTTTTTTTATCAATGTTGCGGTATACTACCTTCAACACCCGATAGAAATATCGTTACAAATTTTTAACTTGTGACGAAGAACCCTTTCGGCTAGCTCAGGCCTGAGTTCCTCGTCAACATGTGTACTGACCCCAGCCCGCGATGCGTGCGGTGTGAGGATGTGTACCTATTTTTAGGATCCTAACAGGGATTTAACCAAGGAAACCAACGGGACGTCTGCACTCTCTATATTGAAAGACACACAATTGTTCCTTAAAACTAGTTCACTTCTTAATCTACCTAGGCCTGTGACTGCTGTCTTACTCTTAACTTATCCTACACGGACGGACGAGGCAGGGCGACGGGGATCGGCGCGGTACCCACGGACGGTATCGCGGATTACGGTTGGCGCGTAGCGAGGCGGGTATTTGTTAATAATCTACTTTTGTCTACGGGTAAGAAAGGCTGGCATGCGGAGTCGTGTGCGAACTCGCCGCAAGAGCGTCCGGGCCGGGGATGGGTTCACCGCAGGAGCGCGGTCAAGGTCTGGGAGTAAAGGTTCGAGTCACGCGAGCTCGTCGCTAGGCCTACGAACCTTTGGATCAGGATGTTGGTCGGGTACTTAACTAATGTTAATAAGGAACAGGGGACAGCAAATCGTCAGAGTTCCGATGCTCCGAGGCAATGTGAACGGTGGACGTGCGCGCGCGCGAAGACGTCTTGCCACGGCTGCGGAACTCGGACGAGTGCCCCGGAGCTCCTTCCCACCGCGCCGTATAAAGCGTTGTCGCGGGCGCGGTGCGGGCGCGGGCGCCGCGGTACGGTGCGTCACTAAAGCTGGAAACATACTATCGGACGCGGCTTACGGACGCGGCTTACAGCCGCGACTGATAAGTGTGCACGGTCCTTGGACGTTGCTTGCGGACGCCATGAGTGTGACCACTTAAAGTAGATTTCTACGTTTTTGGTAGGTTTGTGACAAAGAGTACGATGATTTAGTAGTAATTTCAGTAGATAATCTGTATCGTTTAGTAGATTTTGGAAGAAAATTTTTAAAAATAGTAGCGAATCCAAAATACAATTATGCAGGCTAAAAAAAACCGACCAAGTGCGAGTCGAACTCGCACACGAAGGGTTCCGCACCATTATCTGTAAAAACCGGCGAAGTGCGAGTCGGACTAGCGCTCGAAGGGTTCCATTACCATACCATTTTCTATAAAAACGGCAAAAAAATCACGTTTGTTGTATGGAAGCCCCCTTAAATATTTATTTCAACTTTCTAGCTATCACGGTGCATGAGATACAGCTTGGTGACAGACGGACAGCGGAGCCTTAGTAACGAGCAAAATAAATCACTTTAGTTGTATGGGAGCCCCTTAAATATTTATTTTATTCTGGTTTTTAGTATTTGTTGTTATAGCGCCAACAAAAATACATCATCTGTGAAAATTTCAACTGTCTAGCTATCACGGTTCATGAGATAGACAGACAGACGGACAGCGGAATAGTAATAGGCCCCCGATTTACGCTTTGGGTACGGAACCCTAAATACTCTTGTCCAGGTCCCGGAGATTTCCTGTAACATTATACTGAATACGGTGATAAGCGGGTTTCTTTTTCGCATACGTTATCAAATCGCTAGCTATCTTATAATAAAAATGTTCATGCAATCAATAAGCACGTGCGAGCTCTCGCGCAGTCGGCGTCCTTCTGACGCTCGGACGCGTCCGCACCCCGTGCATACCGTCCGCGGACGTTTTCGGCTTACAGAAACATCCAGCGCGCCAGATTGCTGTCGGACGTCCGAGCGCTCAAGGTCAGCGAAGGTTACGTCCGCGACTGACGTCCGATGATTTGCACACCTTACTGTACATTCAATACCTAGATTCCTTTAAGTCGCGGCTGTAAGCCGCGTCCGTAAGCCGCGTCCGATAGTATCTTTCCAGCTTAACTGCGTAGGCATGGTCGACGGGCGTAGGGCTGTCGAGTCGATAGTGTGGTTCGCGTACTAGGGGTGTCGCGCCGCCAGATCCTCGTCACAAACTATTGGTTATGATAATGTCTAACTAAAAAAAATACTTTTAAACTTTCGCGTTGCATAATTAAATAAAAATTATGATCGCGTTAATAACCCGTTTCATTGAGTTTAAAATTAGTTGGAAAAGCACTCGCCCGGTATGCGATGGTCGTGGGTTTGTCCCACCTGCCCCTCTAGCACGATCAACAAAAAACGATACGATATGATATAGCGATTTATCGCCTATTTACTTTCAAAGTACATTGGCGGAATTCAGTTAAAAAGAAGAAGAAGATGATAACATAGCCGCCATCTTGAACTTTTATTGAAACAGTAAGTATGTCCGTGCCGGCGACGTCACGGTTATGCTCGCTTTTTTGATAAAAGTTCATATTTTGACAAAAAATATGCGATAAATCGCTATATCATATCGTATCATATCGTGTTTTGTTGCACATGCTAGAGGGGCTGAGGCGCTCGATTTTTTTTCAATTAATATAAAAATATTCATGCACTCTTATTCAAATCCTCCTCATCTTTTCCCAGGTCTACCCCACTCGCAGCGCTACCACGAACTGCTCCGCCGTCGTTTAGGCCTCCCCGTGTGGGAGTACAAGAACGATTTCATGCGCCTTCTCAGCTCCCACCAATGCGTTGTACTGGTCGGCGAGACTGGGTCAGGGAAAACCACTCAGATACCGCAGTGGTCGGTGGAGTTTGCGGCGGTTACCGCTGGCAAGTCTAAAGGCGTGGCCTGTACGCAGCCGCGCAGAGTGGCCGCCATGTCCGTGGCTCAGCGCGTGGCCGAGGAGATGGACGTGGCTTTAGGTGAGTGAGGGGTGGGGGGTGTGTTAGTTAAGTTGTCGGAGTGACAAGCCACTAAAGAGAGTCGCTCAGAATACGCTGGCTTTGACAGCGAGAAAAAACACTTGAGGAATTTCATCCTGTCACGTGACGTCCTCGGTAGCTTAGTGGTCAAAGCACTCGCCCGGTATGCGATGGGACGTGGGTTCGAGTCCCACCTGAGGTCGATGATTTTTTTCAAGTGTTATTTATCTTCAATTAAACCTTGCATGGAATTGCTAAAAAACAAAAATTTACAATGTTTAAGCATTTCTGATCTTAACCAATAGTCAAATATTTGTAAAAATATTTCTATAGGGTGTTGACGGTAGTATACTACTCAGCTATACATATAGCTACAACATTAATCAGAATACGCTGGCTTTGACAGCGAGAAAAAACACTTGAGGAATTTCATCCTGTCACGTGACGTCCTCGGTAGCTTAGTGGTCAAAGCACTCGCCCGGTATGCGATGGGACGTGGGTTCGAGTCCCACCTGAGGTCGATGATTTTTTTCAAGTGTTATTTATCTTCAATTAGTGTCGCTCAGTTTTGTGAGTTACTCAGGAGTTAAGGTACCGTTATTTTAACTGTCGCTCTGACAAGTCACACTAGTTTAGTCCTATAACCGTTTATGCCGAGGAGATGAACGTCGCTTTAGATCATTCGTAGGTTGAGGCTCCGTTATTTTAACTGTCGCTCTGACAAGTCACACTAGTTTAGTCCTATAGCCGTTCATGCCGAGGAGATGAACGTCGCTTTAAGTTATTTGTTAGTTGAGGCTCCGTTATTTTAACTGTCGCTCTGACAAGTCACACTAGTTTAGTCCTATAGCCGTTCATGCCGAGGAGATGAACGTCGCTTTAAGTTATTTGTTAGTTGAGGCTCCGTTATTTTAACTGTCGCTCTGACAAGTCACACTAGTTTAGTCCTATAACCGTTCATGCCGAGGAGATGAACGTCGCTTTAAGTCATTCGTAAGTTGAGGCTCCGTTATTTTAACTGTCGCTCTGACAAGTCACACTAGTTTAGTCCTATAGCCGTTCATGCCGAGGAGATGAACGTCGGTTTAGGTCATTCGTAGGTTGAGGCTCCGTTATTTTAACTGTCGCTCTGACAAGTCACACTAGTTTAGTCCTATAGCCGTTCATGCTGAGGAGATGAACGTCGCTTTAGGTCATTCGTAGGTTGAGGCTCCGTTATTTTAACTGTCGCTCTGACAAGTCACACTAGTTTAGTCCTATAGCCGTTCATGCCGAGGAGATGAACGGCGCTTTAGATCATTCGTAGGTTGAGGCTCCGTTATTTTAGCTGTCGTGCGACAAGTCTTGCTCATGATGCAGCGCGTGGCCGAGGAGATGGACGTGGCTTTAGGTGAGTGAGGGGTGGGGGGTGTGTTGTTTAGGTTGGCAGAGTGACAAGACACTAAAGAGAGTCGCTCAGTTTTGAGAGTTACTCAGGAGTTGAGGTACCGTTATTTTAACTGTCGCTCTGACAAGTCACACTAGTTAAGTCGTATAGCCGTTCATGCCGAGGACTACTACAAAAAAAGATAGACCATTAAAACCATGTCTAAAGATTAGCCAACCAATTTGAAATGTGGATACATCAGACATTCGAGACATGTTATTAACATACATTTTCAATCGGTTGAGTTATCTTTAGACAGTATTTTAACAACCTAGTCTATCTTTTTGTAATAAGTATCCTTATGAACACAGTGTTATGTTTGTTTAAATGGAAAAAAAAATACAATGTTTAAATCTTCCCACATTTGCCTACAGGTCAACAAGTGGGCTACAGCATCCGTTTCGAAGACTGCTCCGGTCCCCAAACCGTACTCAAATATATGACAGACGGTATGTTGCTCCGAGAAGCAATGTCTGATCCGATGCTTGAACAATACAGAGTTATACTCCTCGACGAAGCTCACGAGAGAACATTAGCCACTGATATTCTAATGGGTGTTTTGAAAGAAGTGATCAAACAACGATCGGATTTGAAACTAGTTATTATGTCAGCCACATTAGACGCTGGAAAATTCCAACAGTACTTCGATAATGCTCCGTTAATGAACGTCCCAGGTAGAACGCATCCCGTAGAGATATTCTACACACCGCAACCGGAGAGAGATTATTTGGAAGCAGCGATCAGAACGGTTGTACAGATTCACATTTGCGAAGAGATATCCGGTGATATACTTCTGTTTCTGACGGGCCAGGAAGAGATAGAAGATGCGTGTAAAAGGATTAAGAGGGAGATAGATAATTTAGGACCGGATGCTGGGGAGCTGAAGTGTATACCACTTTATTCGACTTTGCCACCGAATTTGCAGCAAAGGTATGTTGTAAACTTCTATTCAGCCTATTGTAGTTCACTGCTGGACGTAAGCCTCCTCCAAAGAGCACGATCTCCCGCTTTTTTCATCTAGCCACTGCCAGCCAGCTTCCTAAGGTCGTTGGTCCATCGGGCTGGGGGGCGTCCTACACTACGCTTGCCTAGGCGTGGTCTGCGTCAGATATAGTAATCTTATCTGCTCTAAATTCCAATCGATATTATTAACTGTTTTATCCTCTACGGGCCGATTAGTTAGGTTCTGTAGCTCAAAAGGTAAAACGGAGCCCTAATAGGATCACTCAATGTCTGACACTCTGTCCTATTACTAAGGCTCCGCTGTCTGTCCGTCTGTTACCAGGCTGTATCTCACGAACCGTGATAGTTAGACAGTTGAAATTTTCAAGTTTTTATAGATTTTTTTTTATTAATCTTTATTCAGGCATATTACACCCGTACATATTAACAAATCACAATATAAATTAAATTTCAGTCATTAAATTATAAAAATCAAAATAATTCATACAATTTCATTAGAATCAGTATTGAATATAAATAACATAAATAGATAGATAGATACTCTTTATTGCACACCAAACAAAGAAGTTACAGTAGATATTTTCAGAAAGATGTACAATTTAGGCGGTCTTATAGCTAAAAAGCGATCTCTTCCAGACAACCTTTAGGCAGAGGACAACTACAAAGAAAGGGGAAAGTGGTGCAGAGTGCTTATTGTGTAATAAATGCACTGGAATTTAATATTAATACTTTTGGCCAAAAAGTAATTAAAAATAAATAAGTATTTAATGGTACGGGGAACCCTTCGTGCGCGAGCGCTACTCGCACTTGGCCGGTTTTTTTTTATCATGCCTCTGTTTCGACCCCAGGATATTCGAACCCGCGCCCCCGAACCGCAGCAACGGCGCCATCGGCCGCAAGGTGGTCGTGTCCACAAACATCGCGGAGACCTCGCTCACTATAGACGGAGTGGTGTTCGTTATTGACCCTGGATTCGCTAAACAGGTATGTTACTACGCTAATTTTGATGAAATAATATAATAATCTAATTCTACTTTTGACTTTACTAAATGTTTGATTATATAAGGTCCGATTTTATTAGTGTTCATCCTGTTAACCTGTGACTATATAGGTGTACAGCAATCGTAAAAACCAATTTTTAAATGTGTACCATAATAACTAAAAAAGTTAAAAATCAACGACATTGACTTCATATTGCATAAACTCGTCCTATCTTTGCTACGTTTAACCATCTGATTATCCGTCTTATTCCTTACCCTTGTACAGAGCGAGAAAGAGTTGGAGATAGGACGAGTTTATGCAATATGAAGACGATGTTGTTATTTTGTATTTTAAGTTTTTAGGATAGACATTTGAAAGTTGGTTTTTACGATTGCTTTTCACCTATATAGTCACAGGTTAACAGGATGTACACTAATAAAATCGGACCTTATATTGTAGTTTTATTAACAAATTAGCTGTTGCCCGCGACGCATCGCTCCCATGATCTTTAGTTTATTCAATGTATCTCACAGGATCATTTATCGGAGATAAAAAGTATCCTATATGTTAATCCAGATCATATTCTATATGTATGCAAAATTTCATCCAAATCCGTTCAGTAGTTTTTGCGTGAAAGAGTAACGAACATACATCCATACTTACAAACTTTCGCATTTATAATATAAGTAGGATAAAGAGAGCGTCTGCGTGCGAAATAATAAAAAAAACTGCGCTCGCCAACCCGCCTGCCAAGCGTGGCGAGTATGGCAACAAACCCCCCAGATGATAGAAGTCACAGGGGGAGGCCTATGTTCAGCAGAGGACGTCCGCCGGCTGAAATGATGATGAAAGGGAGGAGGTTCTCAAATTTAATTTCAGGAGAGTTAACTTTCGCTTAAGTATTTTTTAAAATTTCTATTAAGAAGAATAAGTATTTATTTGGTTCATATCCAAAATAATAAAACACATATACAATCAGTAAATACAACAATAATTACATCTCAAAGTGCTTAAACAGAGGATACAATTGAATATTATTATATTTTTTTTCTCATAAATAATCCACGGTTTTGTCTCCACTCGACGTACTATCGCGGGCTCCGACGCCTTACCACTTTGTAGAAATATTCCTGTGTAAGCGCATCGCGCCGGACACGCCGCAACCTGCTCTGATTGGGTATGCATTTTAGAATAGAATAGAATAGAAAAAGATTTATTTGACAGACACAGAATACTAAAGGAAAAACATTTACAGGGTAATAAAAAGCAATATGTGTCAAAAAGGGGGGCCTTTTTGACACATATTGCTCAGCATTTGTCGTGACACGGTGACAGTCAGGGACGTATCACGACGCTGGTTTTCAGCAGCACCCTAATTACATTTTACTACGTTTTAGTACAACCAATTAAATACAATTAGAAGCTTGCTTGCTTGTGCCTAAACACCTATTGTCTTGATTGAACCCGAAACATAAATGAACGTAGGGCGTGGCTTGAAGTGAGTGGCAATGAGGTGCTTGCAAACGATTTTAGCTTTAAGACTGGTCAGGCGTCGAAGCCCGCGATAGTACATAATTAAAATTAATATCATGCTATTTTTTCCTCATCAAATACACCTTTCTATCCCCACAGAAAGTATACAACCCCCGCATCCGTGTGGAGTCGCTCCTAGTATCTCCGATCAGCAAAGCGTCCGCGCAGCAACGCGCCGGGCGCGCCGGCCGGACGCGGCCCGGGAAGTGTTTCCGGCTTTACACGGAGAAGGCTTACAAGCACGAGATGCAGGACAATACTTACCCGGAGATATTGAGGTTAGTGGGTAATAGGCCGAGGATGGTGCCTTGTGGGACGCCCACTGTGAGGTTAGGCCGCGGTAAAGTATAGGGCTAAGGATGGTCCCTTGTGGTACGCCCACTTACACGTTAGAGATATAGGGCTAAGAATAGTACCTTGAGGTACACCCAATTTTAAAGTTATAGGGCTGCGGATGGTTCCTTGTGGTACGCCTACTTTGAGGTTAGGCCGAGCTAAAGTATAGGGCTGGCTGATGATGGTACCTTGAGGTATGCCCACTGTTAGATATATGGGATAAGATAAAGTATAGAGCTAAGGATGCTACCTTGAGGTACGCCCACTGTTAGATTAGGACAATGTGTACGTAAATATTGAGGTTAGTAATTAAAGTATAGGGCCGAAGTTAGTACCTTGAGGTACACCCACTTACACTGTAGAGATATAGGGCTAAGAATGGTACCTTGAGGTACGCCCACTTTTAGAGTTATATGCCGAGATAAAGTATAGGGCCGAGGATGGTAACTTGAGGTACGCCCAGTGTTAGAGCTATTGGCCGAGGGTAGTACCTTGAGGTACGCCCAGTGTTAGATCAGGGCAATACGTACCCGGTCATAATGAGGTTAGTGGGTAATATGCCTAGGATGATACCTTGTGGCACGCTCACTTTTAGAGCAGGACAGTACAAACACAGATATATTCAAGTTAGTGGGTTATCTTCTTCCTCGGTCCCTGACTGATAAGGACGACCGTCTGGTGTAGTGGTTCGCGCTTCGGACTACGATCCCTAGCGGTTGCGGGTTCGAATCCCGCGAGGGGCAAATTTTAGTGTGATGAGCATTTGCACCTAAGTCATGGATGTTTATAAACGTATTTAAGTATGTTTATCCGTTATCTAGTCGCCATAGCACAAGCTATGGCAAACTTACTCGCATACCTTGATGATAATGTATGGAGCATCTGAAAATAAAATCACGATTTCGATGTAGCTCCCATAGGAAAAGTTGTTGTATATGACCTGCTGACAGATTGTTAAGGATGTCCCATTCTTTTGTACACCCTGTATAATAAGAAGATTTAGATCAGGTAACTAGCACCTAGCTTGGCCCAGTTAGGAAATATCATCTCTCCCTGAATTATCCACCCCCTCGTTCACACATTATAATGTGCAAGCGAGAGAGGTATAATCCCTGACTACACTACTCGACCACAACAAGGCCTGACGTGATTCTTCTACTGTAAAATAAGAGAACTATCAAATAATATAAAGATTTATGATAAAAGGGATGACGACTGACTTTTTTTCCTTCGTCTCTCGGGTAGATTATTAAAAATTATTGGACAGGTTTTTTTTTTCTTTTTTCACATATCGCACCTATAGAATTACAACGACGCAAGTGCAAAATATCGTTAAAATTAGTTAGGTATAAGAAACGCTTTAAAAAGTGATAAACTATCTTAAGGAACATTGACTCTTTTGTAATTACAATAAATACCGCTAGATGGAAGTAGCGCCAGCGTCAAATTTGGTGAGAATTGAAAGCAACCACGCCTGATTGTTCAGTTACTCGTGGGGAGCTGGACGAGTTAGTTGCTTCACAGTGCTACAACGACGCTAATGTAATAAGGCCATTTTTATTGCTGTTATAAGAAGAACATTGACTCAAATGTAACAAAAGCAATTTTTCCAAAATATTTTTTATAATAGAACAATGACGCTTATTACAATTTAGGTCATTGCGTCTAGATTTCATAGCTTGTTATTGCGTTTTAGGTGATAATAACGTACTGGAGCATCTTTATAACGTTTTTCTTTATAACACAAAACAATGATTTCCATTCGCCATTTTCAAGATATACACTAACTTTTAAATATTTCTTTTTCTTTTCGTACTTATAATTATTGAAATAGTAATAAAAAATATTTTTTAATTTTACCTATGTTGTACATTGACGTCATTGTTCGTCACTATTTTTTACTCTTTTAAATATATTTCAGTGGGACAATGACTTAACTGTAGGTGCTCTGTATTTTGAAAATTTGTATTATTAAACTACATTATACAAAATCATTATGTTTTACTAATATTAAAGTATATATGACCAGGTATTTGTATGATATTATTGATCTTTAAATATTATTGTAAAAAAAAATATTGAAAAAAAAGTAAAAAACAAGATTCAAATGCATTTTTCTCAAGTGTATAGTATTTGCACTTATGTCATTGTAATTCTAAAGGTTCGATATACAAAATATTACAGAGATATATTGATTTGATGTGTTGCATGACGTCACGCCTAGATATTTTACTTAGAATCGACGTCACAAGCCTCCTCTTCCGAACCATGACGCGCTTTATTTGTTTCGTTGAGTGACAAGAAAAAATAAGAGTCCCTTATTTTTTTGTAATCTAACTGACGGACTAGTTATATTTTTATTTACTTTACCCAGTCGTTATCCCCATTCAAGTGTTTTATTTGTGCGAGGCCCTAAAGAGAGGCACTACATATTATGAACGTTAGCCAAACCGGATTCAATCATAAAGTACGGCCAAAATTATTTTAAACAATAATGCACCATTTAAACGGAGCCAATAATTGATACAATCTACTAAGCCAGTTTTGTTTTTTATTAATTTGAGATGGGCTTACTCTTGACCCCAATCTTGCTCTAGAGCACAGATGGGATCTACGATAGAGCGAGCTTGCCCAGAAGATGCCTATTCACTCTGGACTTAAAGAGAGTCAGGTTATATGCACTCGGAAATACAGACGCAGGCAGGGAATTCCAATCTTTAGCTGTGCTCATTATAAAAGATAATGAGAAGCGCTTAGTGCGGATTATGGGTATATCAACTAAGAACGGATGGTAGCCGGCCGTGCGTCTGGATATCCGATGGAAGAAAGGTGACGGTGGTATGAGCTCATGCAGCTTATGAGCACACTCCGAAGTACAATCTATAGAAGACCGATAGGCAAGCAACCTTGCGGCGGTGAGCCAGGCTGTGCAGCTTGGACGCCACCAGTTTTTTATCGCCTATTATTCTCTTGGCTCTGCGTTCCACCGAGTCAATATTGACATCGCCTCATTGCCTAATAGAGACAGCTTGAGGGCAATCCATTGATAAAACCAGTCCACTGTAATAGAACGATTTCTAATTCGCTGGCTTATTGGTATGTCTCACGTATTGGCTCCGTGTAAATGGTGCATTGAACTCGGGATTAGAATAGAATAGAAAAAACTTTATTGACACAGTACAACACATAAAATATTACAAAGATTATCGAGATTAGTCTGTGCCAAATGGGCTTCCGCTCAGCAATTGTCATGATATGCTTGCATGCATGTATGCCCCTCTAGCATGAGCAATAAAACACGATATGATATGATACGATATAGCGATTTATCGACACCCAACTTTCAAAATATGATAACATAGCCGCCATCTTGAACTTTTATCGAAACAGTGAGTATGTCCGCGCCGGCGACATCACGGTCATGCTCGATTTTTCGATGATGGTACATATTATTTTTACAAAAATATGCGATAAATCGCTATATTATATCATACCATACCGTGTTTTGTTGCGTATGCTAGAGGGGCAGGACGCTGCACTGCTCTTCCGCGGACACCCATTGTTGGCATTGCGCATCCTTTCGAGGAGACACTCTTGAAATTCTATGAGTATTAAAAGTGCTTTTAAGGCCTTGACAACACCCAAGTGTCTAAAATCTCGGATATGAAAATCAAATTGTCTGAATACCTGCTACTTGAATCTAAAAATTTAAAATACGATATGCTAGAAGAGGATTCAATAAACATCTTGAATTGATTAATTTTGATTTTCCCTTAATTCCCTTGGATTAAAAAATGCACAAAAAAGTGTCTATTTTTTCATAAATTGCAAATGTTCTCTTAAACGGCACAAGCTATTTCATTACTGTTTTAACACAAAACAAGATTTTGAAAATATACATGTTTTAAATTGAGAGTTTTATTTAAAAATTTTCGTTAACGGCATTAATTTCATAAAAAACATCTTTTCCCGATTTTTAGAGGTCATCCGCACGCGCGAAATTGTATAGGCGCGACGCGTCAAGGTCATTCAAGCGTGTTAAGGCCTTAATAGCCTATTTGTAAAAATAAATGATTTTGACCCCCCCTCGGTTGTGGTCGAGTAGTTTCAAGTAGTGTGGCGTTAACCTGCCCAATAGCACGCTGGCAGCATATCTAATGCCCCCCGCATTGCTCTTGCAGATCAAACTTAGGATCTGTAGTTTTGCAGCTGAAGAAACTCGGCATCGATGATCTGGTGCATTTCGACTTCATGGACCCGCCGGCGCCGGAGACTCTGATGCGGGCGTTGGAGCTGCTGAACTACTTGGCTGCTTTGGGTGAGTTGAGTTGGCTTCTCCGTACATTCCTACATCGCGGTATTTAAGTTTATTTTACAGGGTATATAAAGGTAAGACGGACCGTCGACCTTAGGATTATGGCTGGCAGTGGCTCGATGGAAGAAGCAGGAGATTGCTACATCGCAGTATTTAAATTTATGTTCCTAGGCTAGGCTATACAGGGTTACGTTGCAAGGTAGTGCCAATTTTCCAGGGACCACTTAGAATCAGTAACTAAATCGATCTCTGTAAAAAACACTATTTTTAAATCCGCATCCCCTGTTGAAAAATGCTACGCGTGGATAATCTTGTCTCATTCATAAAAATACCTACGACGATCTTCTGCATTTTGACTTCATGGACCCGCCGGCTCCGGAGACCCTGATGCGAGGGTTGGAGCTGCTCAACTACCTGGTTGCTTTGGGTTAGTTGACTAACATTCCTACATCGCGGTATTAAAGTTTTATTGACAGGTATATAAAGAATAGTTTGTTACGGGATTGCTACCATGTACCTTATTTTTGAGTTCCCGATATTTCGGCACTGTTGCAAGCGCCATGATCACGGAGTAACTGAAGATCTTGCGGGTAAGTTGTTAAGGGCAAACATATCGGTCTACCCTCTTTCGCTGTCTTTTATTGCACGCGTCGGTACCATTGTCTACAAACTCACTATTTTCTCGCACCTGTTCTCGACACACAACACTAACAGTATCTGACCGCGAAACAGCAGTTTGTTGTTTTTTCCGGTTTTTGCACATACGAATAACTGGATTCCAGACACTTGACAATTTAAACCCATCCTCGCGATTGAAATTTTTGTACTTTGTAATTTCAATCGCTTCCCTGACCATTCTTGGTATGTAGTGGCGTTCTGTCGAAATGATCTGAGGGTTGTGAAACTCAATCCAGTGATTAAGACCTGATTCCAACAAATGTTCCGCGATTGCCGATTTCTGTTTGTCGTTGTTTTTGACCGCTTTTATGTGTTCCTTCATATAAGGTACATGGTAGCAATCCCGTAACAAACTATTCTAATGTTAGTGACCATGAAAGTTTAAAACAATATAAGGTATATAAAGGTCATGAAGATGGTAGGTACAGTAGTATCTTATGCACTCGACTCGACAAAGAATGCCAAAGACGGAAGATCGTGCATCTTCCGTTTTTGTCATCCAGCCATATATCTTCCTAAGGTCGTCGGTCCATCCAGCTGGGGGGGACGTCCTACACGTTTGCCAAGGCGTGATCTCCTCTCGAGAACCAGTTTACTGACGTGGTACTGACTTACCACCTGACGTGGTGGGCCAGGTTTACAATTTTGTAAAAAAACTCAAAACCCACTTCAAAAATATACTAAAAAGCAAAAAAACTGTCAGGTTGTTCGCGTTTTCGTTCTACAACCTGACAATTCAGATTCGTGTTGTTCTGTCCAATACATTTTTTGACAAAAGCAAGCGTAAGTTATTGTTTTCTTGTGATAAATTCCTAACGAAGGTACCTTAATAATTAACATTTAGTAAAGCATACCGAATCAGTAATTTTTTGAGTGCTGGTTTACCTCGTAAGCGCCACGCCACGCCTGCCTAATACACAACGAAATACGTTCTCAAACCGCAGTATTATCTTCTAACTCCTAACCTTGAAGGAGTTCTGTGGCTTTCATTATCACTTCAGCAACTTGAGATAAAGATAACCAGATCCAAATAACAGCATTGCGTTAGAAAATATATGAAAAACAGTATTCGTACCTTTAAAATTTGAGGGTTGCCCTCGATTCTACCATCAGATTCCGACTTGGTGATAATGGGAGCAACTTGGAAGTATACGCTTTCGATTGGCGGGAGATACAGAATAACATACAAAAATGTCGAACATAAAACTTCCTCCTTTTTAAAGCTCCGTACCCAAAGGGTAAAACGGGACTCTATTACTAAGGCTCCGCTGTCCGTCTGTCACCAGGCTGTATCTCAGGAACCGTGATAGTTAGGCAGTTGAAATTTTCACAGATGATGTATTTCTGTTGCCGTTATAACAACCAATACTAAAAACCAGAATAAAAGAAATATTTAAGGGTGCTCCCATACAACACGTGATTTTTTTGTCGTTTTTATAGATGATACGGATCTCTTCGTGCGCGAGTCCGTCTCGAACTTGGCCGGTTTTTTAAAAACTTATTTATTTAATTACAGACGACGACGGCAACCTCACAGACTTGGGCGCGGTGATGGCGGAGTTCCCGCTGGACCCGCAGCTGGCTAAGATGCTGATCGCGAGCTGCAACCACAACTGCTCCAACGAGATACTCTCGATCACCGCCATGTTGTCAGGTAAGTGTCTGTTCATCATCATCGTCATATCAGCCTGTTGCAGTCCACTGCTGGACATAGGCCTCCCCCAAGGAGCGCCACAGCGCACGATCTCCCGCTCTTTGCATCCAGTCGCTGCCAGCTGCCTTCTTGCCAATGTGTCTGTTGGCGTACGTTAATAGTTTAAATATTGCATACCCGATATGGGTACACAGTTCAGACCATTTTTTTTGCATTGTCACCTGCGCATTGTATGTAGAGTTTTAGACAGTTTTTGGAAATAATACATTCTGATTCTGAATTTAAGGCCTTAACACCACCCAAGTGCCTAAAATCTCGAATATGAAAATCAAATTGTCAGAATACCTGTTACTTGAATCTAAAAATTTAAAATACGATGTGCTAGAAGAGGATTTAATAAACATCTTGAATTGAATAATTTTGATTTTCCGTTAAGTCCCTTGGATTAAAACATGCACAAAAATGTGTATATTTTTTCATAAATTGCAAATGTTCTCTTAAACGGCACAAGCTATTTCATTACTGTTTTCACACAAAACAAGATTTTGGAAATATACATGTTTTGAATTGAGAGTTTTATTTGAAAATTCTCGTTAAAGGCATTAATTTCATAAGAAACATGTTTTGCCGATTTTTCGAGGTCATCCGCGCGCGCGAAATTGTATGGGCACGAGGCGTCAAGGTCATTCAAGCGTGTTAAGGCCTTAACTTCACGTTGCATGTTTAAAACTAACATTATTGTGTGTACTTATGTAATGTTAGTTTTAATGCAACATACAGGGTGTCCCGTAAATCAAGGTCAACCTTGTAACCACATATTCTATACGTGATGGTGAACAAATTTTGTTCTATCAGTTTTTAAATTATGCATGTTTTTCTTTACAAATCTAATTGAGTAATTTGTTAATTTTGTATGGGAAGTCGATAAATTTTCATGCAAATTTGCAAAAGTGATAAAACAAAATTTGTTCACCATGATGTATAGAATATGTGGTTACAAGGTTGACCTTGATTTACGGGACACCCTGTATAACTCTGGGAGAGTTCCTCTGGTGATACAAAGTGACATTACCAAACCCACCTTCAACCTATTTAAATAATGAACTCTTCATTTGGATAAAGTTTTACAAGTTTAGAAAACATAGTTTTCATTCTTAATGTAGTTTAACCTTCTTGATCCGTTTACCTTAGTTTGGCAAAGGCCTCCCCCAGTTCTTTCCATTTTGCTCTTGTCACCTGCTATTCTTGTCCATAGTTTCCTTGCAACTGTTCAACCTTCAATCTATACTCTATACTAATATTATAAAGAGGAAAGATTTGTACCTATTTTTGTATGTTTGTAATGAATAGGCTCAAAAAGTACTGGGCCGATTTAAAAAAATATTTCACCAATAGAATGCTACGTTCTTCCAATTTGACATAGGCTACATTTCATTTTGAAAAAAAATAGGGATCCTTGGTAAAATTTGAACAATGTAACCGAAGGTGTAGAAAAATGAGTCTTAAAATGTCTCGTCGAATGCGCTGCCGAAACTATTAGCGATAATTGTCTACCCCGTGCGAAGCCGGGACGGGCTTGCTAGTCTTATATAAATATGTAATGTAATTATGTATTATTGTCGACAGTTCCTCAATGCTTCGTGCGGCCGAACGAAGCTCGCAAAGCGGCCGACGAAGCGAAGATGCGGTTCGCTCACATCGACGGAGATCATCTCACGCTACTGAACGTGTATCACGCCTTCAAACAGAGTGAGTAATGAGTATGGCTTGGGGTACCTTAGGGATGTATGTTGGGGCCGTTGTTATTGCTTTTACAAAATTCAAATTCTTTATTTACCAGAAACAAACAAACAAACAATAAGATATTAAACTCATACGCCAGTGAATGCGTATAACGCCTTCAAACAGAGTGGAGTGTGGCTTGGGGTACCTCAGGGGTGTATGTTGAGGCCGTTGTTGTTTCTTTCACAAACAGTTTAGCAAAATTAGTCCTTTAAACAGAGTATGGCTTGGCGTACCTTAGGGAGTTGGGGCCGCCGTTATTGTTTCTTCTACCCCAATTTTTTTACGGAATGATTTCACAGGGATTTTAGGACCATTGTTATTGATTTCACTAACTATAGAAAAGCTGTCTAATAGGAAGCTAACCTCTGACGGTACTGAACGTGTACCATGCCTTCAAACAGAGAGAGTATGGCTTGGGGTACCTCAGGGATGTATGTCGGGGCCGTTGTTTGCTTTTATCAACAATGTTTATACATTCATGTTCATTACTACTAAGCTATTAGCTATGGTAACGTCTCACGCTAGACGCTATCGACTGTTTGTCACGACTTTAAACAGAGTGAGTGTGGCTTGGGGTACCGCAGGGATGTATGTCGGGGCCGTTGTTGTTGCTTTTATCAACAATGTAAGAGAGTTCATTACTACTAAGCTACTAACTATGATGACGTGTCACGCTAGACGCTACTGACTGTTTGTCACGACTTTCAACAGAGTGAGTGTGGCTTGGGGTACCTTAGGGATGTATGTTGGGCCCGTTGTTGCTGCTTTTATCAACAATGTATGAGAGTTCATTACTACTTACTAAGTTACTCATTATGGTAACGTCTTACGCTAGACGCTACTGACTGTTTGTCACGACTTTAAACAGAGTGAGTGTGGCTTGGGGTACCTCAGGGATGTATGTTGGGCCCGTTGTTGTTGCTTTTATCAACAATGTATGAGAGTTCATTACTACCTACTAAGTTACTCATTATGATAACGTCTCACGCTAGACGCTACTGACTGTTTGTCACGACTTTCAACAGAGTGAGTGTGGCTTGGGGTACCTTAGGGATGTATGTTGGGCCCGTTGTTGCTGCTTTTATCAACAATGTATGAGAGTTCATTACTACCTACTAAGTTACTCATTATGATAATGTTTCACGCTAGACGCTACTGACTGTTTGTCACAACTTTCAACAGAGTGAGTGTGGCTTGGGGTACCTCAGGGATGTATGTTGGGCCCGTTGTTGCTGCTTTTATCAACAATGTATGAGAGTTCATTACTACTTACTAAGTTACTCATTATGATAATGTTTCACGCTAGACGCTACTGACTGTTTGTCACAACTTTCAACAGAGTGAGTGTGGCTTGGGGTACCTCAGGGATGTATGTTGGGCCCGTTGTTGCTGCTTTTATCAACAATGTATGAGAGTTCATTACTACCTACTAAGTTACTCATTATGATAATGTTTCACGCTAGACGCTACTGACTGTTTGTCACAACTTTCAACAGAGTGAGTGTGGCTTGGGGTACCTCAGGGATGTATGTTGGGCCCGTTGTTGCTGCTTTTATCAACAATGTATGAGAGTTCATTACTACTTACTAAGTTACTCATTATGATAATGTTTCACGCTAGACGCTACTGACTGTTTGTCACGACTTTCAACAGAGTGAGTGTGGCTTGGGGTACCTCAGGGATGTATGTTGGGCCCGTTGTTGTTGCTTTTATCAACAATGTATGAGAGTTCATTACTACCTACTAAGTTACTCATTATGATAATGTTTCACGCTAGACGCTACTGACAGTTTGTCACAACTTTCAACAGAGTGAGTGTGGCTTGGGGTACCTCAGGGATGTATGTTGGGCCCGTTGTTGCTGCTTTTATCAACAATGTATGAGAGTTCATTACTACTTACTAAGTTACTCATTATGATAATGTTTCACGCTAGACGCTACTGACTGTTTGTCACAACTTTAAACAGAGTGAGTGTGGCTTGGGGTACCTCAAGGATGTATGTCGGGGCTGTTGTTGTTGCTTCTATCAACTATGAGAGTTCATTACTACTAAGCTACTAACTATGATAACGTCTCACGCTAGACGCTACTGACTGTTTGTCACGACTTTAAACAGAGTGAGTGTGGCTTGGGGTACCTCAGGGATGTATGTTGGGCCCGTTGTTGTTGCTTTTATCAACAATGTATGAGAGTTCATTACTACTGAGAGAGAGAGAGAGAGAGAGAAATATTTTATAAGACACACACAACAATACAAAAGTAGAATAAATACAAAATACAAAAAACATAAAAAAGAAAAGGCAGACAAATAACAATAATAAACAACAGAAAAAGCACAAAAGATTGCTTACCATGATCCGCATCGAGGTGGTGTCTAATGGGCACCAGCTCAGCTAAGCTAAGCTACTAACTATGATGACGTCTCACGCTAGACGCTACTGACTGTTTGTCACGACTTCAAACAGAGTGAGTGTGGCTTGGGGTACCTCAGGGATTTGTATTGTTTCATGGATATAAATCATCGTTAGTCAAATCATCTTATAACACCTATTTCCATCCTATTCAACATTTAAACGCCGTGAAGGAAGAAAGTGCTCTTTGGCTCTCTTTGGGAGAGGGTTACTTACTTCCTGCAGTGGACTGCAAATGGCTGTCATGATGATAAATATTGAAAATTTTTGTTTTTAGAAATTCCGTGGAAGGTTTAATTGAAGATTAATAATGGGTGGGTTCGAGTCCCACCTGAGTTCGATGTTTTTTTTTCATGTGTTATTTATCTTTAATTAAACCTTGCATGGAATTGCTTAAAACAATTTTTTTTCAATTTGTTTAAGATTTTCTGATCTTAACCAATAGTCAAATATTTGTAAAAATATCTCTATCATAAATAATTCTAAGGCATCATTTATTAAAACAGACATTTTATTTTAGGCCTAATAACTCAGTACAATTTCATTTAAGAGACAAACTGATTTTTTATTGCTTTAAAATCGTAAAAAAGTAAGGCAGTTGAATTTATCGGATAGTGACGTCATAATCCGATATCGCCATACAAATTGTTAGGAAGATATCTGTTTTGACAGCTCATAAAAAGTATGTCAATTGATTGGTGGTGTCAACTAGCCTATTGTTTGTTGTCTATACTAATATTATAAAGAGGAAAGATTTGTACCTATTTTTGTATGTTTGTAATGAATAGGCTCAAAAAGTACTGGGCCGATTTAAAAAAATCATTTACCACTAGAATGCTACATTCTTCCAATTTGACAAAGGGGACATTTCACGTGAAGCGGACAGGGAAAAAAAAGTGAGGTTCTGAAAATCGACCACATTCGGCCCATTTGTACTTCTAGTAAGTATGAATGTGTACGCAAAATATTTATTTGGTATAGTGTATATTTACCAACTTATAGGTTTCAAAAGAATTGTCGTTGATTGGTACTACAATTTTTCGAAAGTAATTTTTCGAATATAACAAATCTACTATAAAATATTTTACATAGTGATACATATTAAAAATATACTGTTCTTTTTGACAGTGAAAAAAAATTAAAAAATTAAAAAAAAATTAATGGCCAAAACCGGAAGTAAACTTTTCAAACCAGAATTACAGTCACTTCGACCAATTTTTTTAAATGTTTTTTTCTTTCAAAATATAGATTAAATGATAATGAAAGTACACTAGAAAATTTAAAATGGGATCTCTATTAGTTTAGGAGATACGTTGAATAATATACACCCGCGTCGCAAGGGGCGTCATATGTAGCACTTGCTTAGATCGGTTGGTGTGCGTCAAATAAAATGGCTTGTATAAATTACTGTGATAAAATAGTTCAAACATAATAAAACAACATTGGTACAACACAAGAACTGTTTATTTTGTAATTTTAACAATTTTACAATGGGAATCTGTGGCAGAACTGGTCCTCTTTACAAGAAGGCCTGTGGTTGTTGGAATGAAGCTGTGAAACTTTTTGGTTCCTGAAATGGTGACCGTAGACGCAAACCGGGGTTCCAAAAAAATTCTCTGACGCTCTATATCATCTTTAGAACAGAAATAAATGGCGGTTTGTTTTAAAGATGATTTTGCCCATTCATATAATCGCATTGGTGTTATAATTGCTTTACTTGGAGGTAACTGTAAACTTGCACGCGCAGCTAAACGTTTCAGATTCCCCCCTAGACCATCGCATGGCCCCTTTCCGTGAGCTGTTGCATGAAAATGCAACTCTGCATCTGCATTAAAATCTTCTTTGTAATAAAACAGATTCACAAAGTTAAATCTATTTTTAAAATGTTGGGAAGCCCCGTCAGTTATGTATATAATTTTTGATCCAACTATCGATTTTTCTAAAAGATGCTTGTGTAGTAGCTTTTGGAAAGCATAAAAGGTGGCTGTGTCATGCTTCAGGTCGTCAGAAATCATAACAATGCTTCCGTGTTTTACTTCATTACCGTCTCTGTAGTAAAAAACTGAAGTTAGAAGCGTTGCCTGTGCATTATTCCAATGAAAGGATTGAGCAGCATCTTGGACAATAAAACTATAGTTTTCTGCAAAATCACATTGTACGAGAATTTGACCTTCATCGATAGTCTCCTTAAGAGTTTTAAAATAAACCGCCTGTTGCTCTGCAATGTAAGCATGAGGTTTCAAAAGGTCCAAAGCGTCACATAACTCATCTACAAAACTATCGGAAGATAAAAGTCGAGTAGCTATCGTGTAGCGGTCTGTGCCATCCCATTTTTCAAACTGCACTTCTGTGACTTGATTGTTATCAAATTGTATTTTTAAATGCTCTCGAATTGCACTTAAGCCTGGACAAGAATTACAGCGTTCATTTGGCGGTGTCTTAGTAGTCATTAAATGACACGTCAGTGTTGGATTGGGACACATCATCTGGCGAAGGCAATCCTTATAAGATGAAAGTTGCATAGCAGACCCAGCTGTAAGATTAGCAATGTCTCCTCCATTCAACATCAATTTCACGTTTTGATGGTAAGTACAAACACATACCATATGTGTTCCGGAGTCGCCTGCGAGAATACATTGTTTGGGTCTTAGTGTAAAAAACTTTGTTAAGCCTACCTTGATGTTAGGGTATTCATCTTTAAACCTCTGATAAAGTTCGTCAATGTTACAGAGAAGGAGCTGTTTCTGTATGTGCATTCTTTTTCCATCGTCTAATTTAACAGATATAAAATCTTTTTTACCAGGCATTATGCGGCTAATGTCTTCTCGTAGATAAAAATCATTAACCAAGTTCTCCGTCTCGGCTGGTAGTTTACGACCACCGCGTGGGTTCGGAGAGGATAAGATACCGAACTGATTGACAAGTTGTTTTGCTTTTCTTGCTTGTCGCCTGGACGTTCCAAATTCTTCTGCAAGTTTATTTTCACTCCATGACGTGGGTGCTATTGTTAATATCATAGTCTTCATAGAAGTAGAAGTAGAAGGATGATTGAATTTCTCTTTAAGCTGCTTTAAAATTTCTTCGTTTTCTATGGATGTGTCGGTTTGGGTGGAAATATGTTTAAACTTATCTTCGGGAATAAACGGTTCATCTTCAATGTTTTGCGAAGGTTCACTAGATGTTTGACTGCATTGCACAATGTCTTCATTAGCTACTGGAGGAGATTCAGTCAAAAGTCGTTTCCTGCAGGAGGCACATACGTAAAGATCTTGTGAAAAACTCCACTTTTGAGCTAAACATTTAGATATTTTCCTTAAATTTTTAAATTTTCGATGAAGTGCCAAGTGAAATGGGTTAAAACATCGATCACCGTACGGCGCCATTAATAATAACAACTGTCACAGATTAAAACGTGCACAAGTCGCTGAGCGGTTAAAGCAACACTAAAGTTTAAGTTACGAAACCGCTTGGCGTCATATTTCTATTTCTTTCTTGTAGATAGGTTTGACCGTTTGACTCTATCTGAGACAAAAAAGTACTACACGTTACTAACAGATGGCGCAATTAGTCACGTTTCGCAAATAATAAAACTTTTCTACTGCTCCAAAAACGTTTTTTCTTTATAATATATTATTAACTTATATTTGTATTATGTAGTTATATTTATATTATATTATATTAATAAAACTTATTTCATATCATTAAATGAGGTTAAATATACGCTAAAACGATACAAAATATTAATAAAGTTGCAATATCGCGCAAACTGCTTAACCTTGCAAGCGCTACATAGGACGCCCCTTGCGACGCGGGTGTATATTAATCAACGTATCTCCTAAACTAATAGAGATCCCATTTTAAATTTTCTAGTGTACTTTCATTATCATTTAAGCTATATTTTGAAAGAAAAAAAAATAAAAAAAATTGGTCGAAGTGACTGTAATTCTGGTTTGAAAAGTTTACTTCCGGTTTTGGCCATTAATTTTTTTTTAATTTTTTAATTTTTTTTTACTGTCAAAAAGAACAGTATATTTTTAATATGTATCGCTATGTAAAATATTTTATAGTAGATTTGTTATATTCGAAAAATTACTTTCGAAAAATTGTAGTAACAATCAACGACAATTCTTTTGAAACCTATAACTTGGTAAATATACACTATACAAAAAAAATATTTTGCGTACACATTCATACCTACTAGAAGTACAAATGGGCCGAATGTGGTCGATTTTCAGAACCTCACTTTTTTTTCCCTGTCCGCTTCACGTGAAATGTCCCAAAGGCTACATTTCATTTTGAAAAAAATTAGGGATCCTTGGTAAAATTTGAACAATGTAACCGAAGGTGTAGAAAAATGAGTCTTAAAATGTGTTTCGTCGAATGCGCTGCCGAAACTATTAGCGATAATTGTCTACCCCGTGCGAAGCCGGGACGGGCTGCTAGTCCTAAATAAATAAAATAAAAAATCGTGTTCACAGATATGGAAGACCCGCACTGGTGCTACGACAACTTCATCAACTACCGCTCGCTCAAGTCCGGCGACAACGTGCGGCAACAGCTCAGCAGGATTATGGATAGGTGAGCTATTATACAGGGTGATTAAGGGGCCGTGGAGCAAGAAAGAAGGATTTATTCCTCAGAGATACACTTTCTTCGTAGGTACACTTTTAATAAAACTACGCTTTTATTCCTAAGAGATACACTTTCGGCTTGTACACTCGAATATAAATTTATTATTATAAAAGAGTTTTAAGGTGACAAAATGTGCGTATGGATTGAGTGATCGTCTCTTGAATTTAAACAAAATTGACAAATCACAATCTTAACAAAATTAATCATTTCAACTATTTATAAAATCAATCTACGCAGTAAATTCTTTTCTTCAAACTGATAAAATTATAATTGTAATTATTTATAATTGTTCAGCATATGTCTGTGCCTGTTTAATTCGAAACTCTTGAAACATGCTCTCTTTCTTCAAGATTTGAATCATAATAACCGATTAGGTAGGTATGATTTAGTTAATTTTTTTTTTTTTAACTTTTTTGTTTTTATTTTTGAAGTCGGTTCTTATTTTTATAAAATTTTATTTTATTTTACAGTTTTTGTGATTAGTCAGTAACAATTCGTTATCATTTGAATCCAATTTAAAATCTATCTAGGTAGGTATAAGTCATTTAAAAAGTTAAATTTAACAGAAGCTGGATCTAGTTAAAAGTAAGCCTACTTTATTCTAATGTCGTACGTAACCATGCCATAAGGTCCTGCCACGTCTTGCGTTTAATACAAACAGTCAATTTGACAAACAAACTTTTGTAATTATTTCTCGTTTCTAGGAGTGCCGGTTTATGCCCCCATTATTTAAATTGCTGCCTGTAACTTACCTTGTAAGTAAGTGCGACGTCCAATAATACACAACCCATACACTACGAAATCTACAAAACTATTCTGTCGATAAACCCCAGTATTATGTTCTAACTCCTAAGGGGCCGTCCATAAATTACGTCATCGATTATTTTAGACCCCCCCCCCCACCCCTACAATCATCCTATCGTCATTTCTTAATGACCCCCCCCCCCCTTCTCCCAAAATTGACGTCATTACCAGTTTGACAAAATTAAAACATTGCAGATTTGAGAGAAATAGGGTATTAATGATTAAAACACTTGATTATAGAATCACCTTTTATTGTAGTTATTATTTAAGTATTGTGTTTATTATCAATACATAGTATAAAACAAATTAAGTCGCTTTTGCTGTCTGTCCCTATGTATGCTTAGATCTTTAAAACTACGCAACGGATTTTGATGCCGTTTTTTTTAATAGATAGAGTGATTCTTAAGGAAGGTTTATATGTATAATACATGTAAGTACCACGGGTGAAGCCGGGGCGGGCAGCTAGTATTATATGTAATATTATTGTTAGAGTATTTTATCTGTAGTTATTACTGTATTTGTGTACATCTATGTTGCATTATGTATGTTTATTATCAGTTATTTTAGTACTGTACGCGCCTTAGCCGCCTCTCACATTTGCAGTCTCACTTACTAGGTGTGCTGGAAGAAATTTCTTTTTAGAAATAATCTTTTTGTACGTGAACAATAAACTATAAATAAATAAATAAGAATGACGTCAATTTTGAAACACCCCCCCCCCCCCATCTATCAATTGCCGTCATCCGCAGACCAACCCCCCCCCCTTATTTAGAATGACGTAATATATGGACGGCCCCTAACCTACCCATTATGGAGTTCTGTGGTAACATACGATGTTAATTACCAGACACAAATATTTGCATTGCGTTTGAAAATATGTGTATAATACATACCTCAAATATAAAACCTCATTCTTTTTTTAAATCGGTTAAAAAGTGTCTCGACGGGGAAAGTGCACCTGTGACTCCTGTGAGGAGTGTATGCCTAACGATTTATTACGCCTGACAGTACCGAAAAGTGTATCTAGGAGGAAGAACTGGTAGGGAACATTAAAAGTGTATCTCTCGGGAATAAAAGCGTAGTTTTAATTAAAGTGTACCTACAAGGAAAGTGTATCTCTTGAGGAATAAATCGAAAGAAGCATTAAACTCACTTTCGCTATGGCTCCGTCTGTCTGTCCGACTGTATCTCATGAACCGTGATAGTTAGACAGTTTAAATTTTCACAGATGATGTATTTCTGTTGCCGCTATCACAACAAATACTGAAAAACGGAATACAATAAATATTTAAGGGGGCTCCCATAGAACAAACGTGTTTAGATAATGGTACGGAACCCTTCGTGCGCGAGTCCGACTAGCACTTGGCCGTGTTTTTTTTGCTTTTCCAATTCTGTAACTAAGCTTGGATGTCTTATACAAATTAGTTTATGAAATAAAGAAAATTTTATATTAAAAAGGATTTTGTGTTATTTTTTTTGGATTTTGAGTTGGTTTTTAACATTGCTTTTCACCTATATCGGGTGTAAAAAAAGGCCGAATACTACATATTCTACGTATTATTACGATCATTTTTTTCATTTACACTATACCTAGGAAATGACGGGTTACCGAGTTATTGACAGTCAGTTACAATTTTTTTTCAAAGATTTTTTACAAAATTGACTTCTGTTTGATAATACTAAACTTTTTTACAAAGAAACATGATCCGCTTACACACACATGCATAGTCTGTGGCGTGCGCGCTATACATTGCGGGTTAGAAATAAGTAATTTTTTTTTATACCCAAAAATAAAAATCATTTCCCAGCAATTATTTTTTTTGCATTCTACTTGGTTTTATGTATAGAATTCGTGGTTTGTTTACACCCTGTATAGTCACAGGTTAACAGGATGTACACTAATAAAATCGGACCTTATATAAGACGTTATCACGTGAAAAAATATTAGATGATTTAAGAATTAGCATTTAAAATATGTATTCTCTGTTTCAGGTTTAATCTTAAAAGGACGAGTACAGAGTTCACAAGCAAAGACTACTACATTAATATTAGGAAAGCACTTGTCAATGGATTTTTCATGCAGGTATGTGTCTATTAACATTTTTTTATATTGTAATACTAGCTGACCCGGCGAACTTCGTACGGCCTAACAGATTTTTTATTTTCGTCAGCTTTCCCAATGTTTTTATTATTTATTCTGCTTGAAGATAAATAACATTTAAAAAAAAAACATCGACCTCAGGTGGGACTCGAACCCACGTCCCATCGCATACCGGGCGAGTGCTTTGACCACTAAGCTACCGAGGAAGTCACGTGACAAGATGAAATTCCTCAAGTGTTTTTTCTCGCTATCTTGTCACGTGACGTCCTCGGTAGCTTAGTTGGTAAAGCACTCGCCCGGTATGCGATGGGACGTGGGTTCGAGTCCCACCTGAGGTCGATGATTTTTTTCAAGTGTTATTTATCTTCAATTAAACCTTGCATGGAATTGCTAAAAACAAAAAAAAAAACAAAAAAACTGCTATTTGGGGCGGAGACTAATCCAAAAAATTATAAACCATGAAAATCGGTACAGCCGTTCTCGAGTTATAAGTGTTGTAACAAACCCGACTTTGTTTTATATATTAAGATTAGTTTAACAACTTCATTTTTAATTCGAAAACCACGACTACATACATCATTTGGGGCTCGTACGGAAATTAATTGGTAGTTATTTGCATTATTGTCAAGTCAAATTGTATTTCTTACCCAGAGAATTTCGTACCGCCTCCGAACTAAATTTTATTTAATTTCGGAACCCATCCTGTTTAACAGGTAGGAACAGTTTATTATCCTTTAATTAAATTTTTATTTTCTCAAAGAAGGTTAATCCTTAACAGAGAAGTACCACGAATATTTCAGGACCGAAATTATTTAAATCGGTCCAGCCGTTCTCGAGTTTTAGCGATACTAATAAACAGCAACATTTTTCTTGTTCGTGTGCCTGAAATGATGATGATGATGTGGATCTTGCATCCAGACATAGAAAGTCTGCAAATCCTAGCATGCCAAATCCCTGCTGGCCTAATTTTATTGTAACAACTAAAATATCATGACAATTGTCATAATGAAAAATAAGATTTTTTAACTGAACTGTCCAAGGAAGTAACTGAAAAAACGCTGGCTTCTACAGCGAGGAGAAATACTTGAAACATTTCGACAGGTCAATTATTGTCTTCGGTAGCTTAGTTGGAAAAGCATTCGCTCAATATGCGATGAGTCGTGAGTTCGAATCCCACCTGTGGCGGTCGATTATTTTTCTAGTTCAATTTTCTTAAATGTATATAAATAAATATTTCACAACATCACATACTGTTTTGGACTGTATGTTCAGGTTCTCGTTCAGGGTTCTAGGTTCCGCTCAAATAAAACTCGCATCAATGATAAAAAAATACTGATCATTTATTCTCAAAAACACGCTATTAATATTTACAAATACACCTCTAGATTAGCGACTAGTGCGAGGTGTCGCGTCGATCGGTCAACGGTCGTGTAAGCGCGTCTCGTTCCCGTTCCGTAGTAACTGCTACGATGCTCCGTCCTTGTCTAGCCGCCTGCTACGGCTATGATGTTCCGTCTTCGTCTAGCCGTCCGCTCCACATACATTGCTCTGATCCTCAGGTAAGTAGCTAAAGCACTAGTTTTATAGAAATCAGAAACAACGACGGAACCACAGCACCCAGACCCGAGACAATATAGAAAAGTTCGTTTTCTACATTGACCCGACCGGGGATCGAACCCGGAACCTCAGAGATGGCGGCGCCATATAAAGTCCGGCGTACTCGTCTCTCGGCTACGGAGGTCGTCAGTATATGTAACTCAGTGGCGGGCATCAGTTTTATTTCGAGGTAGGCAGTAGGCATTAAGTGTTTTATGAATGAAAATCAGTGGTTTTCATCAATTACATACATTCATAAGTACCTGCTGCCTGCCTAGGCACTGCCTAATTTCCTATATGCACCGCACGCTCCTGATGTAATTTCTAAAACAACACATATTTATATCGAAGGAACTAATTCAAAAAATAAAATTCATAAATCCTATAATTGCGCACAGCTAAAGATTGGAATTCCCTGCCTGCGTCTGTATTTCCGAGTGCATATAACCTGACTCTCTTTAAGACCAGAGTGAATAGGCATCTTCTGGGCAAGCTCGCTCCATCGTAGATCCCATCTATGCTCTAGAGCAAGATTGGGGTCAAGAGTAAGCCCATCACAAATAAAAAAAAACAAAAAAAAAATTCCTTCCCTTCTAGCGATAAGACCGTCTAAATTGTACCATTCTAAATGTATTTTATTTTCTTTGTACTGTTTGTTTTCTGTGGTGGGCAGTAAAGAGTATCTATTTATCTGATTGCAAACCGAAAACCGACAAGATATAGCGGACTGTATTACGAACGATTAAATGTGATTTGTTGCGCAATTATCATGATTTTTATGAAGGAATTAATTTTGAATAATATTTTTAATTGATTATTGAAATTTATTTATTTATGTTAACAAACAATTGTACAATTCCAAATACAAAATGTTTTAAAACAATATTACTAATTGCACAATCAGCACCGTTATCCCCTTCTTACATATGAAAAATTGTCGCCTCTTAATTTTATAAATAAATAAATATTGGACAACACACATACATTGCTCTGATCCTAAGGTAAGTAGCTAAAGCACGCGTGTTATAGAAATCAGAAACAACGACGGTACCACAACACCCAGACCAGAGACAATATAGAAAAGTTCGTTTTCTACCATTGACCCGACCGTGGATCGAACCCGGAACCTCAGAGATGGCGGCGCCATTTAAAGTCCGGCGTGCTCGCCTCTCGGCTACGGAGGTCGTCATACAATCTATTAAATTAAATATACAGATACTTATGTTACTTTCATTTAACATAATTTAGGTATTATGAGTCTATTTTAATCTCATCAAGTTTAAGTTTTACTTGTTTTTTAAATGCCATTGGTGTAAGCTTAAACAAATCGACATCTGAGAGATACATATTATAAGACTTCATTAATCGATGAAATGATGAATAACACTCAGATTGCGTTCTGGCTCACCTGGTTTCTCCAACGTGGTAGCGTCAGCCACGTGCAGCAGAGCAATGGTGTGCCCAGCGCTGGGCCCAGATAAGGCTTACCGGTTTAGTGCTATAAGCTGGGATTTTGAGACGGCCTTCACGCAATCACTCACTGAATTGAAAGGTTTCTTACTATTTGTAGTCTGGAATTGTTTCTACTTGAAAGAGTTAATTAATATAGGCGCGCGATTCGCACCGTCGACCGATGAAAATACGAACTCGAACTCGACAGATAGTGTGGCCACACGATTTTTACGTTACGAAAAATTATACAAAAGTTGTAAATTCTTGTTTTTGGCAATTCCATGCAAGGTTTAATTGAAGATAAATAACACTTGAAAAAAATCATCGAGTTCCCACCTGAGGTTGATGTTTTTTTTCAAGTGTTATATATCTTCAAATAAACCTTGCATGGAATTGCTAAAACCAAAAATTTACAATGTTTAAGCATTTCTGATCTTAACTAATAGTCAAATATTTGTAAAAATATTTCTATAGGGTGTTGACGGTAGTATACTACTCAGCTTTACACATAGCTACAACATTGATCAGAATACGCTGGCTTCGACAGCGAGAAAAAACACTTGATGAATTTCATCTTGTCACGTGACGTCCTCGGTAGCTTAGTGGTCAAAGCACTCGCCCGGTATGCGATGGGACGTGGGTTCGTGTCCCACCTGAGGTCGATGATTTTTTTCAAGTGTTATTTATCTTCAATTATACAAAAGTTGCAACAACACTGGACATTTGGCCTTTGGCCAATTTTAATTAATTACGAAAACGATAATAACGAACACTATCTATCCCGTTCCAGGTGGCGCACTTAGAGCGTACAGGGCACTACCTCACCGTGAAGGACAACCAGGTCGTGCAGCTGCACCCCTCCACCTGCCTCGACCACAAGCCCGACTGGGTCATCTACAACGAGTTCGTGCTCACCACCAAGAACTACATACGGACCGTCACCGATATCAAGCGTGAGTCTAAACATCTTCTATGTGTAGTCTGTGCAAGGAATAGCAGTGGTCCCGAGATTGATCCCTGAGGTACGCCGACAAATGTGAGTAAATATCTTTTCTAATCTTCGCCCATTTATAGTTTGTGAAAGGAATAGCAGCGGCCCCAAGATTGATCCTTGAGGTACGCCGACAAATGTGAGTAAACATCTTTTCTAATCTTCGCCCATTTATAGTTTGTGAAAGGAATAGCAGCGGCCCCAAGATTGATCCTTGAGGTACGCCAACAAATGTGAGTAAACATCTTCTCTTATCTTCGCCCATTTATAGTTTGTGAAAGGAATAGCAGCGGTCCTAAGATTGATCCCTGAGGTACGCCAACAAACGTGAGTAGGAACATCTTTCTTTAGTCTCATGGCTTTAGAACCGTCTGAGACTCATTTTGTATAGGGAATAGCAGCGGACCCAACATTGATCCCTGAGGTAGGCCACAAACTGGACTAAGTTATAGTTTGTAAAAGGAATAGCAACGTTCCCAATACTGATCCCTGAGGCACGCCACAAGCCCGACTGAGTCAGTTTTGTTGCCATTCAATGTAAATAGACAGATATTTAATTTCTAAAACAATACACTCAAAATCGCGATAAAATATAATAAAATCAAACTATTAAAGTAATCAATACCAAACTGATACTTTACCGACCCAACAGGAAGATGCCAAATCTGTAATAATTTCCTGCTTTATTTCTACTTAAAAATTAGTCTTACAAATACATAAATGTATCTATTTAATTATAATTATTATTTCCTTCCTGTTCTTAGTTATGTGGCCCTCTATGGGAAAAACCTTCCCCATTTTTTCCTTCCCCACGCAACACTATTCCGTACCCAAAGGGTAAAACGGGACCCTATTAGTAAGGCTCTGTTGTTCGTCTGTCTGTCTGTCTGCTTGTCTGTCCGTCTGTCACCAGGCTGTATCTCAGGAACCACGATAGTTACGAGAGTTGAAATTTTTACAAATGATGTATTTCTGTTGCCGCTATAACAGCAAATAATAAAAAACAGAATACAATAAGTATTTAAGAGGGCTCCCATATAAGAAACGCGTCTTCGTGCGCGAATCCGACTCGCATTTGGCCGGTTTTTTTCCATCTTTCCCTGCCTTAGACCTGAAACATCCAGCTTTTATTGTATTTAGTTGTGAACTTGTGACACATGTCTAAAAATATAAGAGCTGTGGATTTTGTTTCATAAATAAATAAATAAATAAGACTGCCTAAATTGTACCATTCTAAATGTATTTTATTTTCTTTGTACTGTTTGTTTTCTGTGGTGGGCAATAAATAGTAACTATCTATTTGAATGAAAACCGACAAGATATAGCGGACTGTATTACGAACGATTAAATGTGATTTGTTGCGCAATTATCATGATTTTGATGAAGGAATTAATTTTAATTAATATTTTTAATTGATTATTGAAATAACACTCAACAAATATAATTAATAAATGTAATTTATATTTCCAGCGGAATGGCTCCTCAAAATAGCACCACAATACTACGAACTGAACAACTTCCCTCAGTGCGAAGCGCGGCGCCAGCTCGAGCTCCTACAAGCGAGGCTCGACTCCAAAGCCTATCAGGAAGGCTTCTAAGCACCCCACGTGTCGGGGACCGGACTAGTGCAGTGACGGACCAGTGCAGTGATAGTGAAGTGGTACTGTGACAAGTGATCAAGTGATCGGTGATCAGTGATGTAGTTTAGTGCGTTTGGGAATGGCTGAATGGATAAATACTGAAGTGATTATTTTGGTAAAATTCTTGCTTTGTTTATTCCTAATTAGCTGAGCCAGTAACTTTGTTTGCGTGGACTACAGAATGTTTGGTATGATATGTAACGCAAATTGTTCAAATAGAGATCAATATATAGAAAAAAATAGCACCCAGGATGAGTCACAAACATCCAAACTTTCTCACAAATTCGCATTTATATATTTATTCGGATAATAAATATTATTCGGATTGTTCCATAAAATGATGCGGACAGACGGACACATTAGTCTTCCTACTGTATCTACTCATAAAATGGTGGAGAATTAGGATGTCATTTTAATTTTACAAATGTGTCTATAGAGGAAATTAAATAGTTATATGTTTTCTAGAAATAGTCTTTGCTCTTTTATAAAAGCCTTTTAATTTTGCAAGCATGTCTAAAAGGGATGTTTATTCCATTTGGTTAAATATAATCCTCATTTCTCGTTTAGAGAAGTTTCGCTGTTGCAATTACAATTCACATTTACAGAAAGATCTGTGGTAAAAAAATGATTAATTTGTGTTTGAATGTATCTGCTCAGTCGTTAGACTGATTAGATGATAAAAAAAGGAAAAAAATAATTGTTTATGTGATACAAATATGTCATGTTTTTGCGAGTGTCTCCTTAGGTATTCTATTTCCAGTTCGCTTACCTAGTAAGCTAGCGACTAAACTAATATTGTCGGACTAGTATTTAGTATGTGAATGGCCCAATATAATTTCCCCAAATAAATATACTTTTATGTTAATAAGTGCTAAAGAAGACGATTTTTTATTGTCATTCATTACATAAGGTCCTTGTGTTCTATGGGGTTTAAAAAAAAGATTACTCATGCTGTCTTCCAGTATTTTTATCTGAGCCAATTCAAATTTTTTATTCCGTATAGGCCCTCTTCTGGGCACTTATACACGTCCCAAAATATAACTTAGCCCTACCACCAATTTGTAAATGTTAGTTGTCTATTGTCTCAAATTATACACTGTTTCTTGTCAAGCATACTGAACAAACTGATCAAATTATTAATGCGTTAAAATGTACAGTTAAGGCAATCTTCAGCTCGGTCTATACGCTGCGGGAATCCGTTAGCATCCATTTAAAAAAACGACTTTTTTGCTTAAGCGATGGATTGAATCCTCGTTAAATCGCTCCGGTTTCCGGCTGGGTATAGACCGAGCCTTATTGCTATAAGCATATTTCCAGTCAATATTTTAGCTAATTTAAAAAAATTGCATCGAGAGCTACAGATAAAATTTATGAAATAGAACTAGAAAAGACTAGAATACACTTTTGCTTAGAAGGAATTCACATAATGAATAAAAATGCATCAGACAACGCTTAAAATTGTTAGCCTAGGTTGCACCATCTTACTTTACCTTTATCAAACGTCAAAAGTCTGTCAAACTTCATACAGAAACACCGGTTATAGTAATGGTTTAAGTTAAGGTGATGCAAGGCTGAGTTGCAACCCCGTATTTACTACATAGTATAAAACAGAGTCGCTTTCTCTGTCCCTATGTATGCTTAAATCTTTAAAACTACGCAACGGATTCTGATGCCTTTTTTTTTAATAGATAGAGGGATTGAAGAGGAAGGTTTTTATGTATAATGTAGTGTATTTAGTATCAGCATTGCACACGTGCGAAGCCGGGGCGGGTCGCTAGTATTGTCTAATAGTAAAACAAAAAACGTCATTTTTCTATTTTAAAAGCTGTGAAGAATGATCTTTTGCTGGAGGCGTCTCCCAACACTTCTAGAAGCGAGTTTATTTTAAATTTCGTTTACCAAAATGTCCACACAAGATTCACACTGAATTTGAAAGCAAGCATTTTATATTTTTAGCCATTTCGAAATGTACTGACTGACTATAAGGAATGTTTGTTAAGAAAAATGAAAAGTTAAACGGTGAAATGGAAAGAGCTTTTCCTAAATGTTCATTAAATAATTTGAAATAATTTGAAAACCTGATGTATGTATCATGTTCATACTACAGGACCACGGTAATAAGAGCACTTAAGCCCGGTTCCTTTATCCGAGAAACGGTTGGTTTTGCTAACGGATGGTAGGAATTGTCCACTTGACATACTCAAAAGCGTTCCTATAAATGACGCTTCGTCAAATTTTATAGGAACGACTATAACGGCTCGTTACTTTTGACACCAATACGATCAGTTGCTGATGTACACTTACACATAGTGCGATATAGGAACCCGGTGTTAGAGGATATTATTTAGGCTTTATTTTATGTGATTTTTACATACTGCTGATAATGCGAATGACAACATAAGTGATGAATTTTGATTCGTTTAAAATTGATTAACATAAATAGGGAATGTGTGTCATAATAATAATTGTTTAACTATTTACCAGGCATATAAAACAATGTTTTATTGTTGTTCAGCTATATGACAAGATATAAAGGTTATGTAAGCAACATATTTGCTACAGCCTTGTAACGAGTAAGAAGTTATAATACAAATCTTGGTATGAATTGCTGTGAATTCAGACATTTTGAATTGCGACTTCCAAATACATTTTTATAATACTTTCTGGTTGAGGCAAACACTTCAGGACATAACTATGTGCACTCAAAACATTACTTCAATGTATTTTGTTTACTGTTTAAAGTAAAATTATAATTTATCACGAGCATCTCCGTGCTTTGGAAGGCACGTTAAAAGTTGGTCCCGGCTGATATCGGTTGATATTAGTCGTCAAGCCTAGTCAGAGGCCTTAAGGCAGCTTATTTCTGACAGTAAGGGTTAGTGACTAGCCTTACAACACTCCTCCTCCAATCCACGTGGTGGAGTATGGCCCAAACCAGCTCATAGTTGAGGTGAGGCCTGTGCTCTGCAGTGGGACATATACTATAGGCATACTTTTATTATAATAATTGTTGTCTTATCAGAATATAGGACCTCTTCTGGGCACTTGTATATGTCTCAAAAAAAACTTTGATTAAATACTTACGAGTTTATACTTATGAAGTTTTTTTTTTTCTGTGTTCATCTGCGATCAGTCTCACAACTATGAGCGGATGGGTTGTAGTATATATTTTTCATGTTAAGTGTGCTCTCCACTGAGAACACTCCTTATTTTTACTACAGTTTTAGAATGTCGTGCCTCTTCAGGCGCTTGGGATAACTTTGGCATAGCAGCTGGGCAGCCAGTTCGTTGGGATGCAGGGTTAACCTTCTTTGATAGGTTTCAGCAGTAGATCTTATTTCCTCTATCACTGTGTTCATTTGTAGGGCCTCATGGCTTCGTTGTTTGTTATAAACCATGGAACATTTGATATGGTACGCAGGATTGTATTCTGGAGGCGCTGTATCATACTTAAATTCGAGTTGCTAGCGCTACCCCACAATTTTATGCCACACATCCAGATGGGTCCAGATCCAGACTTATGAAGTATACATTTTGTTTTGGTGTCCGATTTGTATAATGTAGTCACAGAACCAGAGCTCTTATTGCAGTGGTCATGTAGTTATCAATGTAGTTCAATAATGTGAAACTATCAGGAGAAAGGGTAGAACTGAATGTTCTTATTTATAATAGAATTTGAATCGATAGCGAATATGTTGAATATGTGTCAATATACACCTACATACAAGAGATTTGGTTGTTTTTATTATCATAAAAAATGCATTGGTGAGTGAAAAAATACAGGGTTACATTGCAAAGGGGTGCCAAATTTTCACAGACCACTCGAGAATCAGTAACTAAATCGATGTACGATATTATTTTTAAAATTTGGCATTCCTTTGCTTGTAACCCTGTATATGGCCTTACTATAAAAAAGATAGACTAGGGTTAAACACTTGTCTAAAATTAGTCGATCATTTTGAATTGTTGACACATCAGATATTCAAGACATATTATTAACAAAAATTTTGAATTGGTTGACTAATCTTTAGAAAAGTGTTGAACACTAGTCTTATCTTTTTGTAGTAAGGCCAATAATGTTTTTCTTTGCTTTTCCAATATTGTAAACAATCTTGAAATTATATTGTTTTAAACTTTTATGGCCACTAACATTAGAATAGTTTGTTACGGGATTGCTACCATGTACCTTATTTTTGAGTACAAAAATTTCAATCACGAGGATGGGTTTAAATTGTCAAGTGTCTGGAATCCAGTGATTCGTATGTGCAAAAACCGGAAAAAACAAACTGCTGTTTCGCGGTCAGATACTGTTAGTGTTGTGTGTCGAGAACAGATGCGCGAAAATAGTGAGTTTGTAGACAATGGTACCGACGCGTGCAATAAAAGACAGCGAAAGAGGGTAGACCGATATGAATAGAATAGAATAGAATAGAAATCGTTTATTTGCTAAAAAACACGGTAAAAGGTTATTACAATTATGTTAATGTTCTCATGTTTTGCCACTTAAAAGTAGCATGCAAACATTAAGTAAGTTACAGAATAAATGTCTATTTTATTATGAATTAGGTACTATGTCAATAATATGAACTATGTCAGTAAATTATGTCATTATATTTAAGGGAGAAAAAATCTTTCAGCTCATAAAAACTTTGCTCATTAAGCCATCTATAGAGCCTACTTTTAAATGGATCAATAGCGAGCATTTATAATTCATTGGGTAGCTTATTATAAATACGAACACACATACACAAGCTACTCTTCCCGTATTTACTAGACCGTGGTATATCTGGGATTATGAGTCGTTGGGGGCATCTAAGTCTCAGATTTCCAGACCTTTTAAAGAGTTCTGGATATTTGTGGACAAATACGGAAACCTCCTGTATGTAAAGCGACGCGAGTGGCAGTAAACCGAGCTTTTTGAACAAAGGCCTACATGACTCATCGGGGGCAATTCCGCAGATAGCTCGAATGCATTTCTTTTGGGCAATAAATACCCTGTTTTTAAGTGTACTATTGCCCTATATGTTTGCCCTTAACAACTTACCCGCAAGATCTTCAGTTACTCCGTGATCATGGCGCTTGCAACAGTGCCGAAATATCGGGAACTCAAAAATAAGGTACATGGTATCAATCCTGTAACAAACTACATTACATCTTAATAAAATATTCGTTAAAGTATAGGTTAACAAAAACAAAACTTTTATAATACTATAGTAATAATAAATTACTTGTTCTATGAGTTTACACACTGATATTTTTGCAAAAAGATATGTTAAGATTGTTACAATAATTGGGACAACTTAGAATAGGGACTTCAATATTTGACATCGCATACATTGCTCTGATCCTAAGGTAAGTAGCTAAAGCACTTGTGTTATAGAAATCAGAAACAACGACGGTACCCAGACTTCGTTTGTTTCCTACATTCGTTTTTTTGGGTTCCGTACCCAAAGGGTAAAACGGGCCCCAATTACTAAGGCTCTGCTGTCCGTCCGTCTGTCTGTCACCAGGCTGTATCTCATGAACCGTGATAGTAAGAGTTGAAATTTTCACAGATGATAAAAAAAAAAAAAAATCGTTTATTACTTTAACATAAAGATTAACTTAAAACAATCTGTGGCTGGGACCTACCTTGTAAGTATGCAGGATACCTGTGGTAGGAGGCCCCGCTCTTCTACAGTTATACCTTACAATATTTTGCAGTTAGGAAAAAACAACATTTCTTTATACCTATTATATTAATACTTTTATAGTATAGATGATGTATTTCTGTTGCCGCTATAACAACAATTACTAAAAAACAGAATACAATAATTATTTACGAAGGCTACCGTAAGTTACACTGTAATGTAGGCCAAGGTTTTTATAAATAATGGTACGGAATCCTTCGTGCGCGAATCCGACTCTCAATTGGCTGGTCTTAATATCTATGTTTTCATCAATGTGCCATCAGGTTATCAACCCTATATTTGTTACTTACTTTTCGTTGGATTCATTCATTTAAAATCACAATAGGTTCTCAGAATGGACTCCGTTTTTGACCTGTAAAGCTATTGGTTAAGGCTCGGTCTATACGCTGCCGGAATCCGTAAGCATCCGTAAGATTGTTAACCCGGTCCGGTTTCCGGCTGGGTATAGACCGAGCCTAAGGAAAAGAAAAACAAGTGTAGTGATTGACAAAAAAAAACAAGTGTAGTGATTGACAATTTTAATTCATATCACAAATAAAATATACCAGCAGACTCGAAGCCCGCAGATTACATAAAAATATTTTTTATTAATTTCATACTAAGAACTTTAATTATATACATGTCTAGATTCCCTGTTCGAGTTTCATAAACGACAAAAAATATATACGCCAACTATTGGCGCCAATGTTTGTTTCGCCCTCTCAGTGGCGCGCTTGTTACCATAGCAACCCATAATTGTTACCATAGCAACCATAGTTGTTACTCAAATTTGGCCTGTTCTTTTGGTGACAATTGCAGCACCACACTCTATCTAGACATGTTTATAATCAAAGACTAAGAATAACATATTACTAACTTTTAAAATCAAAGAAAAATGACAAGATTTATCTAAAAAAGTATAATTACATAAAATATTTTATCTTAAAACAATATCTTTGGACGGAAATTAGCATAATAATAAAATGTTTCTGAAATTACAACCTTCAATATACAGGGTGTAAAAAAAGGCTTAACGAAGTCTTAAACCACGAATTCTATACATAAAACCAAGTAAAATGCAAAAAAAATAATTGCTGGGAAATGACTTTTATTTTTGGGTATCAAAAAAAATAACTTATTTCTAACCCGCAATGTATAGAGCGCACGACACAGACTATGCCTGTGTGTGTAAGCGGATCATGTTTCTTTGTGAAAAAGTTTAGTTTTATCAAACAGAAGTCAATTTTGTAAAAATCTTTGAAAAAATAATTGTAACTTTGACTGTCAATAACTCGGTAACCCGTCATTTCCAAGGTATAGTGTAAAAGAAAAAAATGATCGTAATAATACGTAGAATATGTAGTATTCGGCTTCGTTAAGCCTTTTTTTACACCCGATATTAAATAAAACACTTTTTTTACATTTTGAAATTTTTCGAAAGTTGGTTTAAATTATATTTGACAATAGAAAACATTTGAAAATGTATAACTAATTGAAATTGCCCTTCTTTTTTACACGATGTTGGTCATAAGTTGACGAAGGTTTGATCTAAATCATTTGATTTAATTGGTCTATAAACCTCAAGGTTTTGAAATTAAAGCTATGATTTTTTAGATAAAGCTTTTTTTTATCAGTTACAGAGCATAAATAATATATACATATTTAATTCTTCTAAGTATTTATATACAGGGTGTACAAGAGAATAGGACACTCCTTATAACCACGTTCATCTGGTCATATACAACAACTTTTTCATCGGAGCAACATCGAAATAGTTTTTTGTCTAGCCGCTCCACACAAAGTTACTCGCATACCTCGATGATAATGTATGGAGCATCTGAAAATAAAATCACGATATCGATGTTGCTCCCATAGGAAAAGTTGTTGTAGATGACCAGCTAATCACGCGGTTTTAAGGCCTTAACACCACCCAAGTGCCTAAAATCTCGAATATGAAAATCAAATTGTCAGAATACCTGTTACTTGAATCTAAAAATTTAAAATACGATATGCTACAAGAGGATTTAATAAACATCTTGAATTGAATAATTTTGATTTTCCGTTAAGTCCCTTGGATTAAAACATGCACAAAAAAGTGTCTATTTTTTCATAAATAGCAAATGTTCTCTTAAACGGCACAAGCTATTTCATTACTGTTTTCACGCAAAACAAGATTTTGGAAAAATGCATGTTTTGAATTGAGAGTTTATTTGAAATTTCTCGTTAAAGGCATTAATTTCATAAAAAAACATGTTTTCCCGATTTTTAGAGGTCATCCGCACGCGCGAAAATGTATGGGCACGAGGCGTCAAGGTCATTCAAGCGTGTTAAGGCCTTAAGGAGTGTCCCATTCCCTGTATATATTTTTTCTAAATTATTTGCTAGATTTCGCGCTAAAGGCATCAAGGCCATATTTCCTAATATCCTAAATATCCGAATACTCAATATTCATTGGTAGAGACTCCGTTATTTGGCCTGTCATCCATAACAAACGCGGCTATAAAATAAATAAATACTATATAATATTAAACAACATCTGAAATGAAATGAAATTGAATTGAAATGAAATTCTTTTTTCTGTATATAGGCCCTCTTCCGGGCACTTATGCACGTCCCAACATATAACTTAGCCCTACCACCGCTTCGGGACAACATATCGGCTGGTGATGAGACGAAACGGCGCAAGAAACTCAGTCACCTTTGTCAGCCTGATTTTATTACAGGAAATACAATTACAAGATAGTGTAAGTGCGAGCTAGGCAGGATATTAAGTCCATGCACTCTTGTCGTTCAACATGTCGTTCATCACACACATTTCTCAGATCCTAAGATAAGTAGCTAAAGCACGTTTACAACAAAGAACAATGACGGTACCACAACACCAAGACCCGAGTCAATATAAAAAACAAGTTCGTTTTCTACATCGACCCGACCGGGAATCGAACCCGAGATCTTGGATAAGGCGATGCCAAGTACCTACGCTCGTCTCTCTGCTACAGAGGTTTTGAACTTTTGACAATAATTAAGTAAAAGATTGAAAATTTTTGTTTTTAGCAATTCCATGCAAGGTGTAATTGAAGATAAATAACACTTAAAAAAAATCGACCTCAGGTGGCTTAGTTGGTAAAGCACTCGCCCGGCATGCGATGGGACGTGGGTTCGAGTCCCACCTGAGGTCGATGAATTTTTTCAAGTGTTATTTATCTTCAATTAAATAAAAGATGATCTAAGTATAAATTTATGAGCATAATTCGAGGACAGGTAATAACGAAATCTCTGAGGTTCACTTGTACAAATACGAGTCAGGCGCTTGACAATTGACATAATCTGTTCCATACAATTTGGCAGAGGGCCCGAAATGCAGCGCCCCGGGTGCTCGTCATACTACTCCCTAAAGCCCGGTTCCTATAACCGAGAAACGGTTGGTTTCGCTAACGGATGGTAGGAATTGTCAACTTGACATACGCAAAAGCGTTCCTATAAATGACGCTTCGTCAAATTTAGGAACGACTATAACGGCTCGTCACTTTTGACACCAATACGATCAGTTGCTGATGTACACTTACGCATAGTACAGTACAGGAACCCGGTGTAGTCTCGTACTAAACATAATCCGGTACCCTTATTCCCTAAAAATTTGCAATCAGCAATAATCGCGCAGTCATCGCCCGATTGATAGTGCCAAAATCTATTCGCAGCACTGACAGTAGATTGCTTTGTTTTTGTTTTTTGCTGTCAATTTGCGATTTTAAAGCCAGAATTGGTCAATTATCGCTATCTTATTGTTTATATTATTGCAAGATACGGGATCAGGGTACGAATTTGCGCGAGTCCAACTAAGCAATCTTCTCAAAATCTATTCGCTGCACTGACAGTAGATTGCTTTTTGTTTTCTGCCGAATTTGCGATTTGAAAGCCAGAATTGGACAATTTTCGCTAACGCATTGCTTTTCCAAGATACGGAATCAGGAGACGTATTTTTTAAAGCATTAGAAATGAATCTTGAATTCGAACACGAATACGAATCGTGTGCGAACTCTATTTCTATCACTCCCGATTTTACGCATTTTTGAATCACTCGAATTCTGTGTTGCTGTTATAGTAAAATTCTTGTAACTATTTTCGTTTCACGTAGAAAATATAATATAAATAAAAAACCGGAATGAAAAAACTTATTGATTTTAAAACCGGCAATGAATCGCATGGAACGGAACGAAAAACAAGTTTTTAATCTGTGAACCATATGTTTACTTGTCAATGTCATACCTAGTTCCCGAACTTTCTACTAGTAGAATCGAAATAAGAGTGGGTCGAACCACTCGTTGCAGAATTCACGGAATGAATTTTCAAAAATAGGGATTTTAGCCATTCGCATGCGAATCTAGCCATTTCGTATTTGAATTGGAATTTGCATGATTCAAAAATACGTCTCCAGGGTACGGTTTTGCGCAAGGCCAACTAAGCAATCTTCCCAGGGAACAGTTCTCTAAGTATGGTATCGCAGTGATCCCACGGGAGGACTTTAGCCTTCACCTGTGGCGCGGGGGAGGAAAGGGTCTTCTTGATGAGGTCGTCGAGGGGGTAGCCGCGGCGGGGGAAGACTGTAGACTGGAACAGAAGACACTTACGTTATTATTTTGTCACTTTATGAAGACAGTGGAACAGAAAACATAAGTTCCTATGGAGGCGAGTACGCCGGACCTGGCGTCGCTATCTCTGAGGTCCTGGGTTCGATTCCCGGTCGGGTCAATGTAGAAAACGAACTTTTCTATATTGTCTCTGGTCTGGGTGTTGTGGTACCGTCGTTGTTTTTGATTTCTATAACACAATTGCTATAGCTACTTACCTTAGGGCAATGGCGAGCATCGGTTTTATTTCGAGGTAGGCAGTAGGTACTTATAATGTGTTTTATGGATAAAAATCAGTGGTTTTCATCACTAATGCACATTTGTAAGTACCTACCTCATTTCAATTATCAGGTGGGCACTGCCTAATTGCCTATATACATTGCACGCCCCTGCCTTAGGGTCAGAGCAATGTATGTTTGATGGGGGATTTAGCAGTCCACGCGCTACAAAACTGCGCTCGCGCAAGCGCAAGTTGTATACTGTAACAGACTCACGTGCGGAGGCAGGTTCGTAGACGGGCAGTAGTCGTTCCTCCCGTCGCCGCTGTACACGACGCGTGCGTACGCATCCCGCGCGCTACAAAACTGCGCGAGCGCAAGTGACTTGCGCAAGTTGTATACTGTAACAGACTCACGTGCGGAGGCAGGTTCGTAGACGGGCAGTAGTCGTTCCTCCCGTCGCCGCTGTACACGACGCGTGCGTACGCATCCCGCGCGCTACAAAACTGCGCGAGCGCAAGTGACTTGCGCAAGTTGTATACTGTAACAGACTCACGTGCGGAGGCAGGTTCGTAGACGGGCAGTAGTCGTTCCTCCCGTCGCCGCTGTACACGACGCGTGCGTACGCATCCCGCGCGCTACAAAACTGCGCGAGCGCAAGTGACTTGCGCAAGTTGTATACTGTAACAGACTCACGTGCGGAGGCAGGTTCGTAGACGGGCAGTAGTCGTTCCTCCCGTCGCCGCTGTACACGACGCGTGCGTACGCATCCCGCGCGCTACAAAACTGCGCGAGCGCAAGTGACTTGCGCAAGTTGTATACTGTAACAGACTCACGTGCGGAGGCAGGTTCGTAGACGGGCAGTAGTCGTTCCTCCCGTCGCCGCTGTACACGACGCGTGCGTACGCATCCCGCGCGCTACAAAACTGCGCGAGCGCAAGTGACTTGCACAAGTTGGTGGGGCAGCGAGAACATGCCGTTTGTCGCATGCACGGCTCGATGTATAACCGGCCGGCTTTCCAGAAGGCACGGTTGGTTATTATTGATGTTATTGAATCCTGGGAAAGAAATGAAATGTGTTCTTATACAATGGAGAATGTTAATAGGTATGCCAAATCGGTTGAAAGTTTGTTACAGTAAAGCTTGTATGTATACAAATACACTAGTTTTTGTTGTAGTCGAAAATACCTATTAGTTTTGATTTTACAGGCATTTAAACTTACGATAAATATCGAGTCACGCAAACAGTCACGTGACCGCAAGTGACGTCAATTTACACTAAACTAATTGACGTATCGAAGTAATGGGGAGAAAAACTAACTTTTTATCACGCCAGGGGCGCTTATTGTCTTGTACCTAGATCTGACATAACATCTGTCAGATTGTATAGAAGTTTGCAATCATTTCTGATTGTTTACCATATTTTCGAGGATTAAAGTCGCAATGCAACAGTGTGGTGCTTTTAACTGTAAAATTGAAGTAGTTCATTTATTCCCTAAGGACTATAAACGCAAAAATCAGTGGGAATCTGCTTTACGGATGTAAAAATTGCACGATTACTCACAGCATATTTCATAAAAGAAGACTATTTTGGAAAAAGTATAATATACTAAACGGGTAACAGTTTAGTGAATTCACTGGCACTGAAACAAAAGTACAGAAACCTAAAAAGCCCAAATCATGACAAGCTTCATGGAGCAGTTTTAAACATACTAATACATTGAAAATATTAGTTAGTGCTTTACCCTGTCTTCTTCTTGAATTTATGAAGGACTCCACTACTTGCCTGTCTCTCTTCTGTAGAATGCTGTGAACTTTTAACTAAATGACAAAGCGGAGGCAATATACTTACAAAAGAGACAGAAAGAAATGTAATAGTGAGAACAGGTACCTCCTTTTCATAAAGGAAAATCTCAATTACTTACTAAGCCTTACTATTATGAAGAACTGAGAAACTCTCAAGCGCTGCAATTTTAGGGAATCTATTTATAAAAAAAATCAATAAAAGTCTAGGAAGTTAAATCTGTTTTTTATTATTATTTTCAAATAACCTTTAAACATGTTACTAACTTTAAATATACCATTACTTCATAATGATGCTTATAAAAAAAAGTAACATTTCACACATGTGAGTATCATACTTATTACTAAAGAAATAGTATCACAACTACATGCTATGCATCAATGAAATTGCAGAATTTCCTACCAGTACAAAATAAATATCTATGTGTTTGTGTGTAGTAAGGAATTTTCTGTTCAAAGGACAACTCTCTAACACTAATACTTAACTAAGGCACAGTAATTTCATATATCAAGCTTTTTTTTAGCTTTATACGGGTGCTTAATTTAATTATTGTATCTTTGCTTAGAAGTTTATCAAGACTACTTAGAAATTGACAATCCAATCCACGATTGTCCACCACATATCCTAAATACACTTCCCATAATCTGGAGAACTTTCATGACCTCTGGTATTGAATTAAAGATACATGTTTACATCATGCATACATGCCACTATCCGCAGTGCTCACAATGGTATAAAATTAACTTTCTCCATCCTTGCTTTACATTATCCTTTCATGTATGTGATATCACCAGCAGAGTAGAGGTGGACAGTTAGGAGATGACATGCTTCATACAGAACTTTTTGTTGCTTGCTGTTGTATCTGTGAAACAAAAAGCATCAGATGATGAATACTTATTATTTAAAAAGTGTATTGAATAAATATCAGGAAATTATTTGAATATACTTCATACCTTTCTAAATAAAGATGTATTTCATGTTTCCTTAAGCTAGGAAGTGGAAAATCGGCATCAATGTCTCTGATTTTTTTTATCGCCAGAGAGGCATTTGCAACATCATCTGTAATGTTATAGTCAGCGCCAAAGTTTTGGTTCCGCTCATAAGCCTCCAATCTAGAAGAAATAACAGATATAGTCCAAATTAACCAGAATTATGCACAGGAAATAGAATGTAACCTTCAATATTTTCAATGCTTACCTCTCTATCAAATCACAACGTTTCCGTGAATTGTTCTGGTCCTTTTACGAAATCCGCTTTGAAGCTCAGAAAAAAACATTAATGAATACATTTTAAACGCTAAAAAACTTTATATGCGGAAAAATCGCAAATACACACTTGACACTAGCAGTCAACAGGGTACAAGCGACGATCGCGCCATCTACAAAAAGCTTTGCGTGTTCCTCCCCATTCTTTCACTTGTATTTTTTATTTTTGACAGAGAATATGACTAGCTAATATTCAAAATTAGTGAACATTCTTCATTGCATCAATGAATAATATTTACTGGGTATCAGAAGTCATGGATCACCATCATCATTCTGACGATCGTTTAGTGTAGTGGTTCGCGCTCCGTACAACAATGCCTGGCGGTTGCGGGTTCGAATCCCGCAAGGGGCAAATGTTAGTGTGTAATTTGTACCAAGTCATGGATGTTTACAAATGTATTTAAGTATGTTTATCTGTTATCTAGTCGCCATAGCACAAGCTTTGCTTAGTTTGGGGCTAGCTAATTGGTGTGATTGTGGAAACAATTTATTTATTTATTTCAGCCGGCGGACGTCCACTGCTGAACATAGACCTCCTCTGTGACTTCCAGGTTGGCTGGTTTGAAGCGGCCTGCATCCAGCGGCATCCTACAACCTGGATGCCAATCCTAGAAGTCACTGGGGGAGGCCCATGTTAAGTAGTGGACGTTCTATTTCTGAGATGATGGTGATAAAAAGTGAAACTTCCTTTCTACAAAAAGCGTTAAAGATAAACATCTTTTACGGACACGATATTAAAAAACGCTCTAGCTTATATTATTGGGGGAATATGTTTAGCTCGCACTTAATTCACATCACTTTCCCTTTTTTTATAGTTAGCCTCTACCTGAAAGTTAATTGGAAGAAATCTCTCTTAGCGATAGAAGATCTAGATGCCTAGTAAATAAATAAATAAATAAACACGTCACTTAAATCGATCGAAAATTAATACAAATTAACATTGACTTTGCGAAAATCGCACTAGGCCCTCTGCAAACATCAACAGTAATTTAATAAAAATAATTTAACACAGAGTGTGCACAAAAAATGTGTATAATATCTAAATGAGGTATTTTTAAGTTTTATTTGAATAACATGTCACTAAGACACAAAATAAAGAAACTTAAGAGTCACCGACAGAAATAACGTGTTAATTTGTGATGAAACAAGAGGATTACATTTATTAATGACGTCACTTACGTCACGAATCACGCGTGATATCACGAGGTGTACCGATGAAGACAATAATATCGTTAATAAGACCTAGCGTGTACGGTCGATAGAACAAGAAGGACTATTCAATTTGTGTGTATATGCTAAAGAAGACTGGCAGACTTCTATGGAGCTCCCGACCCAAACTTCGAAACCCCGTTCATAAGTGAAATTTAATTTATTTTGGCACGAAACAGTCATAACATAATTGTACTAAATACTATAAAAAACTAATATAAGTAATCGAATAGTTAGACAATGAGTGCCCGTAAGTTACTTCTTAGTTAAGAAGATACAGAAATATGAAGTCTAATTACCAGGTTTGTGGTAAGCTAGGAATATGCATGCAAATATTTCAAGGATGTAAATATTAAAATAAGATTACTTTATGATATTTGAAATGAAATTATTTATTCTGTATATAAGGTGTAAGTGAATTAGTGTCAGATATTTTTAGAAGTAACTTAGACTATCACATGGATCACATATAAGATAAATTTAAAATTATAGAACAAACTTAAAAAAATCGAAAAAATAAAAAGTTTTAAAATAAAGAATCTACATCATCCTGACCATGAACCCAAACACCACAAGTAGACTACTCACACAACGCTAGCCGATTCATAACCTCTCCAGAATTACATTAATGCATTCAAATAATCATTTTACACTGTTCATCATAATATCATATTACTTGGTGCGTGAATTAAAGTTTGTTCTATAATTTTAAATTTATCTTATATGTGATCCATGTGATAGTCTAAGTTACTCCTAAAAATATCTGACACTAATTTACTTACACCTTAAATAGGCCCTCCTCCGGGCACTTATACACGTCCCAAAATATAACTTAGCTGTACCACATTATTAAGAAAATAAACTAATATTCGTAACTAGGCTAGCTTTAAAAATTTAACCAAGCGTTTATAAAGTTTTGATTATAGATATTACGATAAAACTTCAAATGATGAGGTTAGGTTCTGTTGTAAGTTATTTTTACTCCGTCTGACTATCATCACGATTAATTACAAAGACGCGACGTTTTGTTACTCAAAATATAAAATAATTATAATAATATCGGCGAAATACCAACTTGCTGCACTTGACTCGGTGGAACGCAGAGCCAAGAGAATAATAGGCGATAAAAAACTGGTGGCGTCCAAGCTGCACAGCCTGGCTCACCGCCGCAAGGTTGCTTGCCTATCGGTCTTCTATAGATTGTACTTCGGAGAGTGTGCTCATGAGCTGCATGAGCTCATACCACCGTCACCTTTCTTCCATCGGACATCCAGACGCACGGCCGGCTACCATCCGTTTTTAGTTGATATACCCATAATCCGCACTAAGCGCTTCTCATCATCTTTTATAATGCGCACAGCTAAAGATTGGAATTCCCTGCCTGCGTCTGTATTTCCGAGTGCATATAACCTGACTCTCTTTAAGACCAGAGTGAATAGGCATCTTCTGGGCAAGCTCGCTCCATCGTAGATCCCATCTATGCTCTAGAGCAAGATTGAGGTCAAGAGTAAGCCCATCTCAAATAAAAAAAAAAAAATATCATTTCTGAATTCGTTCGTTAAAAATAATTATATTTTAGGGATAAAATCAGTCAACCCTACTATCTATGATTTTTATGATATTCAATATGAACACCGCCGGAAAATTTTTGAACCGAGTTTCGCCGTCCTTCTTTAGAGTAGGCGATCGCAGTTAATAGTTTGCGCTGCGACTACAACGTCAGGCGGTTGCGGGTTCGCATCCCGCAAGAGCCATGTTTTTGTGATGAGCACGACCCTTATGATGACGACCTCCGTAACCGAGGCAAGTATCTCTGAAGTTCCGAGTTTGATACCTAGTCGTGTCTTTGTAGAAGCATATTTATAGATGGGGACGCCCAAAAATTTTAGGTATCTAAATATAAAAACGTTCCGTTAAAGTTCTACAATACGAAGGTCAAGTTCTGCCAAGCACAGCGTAGGACGTCTGCCCTCAAGGTGGACAGACGACCTGGTAAAGGTTGCAGGAAGCCGCTGGATGCAGCCGCGCGCAACCGGACAAGCTGAGAGTCACTGGAGGAGGCCTATGTTCAGCAGTGGACGTCCGCGTGAAATGATGATGTTAATGTTAAGTACATATAATAATTAATTTGACATTTATATATTCGAGTTGACATGACTTATAATAATTTTTAATATTTTATTTTCTGTAACATTTGCATGCTAATTTATATAGCCCAATATGTGAATCAATACTTCTGTTACTTAAGATCTTGTATACCATATTGCCGCAAATAAAGATTTATGATTTATGAATGAAATACAAATAACAGCCTTAAATATTATACAGGGTTATTTGAAAAAAATCAATAAATGAAAAACTTTTGTTCTACAGGTTTTATCATAACTCAATACAATAATAATTAAAAAAGATTTTCCAAGCTTTTATTGTACTATCGTAACATTTGTAAGTTTATGTGAGGCGACGCGCGCGACGCTCGAGCCCCGCCCTCTTCCCCGTAAAATTATATTGATATTTATTTTTGTATGAAAGTAAAATGTGTCAAATTATCTTAAGTCGTAGCCGAGAGGCTAGCACTCCGGGCTATATGGTGTCGCCATTTCTGAAGTTCCGGGATCGATCCCCAGTCGGGTCAATGTAGAAAACGAATTTTTCCATATTGTCTCCGGTCTGTGTGTTGTGTTACCGTCGTTGTTTCTGATTTCTATAACCCTAGTGCTTTAGCTACTTACCTTAAGATCAGATCAATGTATGTGATGTTGCCCATAATTCATTTATATGCCATAAATAGGGTTTGGTGACAGTTGATCACAAGTTTGTATACAGTGAAATAGTTGCTTATAACCTATTTAGCCATAAAACACAGCATGCAAACTTATACTCGTATTAACATATAACGATATGCAATTTCAAATTGGTTTAGATTTATACCTTACAATGTCAGTGCCAGAATAGTCAATTAATAAATAGATTTTGAATTACAATGAGCAACGATGTCATTAAAGCATTACAGTTAAAGATAATTAAATAATTTTGAAAAAAAAAGTTAAAGTCACTATCAGCATTAGGTAAAAATATTTATTTATTTAATTAAACTCGGAACAACGCTCAAGGCGGCATGGTATTCATCCTACTGTATCAAGTTCGCATAATAATATCAGGTATGTTGGATTTCTTATTGTTTTATAACAATAGCGATTCCCCGCGGCCAGTAATTCTATACTGTTTTTAAAACATCTCCAGGGTATGTGAATGGTGGTATACTGTAGGTATATCGGGTGTAAAAAAAGGCTTAACGAAGCCGAATACTACATATTCTACGTATTATTACGATCATTTTTTTCTTTTACACTATACCTGGGAAATGTCGGGTTACCGAGTTATTGACAGTCAAAGTTACAATTTTTTTTCAAAGATTTTTACAAGATTGACTGCTGTTTGATAAAACAAAACTTTTTCACAAAGAAACATGATCCGCTTACACACACAGGCATAGTCTGTGGCGTGCGCGCTATACATTGCGGGTTAGAAATAAGTTATTATTTTTGATACCCAAAAATAAAAGTCATTTCCCAGCAATTAGTTTTTTTGCATTCTACTTGGTTTTATGTATAGAATTCGTGGTTTAAGGCTTCGTTAAGCCTTTTTTACATCCTGTATAAGGTGTAAACTTATCAGTTAACTCTTTTCTAGGGGATGATTCTACTGCTTAAATAGAACAAATTTTTATATGGGACTAACTTCAAAATCGCAAAACAAAAAACCATTTCCCCATACAAAACGGCAGATCAGCTGAGATCAGTTTTATGAAGATATGAAATATTTTTTTACGATTTCGAAGTTGGTCTCATACAAAAAGTTTTTTTATTTGTGCAGTAGAACCACCTCCTAGAAAAGAGTTAACTGATAAGTTTACACCTTATATACTGGATGACTTTTTTTACAGTCAGGAAAAAATAACTGTGTATTCTTTACCTAAAACTATGTGATATTATTATGTGAGTGTGTTTATAAAATACAACTGATTTTATAAATTTTGGTATGTCCAAAAAAAAATGCACAAACATAGAATACATCAGTGAATATGCGTTTGAGTTTTGGTCGGTTTCATATTTTTATTATTATTTTACCAATATTCTTTTTTTAATGTTCTGTTAGTCAAAATAACTTAGAATAAGATGGTTATGAGGATAAATAGTTGATAAAAGTAAAATAAAATATTAAACTTTTTTTTAAATTATATTGTTATCATCACCTATATCATTTACCTATCTCACACGTTTATTTTCTTGACGGTAAAAAAGTCATCCAGTATATTTATAACCTGTCGTGTTGTAATATACTTACTGGTATTCTTTTGTTTACTGTGGTTCATAGAGTGTACATTCCCCTAGCATGACCAACAAAACACGCCCTCTGATTCCGTATCTTGCAAAAGCAATGCGATCGCGAAAATTGACCAATTCTGGCTTTAAAATCGCAAATTGACAGCAAAAAACAAACCAATCTACTGTCAGTGCTGCCCATAGGTTTTGACACTAACCATCAATCAGGCGATAAATCGCTATATTAAATCATATCAAATATATATTAAACATACATATATATTATATATATATATTATGGATGTATGTTTGCTCAAGCTAGGGGCAGGGTTGCTGGTAATTTGACCTATACTTACAGAGGGGACCATTTTTTAGGGTTACCCAAAGGGTAAAACGGGACCCTATTACTAAGGCTCCGCTGTCCGTTTGTCTGTCTGTCCGTCTGTCACCAGGCTGTATCTCATGAACCGTGATAGCTAGATAGTTGAAATTTTCACAGATGATGTATTTCTGTTGCCGCTATAACAACAAACCCTTAAAAACCAGAATAAAATAAATATTTAAGGCTCCCATACAACGAACGTGATTTTTTTGCTCGTTTTTATAGATGATGGTGCGGAACCCTTCGTGCGCGAGTCCGACTCGCACTTGGCTGGTTTTTTAACTATTATTATCATAATTAAATTCTTATGCTGCAAGTTTCCAGAATAATTATCAATCCTTTCAAATTACTCTGTTCATGAATGAGTCTCATCTCATAGGTTCTTCGGGAACGGAGGAAAACGAAATGCAATGGATATGAAAAACCGTTTTTTCATACTAAACAGCAGACATCACTTTGTATGGAGGAGAGGAGCAAGGTTTTTGTTGCACCTTGTAGTATTACCTAGACAGGGGTTTCGTTTTTAACCAATTTAGGTTTACAAACTCGACGACCGGACGGTTAGACGACCTCCGTAGCCGAGAGGCGAGCACGCCGGACTTTAAATGGCGCCGCCATCTAAGGTTCAGGGTTCGATCCCCGGTCGGGTCAATGTAGAAAACGAACTGTTCTATATTGGCTCGGGTCTCGGTGTTGTGGTACCGTCGTTGTTTCTAATTTCTATAACACAAGTGCTTTCGCTACTTAACTTAGGATCAGAGCAATGTATGTGATGTTGTCCAATATTTTAACAGGCTTAAACTAAGCTCTTTTACACGTCCCAATTTTTTTAACCTACCACTGCTTCGGGACAAGTTTTGGCTTAAGTTTCTATGTCAAACCAAACAAAACGTGAGCGAAAGGGCAGAATAAAGCTAAGTTCGCAATTAAACAATGATCACGATGCAACAGACTGCATAGATGCGATTCTTTAATTAATTGAACGCATTTTGGCATTTGCTTCAACAAATTGAGACGAATTTCTTGGCAGATGTATATTGTGAAACATACTTGTTCATTAACGATTTTAAAAATAATAATAAATAAATAATTACACACCTATATTGCTTATGGTAGTTCAAATACAATCATACGTGGTAACGGGGTAAAGTAAAGTATGCCTATATACGTCCCACTGCAGGGCACAGGCCTCACCTCAACTATGAGGTGGTTTGGGCCATACTCCACCACGCGGGCCCAGTGCGGATTGGTGGAGGGGTGTTGTAAGGCCAGTGACTAAACCTTACTGTCAGATGTTCTCAAGCCGCCTTAAGGCCTCTGACTAGGCTTCACGACCAATATCAAGCGATATTGGCCGGGACCAACTTTTAACGTGCCTTCCGAAGCACGGAGATGCTCGTGATAAATGTCACTAAATATGGTTGGAATGGTCACCCATCCACTCACGACCGCGGCATTGGTTGCTTAACTTTAGTAATCGATACCAAAGCGCTGCCGCCACTGAGCTACGAGCACCTCGGGTAACGGGGTATGGTCTTCAGTTAACATTATTGTGTTACAAGATTTCCGATGTCCTAGCTAGACAAGACTAGACAATGAATTCTACGTGTGGCGTCTACTAACACCGGGTTCCTATATCGTACTATGCGTAAGTGTACATCAGCAACTGATCGTATTGGTGTCAAAAGTAACGAGCCGTTATAGTCGTTCCTATAAAATTTGACGAAGCGTCATTTATAGGAACGCTTTTGCGTATGTCAAGTTGACAATTCCTACCATCCGTTAGCGAAACCAACCGTTTCACCGGATATAGGAACCGGGCTTAAGACGATTTATAAAAGTCTTTTTTTTTATTGACTTGAAAATGTTATCGAACGAGGACCTTTTGCGTTCTCGATGAGTCGTCCTGCCACTACGATTGGGACTAGCGATGCCATCCGTCCGGATAAAGCCGGACAGTGTTAGGCTTTTTGACCTTTTGTCCAGTTGACTACCTTGACTACCTTCAGTCTGAAGATATTCCAAACGTGACAACATAGGCCTACTCACAAACACACACAAATCACACTACACTCCACTCACAGACACACATACACATGCATATTAACTTACACATTTTTAACCTGCATATACACCGTGAATTTTTAATTACCCGAGAAAATTAACTAACATACTCAGATATCGATATACATCGAATATGGCGAATAAAAAAACGGAACGGCGTACGGCGTTGGCGTATGGAAGGAATAACTATGAATGAAAAAATGTTTATTCATAGTTATTCCTTCCGTACGCCAATATTACGCGACCAAATTAGGTGGATTTTCGTTCCGTTAATGTTGGAATGATAATGATTACTATTTAAATTAGCAGGAATTTATGGTGCATATTTTTTAAGAAATGTTAGGGAACTTTTAAATACATTTCTCATAAAAAAAAAAAATTATTCGCCAAATTCGATGTTTATCGATATCTGAGTATGTTAGTTAATTTTCTCGGGTAATTAAAAATTCACGGTGTATATTCTTCACATTTTATGTTCATGTATCTCTCTTATTTTTAAACTTTTAACTTTACACACTTCCGGTCAGCCAGGTGTCTTTGCACTGCAATACAAGCATTATTGCTTAGTGCAGTGACCGCTGCTGCTTGCTGTAAATGTTTTGTTTTTCTTTTTGGTAAATAAAGTTAGTTAGTTAGTTAAATTTGACTGCGTCCGGCCCCGTTCGGCTTTTGTTAGGCTTTTTATACTATCGTTCGATTCAATCACTTCGGTCAGTAAGTAGTGAACGAGCGATCGAGATGAGATTAAAATGTTATAATGTGTTGTTTTTTTTCTGCCAAAAATACCTTTATTTAGCGTCCGGCTTTGAAATTCAAAAGTCAGGCTGTTTTTTTCGATATTTTAGTTCAAAATCCTTAATTTTTCTTAATGCCCGGCTTTGAGACCAAAAAGTCCGGCTTTTTTGACGGGTAAGTCCAGCTTTTTTATTTTTCGAGATGGCAACGCTAATTGGGACAATTTTGTCGTGGCAACTGAAGACCTACTACGAAAATGTGTCGTTCGTACGGACGTAATATCCCAAATAATTAAAATAACCTTTCACTTGTATCGATCCTTTGATAAAATCAAACAAACAACTCAAACTGGGTGTGTAAAAATACACGACCGTTATCAATTTTTCATAAATTGACAAGAATTTGATACAAAAAGACGGTAATTTTAATTTGGTAGGTTTATAATGTCCAACGGACTAAACATTTTCATAGTCATTTCGTTTAGTAGGCAGATTGCTTGCAAAAACGATTATCATATCCATCATAGCCTAACCAAACTTGCCACATCTTAGGAACATGGTCAAGCATACCACGGGTACGAAATGAACAAAGATTTACACCGGGTTCCTAGGTATATTGTACTATGCGTAAGTGTACATCAGCAACTGATCGTATTGGTGTCAAAAGTAACGAGCCGTTATAGTCGTTCCAATAAAATTTGACGAAGCGTCATTTATAGGAACGCTTTTGAGTATGTCAAGTTGTCAATTCCTACCATCCGTTAGCAAAACCAACCGTTTCTCGGATATAGGAACCGGGCTTTAGGGATGATAGGAATGGAGTATTTTGAGCGCTGCGGCAAAGAGTGGGGATCGCTTTGCGCATCTTACGCGACGATCATCGTATCAGACACCCGTGCGCGGAGCTAACAACCAATCCCGGCCGGCGGTGCAGGCGCGGCGCGCGACTAGCCAATCACGTAATCGTAATGGTCTTCTGTGCATCTTTCGCCCAGCGCTCAACTTTCGTAATGTTAGTTATAGTTTAGTATTTGTGGCCAATATGACGCATTTAAAATTTCCTTACTTGCATAATATAAGGAAATAGTCGTATAACCAACAACAATTATTACTTCAATATTTCCTTTTGACAAACCACTGAACGACTGCAATGTCAATATTTACTTCCTATCTTTACTTAAATTAAAACCAACGTATGTGACTTTTAGCATTTACGATTAGCGATTTTGCGACTGCAGAAATAGAAATAGACATTGTTCATTTATCATCACATCACCAGCCTATATCAGTCCACTGCTGGACACAGGCCTCTTCAAAAGGAGGATTTTGCCATAATCACCACGCTTGGCAGGCGGGTTGGCGATCGCAGTTTGGCCAATGGTGGAGAGGAGACGCTGCTGCCCGTCTTCTTGTGGCGGTTCTCCTGTAGTCGCCTCTTACGACACCCATAGGAAGAGAAGGGGTGGTGCAATTCTTTTGAACGTGCCGGCACCACACGGCTCTGTTCAGTAGCCGCAAACTGATCCAATATGAGTTCTCTCACCTCAAGCCCGTGCACCTTGAGCCAGTGCTTCACGAAGACGCTGTTGGCGTCTGTGAGCAGCAACACATCCCACCCCTCGGCCGCCAGGGTGGCCAGCAGCCGCTCCGCGCCGGGAGTGGGCTGCATACTACCGATTGAATCCAGGATGTCGTCCTGGTGGAGACCAGCTGAGTATGCGTGCTCGAACACCTGGATGAAAGGATAAATAATAAATATTGGACAGTTTCATGACCTCCGTAGCTGAGAGACGAACACGCCGGACTATATATGGCGGCGCCATCTCTGAGGTTCCGGGTTCGATCCCCGGTCGGGTCAATGTAGAAAACGAACTTTTCTATATTATATATTATAAAAAAAAGTAATGTAATGGTATTTGGACAACAACATCACATACATTGCTCTGATCCTAAGGAAAGTAGCTAAAGCTAAAGCACTTGTGTTATAGAAACCAGAAACAACGACGGTACCACAACACCGAAACCCGAGACTTATAAAAGGTCGTTTGGTACATTGACCCGACCGGAAATCGAACCCATAACCTCAGAGATGGTGAGACACCATAAAGTCCGACGTGCTCGCCTCTCGGCTACGGAGGTCGCCGACGAGGAATGGGTGTTTTTAACGGACTTTGAAACGGTATTATTTATGCATGTTTTTTGCGTTTTGAACGCCTGGGATAAAGGTTAACGTAGTAATATTCAATATAGACAAATTAAATCCAATTGGGCATAGGCTTGTGTTGTAGAAGGCTTGAGTTCTTTAGTCTTAAATTCGAGACTCGAGTCATTTTGCATGAGCCTTTTGAGTCTTTATAGATGAGCGTTTGTTAGGTCCACACGGCTACTACTGCTCCGCTCGGAATAAAAATATACCAAATGTAATTAAATAAAATGATATGCACCCTCATTTTATTTAATTACATTTGGTATATTTTAACTTTAAACGCTTGTTTAAAGTCACTCTGGACTTATGGAGTTCTTTTGAAAAGATACAGTTAAGATTTCTCGTTGGTATGACTCAATTAAAAGACTCAAAGATGTGAGCTAGACGCAGACTCGAGTCTTTAGAAAGAACTGAGTGTCTGAGTCTCCAAAAAGAACTCAAGTCACATTATTGGACTCGAGTCTCTTACAACACTAGGCACCTGACAAATTAGTGAGTTCATAAAAGAGTTATTCTAAGTACAAGACCCGTAGTGCTAAAATTGCCACCGCAAGTGCAACTTTCGCATTTCAATTTGATTTACGATCGCATATTCGATATTTCAGGAAGTATAAAACTATTTTAGAACGCTCCGGTAACTATTTTCAACTCGAGGCCGAGTTTACGTGTCGTAAATAAAGCACTGAGATTAGATTGGCTTTTACTTTTTAGCTTTAAAGGAAATCAATTAGTGTTTGTAAAGATGGGATGTTGACATTCACAATATGAATCTAAGAAACCATGAAATTCTTTATTCTGTATACAGGCCCTCCTCCGGGCACTTATACACGTTCCAAAATATAACTTAATTCTACCACCGCTTCGGGACTACATATCGGCTGGTGATGAGAATATGCGGCGCGCAAAACTCAGTCACCTTTGTGTCTTAAAAAAACCGGCCAAGGGCGAGTCGGACTCGCGCACGAAGGGTTACGAAATCACGTTTGCTGTATGGGAGTCCCCTTAAATATTTATGTTATTCTTTTTTTTAGCATTTTTTGTTATAGTGGATAATACATCAGCTGTGATTTCAACTGTCTAACTATCACGGTTCAAGAGATACAGCCTCGTGACAGACGGACGGATATCGAAGTCTTAGTAATAGGGTCCCGTTTTTACCGTTTGGGTAAGATTTTTTAAGCAGGATGTCAGTCACACATTTGCCAAATAGCACGGAATATCGCATGATTAGTAATAAAAGCGTTGGTTAAAAAATTAAAACACTAATGGCCTTACTACAAAAACCGGCCAAGTGCGAGTCGGACTCGCGCACGAAGGGTTCCGCACCATTATCTATAAAAACGACCGAAAAAATCACGTATGTTGTATGGGAGCCCCCTTAAATATTTATTTTATTCTGGCTTTTAGTATTTGTTCTTATAGCGGCTACAGAAATACATCATCTGTGAAAATTTCAACGCTCTATCACGGTTCATGAGATACAGCCTGGTGGGTGACAGACGGACAGACAGACAGACGGACAGCGGAGCCTTTGTAATAGGTTCCAGTTTTACCTTTTTGGGTACGGAACCCTAAAAAAGATGGACTAGGGTTAAACACTTGTCTAAAATTAGTCAACCAATTTGAAATGTTGACACATCAGACATTCGAGACATGTTATTAAGAAACATTTCAAATTGGTTGACTAATCTTTTGTTTGCCGTGTGGTGCCGGCACGTTAAAAGAATTGCACCACCCCTTCTCTTCCTATGGGTGTCGTAAGAGGCGACTACAGGAGAACCGCCACAAGAAGACGGGCAGCAGCGTCTCCTCTCCACCATTGGCCAAACTGCGATCGCCAACCCGCCTGCCAAGCGTGGCGATTATGGCAAAATCCTCCTTTTGGAGAGGCCTGCGTCCAGCAGTGGACTGGTATAGGCTGGTGATGATGATGATGAATCTTTTGTTTAACACTAGTACGACGGACCTACCACAAAATGACAAATTTTCTCATTTGAAAATGATCTCTAATTGTCAGGCTTAAAGTTGAAAATCTATTGGAGAATTTTCGACTTTTGGGGTAGGTCGACGTGCTGTTGACTGTACATCTTTTTGTAGTAAGGCCATAAGTATCGGGTCTTGCAAACGCAGTCGTCCTGTCTAAAACGTCTCATTCCAAAGAGTCCTTATAACTGGAACAACGCTGTTTGTTTCCATTATTTACCAGTTATAACCTTTAAAACACTTAAGTACATAGTCCTGCCCCTCTAGCACGATCAACAAAACACGATATGATACGATATGATAAAGCGATTTATCGCCTATTTACTTTCAAAATATGATCACATAGCCGCCATCTTGAACTTTTATTGAAACAGTAAGCATGTCCGTGCCGGCGACGTCACAGTTATGCTCGCTTTTTTAATAAAAGTTCATATTTTGACAAAAAAAATGCGATAAATCGCTATATCATATCGTGTTTTGTTGCACATGCTAGAGGGGCTGCCTGACCATAATAGTCCGGTATGGATAAGCAATATTGGTGTCTTAACCTACAAGAATTCTAAAGTTTCTATTTTTTTTTCTGTGGATACATTTATCCCTAAAAAGCTTAAATAAACGTTTTGTGTCTGATCTTGCTATCTTTTTTTTTGTTTTTTTTATTTAATTCGGTTTTAAACCGCCAAAATTGATTTGAAGTTTAAAATTATAATTGTATTGTTCTTAATAAAGCATGTTTAGAATACAAGCCTAGTTTTTTCACTTACGTCCGGTAAAAACTGATATCGAATAACATTACCACAAAAAAAATCTTACAATTAAAAAGTTAACATGATGTATCTCAGTTCATATAAATATAGAAAAAATGATCTAAACTTATTATTTTCATCCGATAATGGCCGACAAGACAAATACCTAAATTTCTACCAAAGTAAACACCAAACATGACACAAATTAATATGTTAGGTTGGGAAACTGGTCGGAAACTATATGCAATAAAAAAAGTTTAATAAAAAACTAAAAACCGACTTCAAAATGAAACTAAAAAGCGAAAAATAATATTGACTAAAACATACCTAATCAGTTCTTTTTGGAGTCGGTGACAGCCATCTAGAGTTAAAATGTGTTCATTCGCACCGACTCCAAAAAGAACTGATTAGGTATGTTTTAGTCAATATTATTTTTCGCTTTTTAGTTTCATTTTGAAGTCGGTTTTTAGTTTTTTATTAAACTTTTTTTATTTTACAATTTTAAGTGTTGAGTCCTCTATTTTTTCGCTCCTAACTTCGCCAAAAATTACTTTATAGCAAAGTAACCTTAACTAATATTGGTCCTCTATGGACCCCCCATCCAATGGTATAATATAAATAAGGTGTTATATAGGGTCAATTTTTCGACGAAAATTTTTAAGTCTTAAGAAAAGGGTTTACCTACACTCCAACCAGAACGGCGGCTATTTTGGTGTCGTAACCATAGGATAAGGTCTCGCGTTAAATAACAGGTTAAATTAAGAAAGGAACTTTCAATTTTTTTTTCGTTACTGGGTGTGCGGGTACGCCCCCAGTAAATAAAAATTGGCGGTCTGGTACCTCATAAGCTCCACGTCTGCTCAACACACTGCGAAATACGTTCTGTCGACAAATTGCAGTATTATCTTCTAACTCCTATCCGTTAAGGAGTTCTGTGGCTTCCATCATCAGGTCAGCAACATGACATGATGATTACCAGACCCAAAAATCAGCATCGAGTCAGAAAATATATGCAAAACATTATGGGTGCCTATAAAAATTGAGGGTTGCCCTCGATTTCCCAGGGATCCCATCATCAGAATCTGACTTGGTGGAAATGGGACCACCTCGGGAGTATACCCTTTCAAGCTAAAAAATAAATTTTGAAATCGGTCCATAATTGACGGCGTAATGGCGTAACATACATACAAAAAAAAAAAAAAAAAAAAACAACAACAACATTCAGACGGATTGAGAACCTCCTCCTTTTTTTTGAAGTCGGTTAAAAAATCACAAACTTTAGAATTTATGAAACCTCAAACCTCAGCCGTACCAGACTGATTATGAACGTACGTACGTACAGTAATTACGAAGATACAGCTGTGCAAGCCAGAGACATGGGTCTCCAGCTCGCACATAGTTTTACGATCGTAGTTTCAACAGTATTTCAGTGTGATGGCTAGTTTTTTTGGCTATCATTGCTGCCATTATTAGTTTAATTTCTGACTATATTCTGAAACCCTAACCTTCCTGGTTTGCCTAAACGGCATGTGTCAGCTGGAGACACGTTTCGTCGGCTGACACACAAAAAACACCTCATAGTAACGAAGATATGATTGCTGCAATTATATGACTGGAACGTTTCGATGGCTCTCATTATGCGTTAAACTATGGTAGGCTTAGAATTCGTTTTAGAGTAATGTGGAAGCTGTAGACATGTTCACCTACCTAGGTGTAATAACTGATGCTGTTCCAATCGACCTTGTAGGCAGGCATTGCATCACAAAAAACAGATAATATCCATCCATAGACAAATACTGTAGTTTTTGGATGTGGTTATTATCTGTGGTAAGTGGGCGGGGGACACACAAAAAACACCTCATAGTAACGAAGATCTGAGTGCTGCAATTCTAGACTGGAACGTTTCGATGGCTCTCATTATGCCTGTTTAAGGCAGGCTTAGAATTCCTCTTATGCTGGGGCTTCACCTGCGTGACGCCTAACGTTCAAATAAAGGCATGATTAGCGTTAACTGAATTAAAGCATTAAGCTACGCGCTAAGTGCGTGGCCACACTTATTTGACGTTTGATTCTAGCGTCTAGCGACTTAGTTAGCGTGTGATCTGTGAGTGTGTCTTTAAAATAAAATAAAACGCTTCCAAGAGCTCAATACTTTTCTTATTTTGTCTACTCCATCCTAACTTAATAACTATGCACTTTAACATTTATTTCACAAAGAGTTTTTGAATGTGACCCTGTTTTAACATGTTTAGTGTAGTAGGTGTAGCCACAACAACGCACTAAACGCCCGCTTAATCCCTTTGATGTGTCAAAAGTTACCGCCGTCCGAGCTATCGCCTAGCGTCTAATGTTATTGAAGCAAATTAGTCACAAAGACCGGCCACACCTGCGTATTACGTCAAATAGAGCACTAATTAACGACATTAGACGGAGGTGAAGCCCCAGCATTAGAGTAATAAGGAAGCTGTAGACATGGACACGACCATAAACAATTCCACCTATTAAGCATTAATACAGTTTTCTATCAGATATGTTAATGGCGCGCTAAGGCGCTCGTGTGGGGCTAGATGTGTGAATGTGTCACGCGATTGAGGTTCTGTGGGGCGAGTCATGAACGAAATACTAATCGGATAAGGGCGAGCTTATTTTTAGGTTTCCGTACCTAAAGGGTAAAACGGGACTGTATTGCTGAGGTTCCGCTGTCTGTCTGTCTGACCGTCTGTCACCAGGCTATATCTCATGAACCGTGATAGTTAGGAGAGTTGACATTGTCACAGATGATGTATTTCTGTTGCCGCTATAACAACACATATTAAAAATTAGAATAAAATAAACATTTAAGGGGGCTCCCATACAACAAACGTGATTTTTTTGCCGTTTTTATTGATAATGGTACGGAACTTTCCGTGCGCGAGTCCAACTCCCACTTGGCCGGTTGTTTTTAACCGACTTCAACTTCTACTTTTAGCCTCACGGCTACGGAGCATAGGCTACTTAGTCCATGCTACGGAGGAACGGAGGTCGTCATTTTCAATTTCATGTTATTAAGAGATTCTTTATTTATTTACAGTAAAACGCTAATCTCGTATGACTAGCGCCCCCGCTATCTCAAAGTCAATGCCAAGAGCTGCGGCCTCGACACGCGCTGGGTTCGATGCCAAGTCACAGTTTTGGCTATTCCTATTTATTTTCACAATTCTGTTGATACAAAGTAACGAGGAAATTTCTGTGCTACTTACATAACATTGTTACGTAATTGTTAACTATTGAAGATAAATAACACTTGAAAAAAATCATCGACCTCAGGTGGGACTCGAACCCACGTCCCATCGCATACCGGGCGAGTGCTTTGACCACTAAGCTACCGAGGACGTCACGTGACAAGATGAAATTCCTCTAGTGTTTTTTCTCGCTGTCAAAGCCAGCGTATTCTGATCAATGTTGTAGCTATATGTATAGCTGAGTAGTATACTACCGTCAACACCCTATAGAAATATTTTTACAAATATTTGACTATTGGTTAAGATCAGAAATGCTTAAACATTGTAAATTTTTTGTTAACTATTGCTCAAGTCGTAAAATCAAGGACCAACACAAGGACGCGACCGGAACTGCCTAGGCAGATCGCTGTCGGGCTCCCTTGTGTCGGGCCCGATCTGGGGATGAACCAGCCTCTGGCCTCAAAGAGTTTGAACCTCGGCTTGGGCCGTCTCGAATCTAGTATTAGGAAGTAGGTTTATTGACCCAGACAATGAATTTGACAGGATCTACTCCCAGTACACCTAGACTCGACAGGCCAACAAGTGAATAAGTAACACTCATCATGTCATATCAGCCTGTTGCAGTCCACTCCTGGACATAGGCCTCCCCCAAGGAGCGCCACAGCGCACGATCTCCCGCTATTTGCATCCAGTCGCTGCCTGCTGCCTTTTTCAGGTCATTGCATCGGTCCATCTAGCCGGGAGGCGTCCTACACTACGTTTGCCTAAGCGTGGTCTTCATTCGAGAACCTTAGAACCGAAGTAACACTAGACAACTTCAATCACTAAATTCGAAGGGGACAATTCGGAATGTTTTTTTAACTAAAAAAATACAACATCATCTAGGTCAAATTTGACCACACTTCTTTTCTAAATTAACCAATTTTTACCAAGGCATTTTCTAAAGCCGTATACTAATAGATTTTTTTTATTGGAAAATTCCTTATCAGCTGATAGCAGTGATAACAATTCGAGATAATGCAGTCATGCAAATGTTTGCAGTGTGATTATTCAAAACTACATACAAGATATCCTAAACCAATGATGTCTAATACCATGGATTAGATGTTAAATAAGAATCCATTTAATCCTAATTTAAATTAATTGCATAAAAAGATCGAAGACATCAGTCACACTCACACTTATATGTTTTTGTTTTATAAAATGTAAATCCAATGTTGGCTGTATGATAAGCATTTAACAAATATGTAAAACTGAATTTTTGAGAGCTGTGGATTTTGTTGTAGTAATAAAATAAAAAATAAAATAAATAAAATTAAGTAAACATTTTTAAAACAAATTAAAATCGTGTAAAAGGAGTGCCTAACTCTGCTTTTTCATGTTTGTTACCCAGTCACAATACAGATGAACGAATTTTGATGTAATTCAGCACTTAAGCAGACTACTCTAGTGTTAACATGGAAAATTTTTGAGTTTCTGATAGATTCAGTTAAAAAATTCACAAAGAAAGAATGATGAGATGTTACAGAAGAACATAAGTTATATTTTTAAACCCCTTAAATTTCATTGCCTGAAGTACTTAGCTTATATTTTTTACCAGTTAATTTTAATACTAGTAAATTCGTTTATTTTTTCAAGTAAGAAAAAATCTTACCTTTTAAGTTGTGGCAGGAACTTAATCTACACTTGGCTCATATTTATTCATATAAAAATATGGATTGGTTGCTCTTATCAAATAAATCATCATCATCTCAGACTCAGGCTATTGCAATCCATTATCCACTGCTGGACGTAAGCCTTCCCCAAAAAGCGCCGAAGAGCTCAATCTCACACTTTTTTCATCCAAAAAAAATAAATAAAAATAAATAAACCCTCTGGCTAGGCTGTCACGGAAAAGGCCTACCGCCTACGAAGTACACGGTAAATTATATTATTGAAAAGAGTAGGTAGAAAATTATTAAATATGAAAAACCACTTACATCACTCATATAGGGAGTCCAATCATGGTTCCCAGACTCCCATTCGGGCGGCGGTTTCTTCTCCCGCAATCTATTTATTATGGTCGCGTCAGAATCACCATCTACTATAGTACGATCAAAATCAAACACGGCAAGCGAAGCCATGGCGTTTAAAATGCGCGCTCTCGACCACGTTCAAAGATGTCCGGCGGCAAACTGACCAGTTTGACCACCAGTTACTGTTTAGGAGCAGATGACTCAACAAGATCACATTATGACCCGTAGATGTTGAGTGAGAGCATGATATAATATTGTAAAGTAAAACCTAAATGAATATTTTGCATGATTTTCTTGGAAATTGGGCGAATTTCTGTTTCACAGCTGATAAACTTGACTATGAACTTGACAGCTGTTTGACAGCTTTGTTGAATGTTGACGTTGATCTGTATTTTTTTTCAGAAATTAAGTTCGGATACATGACAAATTATATGTGTAACAAACGTAACGTTATAACGTTTCAATATCAACCTTTAATATCAACCAATAACTTAAACAAACTGACTTCTGAGCTACTGATTTTTCTAATAGGCAAAAGCCTAGTTTTGTATAATAGGAAGCGTTTCTTCGTGAATTACTCTAGTAAGCGAGTCAGCCAGCAAGCCAATATATTCTGTAATCTATTCCCATTTTTATAAATTTCTATATTACCGAGCTTTTATTTTATAAATTTCTATTTACAAATATCCTATCCTAAAGATTTGTACAGGGTGTTTGGTAATGGTTAGGTATATCAAGCCGACACCAGCCTATGTACAATGCATATAAATAGTATGGTGAAGTCAGAAATTTGATATCATCATTAAAATTTTTATACAAAACATTTTTTTTAGAATTCAATTTGTATGAAATATTGTTTTCAAAATTGATAATATCAAATTTCTGACTCACCATATTATTTACATGCATAATATGTTAACATAGGCTAGTGTCAGCTTAAAATAACTTTTTCCCTAACACCCTGTATAATTGAAAGAAAAAAAAGTAATCAGTTTTTATTAAACCCTACTTAGACGTATGAAAAAATACCAAAGAAATTACTTATTTTCTCGAAGAAAAGAAGAAAGAAGAAATTACGCGATCGATACGATGATATTATTCACAAGGAAAGTGGACTTGTTTTCTTTCTCATTTTCACAAAATTAATACTAATTTATTTACATGTCAGCGAGCGACCGTCAGGAACATTCGCCATCCGGCAGTAATCGTGGCACTACCTGACTGTGCCCAACCAGTACCACAGCTACCTGCTGACCGCATCACCCTCCCGCACGTTTAGAATGATGCAAGTAGGCCTAGGAACCCATAGCGTCATCCATTTTCATGTGCTCAATTCCCTGATTCAGGCAATAGCCAGCCACTCTCGCCAGCCAATTAAAAATTGAATGACTAACTGATACAACAAGATATAATAAAAAAAAAATATTTTACATTGAATGCAAAGTGTATCCGATTTTAGTTTCCTCCATCACTGCGCAATAAAAAAATAAAACAACAGATAAAAAATATTCTGACATAACCTCTCAATTTCAATTTATAAAATAAAAATTTCCAAAAAATATACATATTCGTAACAAAAATGGCATCTTTAAAAGTTTATTCTATAGGGAGACTCGCGAAATACGTTACCGAATCCACAGTGAAAACGATGAGGGGCAATATTTACAGGTAACCATTGCGCAACCCAATTCTAACTTATAACCTAGAAACATAAATTTAAAAGTTATTTTTTGGAGAAGTCGAGGGAGAAATTGAGCTGTTTTACCCCTGTCTTTCACCAGCGATACATAAATATTGTATCAGTGCCGTATACTTTGAGCTACGAACTGTTTTAAAATTTCAATTTTATTTACTTACTTTTCAACTTTGGAACCATATAAGAATCTTATAAGTTAAAAAGTTATTAGATTTTTGTGTTGGAGTTTTTGGGATATTAATATTTTAAAGATGTACAACTAAAATAAAGTATTATAATGTATCACAAGGCAAGAAGGATACTAAAGTAACCTATAGATTTTAAACTCAATACTTCCAATCTAGAAATTTAAAAAAAAAGTATAACGCAAGGCACTAGTAGTTTATTGAAATCATTTAAAATGATTTTGGTTATTATTCTTAATTAACTTTCAAACAAAATTTCAAGATGATGCAATAGTAGCAAATCGTCATTATTCAGTCTTAGAGAGATTGCTACACCCTTACAGGGTTTTTACTGTTCAATTGTATTAATTATGTGCAATCTATACTAATATTATAAAGAGGAATGATTTGTACCTATTTTTGTATGTTTGTATGTTTGTAATGAATAGGCTCAAAAAGTACTGGGCCGATTTAAAAAATTCTTTCACCAGTAGAATGCTACATTCTTCCAATTTGACACTACATTTCATTTTGAAAAAAATTAGGGATCCTTGGTAAAATTTGAACAATGTAACCGAAGGTGTAGAAAAATGAGTCTTAAAATGTCTTTCGTCGAATTCGCTGCCGAAACTATTAGCGATAATTGTCTACCCCGTGCGAAGCCGTGACGGGCTTTATTTAATAAATAAATAAATATTGGACAACATCGAATTTGCTCTGATCCTAAGGTAAGTTGCTAAAGCACGCGTGTTATAGAAATCAGAAACAACGACGGTACCACAACACCCAGACCCGAGACAATATAGAAAAGTTCGTTTTCTACATGGACCCGACCGGGGATCGAAACCGGAACCTCAGAGATGGCGGCGCCATTTAAAGTGCCGGACTTTGCTCGCCTCTGGGCTACAGAGGTTGTCATTGCAATAAGTAAATAAATATATATATTAAAGTTTATCCTTGCTTGTATGTATAATATTGTAAACTTTTTATATTTGTTCTTTAAAATATTAGTGTATAAAAAAACTATTTAATATGGGATAAGTAAAAAAACAGACTAAATCACTTCATTACTTGTAAAGATAGTACAGAAAAGAACTACAGATAGAATTAAACTGTTTGTTCAGAAAAACAAGATAACCATTGAAGGTTGGCTGGCAGAGAATGCTTTGAGCATTAAGTCCTCCTGTTGTACATTTTTAAGTTTGTGTTATAAAGTTTTATAATAATAATTCTATTAATTACTTTTAAACTTTTGCGTTGCATAATTTAAAACTCAATGAAACTTCAGGCAAAGGAGGTAACATTTTGTACCTAAATTATGATCGCTTTTATTCCAGTTTCATTGAGTTTTAAATAAAACTTTTAAAAAATATATTGTAAGAAGTAAAATTTAAGAATTCAAATGAATATTGAGATAACAATAACAATGGACCCACGCACACATGTGTACAGGTTAAAGATAAAAAAAATCACAAGAGTTTAATCCTATGATAGGCAAGTATTTGTGTGACGTGCAGAATCTGTTTTTTTTTACGGTTTTCACTTTTCCCAGACACATAAATAAAAAATACTTTAAAGTGTTGGAGAAAGCCTTCAAAATTCTCCATTCTTGCCTTTCACCAAACTGTCCTTTTCTCTTCTGGCAATTATTTAAACACGGGTTCCAAATTATTCCAAATATATTATTTATTAACAGATAAAAAATTACAATTTTTAATCTAAAAATAAAACAAATATAAACCTAAACTATTTATATACATAAGATCAGATATTTTATTTATAGGACTAAACCTATAAATAAAATATCTGATTGAGGTCGCTGCCTTGGGGAAAGGTTCCCAAAAGGCTGGCCACATTGCCGCTGTATAGCTAAGCTAATATGCTGGGCTAAATATAAGCCAGCCTTTGTATCGTGGGATGTCTCAGCTAAACGCTTGAGACATCTCACGATAGAGTTTATGGGCACTTGGTCCCCACGGGCCCAGAGTGTCGACCCCAAACGGCTCAAAAATGTTCCAAATACATTTACTTATATTGTGATGGGCAACAGAACCCTACATTGCATGTGGATCAATACACTCTCTTTACCGGTAACTGCTTTTTTAAGAATAAATAAATATTGGACAACATCACATACATTGCTCTGATCCTAAGGTAAGTAGGTAAAGCACTTGACTGTAAAATCCGGTCATACAAAAAAAAACCCATTTATTACTCATGCTAATAGTGCTTTAGCGCTATTCGGAACAAAGGGTTATTATAGCGCTACTTCCGTTTGATACTGTATGTATGGTATACTCTGACTTATCTGTGGTATCTTACAGGATTAGCGTTGGGATTCCACCCGGGTATATTCAACAACATGAGCTATCAGAGTTTACCAACTGGAGGGTCGCAACCTGATTTATCCAAGATGAGTAATTTAAATTCGGAACAATCAATTACATTTCGGAAGCGGAAAGTGATTTGTGATATCGAGTGCTCATGCTCCGATGATTTAAGAGAAATGAAATTGGAAATGTCTCGCATAAGTTCTCTATTAGAAAAGTATGTCGGGTCCAATGAACAGATTATGAAAAACATGCAGGAAAGCATAACTGACATAAAAAACCAAATTACTGACATGAAATCGTCCAATGAGAGAACACATAATGCCATGCAAATCAAAATTGAATCTCTTGAATCAGACATACACAAACTCAAAATTTCTTCAAAATCTCCACCTGTAACTTTGGCAAATGAGTTGACTCTCGGCGAACAAATTATACAGGAAATCCAGTATCGCGGTACCAGAGAAAAAAATATCGTGCTTGTCGGCCTTCCTGAACAATCTGCGTCTACTCCTGAAGACAGATTGTCAAAAGACGAAGATGACGTTCTTAGAACCATCTCTTTGGTAAGCGCAGGCATTCCAAAACCATCTAAAGTTTTTAGGATCGGCAAACACCAACCAGGGAAGAACCGAAGCATCAAGGTCTGCTTTGAAACAATAGAACCCGCTAAAAATCTACTTCGCAACAGAAATAAGCTACATGATGGCCTAAAAATATTCTCCGATCAAACACCTACTCAGCAAAACTTCATGAAAAAACTAAGAGAAGAACTGAAACGACGTCAAGATAAAGGTGAGACTAATCTTACAATCAAATATGTTAATGGAACACCGTCTATAATAAAAACATCAAAAAACTACAAGCAGTAAACACCAAAATCAATACTTCTACCGATAAAAATAATAGTTATGAACTACTGAACAGTTACCAGAACTTTCCAATCAACAAGTCACGATTTACTTTTCTCTACCTTAACGCTCGAAGTATACGAAAAGAGGGGAAATTTGATGAACTCAAATGTATTTTACAAGCAATACCTAACAATGTACACATTATACTAATATCTGAAACTTGGATTCGCAACGAAGAACAAGCAATGCAACTTCAACTACCTAATTACTCTCACTACTATAACTATAGAACTGACACTAGTGGAGGCGGGGTATCTGCATTTGTCCACAATAACCTGAAGCACAGTTTATCGGAGTCAGTGTATGTAGGAGGCAATAACTATCTGTGGATACAGCTAGAAAAGTATGCACTCGAAGTAGGAGTCGTATACAACCCTGGACACACTAATTTCAAACAATTTCTCGAGGTATATGAATCACAATTACAAGAAAGAAGAAGAGCAATAGTTTTCGGTGACTTCAATATTGATTTACTTTCAAAAGATTTTGAAAACAAACAGTACAATCAGCTTCTGAAACAAACAGGACACAAGATTATTAATAAAATCACCAAGAAATATTACACCAGACAAGGGCCTACAAAAAAATCTATCCTAGACCATGTTAGCACCAATTTGCAAAGAGATAGCTTCCATATGATATATGTTAACTCATCTCTCTCTGATCATAGACAGCTATACATAGAAATAAAGAAAATAAAACCACCTCCAAGAATACTTCATCAATACGAAGCTATTAGTTATAAAGAATTATTTAAATCAATGGAAAAATCACAAATACAAGAATCGAACGATGACTTTGCAAGACTAGAAACGATAATTAAAAAATGTATGGAAGAAAGCAAAATTATGAAGACCAAAGTTATAAACGAACCGCAAAAAGAATGGATAAACAAAAATATCATAACAGAGATCGATGAGAGGAACCTAATGTGGACAGAACTAAAGAAGAACCCAGATGATGAAGACCTAAAAGAAAAATTTAACGCCAAAAGGAACCAAGTCGCCAACTTGATCCGGAAAGCAAAGAAGTCATACTACAAGAAAGAATTCGACAAGTACAGTTTAAAGCCCAAAAAACTATGGAATTTACTAAATACCCTAACAAATAACAAGCTAAAACTGAGGTGTGCTCCTTCAAAACTTACTGTCCATTTAATAGAAGTAACAGATCCTCATGAAATATGCAAGATATTTAATAACTTTTTTGCTACTATAGGTTCATGTTTAGCCGACGAAATACCTAAAGATTTCCATGTTAATTTTATTCACGCACTACCAAAACGACTTTCACAAAACTCGCATATGAATAGTTTTGAACCATGTACTGAAAAAGAAATCCTTGAAATTATTAATAGCCTTGATTCAAACAGTAGTGTTGGTCTGGATGGTATTAGTACAAAAGTTATCAAATGTGTAAAGGATTTGATAAATAATCAATTAACAAAAAGCTTTAATAAACTTTTACAAGACGGATTATTTCCAGACTCACTCAAAATAGCCAAAGTAACACCTATTTACAAATCGGGAACAAAAACAGAACCTGGCAACTACAGACCTATTTCAGTGTTACCAGTATTATCAAAAATTCTCGAAAAAGTCTTACATAAACGGCTACAAAACTTCTTAGACTCTAATAATTTCTTTTTTGATCAACAATATGGATTTCGATCTAAAAGTAATACACTGACAGCAACAATAGACCTCGTAACTAAAATTAAACGAAATATCGATAAAAAAAACATTGTACTAGGAGTATTCATTGATTTAAAAAAAGCCTTCGATACCGTTAGTCACAGATTGCTTCTAAAAAAACTGGAAGTAATTGGCGTTGCTGGCACAGCCTTAAAAATGTTTGAATCTTACCTCACAAACCGATCGCAGATCGTAAAAACAGATAGTGACTCCCAAAGTCCTCCACAGACCATATCCTATGGAGTTCCACAAGGATCAATACTAGGTCCTTTGCTCTTTCTAGTCTATATTAACAATATTCACGAATTAGGCTTAAACGGCAATATCACTCTCTATGCCGACGACACATGTCTTTTCTACTTTGGTTCGTCAATTCATGATCTGGTCTCCCAAGCCCAGCATGACCTTGACATTCTTCATGATTGGTTTCAGTACAATTTACTAACTATCAATATCTCTAAAACAAGCTATATGATATTTAAAGCTAAAAACAAACCAATACCCAATTTCTCACCTCTCGCAATAAACAATATACCTTTGCAAGAAAAACCTCATGACAAATACCTTGGCCTTCACATGGATACCCATCTAACATGGAATGTTCACATTAAACATTTAATATCCAAATTAATATCACTCCATTCCTCCCTCCGGATCAATGCTCGATGTATACCTCATAAACTGCGTTATACAATATATAACAGTCTGGTAAAACCACATCTGTTATATCTCATCGAAATCTGGGGAAGCGCTGCCAATACAAGACTAAACAAATTACAAGTCCTACAAAATAAAATAATAAAAATGCTATTTAACTACCACTTCCGAACAGAAACTTTAAAAATTTATCGAGAAACTAATTTAATGAACATCAAACAATTATACATTTACAACACTTGCATTTTTATCCATAAGACCATGAACAAAAATGTACGTACTGACTTGCAATTTACCAAACGGAAAAAAGTTGGGCGCATCTGCACTCGACGCGCCAGCTTCATTGTTTTGCCTAAAACCCGAACAAGGTACGGCCGAACTACAATTACGTACGAAGGTGCGCGTCATTTTAACAAAATACCCTCAGACATAAAAAATGTTGACTCGCTAACTGTATTCAAAAAGCGGTTGGCAAATCATTTAATCACAAATACAGCTATATAAGTGCATTGCAGTGTTATGTTATAGTAGTGGTTATATATCAATCTAGGACAGTTAAGTTGTAATTGGGGATATCGGTTTACCTCGATTTAAGTACTTTTATCTGCCTTTTGTCTGATATTGTGTCTATTGGTAAGTTCTCAATACCTGTTGATTTTTCATTTTATTTTTTAAATATACCGTGTGATGTTTAAAATGAATGTATGTACGAAAACGACTATTAATTTCTTTTATGTATTTATGTTCTCATGTAAGTGACGTCTACCAATGTCTTTATGAGAATAAATGTCTTTAAACCTGTCTTTAAACCTAACATTCCTAATGAACCGGAAAATAAACGAGTGGATTCGATTGTTGATATGAAATTATTTAACTCAAAAATAATGTTAAAGCTTAGGTTCTAAGCATTTTTGTTATTATTTATTTACACATACAATAAAAAACAGTATTGAGTTATAAAAGTTAAATTTGGTTGGTTTACCTTATAATTCACGAATTGATTCTTAAATCACAATAGGCATTATTACAAAACGTACATAATTAAGATGCCAGTAAATATTCATTGTCCTTATTTTTTCCTTTTATCACCGTCCAAACCTTCTGAGATGACTCCCTTGATATAAACAAACAACTCTTACAATTGGACCAACTCCCTAACTCGAAAATAAAATTCAACTGTAAACATACATTTAGACGTTTTGTATGTATCAAATATCAGATATTTGATTTAGCAGAGTTTCAAAAGTAACCCTGTACCTACTCAAAATAAATATATTTGAATTTGCCCACATTAATTCCAGAAGCACAAACGCGTACAGCACAGAACAGAAGACGGAGGAGACGGACGCGGCTGACAAGCTGCCAGCGACTGTGGAGGAGTGCCACAAGCAGATCGAGACACTCACCGCTGATGTCACAGCGCTCAAGGAACAGGTCAAGGATCTGGAGGTATGTCAGAACTAGAGTTGATTTGTTTTTAGGGTTCCGTAATTAATAGGTAAAACGGGACCCTAAATCAAATCAAATCAATTTATTTGTAAAAATGGGTAACAATAAGATGAAGATGAAAAATATGGCTATTACTAAGGCTCTGCTGTCCGTCTGTTTGCTGTCTGTCTGTCTGCTGTCTGTCCCTCTGTCACCAGGCTGTATCTCATGAACCGTGATAGTTAGAAAGTTAAAATTTTCACAGATGATGTATTTCTGTTGCCACTATAACAACAAATACTCAAAAACAGAATACAATACCTGTCTTATTCAGAGTGCATTTACTAGTTTAGACTAAGGTGAAACCACTGATTTTTGTACGTTAGAACAGTGGTTTAACCTTAGTCCCGGAATAGCTAATCCACTCTGAATAAGACAGTACAGTAAATTGAGAAGACGAATTTCGTCCGATCGAGATATGTCCCTGTAGCTTAATTGATAAAGCGCCTGCGCTAAGCAGGAGATTAGGGTTCAGATCCCGGCATGGACGAGTTGTCTTTTTTCAATTTTAAAAATATGTATAAGTTCCGATTTTATTAGTGTACATCCTGTTAACCTGTGACTATATAGGTGAAAAGCAATCGTAAAAACCAACTTTCAAATGTCTATCATAAAAACTAAAAAAGTTAAAAATAAATTACAAAATAACAACATCGACTTCATATTGCATGAAACCACCTATCTTCAACTCTTTCTCGCTCTGTACAAGAGGAAGGAATAAGACGGATAATCAGATGGTTAAACGTAGCAAAGATAGGACAAGTTTATGCAATTTTGCACTCCAATTTATGTATAGCTTTAAGTAAACTCAACAAGGCTTCTGTCTTGTTAATGCCAATTCATCAAAACAGACACTTCAATGAAAATACATTAAATTATAATTTAAAATTGTGGACAAATCACTTTGACTTTTGTAAATTTATTGACATTGCTTGCTTTTCCCAAGGAAATCAGATTATTTAAAATTTATTTGTAATAAGATTAATATATGTATCGATTATAAGCAATATGAATCTCAATTTCTAAATTGGTCTAATATTAAAAAGAATATAGGGTCTTCTCTAATAAATAAGTATTGTTTGGACAAAAATAAAGAAAACTACGTAAATAAGGAGTATTGTCAAATTAGACCGGGCACAATACCATATTATTTTCAAAAAATTTCTCCTCCTAATTCCAAACAGAATGCACCTGCACAAAAAGCACCAGAACATGTACACCTTACGGAATGCAACGAACAGAGTTTTTTTCGTCCCTAAAGCAAAAAACCAATTTAAAATTTTCCACCAAAACATTCAAGGTTTGCGCTCAAAAAGAGAATTGTTAGAAATAACTCTCTTAGATACAAAATTAAATCCTGATATACTGTGTTTTACAGAGACATTCGTGAAAGCTGGGGAGGAAAAAAATATACTTGTCAACAATTTTGAACTGGCATCTAACTACTCGCGGTTAAATAAACGAGGCGGCGCCTGCACATTAGTCAAAAACGGGTTGGATCATAAAAAATATCTTGTTTTGATGACCTTTTAATGGCTCTTCACTTCGAGTTCTGTGCTACGAATTTAATATCAAATAATATCATTATAATATGTCTATATCGAACTCCGTCGAAACGTAAAAGTCATATTGACTGTTTCATGGAAAGATTTGACCTACTTATGGACAGATGTATCCGGAAGTATCCTAATAAATATCTTATTATTGCCGGGGATTTTAATATAAACATTTTAGTAACAAATAGACATACTACACGCTTTACTGACATAATGAAAAAGTATAATTTAACTTCACACATCACCAAGCCTACGAGAGGTAAATCATGTCTCGACCTAATACTAAGCAATATTGTTAACGCCATAGGATCCGTTCACACGCTTTGGCTGTCAGATCATGATACCGCACAAGTTTTAAGCTTTACGATTGCCCATAAAATGGAAACCCCCAAAAGTACCTTCATTTACAAAAGATGTTACAGTCATGAAAATATCGAGCGTTTTAAACTATACCTAAGAAGTCTCTCTTTCGCCGAGGTATATTTACATACAGACCTAAACGCGGCTTTCAAAGAGTTCCATGATTTGTTTTGTCTTCTCTACAAACTCTGTTTTACAGTAAATAGACTTAAAATAAACCACTCTCCTAAGTCACTCTGGATTTCTAAGGGTTTAAAGAATAGCTGCCAAATAAAAAAAACACTACGTTATAAATACTACACGAGTAAATCTATAACCGATAAAAACAAATATTTAAACTACAGTAAACTTTTAAAAAAATGTACAAATTGTTCTAAACGTATCGCTAATGAAAAATTCATAACAAACAGCAAAAATATTTGCAGGGCTACATGGGATGTTATTAAATATGAAACAGGGGGTACGCGCACTAGACATTGTATAAACAAAATAGTCAGTGAAGGTAAGGAAATAACGAAACCTACAGAAATTGCCATGACATTCAATAATAATTTTATCTATAATACTGACCAAACTAATGACAATTTAGAAAATACATCCAAAAATTATATACTAAATTCAATTTTTTTAAAACCAGTTGACGTCGCCGACCTTAAGAAGACAATAGGGACTCTCAATAACACAAAATCGGAAGGTTACGACCACATATGTACCCAGGTAGTTAAAGCTTGTAGGCACGAACTTGGCCCAGTATTAACATTCCTAGTCAATCTATCTCTGGAAACTGGAATTTTCCCAAATGAGTTGAAGATATCTGTTTTGAAGCCTCTACACAAAAAAGGGAACAAATCGGAGATAAAAAATTATCGTCCGATAGCATTAATTCCAATTTTTTCAAAAATATTTGAAAAAGTTATGCATGAGCAATTGGCGTCTTTCTTAAAAAAACATAACATTATAAATCTGAATCAGCATGGTTTTCAAAAACATAAGTCTACCGTACATGCAGCGTTTAACTTAGTTAATGAAATCTTACAAAGTGTTAATAAACTTAATTATACTACAGTGCTTTTCCTGGATATGACAAAAGCTTTTGATCTTGTCTCACATAAACTCTTGCTAAACAAACTTGAGCGCTGTGGGATTAGAGGTCCCGCGTTAAGCTGGCTTGAGTCATATCTAGAGAATAGACAGCAATGTGTCGAGGTAACACAGGTTAATGAGAGAAGATCAGATCTGGTATACAGATCAGAATTTTTACAAAATAACCTCGGCGTGCCGCAGGGTAGCATTCTCGATCCATTGCTGTTCTTGGTTTATATAAATGATTTGCCAGATATACTTGATCATAAGACGACGCTGTTTGCTGACGATGTTTCAATAACTGTTACGACAAATAAAAATTTTTGTGTAGAACAACATAAAAATGACATAAAACAGACTCTTATTAAAATAATTCAATGGCTAAATAAAAATAATCTACAAATAAATTTATCTAAAACTAGTATACAAAACTTTAATAATTTTAAAAATTCTCAAATTAGTATTAACTTTAATGACGAAATCTTGTCTAATGCAGATAAGGTGACTTTCTTGGGTTTAGTCATGAATTCTAAATTAGATTGGAAAGAACAGATAGAAAAAGTATGTGATAAGGTTAATAGATTCGCGTTTGCATTGTACAAGCTTACAAAAGTTGCAAAAAAAAAGTACAGCCGTCACTGCGTACTTTGCATATGTTGAGTCAGTGTTGAGGTATGGGCTCATAATCTGGGGGAATGGCACGAATATAGAAAAAGTTTTCGTTGCCCAGAAAAGATGTATACGTGCTTTGTGTGGCATACCGTCTGATATATCGTGCTTACCCTATTTCAGAAGCCTCAATATACTACCGTTACCTTGTCTGTATATTCTCGAGGTAGCAAAATTTGTTAAACAAAATAATCACCTATTCCTACCATTAAATAAAACTACGGATAGAAATCTCAGAAACCCTAACCGACTAATACTTGACACAGTGCCTAAAACGAAGCGCTTCTTGAAGAATTGTCCTGCTATGTGCACGGCTGTCTATAATAAAATGCCAAAAACGATTAAGCAACTGCCAGCCGAAATGTTCAGCAAATCGTTGCGTAAATGGCTAATGGAAAAAACCTTTTATTCTGTCAAAGACTTTCTAGAGAACAAGGACTAAAATTTTTATGATAGTAAAATAATCGATACAATATTGATCTGAAATTAAATATTTTTAAGACTGTCTATTTTATTTAATAATATTTATCATTAATTTATTGCTACACATTTGCATGCTATTGTTTATGGCTAAATAGGTGCACCATGTTATTTAAATTTACCATCAACATTATTTGTACCCACCCTATTTAATAGCAAATAAAATATTTGAATTTGAATTTGAATTATGAAGTCAATGTTGTTGATTTTTAATTTTTTTAGTTTTTATGGTACACATTTGAAAATTGGTTTTACGATTGCTTTTCACCTATATAGTCACAGGTTAACAGGATGAACACTAATAAAATCGGACCTTATATATTGGGTTTATTTTATCAAAGGATTGACACATGAGACTGTTTAATGAACTCCTATGATTGGTTCCCAGGACAAGTACAAGCGCGCGCTGGCCGACGGAGAGAACGTGCGCCGGCGCATGATGAAGCAAGTAGAGGACGCCAAGTCGTTCGCTATACAGAGCTTCTGCAAGGATCTGCTTGATGTGAGTATTATACAGTTTATTACATCATTCATTAATTTCTAGTTTATCACATACATTTAAACATATTAGCTGCTCGTACTGTATTTAATATGATACCTTCATTAGTGAAGCTTTTATTCGTTTATGATCTAAAGGACATGATTTTTTTTTGGTACTAAAATAAAAATAAAACGAACTAATACCATTTATATAAAACATTACTTCAAAGGCTACATGCTATCATTCTACACGGCTTTTAGATTTTTAAATAACTCTATTTAATTAATAGAAAAATAATGTTTGTAAATACGCTGTATGCGTTTCCGAACGAAAGCTATTGTTGTCTGACAGTGACAAATGTCAGATTCCTTTTTTTTCCACCTTATACAGGCAAAGATCTACGGCCATGTTGCCAAGTTATAAGTTATAGCAGCCCGTCCCGGCTTCGCACGGGGTAGACAATTATCGCTAATAGTTTCGGCAGCGCATTCGACGAAACACATTTTAAGACTCATTTTTCTACACCTTCGGTTACATTGTTCAAATTTTACCAAGGATCACTATTTTTTTTCAAAATGAAATGTAGCCTATTTCATATTGGAAGAATGTAGCATTCTATTGGTGAAAGAATTTTTTAAATCGGCCCAGTACTTTTTGAGCCTATTCATTACAAACATACAAAAATAGGTACAAATCTTTCCTCTTTATAATATTAGTATAGATATAGATAGTATAGATAATTACATTATTTGATTTGTTAAAAATCAGGAAAAATGGCAGCTAATGCCGCTTACGAAACGCCATACAAACTTCCTCTTTTTTTCACATAAAAAAGTATCGTGGGACTATAATGTTGCTATTTAGAAGCCAAAATATTTCCTTTATATTCTTATTTATATGTACGCCTAACAGTATTTTTTAGTCTGCTTTTTCAATGTTTTTATTATCTATTCTGCTATTCGGGGCGGAGAGAAATCCAACAAATTATAAACCATTAAAATCGGTCCAGCCGTTCTCGAGTTATAAGTGTTGTAACAAACCTGACTTTGTTTTATATATTAAGATTTAATATAGTTCAACAAATATAATACCCAATGATTCTACAGGGTGTGCAAAAGAATGGGACACTCCTTAAAACCACGTGATCAGCTGGTCATATACAACAACTTTTACTATGGAAGCAACATCGAAAACGTGATCTTATTTTCTGATGCTCCATACATTATCATCGAGGTATGCGAGTAGGTTTGTACGGAGAAGCTGAAAAAAATACCGATTTCGATGTTGCTCCCATAGGAAAAGTTGTTGTATATGACCAGCTGATCACGTGGTTTTAAGGAGTGTCCTATTCTCTTGTACACCCTGTATTTTGTATTCCTCCGCTACAAAGGTAGCGGACACGCTGTCGGCGGCGGCGGAGAGCGTGCCGGAGAGCGCGGAGGGGGGCGCGGCGCTGCGCTCGCTGCGGGACGGGGTCAAGCTCACCAGGGCGCAGCTCACGCAGGTTAGTATCTAGCTAGGGGGGGGGGGGGGGGGGAGGTCTAGTAGGGGGGCCAGATAAGTATTCTACTAGCTACGAGGGATGACAGGTAAGTCGCTAATAGTTAGGGGGGGGGGCAGTAGCTACTAGTTAGCTAGCTAGGGGGGTGACTAGTAGTGGCGGGACAGGTCTGTCGCTACTAGCTAGAAGGGTAAACTAATAGGGGGGCAGGTCAGTTGCTACCAGCTGGGGTGCGTAACTAGGGGGAAAGGTTAGACGCTAGAGGCAGTCGCGCTGCGCTCGCTGAACGGGGTGATGCTTACGAGGGCCTAGCTCACGCAAGTCAGTCAGTGAGTGTTGAATGTTAATACTAGCATTGAGATATGCAGGTCAGTGATTCTGTCCCTGCTAGGTAGGAGATAAGGGGTCACGCAGGTCAGTTACTTTCTAACACAAGAATTTAAATAAATAAATATTGGACAACATCACATACATTGCTCTGATCCTAAGTTAAGTAGCTAAAGCACTTGTGTTATAGAAATCAGAAACAACGACGGTACCACAACACCCAGAACCGAGACAAAATAGAAAAGTTCGTTTTCTACATTGACCCGACCGGGGATCGAACCCGGAACCTCAGAGATGGCGGCGCCATTTAAAGTCCGGCGTGCTCGCCTCTCGGCTACGGAGGTCGTCATTAAGCAGTTCATACCAGGCCGTACCGAAATAAAATCCCTTGTAAAAAAATCTGACAATATTTACTTAACTAATAAACGTTTTTTTATTTTAACATATAATTTTGTATTTTTTAAGTAAGATATTTTCATGGTCACTAACATTAGAATAGTTTGTTACGGGATTGCTACCATGAACCTTATTTTTGAGTTCCCGATATTTACTGAGTTACTCCGTGATCATGGCGCTTGCAACAGTGCCGAAATATCGGGAACTCAAAAATAAGGTACATGGTAGCAATCCCGTAACAAACTATTCTAATGATATTTTCATTCAATGACATTTGCATGCTCGTTCAAGTAGCCTAAAATGTGACTCTGAAAATGTATTTAAGAACTGTATACAGGGTGTAAAAAAAGGCTTAACGAAGCCTTAAACCACGAATTCTATACATAAAACCAAGTAGAATGCAAAAAAAATAATTGCTGGGAAATGACTTTTATTTTTGGGTATAAAAAAAATAACTTATTTCTAACCCGCAATGTATAGCGCGCACGCCACAGACTATGCCTGTGTGTGTAAGCGGATCATGTTTCTTTGTAAAAAAGTTAGTATTAACAAACGGAAGTCAATTTTGTAAAAATCTTTGAAAAAAAATTGTAACTTTGACTGTCAATAACTCGGTAACCCGTCATTTCCCAGGTATAGTGTAAAAGAAAAAAATGATCGTAATAATACGTAGAATATGCGGTATTCGGCTTCGTTAAGCCTTTTTTACACCCGATATACCATGTCGGATGCAAATAAATAAATTTGAATTTCCATTCTATCCCAGGTGTTCGCGAGACACGGCCTCGTAGCAGTGTCGCCGCTCAGAGAGAAATTCGATCCCAACCTTCACGAAGCTTTATTCCAACAGGTAATTAATAACGATAATAATAACGATAACGACAATAATAACGATAACGATATTTATCTTCAATTAATAACGATAAATTAAAATTTTAAAAAACTCCTGATGATCTTCAAACGGCTGGTCAGATCATGTTTACCTACCATATATTTTCAATATCATTGAAGTAACACGGTACCAAATTTCGAATCGATCGGACATAAGAAAGTTAATCGGTTTCCCTCATCAACTGGATAAGAGCTGATGATCTTCGAACGCACATGTGTTATAGAAATCAGAAACAACGACGGTACCACAACACCAAGACCCGAGCCAATATAGAAAATTTCGTTTTCTACATTGACCCGACCGGGGATCGAACCCGGAACCTCAGAGATGGCGGCGCCATTTAAAGTCCGGCGTGCTCGCCTCTCGGCTACGGAGGTCGTCAGATTCACTCTTTGCCCGTCATTATTTACACACGTTATGTCCCCCAATAGGAAGTAGAAGGCGCGGAGCCCGGCACAGTGGTAGCGGTGAGTAAGGTCGGCTACAAGCTACGCGACCGCTGCGTGAGGCCGGCGCTCGTCGGCGTCGCTAAGGGCAACGGAGCGTAGTGCGATTAGTCGCTGCGATTTAGTCGCTGCGATTAATCGCTGCGATTAGTCGCAGAGTCAATTTGACGTTGCTGTATGATTCGTCATAAATGTTACATTTGCGATTAATCGCTGCGATTACTCGCGCACGTCGCAATTCGTTATTTCACGATGCTGAACGATCCTTGTCATTATGTCACATGTACGACAATCAGTTATCTGCGTTTTGTCGCAATTGCGCAATTATCGTTGCGATTAGTCGCAGGGTTATTAGACGTCACTGGATAATCCTCGCTCATCATAATATCACATCAGTGACTAAGTCGCAGCGTTTAGCTGTTGCGATTAGTCGCAATTTTGCATTAGTCTATTAAAAAACAGTGCTAGTCGCTACGATTAGTCGCCACGACTAACGCTGTCTTATTTAACATCGTTTAATCATCGTCTATAAATGTCCGACTACTTTCTGCGATTAATCGCTGAATTACCTCTGTCTTTATAATACATTGAACCTCGTCATAAACCCACATACATCGTCGTGCTTTGTCGTAGCCTGTAGATTCATATCATAATGTGTTTTATGCGATTAGTCGCATATGCAATGTGGTGCGATTAGTCGCAGGGTAAATTTGACGTCGTCGTATGATTCGTCATAAATGTTACATTTGCGACCTATCGCTGCGATTAGTCGCGATTCGTTGTTACACGACTAAACACGTCGTTTAACGATCCTTGTCATAATGTCACTTGTGCGATTTAGTCGTTGCGATTAGTTGCAGGTTTATTTGACGTCACTGGATAATCCTCGCTTATCATGTCACATATTTATGTAAACGCTGCGACTTAATCGCAACGGTTAGTTGTTGCGATTAGTCGCAATTTAGCCATTAGTCTTAAAACAGTCTCTTATTTAACATTGTTTAATCATCGTCATCGTCAAATCTGCGACTTCTTTCTGCGATTAATCGCTGAATTAGCTCTGTCTTTTGCCTTTATTAACGTAGCATTAAATTTCAACGACAAATCGCAGTTACTTGTCACATTATACTTAGCCTAACTTTTTACGATTTTAATCTTAATAGACTAAAAAAATCTAATTTGTTACAAGTTATTTTAAATACATAAAAATAATGATGCTAAAAATAAAGCAAATTCCAAAATTTTTTTTTTTTTTATACCTATATATGCGACTAATCGCAGCGATTAATCGTTGAAAAATAGTTTTCGGTCTAATCCAAGGTCATTAACAAATAAGAAAGAAAATATATTTTTCAAATTGCAATCTTCCAAAAGAAATGCAATGATAACTATGAATGGAATATACTACCAGAGGTTGTGTGAGTTTTTGAAATCCTTTTAATTCCAGTTATGTTGAAGATATTAATTAATTTTCGACTGTATAACAAGTTCATAAGGCTCAAAATCGTATGGAAATTATTTTGTCATGGCATTCAAAAAGCTTCTAAATCGAATAAATAATATCAAAAGAGTGAAAACCTATAGAATTTGTATCTCATTGTACTATATAACACCCTATACAGGGTGATTCGAAAAAAAACAACAATCTCGCACTACTAGATAGCATACACAATTACATAATTTATAATTATTTTCCAAGCTTTTATTGTACTGTCGTGACATTTGTAGGTCTATGTCCTATTTAATACGATAGGTCGGCGCGCGCGACGCGAGCGATGCGATGCGCATAGAGATAAGAACATTCAGAATTTCAGACGTAAAATTAAATTGATATTTATTTTCGTATGAAAGTTAAATTTGTCAAATTATCAAAAGCCGTAGAACAAATGTTGTTGTTTATAAAATTAGCTATCTAGTCGTGCGAGGTTGTTTCTTTTTTTCAAATCATCTGTATATTCAAAGATTTTTTATTGCCTGCGCATTTTGAATACAATTTATCCAAAGATTATTGTAACTCATCTAAAAATGGGATACAAAATGTCACATCTCCCTCGTACACTATGTCGGATGAAAGAGAGGCGATTACTATGATAAACGCACACATCTTTATTTTTAAATTGTAAATTTAATGGTGACCCACCTAATTTGTCAGTTGATAGATGTCAAAAATATGTTTTTCTGAGTTTTTTTGTGCATCCAACAATAAATCACACAAAAATTTAATTGTTAATTGACCTCTATCCGTCAATCAAAGGTCAATTAAATTATTGATTCACTGAAACACGTGTCCGTCGCCATAAAAAAGAAGAAGACTTCTTTACGTCAAAGGTCAATTACATTATTGACCTTAGCTCAGAGAATCGAGACAGAAAAGAAATTCTTTTGTTACGCGTTCTTATAGGACTGCTTGGCGTAAGACAAGTTTGACCTCTCTGCTCTATATTTTATTTCAACAACAATTCAATTCTATATTTTATTTTCATGGCAGCAATTGTGCTCTGTGGCACACAATACTGTAATTGACCTTTGTCAATTACATTATTAATTGACCTCTATACGTCAAAAGGTCAGTTACTTTATTTGACTTCTATCCGTCAAATGTTGCTGGGTAACCATAATTTTAAAAACAGAAAAATAAAACTTTTGTACCAAAAATTATCCAGAGCATAAAAAACGAATTAATTGTTTTTAATTTGTTTAGTATATTTTTGCATTTAACGACGAGGTAGAAAAGATTAATGTGATGTCAGATAAAAATATTGAAATTACATTAAACAAATAAAAAATTGGAGGGAGTTTTTTTTATGTTTATGTGAAAAATCACCAACATGTTTTTATTATATAAAATTACAGCATTTATGTTTCGTTTCGTTTCTTTTTTTATTATCCCTCCTTCGAAGTAGTTACATGTTTTAAATAATTTGTTAATTTGTATGAAGGACATTGTTTCTCAAACTTAAAACATTGACATACATACATTGTTGAAAGACAACAACGTAAAAAAACCGACCGAGACGGACAGACGGACAGCGGAGTCATAGTAATAGGGTCCCGTATTACCCTTTAGGTACGGAACCCTAATTGACACATCAGACATGTCTTGGTGATAATGACTCACATTTAAAATTGGTTGGCTAATCTTTAGACAGTGTTTAAACCTAGTCTAGCTTTTACGCCATGTAAAGCCAGTCAAAAAGACTAGTGTTAAACACTTGTCAAAAGAACCAATTTGAAATGTTGACACATCTGACATTCGAGACATGTTATTACCAACATTTCAAATTGGTGGACTAATCTTTTAACACTAGTCTACTACAAAAAGATACTAGTGTTGAACACCTGTTTACAGATAAGTCACCCAATTTGAAATGTCTGTTAGTAATATGTCTCGAATGTCAGATGTGTCAACATTTCAAATTGGTTGATTAATTTTAAACAAGTGTTTAACGCTAGTCTATCTTTTTTGTAGTAAGGCCAGTGTTTTAATTTAAGTTTTAAAATCAGTCGAGGAAATTGATTTTGTAGTTGCTTAATTGTGTACTTATTTTTGGGGTTAAATTAGTAAAAAGTTTGAGAAACAATGTCCTATTAGAAAAAGATGCGAGTTATGTATGTGTGAGTCCGTTATTTATAGATATAGCATTTCCAATGTGTATGTATGAGTGTTCGGTGGTAGTCGTTGGTTATAAATAAATGGATTTTATTGTTTTTATTTGTTTTTTTAATACTTACCCGAGTGCGCTATTAGCTCAGTGGCGGCAGCACTTTGGTATCGATTACTAAAGTTAAGCATGCAATGCTGCGGTTGTGAGTGGATGGGTGACCATTCTGATCGTATTTAGTGACATTGACGTTTTCTATATTGTCTCGGGTCTGGGTGTTGTGGTACCGTCGTTGTTTCGGATTTCTATATCACAAGTGCTTTAGCTACTTACATTAGGATCAGAGCAATGTATGTGATGTTGTCCAATATTTAAAAAATATATTAATATTATTAAACGTACATAACTAATATAAATAAATATTGGACAACATCACATACATTGCTCTGATCCTATGGTAAGTAGCTAAAGCACTTGTGTTATAGAAATCAGAAACAACGACTTTATCACAACACCCAGACCCAAAACAATATATAAAAGTTCGTTTTTTATATTGACCCGACCGGGGATCGAACCCGGAACCCCAGAGATGTTGACGCCATTATAGTCCGGCGTGGTTGCCTCTCGACTAAACATAGGTCGTATTTGCACTTTTCATACGAAATCTTAAGAAATTCCACCCTTGTAATTCTTTCATCAGTAAATAAAAGATGTAATTCATTAGAAAACTTGTTTATTTGTTATAAATAATGTATTTACAGCCAAATTGCATTATTTACATATACAAAATCGGGTGCGAAAAAAGTTTTTTAAATAAATTATATAAAAAAAGTAGAAGTCACACTTAGATCTACTAATATTTAGTGTCCCATCGAAACGATTTATTTTGCCGAAACCGAATTTTTTGGTTTCGATTACAGTTTCGGCCGAAACCGAAACCAAACCTTTTGAAAACGTGATTAAAACGTCGAATAAAATGTCAGCGGGTCGTTATTTTCAGATATATGAATGAAAGCTATGCCCGCAACTTTCCATTCGTCATTTGTCAATCTGTTTGTAAATTTTGAAATGAATTCTGTAAATATCAACTGTAACTTCTTTTTTAGTGTGCAATAAAGAGTATCTATCTATATTAAATCAGAGATCGGCGGAGTAAGGTAAGCGACGCCTTATTGCACCCGATGTTAGCCGAACGCTACCAAAAATTACGATGTTGTAAGTTTCGGCGCCGCTGAATGGTTCGGATTTTTTGGCCGGAACATGATTTTAGGCCGAAACCAGCCGAAACCGAAACTTCGGTCGGACACTAGTAAACTTTCGTTTAATAATAATTCTACCGCTCAAACACAACATATTTTTTTTAAAATGTTGGTTTCAATGTGAAAATTGCTGTATTTGTGCAGTAGAATCGGCCCCTAAAAGATAATCAACTAATAGAAAGTCTTTACATACTCAAATTCACGTGAAAACTTATAGATTTTAAGTTAAAAAAAACAAAATAGACAAATAGTTTTTTACAAACTAAGTAAATAAATTACTCCCTTTATACATAAGTACTTATTTATATTACATAATATTATTGGAGTCAGTTATTATGATATGGACTATTAGTATTACAACTAGCAAGGATGTTGAGCGCTAGGCGAAAGATGCTCAGAATACCGTTACAATAAAAAGAGGCTGACAATAGTGACAGAGTTTCTTGCGCTACTTCTCGGCGCTAGCCCAAAATTGTCCCGAAGTAGTGGTAGGGAAAAAATATTGGGACGTGTAAAAGCGCTTAGTTTAAGCCTATTTACAGAAATATATTGGTTTCAATTACGTGATTGGCTATTCGTGTGACGCGCTTGCACCGCCAGCCGTGATTGGCTTGTTAGCTCCGCGCACACGCGTATGATACGATGCTCGTCTCGTAAGATGCTCAAAGCGATCCCCACTCTTTGTCCCAGCGCTCAACATCGGGACCAGCAGGGCTAGCACGCGCAACACGATTAAATTTTATCGTGGCATTTTATCGACTTTTGACGTAAATATGTCGTTTTTTCTTCGACGATAACAAAGAAAAAACCAAAATATCACGGCAATGCCGTGTTATAACGTAAAAATATGTGGCTACGAATAATGGGAGACCCTGAAAGTATTAAGAAAAAGGATTCAAGACGTCTGTGATCCGTTAGGTTAGGGAAATCGACAAAATTATCGTCGATAACAAAATTTGTCTTGTCTATCGATAAAATAACCGATGCGCGCATGCTATGCCTGCAAGGGTTGTATTATAAATACGTCAATGATTGCTTTGGATACGTTATTAAATATATTATAATACAATATAAGGTCCGATTTTATTAGTGTACATCCTGTTATCCTGTGACTATATAGGTGAAAAGCAATCGTAAAAACCAACTTTCAAATGTCTATCATAAAAACGAAAAAAGTTAAAAATAAATTACAAAATAACAACATCGACTTCATATTGCATAAACTACCTATCTTCAACTCTTTCTCGCTCTGTACAAGGGGAAGGAATAAGACGGATAATCAGATGGTTAAACGTAGCAAAGATAGGACGAGTTTATGTAATATGAAGACAATGTGTTTAACTTTTTTAGTTTTTATTATAGACATTTGAAAATTGGTTTTTACGATTGCTTTTCACCTATATAGTCACAGGTTAACAGGATGAACACTAATAAAATCGGACCATATATAGTATTTGTAGGTCAATCTCATACAAAATAGTTATTTTAGTATACTTTGTCAAAACTTTCTCAAATTTAACGGCCTGTTATAATGTCTGTCATCTTGACAAAACGACAATTAGCGAGATAATTATAGAATTTCGTCTTGTCTATACAGGATGTAGATTTAAATCTGAGCAGTATTTACTAAAAACCGGCCAAGTGCGCGTCAAGCCACGCGCAGTATAGGGTTCCGTAGCCTTAAAAGTTCATGAAAAGCACTAACATCTTGAATTTTTCAAGCCAATAGTTTAGCTTTTAGAGGGGGAATCTGCCTCTCATACGGAGTGAAGACATCGCTGTTCCAGTCAGCCTGTGACCACGGTCGGTGTAACCCGATCGAAACGTCAGGCGAAAGAGGTAACTTTTTGTACCTAAATTATGATCGCGATAATTCCCGTTTCATTGAGTTTTAAATTATGCAACGCGAAAGTTTAAAAGTAATTAGTGTTGTTTAACATTTTCGTTCGTTCAACAATGGTCTTTATTCGTATCAGCTTTAGTGTTAACGATTTTTCTTAAGTAACCATTGAAATTTTAATTTAATAGTTAAGTGAGTGTTTTTTTCTCACGACAAATTTTCCAATAACTTTATGTTATAAGTAACGTCAAAATTAATAGTTTATTTAAATAATTTTCCATATGAAGAAGTAATTTTTTACCAGTCTCCTTCTCTATTGCATTGATATTAATTAGGGCAACACACGGAGTCTATACCAGTTGACCTTGTCTGACCTTCAGGCTGACATAGCATGACTACACTCAAGCTTCATAATTACAAAATAAAGAGGTACCTTTACCACTTACATATTTTCATTTAGCCATAATTGAAAATCAAACATGTATTTTTTTTTAGAATTATAAATATGACTATACAAAATTAAGTGCATTCAAGTTTTTTACAGTTTAATATTTTTTTTATTTTATACGTTTAAGTACGACGTCAACAATTTATTTCACATAACACATTCGGCATTTAACGGCAGAAGGTACGTTATTTACTGATGAAACATAGCCAAACTTTTGTCAAACAAAATAAATTAAATTTTTGAAGTGATAACGTCTTATAGTTCGATGACTCGCGTGCGAGCGAGAGCGTGGAACAAGCGATAGAGAGGCACGATTGGCCTAATCGTTCGGCTTGTGACGCATCTATCTCTCTTCCACTCCATCGGCCGATGCGTCCGAGTAGAATCAATGTTTTTTTATTTATCACGTAAAATACAAAAAAAAAAAAAACTGTAGTCTATGCTCGATGACTAGGCCTTACAAGCAAGGTCAAACAAGGTCAACCAATATGAACAGTCGTCTGGACAGGTCCCACAACACACAGTTTCAGAACTCTCTTAATATATTTACAAACACAGTGTCACAGAATCATGAGGATAGGTCTACCTCGGAAAACTCCTTCAGAGGATCGGAACTCACTTCGTGGGAGTCTGTTTTCATGCTGTCTTTGCTTACCTAGAAGGAGAAGAAATATTAATAATAATAATTTATTTTTATTTTATTTTTTTCTTTATGAAATATTGTAAAAAATTAAATTTAAGAGTTAAAATAAATATTGAGAATAATAATAAAACGTTTATTTCAGATCCACTATCAAGATCCATACAGTGGTGTGTTAGTAACAATATACTTAAGAACTAAGTTAGTATCATAGGATGGTTAAAATTAAATTTATTAAACAAAAAACCTGTTCCTGGATCCGTGTATATGGTTACGAATCCAGTGCTTAAAGATAGGACATGCTGGCTTATCTTTAGTAACCAACAGGATGCTGTTGGCGCTCTCCCGTATCCTAGCAAGCATCGACGCCGTTCGTTTACGGATGATAGCGTAAAAGTCATCCACACGCGCTTCCGCGAACATAGACGAAGCACTGCAGAACCTTGGTAGGCCCACCAGCATCCTGAAGGAATTATTGTACTGAACCCTGAGAGCGTTATCTTTTGCGTATAGTCGCACCACAGGCTGCAGGTGTAAAATGTTTGACGGAAGGCCTTGAAGAGGGTAATTTTGACATCTCTTGTGCACCTCGCAAACCTGCGAGCCAGCATGTTGCATCGGACCGCTAACGCCCTCTCTCGTTCGATGTCACAGTCATCCGATAGGTTTTCAGTAACAATGTGTCCAAGGTATTTAAATTGAGTAACCCTCTCCAGTACAACATTAAGAAGTTTCACTGGAGGTACAGGAATCGGTTTTTTATTTCCTGATTGAAAAACCATAAATTGGCTTTTTTTAACATCGTAAAGAAGTCCATGCTTAGAGGCATACTCCCCACACACCGACAATAATTTACACAGACCATTTGCCGTTGGGCACAGCAACACCATGTCGTCCGCGTAACTAATGCTGTTGACCATAAGAACGTCAATTGAGCAGCCGACCCTGGTGTTGCTGAGCTCAAGCTTAATGTTGTAACACCACGTCATAATGTCATAAAGCAAACATTAACTTATAACTCTGGTCTGGTAGTCTAGTATCGAATCATTCTACTACTACGCACTAGATGGCGCTGACTGCCGATTGACTCACGCAAACACCTACAGTCTTCGAATAGAATAAGACTCCAGGTTATTACTACCACTACTATACACTAGATGGCGCTGACTGCCGATTGACTCGCGCAAACACCTACAGTCTTCGAATAGAATAAGACCCCAGGTTACTACTACCACTACTATACACTAGATGGCGCTGACTGCCGATTGACTCGCGCAAACACCTACAGTCTTCGTATAGAATAAGACTCCAGGTTACTACTACCACTACTATACACTAGATGGCGCTGACTGCCGATTGACTCGCGCAAACACCTACATTCTTCGAATAGAATAAGACTCCAGGTTACTACTACCACTACTATACACTAGATGGCGCTGACTGCTGATTGACTCGCGCAAACACCTACAGTCTTCGAATAGAATAAGACCCCAGGTTACTACTACCACTACTATACACTAGATGGCGCTGACTGCCGATTGACTCGCGCAAACACCTACAGTCTTCGAATAGAATAAGACTCCAGGTTACTACTACCACTACTATACACTAGATGGCGCTGACTGCCGATTGACTCGCGCAAACACCTACATTCTTCGAATAGAATAAGACTCCAGGTTACTACTACCACTACTATACACTAGATGGCGCTGACTGCTGATTGACTCGCGCAAACACCTACAGTCTTCGAATAGAATAAGACCCCAGGTTACTACTACCACTACTATACACTAGATGGCGCTGACTGCCGATTGACTCGCGCAAACACCTACAGTCTTCGAATAGAATAAGACCCCAGGTTACTACTACCACTACTATACACTAGATGGCGCTGACTGCCGATTGACTCGCGCAAACACCTACAGTCTTCGAATAGAATAAGACCCCAGGTTACTACTACCACTACTATACACTAGATGGCGCTGACTGCCGATTGACTCGCGCAAACACCTACATTCTTCGAATAGAATAAGACTCCAGGTTACTACTACCACTACTATACACTAGATGGCGCTGACTGCTGATTGACTCGCGCAAACACCTACAGTCTTCGAATAGAATAAGACCCCAGGTTACTACTACCACTACTATACACTAGATGGCGCTGACTGCCGATTGACTCGCGCAAACACCTACATTCTTCGAATAGAATAAGACTCCAGGTTACTACTACCACTACTATACACTAGATGGCGCTGACTGCCGATTGACTCGCGCAAACACCTACAGTCTTCGAATAGAATAAGACTCCAGGTTACTACTACCACTACTATACACTAGATGGCGCTGACTGCCGATTGACTCGCGCAAACACCTACATTCTTCGAATAGAATAAGACTCCAGGTTACTACTACCACTACTATACACTAGATGGCGCTGACTGCCGATTGACTCGCGCAAACACCTACAGTCTTCGAATAGAATAAGACTCCAGGTTACTACTACCACTACAATACACTAGATGGCGCTGACTGCCGATTGACTCACGCAAACACCTACAGTCTTCGAATAGAATAAGACTCCAGGTTACTACTACCACTACTATACACTAGATGGCGCTGGCTGTCGTTTGACTCGCGCAAACACCTACAGTCTTCGAATAGAATAAGACTCCAGGTTACTACTACCATTACTATACACTATATGGCGCTGGCTGTCGTTTGACTCGCGCAAACACCTACAGTCTTTGAATAGAATAAGACCCCAGGTTACTACTACCATTACTATACACTAGATGGCGCTGACTGTCATTTGACCCGCGCAAACACCTACGGTCTTTCAATAATATAAGACACACGGCACCCGCGATACATTTGTAAGTTAATTCTGGATTTCACAATATTTATATTTCTTTAATAAGGTATTCCATAGTTTTTATACAGGGTTATTTGAATAACACCAATTACCTCGCACGACTAGATAGCTAACATCATAAACAACGACATTTGTTCTACGAGTTTAATCATAACTCAATACATTAATTAAAAATTATTTTCCAAGCTTTTATTGTGCTGTCGTGACATTTGTAAGTCTATTTTCAGGACAGGACATGGCAAAATCATTGCGGTTCCGCTGTTACGGTTTCGCAGTACGTGTGCTACGTGCTATAACTGTCAAAACTCACCTCAAAATCGTTATCGACCTTCGACATCTCCGAGCTGTCACTACTGTCAATGTCATCGAAATCTCTATCCGTTTCCGGCGTGGCCGCATATTTTGACGGCGACAGATTCTGCACGGCCGTTTTTGATACCGTCTTGAATAATTCGTCATAATTCGCTTCCGTGGATAGTTTTAATGCGTTCTCCCATCCGAGTAGCGTTTGGGAGTGGATGTTGACTTGTCGTTCTGCTAATTCGAGGAGCGTGGATTTGATTTCCGACCGTGTTTTAGGTATCCAATCCGAGAGATCTGAGCGGAGGGCTTCTGATGCTTGCTCTAGCCTGGAATAAATGAGGGAAATACTATTATTATATATACGAACTACAGACAAGCCTGTCAACCTACCACAAAAAACCTATATACAGGGTGTAACAAAAAGGCGAAATAATATTTAAGGGTATGTATGTATGTAATGTGAACATTAAGTAGTAAAAGTTTTAGTTAAAAATAAACAATTTTTTTTTCTCATACTAAGTAAATAAATTGTTTTTTTACCGAAAGTGTTGACAACCCTGAATCTGCGGTCATTCGTTAGCGAACCCCCGCCCGCACCCCTCGACCGCCGCACGATCAGCTGATGCGCTATGGTTGTCACCGATAAGTTTTTGTTAAAACTTTAGCATCAATTTACTCAGTAATTTATACTCGCACGAGTTTGTGGTTTTGCATAGGAACTACACATTTACTACTCTACACGGCCTTTAAATTTTATTTCGCCTTTTTGTTACACCCTGTATATCTATACAGTAAAGAAACTACCTTTAAACGGTCAAAATGACGTACACACATGTGCACGGCTCAACAAGAAATCTCAGTAAAATACGTGTACTGTGAGTCGGGGATGCCGAATACTGCCGATACGAGACGAGAAGATGTGTCATTAGGAATTCATGTATTATATTGAATATTTTAACGTACGCTCAAATAGATATACCTACCTACTTGACATACTGTATTAACCTGCGTGATCCTCTTCTGTAATTTAATTGAATCTTAGTTTAGATGAATCTCGTGTATTACTTCTTGACATTATACACGGTGTTACTTTGCATCCTTGCCATATTCACAGAGATAAAAGTAGGGAACAATACCTATTGTTTAGATAAACTAGAGACTCCCATAACAAAGCACACTAAGTTTTTAGTAAATTTGGTTTTGCAGTACACATAGGAATAAACCGATTTTGTCTCGAACGGTACGCGATCACTAATCAAGTTATACTACAAAGTCTTTTGTGCCGATGAATAATAACAGTGATGTGCATGCGTTTCGATATTTAGTGTTGTGTTTAATAGATTGTCGATAAAATAAAATACTCAAGATTTAAAAAAAAAAAATATTTTATGTATAGAATTCGTGGTTTAAAGCTTCGTTAAGCCTTTTTTTACACCCTGTATACGAACTACAGACAAGCCTGTCAACCTACCACAAAAAACCTATATACAGGGTGTAACATAAAGACGAAATAATATTTAAGGGTATGTATGTATGTAATGTGAACATTAAGTAGTAAAAGTTATAGTTAAAAATAAACAACTTTTTTTCACACCATCTCTGAGGTTCCGGGTTCGATCCCCGGTCGGATCAACGTAGAAAACGAACTTTTCTATATTGTCTCTTATCTCGGTGTTGTGGTACCGTCGTTGTTTCTGATTTCTATAACACAAGTGCTTTAGCTACTTACCTTAGGATCAGAGCAATGTATGTGATGTTGTCCAATATTTATATTTATATTATATTTACCTATTATGTATGTCCCCTGTGGTGTTGTTCCCAGATACGTACGATGCTGTAACAAAAATAATGTAATAACACTTGAAAAAAATCATCGACCTCAGATGGGACTCGAACCCACGTCCCAACGCATACCGGGCGAGTGCTTTACCAACTAAGCTACCGAGGACGTCACGTGACAAGATGAAATTCCTCAAGTGTTTTTTCTCGCTGTCAAAGCCAGCGTATTCTGATCAATGTTGTAGCTATATGTATAGCTGAGTAGTATACTACCGTCAACACCCTATAGAAATATTTTTACAAATATTTGACTATTTTTTTTTTCAAGTGTTATTTATCTCCAAGATATACTAGGTTTAAACCATGTCTCAAGAATAACCAACCAATTTGAAATGATGTACGGACGTCACGTCGACCTAACACAAAATGTCAAATTGTCTCAGTTGAAAATGAACTCTATATGTCAGGTTTAAAGTTGAAAATCTATTGGAGAATTTTTGACTTTTGGGGTAGGTCGACGTGCTGTTGACTGTACATCAGACATGTGTCGGTAATAATGACTTACATTTAAAGTTGGTTGGTTAAGCTTTAGACAGAATTTATCTTTAAACATTAGAAATTATGATTTAAAAATGTATGCCTCGCATTTTTTTAGTTTTGTGGTTGATTGCAAGTGCCATTCTAGAATCTAAATTAATTATTCACAAATTTATTTAAAAAGTGTCGTTTAATGTTTAACTTAAGTACTAAATTCATTTTTAAGTTTTACTATGGCTATTTAAACCTAGTCTTAAGTCTATTTTTTTTGTAATAAGCCCATATACACCGTGAATTTTTAATTACCCGAGAAAATTAACTAGCATACTCAGATATCGATATATATCGAATTTGGCGAATAAAAAATTTTTTTTTATGAGAAATTTATTTAAAAGGTCCCTAACATTCCTTAAAATATATGCACCATAAAAGTCCTGGTAATTCAAATAGTAATCATTATCATTCCAACATTAACGGAACCAAAATCCACCTAATTTGGTCGCGTAATATTGGCGTTCGGAAGGAATAACAATGAATGAATTTTTTTTCATTCATAGTTATTCCTTCCGTACGCCAACGCCGTACGCCGTTCCGGTTTTTTAATTGCCAAATTCGATGTATATCGATATGTGAGTATGTTAGTTATTTTTCTCGGGTAATTAAAAATTCACGGTGTATATTACAAGAAAAAACCAAATACTACCGCGATGCCAAACTGTACACTGCCATCTCTTGGTAGAAAACGGAACTAGTGTCTAAACGTAGTCTATCTTTTGGTAATAAGCCCATATATGTTACAGAAAAAACTAAATACTACCGCGGTGCAAAACTGTACACCGCCATCTCTTGGTAGAAAACAGAACTAGTGTTTAAACGTAGTCTGACTTTTGGAAATAAACCCATATATGTTACAGAAAAAAACCAAATACTATCGCGATGCAAAACTGTACACCGCCATCTCTTGGAAGAAAACAGAACTAGTGTTTAAACGTAGTCTATCTTTTGGTAATAAGCCCATATATGTTACAGAAAAAAAAACGAATACTACCGCGATGCAATCAATGCAGAGGTGCTCGTAGCTCAGTGGCGGCAGCGCTTTGGTATCGATTACTAAAGTTAAGCGACCAACGCCGCGGTCGTGAGTGGATGAGTGACCATTCCGACCATATTTAGTGACATTTATCACGAGCATCTCTGTGCTTCGGAAGGCACGTTAAAAGTTAGTCCCGGCCAATATCGCTTGATATGTGTCGTGAAGCCTAGTCAGAGGCCTTAAGGCGGCTTGATAACATCTGACAGTAAGGTTTAGTCACTGGCCTTACAACACCCCTCCACCGCACCGCACCGGGCCCGCGTGGTGGAGTATGGCCCAAACCACCTCATAGTTGAGGTGAGGCCTGTGCCCTGCAGTAGGACTTATATAGGCATAATTTACTTTATTTACTGCGATGCAAAACTGTACACCGCCATCTCTTGGTAGAAAACGAAACTAGTTATTTATCAATAATTTTAATCTTAGTATATGAACTAGTTCAAGTATCCTTTTTCTTTTATATTTATTTTCTTTGTGAACGATGTGTACAACATTAAATTGAATGCAATTTTAAATTGAAACCTAGATAACAAATTTGTGAATATGTATTGAATTGTATTCTGTAGTTGTGCCTTTAAATAAATAAAATAAAAATAAAATAAACTCACCGTGCAAAGCGTCCCTCTGCTTGATCTTCTCCACATGCGCTTGACAGTAAGCAGCTAGCTGAGGCAGCGTCGCGCGCGCGCACAAGTACGATGTGCCGGCGCGCGCCCCCGCCGCCGCCCCCGCGCCCGCGCCGCACGCCCCCGCCCCCCGCGAGATGCGGGCCCCGTGGCCCCCGGGGGACGTGTGGCCCCCGTGACCCCCGGGGGATTGGGTGGCCCACGCGTCGCAGAGCCGCTTCATGCTGGTAGATAAGTGAGCTTACTTAATAACGAGACGTGTATTCATTTGACAAGGGAGGCCCCGGCCGATTGAATGGCCCACGCGTCGTAGAGCCACTTCATACTAAAGCGGTAAGGAGACAGTCATAAATCACATTTAAAGGGGGGAGAAGTGAGGAAGGAAAGAGAGGGATAAAATGTGACATCTGAGAATTATACTGACAGCGGCACTATAGAAGAAAGTGGCTATTAATGACACGGGCCCCTCTCATCCAGGAATGGCGAAGCGGTACTTAAGTTTACTTCTTATGTTTGTTACTGGATCAGGTTTCAATCTCAGATAAAATAATAATAAACACCAGAAAATATATATCGTAAAAGTGTTTACAGTTGTGCAACAAGATAATTTATTGACTGTACGCGGCTTGTTAGCTAGTTGCAGCCCTCGTGGTACCCGGGGGTCATGTGGCCCCCGGCTGATTGAGTGGCCCACGCATCGCAAAATAATGATTTCAGCCATAGGCTGAACATAGACCTCACCTACTGTGTTTCTAATGGCTTGGAAGCGGCCTGCATTCAGCGGTATAACGCAACCTTTACTACGCAACGTTTGTCCACCTTCTGGGGTGGACGTCCTATTAGTATTATTAAATTATATAGTCTTTACTTCAAGAAAAAAAATCTCATAGATTACATTACATTACATTAGATAAATTAAATTAATTATAATTCATATTATTTAGTGACAAACAAAATCTAGTCGAGGTTTGAAATTGAAACATTATTAATATGTCTGAACTGAGCTAAATTCAAAACACACAAACAATATTTCAAAAACTCAATCAATTTTTATAATGATAAAAAGGTACATTTTTAAAGTTCATTGCATTCGTTTGCAGTTAATTTAATCAAGATTTGAGTCATTTACGATTTCACGACATTACATTTGATTACACATCACAAAAAGCAGTTAGCATAACAGGTAACATATGATAATTTTGCATCTTTCATACACAGATAATACAGTTAGAGATGGTGAATATATCTATTATCAGTTAAATTTAACTAATAAAAAAAAACATCACATTTATTCAATAAATATTATTAACTTTATCGAATGAAAATATTTATTCGAGCCGTTGATAATTAAACGCAACTTGAAATTTTATTCGTATAGAGAAATCTAACCGATTGATAAAATTACGTAATGAATATTAACAACGCTAGTCCGCAAAGAATAAAAATATCATATCCAATCTTTCTTATAAATTTATTGATTTATTGAGTAAGTTAACTTAAGCATTAAGTAAACGGATTAGAGCCTAAATTTGAATGCATTATTTAGGACACGAGTGGCGTCGTGAGTGAGACGAGGTGTAAAACGATAAAATGTGCGAGTCAAACAAATAGTATCAGTTGCAATGAAATTAAACTCTATTCCATTATCATAAGGAAGAATGATGTTACTCGGCGTATGGAACAGCTTTCTTTTCGATATATTCAACTGACTCTGTTATTTTATGCGGATGCATTTTTTCGACTTTAGGCACTAAGTATTTATCCATTGTGTTTTATGCTAGACAGTCCTAAGCCTGTTAAAGTATGGAGGAAAGTTCATCGAATAAACCTATAAAAATAAACGCGTAATAATTATATTCAACTACAGTGAAAAATATTTAAAAAAATGTATGTGCATAAATATATTAACTAATATTTTCAACTACATTTAACTACAGATAAAAATATCAAAATAATGTATCTGCATAAAAATATTAACTAATATTTTCAACCATATTCAACTACAGATAAAAATATCAAAATAATGTATCTGCATAAAAATATTAACTAATATTTTCAACCATATTCAACTACAGATAAAAATATCAAAATAATGTATCTGCATAAAAATATCAACTGATATTTTCAACCATTAAAAATATCGATATTTTTATTCAACCATTAACTTTTAACGAAATTTTTTTTTCAACCACCACTTTAATACAGTTTTATTTTTGCTATGTCTTATGCGGTCCATAAATGAAGCGGCCCTTTTTCGCATAATGGCATAGAAGTCATCAACCCTGCTTTCGGCGAACATGCCGGACGCACTGCACCGCCAGGGCAGGTCCAGCATAACTCGGCTTAGTTATAAATGCGAAAGTTTGTGGATGTATGTTTGTTACGGTCGGGTCAATGTAGAAAACGAACTTTTCTTATTGTCTCGGGTCTGGGTGTTGTGGTACCGTCGTTGTTTCTGATTTCTATAACACAAGTGCTTTAGCATCTTACCTTAGGATCAGAGCAATGTATGTGATGTTGTCCAATATTTATTTATTATTACTCTTTCACGCCAAAACCTAATTTAACTAATATAGTTTAATGGATTTCGTATCTCGCAATTTTTATTAAATTAATATATGGTAGTTTAAGCCTTTGCAATTAAGGCCTTAACACGCTTGAATGACCTTGACGCGTCGCGCCCGTACAATTTCGCGCGTGCGGATGACCTCTAAAAATCGGAAATACCTGTTTTTTTATGAAATTAATGCCTTTAACGAGAATTTTCAAATAAAATTCTCAATTCAAAACGTGTGTATTTACAAAATTTTATTTTGTGTGAAAACAGTAATGAAATAGCTTGTGCTGTTTAAGAGAACATTTGCGATTATTTTAATGTTCGAGATTTTAGGCACTTGGGTGGTGTTAAGGCCTTAAGCAAATGCCTTTTTATCCTATCTATCTCCCATCCTTTTCCAACATGTACACTTTTTATATAGCCGTCCTTGTCAATGCATCGGTCGCCTGTATTTCGGTGCATTATGACTACTTCAAACACTGCTTTGCGTCTACCCGTCCCGTTTTACCCTTTGGGTACGGAGCCCTAATAAAAACATTGAAAAAGCTGACGAAAAGAAGCTGTGTTGTATACAAATGTGTCATCTCATACCAAGCAGCTGAACCCATATTTATGTCAGGGGGTGTATAATATGAATAATGAACTCACCCCATAAGCTCATGGCCGGTCGCCGCGGAACCCTTGTGTAGCTGGGTGGTGAGGGCGCAAAGGGCTGTTAGCTTCTGCTGAAGAGAAGTCAGGTAGTCTGCCGCTGACGTAAATTCTGGGTCTTTTACTCTGAAAAAATGAATATTGCTGTAAACCTAATTACTGAAATAAATCCTAAGTGCGAGTCCGACTCGCGCACGAAGGGTTTCGTACCATTATCTATAAAAACGCCAAAAATCACGTTTGTTGTATGGGAGCCCCCTTAAATATTTATTTTATTCCGGTTTTTAGTATTAGTTGTTATAGCGGCAACAGAAATACATCATCTGTGAAAATTTCAACTGTCTAACTGTCACGGTTCATGAGATACAGCCTAGTGACAGACGGACAGACAGACGGGTAGCTTAGTAAAAGGGCCCCGTTTTACCCCTTGCGTACCCTAAAATTAGCCTTGCTGTGCTTTTTAACTACACAATCTTTTTCAAACTTATTTGCGCAGGGTACCATCCTGGGGTGATTTTTGTTCTTGGTGTCAGTTTTAAAACACCGTAGGTTGAGGGCACTGTTGTCGCAGAATCTTTTTGTGGCCTACGGCATATCACGAAACTTGCAGCGTCTCACATTACACCCAGTGCCGAGGTAATATAATCTATTAAGCATAAACTATGAAGCCGGTTAATAAAAGAAGTTTGACGACCGTCTGGTGTAGTGGTTCGCGCTCCGTACTCCGGACTACAATGCCTGGCGGTTGCGGGTTCGAATCCCGCGAGGGGCAAATGATAGTGTGATGAGCACGAGCATTTGCACCTAAGTTATGGATGTTTATAAACGTATTTAAGTATGTTTATCCGTTATCTAGTCGCCATAGCACAAGCTTTGCTTAGTTTGGGGCTAGGTAATTGGTGTGATTGTGGAAAAAAATTATTTTATATATTTATTTAAGTTTCTTAAACTCATTCCGCAGGGTAACAACCTAAGGCCATTTTTGTTATTGGTGTTACTTTTAATATTTAGGCCCTAGAAGTTGAGGGCGATGCTTTTAAATAATCAGAGGTGTCTCCCTGTTCCAGCACACCCAGGGCCGAGACACTTTTAATAGACTAAGACATTACATGACACTTTTAAGCCACGGAAGCTCTTAAACTCATTTCGCAGGGTACCATCCTAGGGCTATTTTTGTTATTGGTGATAGTTTTAGCACTCCGACTCCACAGGTTATGCCAGATAGTACTAGACAACCTGCAGCATCTCCCTTTACACCCAGATCCAAGTCAAGTGAGACTAATAAGCTGTCTAAGTTGTGCAGATCTACTATCTAAACCTTACCTAGGCCTGTTTTTGTTTTTGGTGTCAGTTTTAGTATTTAGGCCCTATAAATTGAGGGCGCCACCACTAAACACCTATGGCTGTCTCCCACCACACCTAGATCTGAGCCAAATAAGTCTGAATTGTGAAGATATCTCAAAAAACTAATTCCGCAAGGTTCCTACCTAAGGCCGTTTTTGTTTATGATGTCACTTTTAATAATAATACGTCACTTTAAAGCCGTCTAAGTTAGCAGGTCTCTGAAACCTATTCTGCAAGGAACTAACCTGGCGCCGCTAGTGCTCTTGCTGTCTCCCTTAGTGCTCCGCCCCCACAGGCTGAGGGCGCTGCTGTCGCGGAACACCCTATCTAGTTCTTCGTCGGGGGTCGCGAGGAACGCTCGCAGTTCCGGAGAATGCGTGAGAATGGGGTGTTTTGCTACTCGCCCTGGGGATAAACGAAATATTACATTTACAACCATTGAAGATAAATAACACTTGAAAAAAATCATCGACCTCAGGTGGGACTCGAACCCATGTCCCATCGCATGCCGGGCGAGTGCTTTACCAACTAAGCTACCGAGGACGTCACGTGACACGATGAAATTCCTCAAGTGTTTCTTCTCGCTGTCGAAGCCAGCGTATTCTGATCAATGTTGTAGCTATATGTATAGCTGAGTAGTATACTACCGTCAACACCCTATAGAAATATTTTTACAAATATTTGACTATTGGTTAAGATCAGAAATGCTTAAACAATGAAAATTTTTGTTTTTAGCAATACCATGCAAAGTTTAATCTATATATATAAAAATGAAACCTGTTTTCCGTTGTCACGGCATCACGCGTGAACGGCTGGACCGATTTCGCTCATTCTTTTTTTGTTGTGTTTGTTATTGACAGGAGAAGGTTCTTATGAAATAAAAATATAAGAAAAAGGCGAGGAAAATTAAAAAAAAATACAAATCTAAAGACAACGGGAACGAAGTCGCGGGCAACAGCTAGTTGAAGATGTAGAGTCCCACCTGAGGTCGATGATTTTTTTCAAGTGTTATTTATCTTCAATTAAAAGTTGCATGGAATTGCTAAAAACAAAAATGTTCAATACTCTGTTTATGTCAAACAAATATTTTTTTGACTCACCTAAGAACGCGTTAAGCGCTAACGCTCTCAATTGCACAAATCCCGGCGAGTATCTGTCCAGCTGTTGTCTTGCGGAGTGCCGCGGGGGGAGCGGGGGGATGGCTATCAGCGGGTGCGACTGAGACAGACGATTGTGCAGCACCTGCGGGGGAGCGAGACAAAACATTTTTATGGTAGGCCTTCTGGCTCTGTAGTAGTCCAACCAATAGACCAGAGGATGGTCGAATAAATCTATATTCATAAAAAAGGGGATCGCGATCAGCGGGTGCGACTGAGACAGACGATTGTGCAGCACCTGCGGGAGCGAGACGGAGAGAGTCAGACAATGATCAGCGGGTGCGACTGAGACAGACGATTGTGCAGCACCTGCGGGAGTGAGACGGAGAGAGTCAGACAATGATCAGCGGGTGCGACTGAGACAGACGATTGTGCAGCACCTGCGGGAGAGCAAGACGGAGAGAGTCAGACAATGATCAGCGGGTGCGACTGAGACAGACGATTGTACAGCACCTGCGGGAGCAAGACGGAGAGAGTCAGACAATGATCAGCGGGTGCGACTGAGACAGACGATTGTGCAGCACCTGCAGGAGCGAGACGGAGAGAGTCAGACAATGATCAGCGGGTGCGACTGAGACAGACGATTGTACAGCACCTGCGGGAGCAAGACGGAGAGAGTCAGACAATGATCAGCGGGTGCGACTGAGACAGACGATTGTGCAGCACCTGCAGGAGCGAGACGGAGAGAGTCAGACAATGATCAGCGGGTGCGACTGAGACAGACGATTGTACAGCACCTGCGGGAGCAAGACGGAGAGAGTCAGACAATGATCAGCGGGTGCGACTGAGACAGACGATTGTACAGCACCTGCGGGAGCAAGACGGAGAGAGTCAGACAATGATCAGCGGGTGCGACTGAGACAGACGATTGTGCAGCACCTGCAGGAGCGAGACGGAGAGAGTCAGACAATGATCAGCGGGTGCGACTGAGACAGACGATTGTGCAGCACCTGTGGGAGCGATAAGGAGAGAGTCAGACAATGATCAGCGGGTGCGACTGAGACAGACGATTGTGCAGCACCTGCAGGAGCGAGACGGAGAGAGTCAGACAATGATCAGCGGGTGCGACTGAGACAGACGATTGTACAGCACCTGCGGGAGCAAGACGGAGAGAGTCAGACAATGATCAGCGGGTGCGACTGAGACAGACGATTGTGCAGCACCTGTGGGAGCGATAAGGAGAGAGTCAGACAATGATCAGCGGGTGCGACTGAGACAGACGATTGTGCAGCACCTGCAGGAGCGAGACGGAGAGAGTCAGACAATGATCAGCGGGTGCGACTGAGACAGACGATTGTACAGCACCTGCGGGAGCAAGACGGAGAGAGTCAGACAATGATCAGCGGGTGCGACTGAGACAGACGATTGTGCAGCACCTGCGGGAGCGAGATGGAGAGAGTCAGACAATGATCAGAGGGTGCGACTGAGACAGACGATTGTACAGCACCTGCGGGAGCGAGACGGAGAGAGTCAGACAATGATCAGAGGGTGCGAATGAGACAGACGATTGTGCAGCACCTGCGGGAGCGATAAGGAGAGAGTCAGACAATGATCAGCGGGTGCGACTGAGACAGACGATTGTGCAGCACCAGCGGGAGCGAGAAGGAGAGAGTCAGACAATGATCATCGGGTGCGACTGAGACAGACGATTGTGCAGCACCAGCGGGAGCGAGAAGGAGAGAGTCAGACAATGATCAGAGGGTGCGACTGAGACAGACGACTGTGCAGCACCTGCGGGGGAGCGAGACAAAACATGTTTATAGTAGGGTACCTGGGGGCCTAGCACGAGTGTATCTTTCGTTTGGTGTTATAAACCTACCAAATTAAAATGGCTCTCATGTGTCAATCCTTTGATAAAATATTACCAACTCACTCTAGCCGTGTAAAAAACCCGACCGTTTTTAATTTGTTTAATCCGACTTTGTTTTATACAGGGTGTACAAAAGAATGGGACACTCCTTAAGACCACGTGATCAGCTGGTCATATACAACAACCTTTTCTATGGCAGCAACATAGAAATCGTGATTTTATTTTCAGATGCTCCATACATTATCATCAAGGTATGCGAGTAGGTTTGTATGGAGAAGCTGAAAAAAATTTTTCGATTTCGATGTTGGTCCCATAGAAAAAATTGTTGTTATTGACCAGCTGATGAAGTGGTTATAAGGAGTGTCCTATTCTCTTGGACACCCTGTATATTAAGAAGTCGGGTTTGTTACAACACTTATAACTCGAGAACGGCTGGACCGATTTTTATGGTTTATTGGATTTGTCTCCGCCCCGAATAGCAGAATAAATAATAAAAAAAATAAGAAAAGCTAAAAAAATACTGTGGTGGTACGAAGTTCGCCGGGTCAGCTAAATTAACTAAACTCATATGAATGAACTAAGCTCATAAGAATAGTTTGTTACGGGATTGCTACCATGTACCTTATTTTTGAGTTTCCGATATTTCGGCACTGTTGCAAGCGCCATGATCACGGAGTAACTGAAGATCTTGCGGGTAAGTTGTTAAGGGCAAACATATCGGTCTCCCCCCTTTTTCGCTGTCTTTTATTGCACGCGTCGGTACCATTGTCTACAAACTCACTATTTCTCGTACCTGTTCTCGACACAACACTAACAGTATCTGACCGCGAAACAGCAGTTAGCGAAATACAAAACAAATACAATACAAAAATATTTATTTGCACATAAACAAGATACAGTTCTTATTGTTATAGGAGTCCCCTTTTAAGCAAGAGAATGCTTGCATTAGGAGATTCCCTCTTCCTTATACAGGGTGTAAAAAAGGCTTAACGAAGCCTTAAACCACGAATTCCATACATAAAACCAAGTAGAATGCAAAAAAATAATAGCTGGGAATTGATTTTTATTTTTGGGTATCAAAAATTAACTTATTTCTTACCCGCAATGTATAGCGCGCACGCCACAGACTATGCCTGTGTGTGTAAGCAGATCATGTTTCTTTGTAAAAAAGTTTAGTATTATCAAACAGAAGTCAATTTTGTAAAAAATCTTTGAAAAATATTGTAACTTTAACTGTCAATAACTCGGTAACCCGCCATTTCCCAGGTATAGTGTAAAAGAAAAAAATGTCGTAATAATCCGTAGAATATATGGTATTCGGCTTCGTTAAGCCTTTTTTTACACCCGATATATATATATATATATTTTTTTTAATTCAATTATACAAGCGCGCTGAAGAAACCTTAAACTGACATCATCACGGAGTAACTGAATATCTTGCGGGTAAGTTGTTGTTTCGTAACAAACTATTCTAATGTTAGTGACCATGAAAGTTTATTATTATTATTTATTTATCAGGCAGGCAGTTGAGACAACTGGTTGCCTGTATCGTGCTGGTCCCCACTGGTTAATCTTTTTTGCAGTTAGACAGATGCTTGTCGAGTCTATTTTTAAACTGATTTATACTTTTAGCTGAGACTAATTCTTCTGGGAGTTTATTCCACGCTCTGACTACTCGCTTGCTTAGGAAGTGCTTATGTTAAGTTTGAAATTAAGCTCACCCTAAAATGATTGTATCTCCTCCGCACGGCGGGCGGGGCAGGCCAGCGTGCGCACACGCATCGCACGCGGTACGTCACAAACGTCTCCAGCGTCGAGAGCTGTTTGACGGGCGCGTCTACCTGAAATAGAAATCAAATCAAATCATTTATTTGTAAAACATAGGTGACAGAATACAGGTGGTACATAATATTGATTAGAGCTCCATGTTTGGCCTATGTGTGGCGTACAAAGTGTCAAAATTTATCATTTAAGAAGTCATTAACACAATAATAGCATTTTTCAGCTAGGAAGCGTCTGAATTTCATTTTAAACAGCTCAATTGTCAGCAACTTGAGCTCTTTAGGGATTTTATTAAAGATTTTAGGAGCCATGCAAATGATACTATTTTTTGTCAGTGCTTTTTTTGAAGGATGTAGACATAATCTATCTCCATTTCTTCGATTACGGGTAACCTTAAATAATAATCTTTATTTGCTTTAAAACTGTGTACAATATTAGATGTTGGCATGTCATAAATTTTTAAAAGTATCAACAGTCTTATACGTTAAAGTGTAGGCATGCAAATTTATTTAATTTAATAAAAAGGCATTTTACACAGAAAAATTGTACGAAGTCATTTTAGTTATATATTATTAGTTATGAATATATAATTAACACATAAAAATTGTACGAAGTCATTTTAGTTATGAATATATAATTAACACAGAAAAATTGTATGAAGTCATTTTAGTTATGAATATTATAGTTATGAATATATAATTAACACATAAAAATTGTACGAAGTCATTTTAGTTATGAATATATAATTAACACAGAAAAATTGTATGAAGTCATTTTAGTTATGAATATTATAGTTATGAATATATAATTAACACAGAAAAATTGTACGAAGTCATTTTAGTTATGAATATTAGTTATGATTATATAATTAACACAGAAAAATTGTATGAAGTCATTTTAGTTATGAATATTATAGTTATGAATATATAATTAACACAGAAAAATTGTACGAAGTCATTTTAGTTATGAATATTATAGTTATGAACAGAATTTAGATCAATTATTAGTTAACACTAAATATATTATTACAAGTCATAATTAATTGAAAATGTCAGATTTTTGATTAATTATTAATTAGAGTTGTCGTAAAAAAAAAGTTTACGAGCGATATTTATTTTTTCTTTATTAAGGAAACAAACAGCTATCAATATTACATTTAGCATATGAATAATGTTTAGTACTAGAGCATTACAAGTTTCCACCAGTAGTTTTTACAGTAAACAAGTTGACGAGATAAAAAGTGCGTTTAAACTTATAATGCATAGGGAGAAAACAATAATAATATAGGATTAATCTTACTAGGGCGCAACTACAGTGGCCCTTATATTATAGATTATTTTATATTTAAGAGGCCTATTAGTCAATTTACAATGCTCCGCTTAGTAACAAGTCGCCAGACACCGTGCTGATGAGCGCAAGCGGACTGAGCGAGTGTTGTGAGATGACGTCACACCGTCACACGTTTACTTCTATAAATCGGAAACTAATTGACGTATCGAAGTAATTCTTTCACTTGTATTTTTTATTTTTGACAGAGATTATGGAGAGCTAATATTCAGAAGCGGATGTTTTTCTTTTCATCATCTATCCCATCGTGTGGGGAATCGTTGAATTGGTTCTTTAAAATGACTTAGGGGTTGCTATGACAATTTTTAGATTTAGGGATCCGTTTGCGATATTATTAAACTTTAAGGTGCTAATTTCCAGGGCAGTTCATTTGGGTGTGTGTTCATTTGGTGATTCAAGCTTGGCTGTGAATTTTATCGCTGTTAGCCGGGAATCGAATCCGGGACCTCAGAGATGGCGCTGTCACGTCCGGCGTGCACGCCTCCGGCTACGGAGGTCGTCAAACTACAAAAATATATTCTAAACACAAACCCATTAAATTTTAATTTGCTATACCTTGACAGCAATGTCGTAACCATGTTCCATAATAAGTGGTATGCCCTCGTTGGTATTGTCTGTAACACTTGGTGGTTCTGTATCCTCTGTGACGTCTCCATCGTTCAGGTCTAGCACCGCTGAACTACTTTCACTTGTCATTTCTGGAATAAAATAAAAACTATTTATTTCTCTACAGATTTTTTCTCTATAGATATAGATAAAAGGAGGCATATCTTGGAGACAGAGAGCCTCAATTAAGTAGAGAATATTCTGAATGAGGAATATACCCATATTGCCAATCATCCAGCAACACATCTGCTCATAGTCATTAGACTAAGCGCATGATAAAAAAGGGAAAAAAAATCTCTATAGAATTTTAAGCACATTTAAGTGGCAGTGGATTGACTACATTTGTCGCAGAACCGATGAAAGGTGGAGTAAACGGGTTCTCGAGTGGAGATCATACGGCCACGCCTTGGCAATGGTAGTAGGACGCCCCCCGCTCAATGGACCGATGAACTTAGGAAGATGGCTGACAGTGGCTGGATGAAAAAACGGGATATCGTGCTCTTTGGCGCCTTTGGGGGAAAGGAGTAGACTGCAATAGGCTGAGATGATGATGATTTATTATACTTTCCTCAACTAAATAAAACATCATGGGGCAATATATACATTTAAATATGGACTAAATGTGTAGTCATGGGTGTTGTGGTACCCTTGTTGTTTCTGATTTCTATAACTGTAATAGGATCAGAGCAATGTATGTGATGTTGTATAATATTCATTATTATTTATTTATCATGGTTTAAATTTTATTCCCCTGTCTAAGGATTACAGGGGTCTGGTAAACTGGACAAGGAATGCACAAGAGCTGGGAAGAAGTCCGTTCAAGCGACTATATTAAATTAAGAAAATTATGAATTTATTTTTGGTAAGGATTACTTTTAAACTATGGTTACACCAGTATTGTACCTAAAATTCAGAACTGGTGCAAATAATAATTAGCAATTAATGTAAAGTTTCTCTCCAAAAGGAGGACTTTGCGATAATCGCCACGCTTGGCAGGGGGGTTGGCGATCGCAGTTTGGCCAATGGTGGAGAGGAGACGCTGCTGCCCATCTTTTTATGGCGGCTCTCCTGTAGTCGCCTCTTACAACACCCATAGGAAGACAAGGGGTCCAGCAGTGGACTGACATAGGCTGGTGATGATGATGTAAACTTTCTAACTAGTTCAATTTGACATCAAAATAACAAATAAAGTTTTAAGATGTCTGTAAAACACAAAAAAATTCATTACTTTTTTTCTGACTTGTCTAGCACTGAGAGTAAACATCTAATATTGGAAAGGATAGAAGAATATAACTCTCTTACTGACTCACTCAGTGACGATGCAAACACAACATAAAATAAATAGGAAAGGGGGCGTCTTATACTTTCTAACCACACGTAGAGCGCCTACTAACCAACTTATCACACAGTACATTTTAGGCACAAGCAACAATCACGCGCCAATGCAAATATACCTACTTGATAAGGATAACCCGAGAAAAAACTCGCAAAACAACAATTTTATTCAAGCTTGCCCTAATTTCCGAAAACGGATCAATAAAGCTAAACACTGATCATTCACTCTTGTACACGTAATGGTAACGACAGTGTGTCTAATTGGTATAATTTAATTAAAACAAAGCACCTTTTGACAAAGAAATAATGTAAATTCTTTGTATTTTTTGAATCGGAGAAAAATCACTATTTTCCAATTTTGACAGCTTGTAGCACGTTTCTTTACACGTAGATTGACGTAGATCTCTGTCAAAATAAACTTTTTGCCAAAATGACTACGTGTAACTGAACGTTCACCTTAGTTTTTTTATGTTCGATTAACGATACTTTTATCGATTATAACCACTTGCACAACACTACGTGCGTGACCTAATCTGTGTCTGTGGATTTGACGTTTTGACATTGACGTTTTTTCGGGCAACCTGTTTGTTGTTCTCATTTTCTGCTAAATGGTATTTTCGTTAATTTATGTAGAATTTGATTCGTAAATTATATCAGTAGCTGCTAGTGCAGGAGTGTCGTTTTCTCCAGAAGTGCATTTAAAACTACCACGATTACCTCCAAAATGCAGAGCGTGAGCGCCCCTGGAGGGCAGGCTCCGCCAGTCAATAGCACAATTTCCACAATCCTGAATATGCGGGAAAAGGAGAAGTACGTTGAAGAATTCGACTTCCCCTTCTGCGACGAGTCTTCTAAATACGAAAAAGTCGCCAAGATCGGCCAAGGAACCTTCGGAGAAGTGTTTAAAGCCCGCGCTCGGAACAGCAGTAAAAAATTCGTGGCCATGAAGAAAGTTCTTATGGATAACGAAAAGGAGGGATTTCCTATCACCGCATTGCGAGAAATAAGGATATTACAGCGTCTCAAACACGAGAATGTTGTGAATTTGATCGAAATATGTCGGACTAAAGCTACACTTCACAATAAATATAGGTCAACTTTCTACTTAGTTTTCGATTTTTGTGAACACGATTTGGCCGGTTTATTGTCGAATGTAAACGTCAAATTCAGTCTTGGAGAGATCAAGAAGGTTATGCAGCAGTTACTAAATGGATTATACTACATTCATAGTAATAAAATACTGCATAGAGACATGAAAGCAGCTAATGTCCTAATAACTAAGAACGGCATTTTGAAACTGGCTGATTTCGGTTTGGCGAGAGCAATTAGTGTAGCGAAGTCGGGACAAGCGAACAAATACACAAATAGAGTGGTGACGCTGTGGTACAGGCCTCCGGAATTGTTGTTGGGTAAGTTGTTTGTCATATGTGTTTTGTTTGTTCATAAACATTATAATAGAATACTATATCTATATTTGACGTCTGGTGTATTGGTTCGCGCTCTGGACTACAATGCCTGGCGGTTGCGAGTTCGAATCCTGCGAGGGGCAAATGTTAGTGTGATGAGCACGAGCCTTTGCGCCTAAGTCATGGATGTTTATAAAAGTATTTAAGTATGTTTATCCGTTATCTAGTCGCCATAGTACAAGCTGTGCTTAGTTTGGGGCTAGATAATTGGTGTGATTGTGGAAACAATTTATTTATTTATTATTTATATTATAATGAATCTAAAATATGGATGAGAAGGTGTTGCTGAAGATGGGCACAGTTGTAGGAATTGGGCGTATATGTATACTTTGGTGCCTATAACTTAATACTTTTAATTATTGCATCCATCATCATCATCATTTCAGCCACAGGACGTCCACTGCTGAACAAAAGCCTCCCTCAGTGACTTTTTTTTTAATTTTGGTGTTCTGTGATCAGTCATTATGACTTTTAGCTGATTTGTTGTCAGATGTTTGGCGCTTCCAAGCTGCTTCCAAAATGAAACTTAATCAATTAAAACTGTAAGACATCATGACTCTTATGCCTAGCAGTAAATATAAATATTGTAACTTCAAATATAGATAAATAAAGCTATATTATTACTGACTGACTATTCAAATATTATATTCATAGTTCTGCTGTTATTTTTCACTTATGATGAGATGACAAGCGCAAATATGGTGGGGATGGTAATAAAGTCGGTGGTACAAAGAAATAAATCTTTTAAACATACCATGTGGTAAAATTTCATGCGCTTTGTTACTTACTTGGCCATTATAAAATATTATGAGTGAAAAAATGAGTGAGTTAAATATGACCATTATCCGATAATTATCAATGCTGGATAATTATCGGATAATTGTCATGATAATTATCAAAGAAAATCATTATTTTGAAAATTAACAACCCTGGAATACTCTGTTACTATTCCTTGGATTTCTTTTCATTAATTTGAGTTGACAGAAAATAGTTCGTTATTTTGTTAATGCTAATTTTCAGGGTCATTTATTAATTAATTATGTCCTTAATCATACCAAAGTCATTTTACTTAATTAATCCTTTGAATGCAATTAGTTAAAAGTTAATCTTTCTAATGTGTTCTTTATTTAATTGACTATTATTATTCATCATTAAATAATTTATGATCTTATTCACCAATACATATCACACAATGGCATTGATTACATACATAAAAATAATAATTAATTTGCAACATTATTTTTTACATTAGAAATTGATTTCCTGTGTCCCAAGCATGAGAAAAAATTATCAGGAAAAATCAGTTATCAGACTAATTTAGTTCTTAAATATATTGTTACTAACACATAACTGTATGGATCTTGCTAGTGGATCTGAAATAAACATTTTATTATTATTATTATGAAAAGTTATTTCGTTTCTGATAAGTGACACTTTTAACTATAGGTATGGGTACCAAACTGTTATGTTCATTTCTCTCCGCAAGGTGACCGTAACTATGGCCCACCTGTGGACATGTGGGGTGCCGGCTGCATCATGGCGGAGATGTGGACTCGGTCACCCATCATGCAGGTTTGTTAATCATCAGTAAATATTTTAAGTAATTAATAATTGGAAGTTAGAACTTATTCTTAATAAAGCTCGAACCAAACTACGGAAAGAAAACCATATTATTTGAGGGAGTTTCAATTATATAATAAATTACCTAACAATATTAAAGAATCCGAAAGCATCAACATGTTCAAAGCTAAAATGAAAAAATACATATACACATTATTATAATTTTACCTCACCAAATTAGGATTATATATTGTGTATGACCTATCTTTGTTTGAGTCTTTATTTTGCCTGTACGTAGGCAGCCCCAGGGGTATAAAACATTAATTAATTAGTATTATAAGTTTAATCTCATTGTAAATTAACTGTATGTTTTTATGAGAATAAATGTCTTTAAACCTAAGTTGAGCGCTGGGTGAAATATGCGGAGAACAACATTACAATTACGTGAACAATTTAATTTATTTATTTAACCATATCATTACATTACAAATTTACAATTGCCATTATAATGTTGTCACATAATAAATCGATTACAGAATTTATTACAAAAACCTGAAAATTATATGAAACAAATTAAAAATTCATGTCAATTGAAATTTTAATTAATTATGTTTTCAAGTCACAAAATGAACATTTCATATATTAACACCAATTAATTTTATTAGCTTTAATTTAGCTCTTTTACACCTTCTTTGGCATGATAACGACTTATAAATCGATTACCGGCTGCACACACGAAAAAATGACACGTTCCGCGTGCAAGCGAGAGCGCGGAACAAGCGAAAGAGGCACGATCGGCCTAAGCGTTCGGCTTGTGACGCATCTATCTCTCTTCAACGACATCGACCGATGCGTCCGAGTAGCATCAATGTTTTCTTATGGACCTTATCACGTAAAATTAACGTTTGAAACCGACTCTTAGACAACCAATTTTTTTACTATACTTCTCCCCAGGGCCCCAAATGTATAGTAGTGCCAAATAAACATTACATATACTTTATTTACCACATCCCCAGGGCCCCACGGAGCAGCAACAGCTCATCCTGATCTCACAGCTGTGTGGCTCGTGCACTCCGGACGTTTGGCCCGGCGTCGAAAGCTTAGACCTGTACAACAAGATGGAGCTGCCTAAGGGACAGAAACGGAAGGTTAAGGTAGGGATACTTTTTTTTATATTTTACAAATAGGGCCCCAGGCGTTATGCGGACGGAGACGATAGGACAATGTGCCGTTACCTTGATACAGGATCCTCGGGGCCCCTGTATTAATCAAGGGCCACTGTTTCTTTTATTTCTTTGTTTGTACAACAAGATGGAGCCGCCTAACTAAGGGACAGCAGAGAGAGAGAGGTCAAGGTGAGGATACTGTTTACTGTCTGTTGTTGAATGAAATGACCCGTCTGAAAAGAAGTACTGGGGACGGACAGAAACCTTTAGAATGTTTATAAAAAACTACAGGCTCTTTGAATACCGTTTTATTCAATCCCACTTGACAGACCAAAACATAAACATATCCAAAAATATAATTAAAAGGTATAAAAAACATAGACAATTATAAAAAAGAGGCCGATCCAGATATTGGTAGCCAACATCCCACCCTCCTGTGGCGAAGCCACACTACTCTACGGTCACCGATAACTGAACCAGCTCGTCGAAGACTGCCTCCAGCTGTGGATACCTCTGCTACGCGGATGATGCCATCGCGTCCAGGAAAAACTTTGGTAACTCGGCCACGAGGCCAAGTTCCTCTAGGCATTGCTGGGTCCACAACTAGAACCAGATCTCCGACGGCCACTGAACGTTGTGATCTGGTGGATGACCCCCGGGGTAGAAGTGACGGCAAGTACTCCTTAACCCACCGACTCCAGAACATGTCGGCTAGGCGCTGAGATTTACGCCAATCGCTTCGGCTCAGGAGATCTCCATCATCTACGTTCAATGGGACAGGATGAAATGAAGATGTTGTGCCTAAGATGAAGTGAAATGGGGTGAGAGCTTCAGGGCAATCCGGGTCCACGGGGAGGCTGGTTAGAGGACGGCTGTTTATGATAGTCTCAGCTTCGAATAGAGCTGTGAATAGGAGCTCCTCCTTTGGAGTGCGATCGCGGAGCATGGCAGCTAGCGCAGTCTTAACTGTGCGGACCAGTCTCTCCCAAACTCCAGACATGTGAGGTGCCGCAGGCGGGTGAAATAACCATGTAATCCCACTACGAAACGAACGAACGAAAGACCTCTGTGAGACGGTGTTATTTGCAGATGATACTTCATTGATTTATAAAATCAAGAGAGGTAAAGACTCATTTGACGATGTAAATAATGCACTCTCGCAAGTACTGCATTGGTTCACCACCAATAATCTTATGCTCAATGCAAATAAAACAAAGTGCATCAAATTCACAATGCCCAACGTAAAACTTGTCTCGACACATATAACTCTAAAAGATGAACAACTTAATACATCTAGTTCCACTACATTTTTAGGAATCACTTTAGATTCCCGTTTGCAATGGGGTGCGCATATCGAGACTCTGTCGGGAAGACTTAGCTCTGCTGCTTATGCCGTGAGAAAGATAAGACAACTGACTGATGTTGAAACGGCAAGATTGGTGTATTTTAGCTATTTTCATAGTATAATGTCATATGGAATATTGTTATGGGGCTCAGCAGCAGACATTGAATCTATATTTGTACTGCAAAAGAGAGCTGTACGGGCAATTTACGGCCTTGGACCCCGAGAATCCTTAAAAGAACTGTTTAAAGAAATTAATATACTAACAGTAGCATCCCAATTTATTTATGAAAATATAATGTATATCCGCAAAAACCTGTCCTTATTCCTTAAGAAAAGTGACATTCATAATCTTAACACCCGAAATAAGAATAAACTTGCCGTTCCCAATTTCAGACTGCATAAAGTGGGTAATTCGTTTATGGGAAAATGTATTCGCTTTTTTAATAAATTACCAGCGTCTATTGTAGAACTGCCCCTGTTAAAATTTAAATCGCATATTAAAACAACTTTAATGAAAAAAGGATATTATACTGTAAATGATTATATAAATGATAAAAATATTTGGAAATAAATACTGCCCTGCTCGCACAGGTACATTTATCTTGTAATGTAAACTATATACTATTTAAAAAGAGGCTGACAATAGTGACCGAGTTTCTTGCGCTACTTCTTCTCGGCGCTAGCCCAAAATTGTCCCGAAGTAGTGGTAGGGAAAAAAATATTGGGACGTGTAAAAGCGCTTAGTTTAAGCCTATTTACAGAAATAAATTGGTTTTACTATTAGCTCCAGCCTCTGCCATGGCCTTTAAAATAAATAAATTAATTAATTAATCTTTATTCAGGCAAATTACACCCGTACATTGACAAATCACAATATAAATTAAATTTCAGTCAAAATGTTGTTAGCGCCGGGAAATGCAGTGCCGTTGTCGGAAAACATCTTGGACGGGGTGCCACGGCTAGCAATAAATCGTTTGAGTGCCATGAGTGCACTGTCGGCGGATAAACTTGCCACAATTTCCAAATGAATTGCTCTTGAGGTTAAGCATGTGAACGATGCAATCCAAAGTTTCTCGCACTTACCCTTACAGGGAATGCAGGATCCGCCATGCGCGGCACCATCTGTTGTTTCTGTTAACCCTGATGAAACGCAATTTCAACCCGCCGTAAGCGATTTTTCTACAGAGGCCAACCCTTCTGTTGGTTCCTCAAAGAACGTAAGTTCGGTGGTTGCGCGACGCCTTGCGGCAGAGGCACGACACGCCGCTGCAGTACTCCAGATTGAGGAAGAAAGGGAATCGCGACTATCACAGCTTCGGCTGGAAGCTCAAAACCGCGCCCTTGCCGTGGAACTAGCGGGCATTGAATCAGACTCCGTCAATAAATCACTCACTCGAAATTCCGTCCTTCTTTGGGTTCACAGTTTGCCTGCTAATGCAGACGCTCCACCGATGGCAGAAGTATCTGCACCATCCCGGCCGCCAGTACCAAAGGCAGTGGATCGGCGAGCCAAACCTAAAACCGTAGCAGGGGGCCTAGCGCGAAAGTGTAACTTTCGTTCGGTCGTATACACCTAACAAATTAAAATGGCCAGTCTCATGTGTCAATCCTTTGATAAAATATGACCAACTCAATCTAGCCGTGTAAAAAACCCGACTGTTTTCAATTGTTCATAAATTGTCAAACCTTTGATGCGGGGGAATGGATGTTTTAAATTTGATTGGTTAATACGACCGGCCGAACGATACACTTTCGCGCTAGGCCCCCTGGTCCTTCTATCTCGACAGTTTCTGTACCTGATTCGAAACCTGCACCTATCCCTGAACCTGCACCTTCAGATTCAGATTCATTTATTGCCAGTCACAAGTTGGGTATGGTGTTACAAAGTATATAGACAGTACAAGTGACCTATGAAATTAAATTTCGCTATGAAAGACGCTCAAGGTTACTATACGATTCCGAACCCTGCACCTCTGTCGTCTCACCACTTTTATAATGACATTAAAGAAATGGCTCAAGCCATTGCTTGTATCGGCCATTAGCCAAGGCCCGAGTTTGAGATCCTGGACCTGTACAAATATTTATGTCCTTTTATTTAAGAGTTATTTTGTCAACAGGAAAGGCTAAAGCACTACGTTAAGGACCCCTACGGCTGTGACTTATTGGACAAATTACTCCAGTTGGACCCGGCGAAGAGGTAATATTTGTCTTCATTAACCTGTCTTTAAATAGATAAACTGGAGAACGACAGCGACTTAAAGCGCGAAAACTAAATAAATAAATAGAACTTTAAATCACCTATACATAATCAGCTGTTCCATTCATTTTGGTCGAATCAATATTGATATTTTGTATGAAACAGCTGGTTTTATTGCAGTTAGAGAGTTAGTCCAATAGAAAGAGTTGTTCGTTTGTATCACGGAAGTCTTCTCAGAAGGTTAGAATAGTGCTAAAAAAATCAACCTGTATTTATTTATATAGTAATAAAGTGTCGATTGTTCACAATGATCAAAATATATTCTAAGTCGTTGTGTTTGTGTAGCTTTCTAAAACATAATCATCATTATTAGCCCTACTACAAAAAGATAGACTAGGGTTGAACACTGATCTAAAATTTGTCAACCAATTTGAAATGTTGACACATCAGATATTCGAGAAATTATTAACAAACATTTCAAATTGGTTGACTAATCTTTAGACAAGAGTTTCATCATTTCAGCCACAGGACGTCCACTGCTGAACATAGGCCTCCCCCAGTGACTTCCAGCTTGTCCGGTTCGCGCGACATGCATCCAGCGGCTTCCTGCAACCTTTACCAGATCGTCAGCTTACCTTGTGGGTGGACCCGTGTTTAACACTAGTGTGTCTTTTTGTAATAAGGCCATAAATGTCCACTGTTGTACAGTCAACAGCACGTCGACCTACCCAAAAAGTTAAAAGTTACAGATTTTCAACTGTAAGTCTGATATGTAGAGTTAATTTTCAATTGAGAAAATTTGTCGATTTGGGGCAGGTCGAGAAGCTGTTGTCTGTACATTGGCCTCAATCATATAATCCCACTGTGCACTAGTAGTCCTGCGCTGCTTGCATCTAGGCCGCGACTTTAGGTAGTCAGTCTAACGAGTAGGTGGCCTGCCTGCGTTTTCCAGTTCATATTCTCCTAACCTTTCTTCCCCAATGGTTCGAAAAGCATCTCGAATCCATTTATTTTTAGGGTTCAGAATCCAAAGGGTAAAACGGGACCCTATTACTAAGACTCCGCTGTCCGTCTATCTGTACGTCTGTCGCCAGGCTGTATCTTATAAATCGTGTATGTATTTCTGTTGCCGCTATAACAACAAATACTAAAAACCAGATAAATATTTAAGGGGGCTCCCATACAACAAGCGTGATTTTTTTTGTTCGTTTTTATAGATAATGGTGCGGAACCCTTCGTTCGCGAGTCCGACTCGCACTTGGCCGGTTTTTTACTTAGTTTGTGGGTCGTAACAGTCTGATGGTCGTGCCCTCTTTGCGTTTTCTTTCCAACAGTTTGAGAAGCACTACATTCGCGTTGTATTTCCAGGTACGACGCCGACACAGCGTTGAACCACGACTTCTTCTGGACGGATCCGATGCCGTGCGACCTGGCCAGCATGCTGGCGCAGCACACGCAGAGCATGTTCGAGTACTTGGCGCCGCCCAGACGGCCAGGTAATAAAATTATAATACTTAATAGTAAGACCTATGAGAACTTGGCGCCGCCCAGACGGCCAGGTAATGTGATAGTTATACTTAATAGTAAGACCTATGAGAACTTGGCGCCGCCCAGACGGTCAGGTAATGTGATAGTTATACTTAAACGTAAGACCTATAGAACTTGGCGCCGCCCAAACGGTCAGGTAATGTGATAGTTATACTTAATAGTAAGACCTATGAGAACTTGGCGCCGCCCAGACGGCCAGGTAATAAAATTATAATACTTAATAGTAAGACCTATGAGAACTTGGCGCCGCCCAGACGGCCAGGTAATGTGATAGTTATACTTAATAGTAAGACCTATGAGAACTTGGCGCCGCCCAGACGGTCAGGTAATGTGATAGTTATACTTAATAGTAAGACCTATGAGAACTTGGCGCCGCCCAGACGGCCAGGTAATGTGATAGTTATACTTAATAGTAAGACCTATGAGAACTTGGCGCCGCCCAGACGGCCAGGTAATGTGATAGTTGTACTTAATAGTAAGACCTATGAGAACTTGGCGCCGCCCAGATGGCCAGGTAATGTGATAGTTATACTTAATAGTAAGGACCTATGAGAACTTGGCGCCGCCCAGACGGCCAGGTAATAAAATAATAATACATAATAGTAAGACCTATGAGAACTTGGCGCCGCCCAGACGGCCAGGTAATAAAATAAAATAACTTTGAAGTAAGACCTAAGAGAAATTGGCGTGCTGTTTGTCGTGTGTCGCTGAGCCAACGAAGTAAGCAAGCAATATGATCCAAACAACATCCACCAATGGATTTACTTATCACTAGCAGCCCGTCCCGGCTTCGCACGGGGTAGACAATTATCGCTAATAGTTTCGGCAGCGCATTCGACGAAAGACATTTTAAGACTCATTTTTCTACACCTTCGGTTACATTGTTCAAATTTTACCAAGGATCCCTAATTTTTTTCAAAATAAAATGTATCCTATGTCAAATTGGAAGAATGTAGCATTCTATTGGTGAAAGAATTTTTTAAATCGGCCCAGTACTTTTTGAGCCTATTCATTACAAACATACAAAAATAGGTAAAATCTTTCCTCTTTATAATATTAGTATAGATTACTATCCGATGTTTTAAAATATTCGACCCAAACCATAGAAGAAACTATGCTGGCTTACGCACTGGCACTAGTATCCTTTTTTTCAAACTCAAACTTGAAACACAGGTACAAAATGTTGACAAAAATTGAAATGGAGCAGATCATCTGTGTCCCGCCGTATTGGCATACAACAATACATTTTATATGAAGTGTCATAAATCACGGGTCACTATTAATAAATCTGACTGTACTATGCATCACTTTTAAATAGTGCGATCTGTCAGGAAATCACTAATTCTATAGTAACATTTATCTGTTACAAAATCATGAAGTTTTCTTTTGAAAATTATTAGATCATCGGTATATCGAATGAGAGGTGGAGCAGGAAGGTTCTCGAATGGAGACCACGCTTAGGCAAACGTAGTGTAGGACGCCCCCCGGCTAGATGGACCGATGACCTGAAGAAGGCAGCTGGCAGCGACTGGATGCAAAGGGCGGGAGATCGTGCGCTGTGGCGCTCCTTGGGGGACGCCTATGTCCAGCAGTGGACTGCAACAGGCTGATATGATGATGATATCGAATGAACTCGGGAATTTTATTAATTATGTGTGGCGCGTTGCAAAATATACTTTGTCTGAACAAGGCTGGCCTACTGGCTATTGCACATAACTCAAACAAATTTAAGTTGCTTTAACAAAGACTGCACTCTCGTAGATGAACGAACATGGCACGGTCAAAATTTTCAGTTTAAGAAATATTGTTAGAATAGAATAGAATATTATAATAGAATATATAATATTTTTTCAAGTGTTATTTATCTTGAATTAAACCTTGCATGGAATTGCTAAAAACAAAAATTTACAATGTTTAAGCATTTCTGATCTTAACCAATAGTCAAATATTTGTAAAAATATTTCTATCGGGTGTTGGACGGTAGTATACTACTCAGCTATACATATAGCTACAACACTGATCAGAGATACGCTGGCTTCGACAGCGAGAAGAAACACTTAAGAAATTTCGACGTGTCACGTGACGTCCTCGGTAGCTTAGTTGGTAAAGCACTCGCCCGGCATGCGATGGGACGTGGGTTCGAGTCCCACCTGAGGTCGATGATTTTTTTCAAGTGTTATTTATCTTTAGAATAGAATAGTATTTATTTTATTATTGGTCTGCAAGAGTCTCTTTTTTATATTATACATTGCTCGTATGCACCTTCAGTAGCTCAGTAAGATGAGTAGTCAACCGGAATGTCCTGGTTTCGAATTCCACCAGAGGCAGTTCGAAAAATAAAACTAGTGAAATGAAATCGACGCCTATCTGCTGAACATAATGACTTCATGATACAGAGTAATGTGTGTGATGTTGTCCAGTATAAATAATTAATTAATTATCTTTTCAGGACACCTAAGACATCATCATCATGTAGCTGGAGCCCAACCCAAGCCCGCTCAACCAGTTCAGGACTCAGGGTACCAGGACAGGGTGTTCTAACGCCGCCGAAGGTAGGGCCCCGTCCCCGATGGGGCCCCGGGGCCCAGCAAGCCCGGGTACAAGGATAGACCGTCGGGTTCCCGTCAGATGTTTGTTCCGGATTCTGGGTATCAATATAGGATCTTTTAGCTTAGTTACATTGGGGCCCTTTTTGAAGGGGGGCCCCTTGAAGGGGGAAAACTGGATATCGGGATAGGTACTTTTAGCTTAGTTACATTGGGGCCCCAAAACACATGGGGCACATAAAATATAGAACAGAAATACGGACCATGTTTCTTCAATATCTGTTAGTGATTTTTCAGTTACATTTAATAAAAAATGAGATTTATTATAAATTATGAACTACCCCATATAACATTATGGTTAAGCAAAATAAAGAATTATATTGACAATTAAAGGGCCTCAAGTCTCATAATTTAAAAGTGACATAATTGAATATCAACTGGATCTTATTGTGATTGTTTGAAACAATTGGTATTAATCTAAGTATCAAATTAGTAGCAGAATACCAATAGTGTCAAAAATTACAGTTAACTCGGGCCGAGACTAAACAGTACAGATTTATTTGCTTATAGCGGTTTTTTTGTCCAACAAAATAAATGAAATTTCTACTCTATAGGTTAAGTGCTCCATGCTCATTCATAATAGCGTCTCTTAGCAAACTTATATGTATTATGCTGCAGTAAGTAGAACGGGGGCCCCTGTGATTGCTGGGGCCCTGTTTCGTACCTGCATAAGACTGGGTATCAAGATAACGCTTCATATAACATAGCTGTGTGGCCCTAATACAATGTACAAGTTAACGCATCATTCTAGGGATCCTGAAGGACAACTACAAAAATATTTCGCTCGTGTAGACGTATTAACCAAATAAACAACAATTTGCTTGTACAACTTTGACAATATATGGACATTTTAAACTAGCAAAAACACCACCGATTTAAATTGTTCATAAATCGTCAAAGATTTGAGATAGGTAGTCGGATGGTAATTTTCATTTACTATGTTCAAACGTTTAAACGAAGGAAACACTTTTGCAGTAGGCGTTCAGGGCCCCATGATAAATATGTTCAGGAGGCCTAATACGAAAGCGTATCGTATTATCCTTACTTATAATATCAAAGGTTTGATAATTTACTTATAATATCAAAGGTTTGACAATTTATGAACAATTGAAAACACTCTGATTTTTTACACGGCTAGGTTGAGTTGGTCATATTTTATTAAAGGATTGACACATGAGACCGGTTATTTTGATTCGTTAGGTTTATACGTCCGAACGAAAGAAGCATTTTCGTGCTAGACCTCCTGGTTTAAACCTACTTAGACATGATATTCCAACCACTGTGAGCGCTCTTCGTCATAATGGAAAAGTCGGAGTTGTAACGCCGCTGAAGGTAAACCTTAAGGCTCGGTCTATACGCTGCCGGAATCCGTAAGCATCCGCAAGAATCCGTTCAAAAAACGACCTTATTGCTTAAGCGATGGATTGAATCCGCGTTAACACGGTCCGGTTTCCGGCTGGGTATAGACCGAGCCTAAATCAACGATAGTGGGGCCCCTGGGCCCCAACAAGCCTCTCTTTTAGGGACCCCCTGGCTTCTAACTAAAGTATTTAAACTCGTGGATCGCAAAGCAATTGATGGCTGAGTTAAATATAATTGTTCAATCCTTAAACACACTGCCAAATGTTATCTATACGGAATTTGCACATGGCTACGTATTTTTTTTAGGTTTCGAATGTGTTTATACTTCTAATATCGTCAGCGTCTCTTGGTTTTTGTTTACAGAAAAGTTGTAGTTGACGATATAATATATGGCTGTCTTTAACTCAAGTCTGTTCATCAAATATTTTTACGAAAATAACAGTGTATATGAATGATTAACTTACCTATTATAGTAAAAAGATTTTTGTATTAAATTATCAGTAATTTCTTTCGTTCGAATAAAGAAGTAGCTTCGATAAAAAGCGCATTATTATAAAAAGATGACTTGTTTCTTATTTATGCTAAATGCTTTCAAACTTTATAATTAATTCTGCGCGCGCGACTGGCCGTAGGTAGTTTTAGTTTTAAGTGATAAAAATGATTCTGTATATTTCATGTAAATAAACAATTTGAATTTGTATAAGTATTCTTTATTTGTCAAACGTACGGACAACAGCACGTCGACCTACCACAAAATGTCAAATTTTCTCATTTGAAAATGAACTCTATATGTCAGGCTTAAAGTTGAAAATCTATTGGAGAATTTTTGACTTTTGGGGTAGGTCGACGTGCTGTTGACTGTACATACCTACTCTAAAATGCGTAAAATGTAGCAAGCTTAGGTAAATAAATAAATATTGAACAACATCACATACATTGCTCTGATCCTAAGGTAAGTAGCTAAGGCACTTGTGTTATAGAAATCAGAAACAACGACGATACTAACACCCAGACCCGAGACAATATAGAAAAGTTCGTTTTCTACATTAATCCGACCGTGGATCGAACCCGGAACCTCAGAGATGGCGATGCCATTTAATTTCTGGCGTGCTCGCCTCTCGGCTACGGAGGTCGTCAGGTGGCAGTGGGCTGGCCACCGATGAAAGGTGGAGTAAACGGGTTCTCGAGTGGAGACCACGCCGTGGCGAACGTAGTGTAGGACGCCCCCCAGCTCGATGGACCGACGACCTTAGGAAGATGGCTGGATGAAAAAAGCAGGAGATCGTGCTCTCAACAAAATTCCAGAGTCAATTCGTAACACTGATAAACTAAGTTGTTTTAAACGAAAACTTTACGATTTTATTACAAAGAAGTGTTATTATACAACAAATGATTTTTTGACTGATCGAAATTTGTAAACCACGTGCAGTCTGATTTATTAATGAAAATTGAATGTATTTAGTATTGTGTAAATTATATTTTGTAGCATTAACTGACATTGTATGCCCGAGTGGCGGAACACAGCTGATCTGTAATATCTTATTTATTCTATGACCTATATCTACCTGTGATTCACAATAAAGATATTTTGAATTTTTTTGGCGCTCTCTGAGGAAGGCTTACGTCCAGCAGTGGACTACAATAGGCTGAATAGATAGATTCGTAATCTTGAGAAACTTGGGCTGTGATTGCAAGTGGAATAATAAGTCGACAGACGCGGAGCAGTAATTATTGTCTCGTCCATTAGTCACGTCACGTGAGGTTCGAAAGAGGGGGAAGGTGTTCGGAAAAATCCCGAAATATCACTAGGGGTAGGGGGTTGTAATGAAATATCACGTGTATTTATGTTGTGTTTGAATGCGCGACTTCTAAACCGAACAGCGCGGCAGCGGTTGCTTTTAACAAAAACAATACTCGTGATTTATATCATTAAGAGATGATATAGCGATTTATCGACACCTAACTGTAAAAATATGAACTTTTATCAAAACAGCGAGTTTTATTGGTCATGCTAGGGGGGCTGATCTGAAATCTTTAATGTGATAAGATAGGGCTACTACCTCAAGCTTTGTGGGGCTCACATATACGGGCTTAAACTGAGAACCTCCTTTTTTAAGTCGGTTAAAAACCGCAGGTGTGCGTCTTGTTGAAGATAAATAACACTTGGAAAAAAACCACCGACCTCAGGTGGGACGATTACTTTTTTCAAGTGTTATTTATCTTCAATGGGGAGGAACACGCAAAGCTTTTTGTAGATGGCGCGATCGTCGCTTGTACCCTGTTGACTGCTAGCATGTCTGGTCAACGCTATATATCGTAGGATTAGTACATATTAAAAACGAATAGGTGTCACTTCAAGGCTCATTAGGATTGGGCTTGATATCAATGAACTATAACCCTTGATAAAAACGTTATCAAAACACTTTTTTAACACTTTTGTTTTTTTATAAATGAAATTTTAATAGAATTTTTACATTTATTTCAAAACAAATCATTTTAACTAAAATTTAAAACCATTTCGGTATAATGCCATCTACCGATTTTAACTTAAACTATCTTTTATGTAAACGCAACGTCAGCTATTAGATTGAAAAGAACTAAACACGGCATTTGTGTTGATTATAGAGGTAATATGCATTTCGTATTATTTTATCAAATAATTTGAAAAAATAAATAAAGGAAAACCAAATTTTAAAATGTAAGTATATTTTTTAAATGAGTAATTATATACTCTCTGGTAATTAACGGTCAAAAGCAAGAAGCTTCAAAATAATGTAGCTTTTCGACAACTGTCAAATATTTGTTTGTAGGGCTACCAGTGTGAGTATTGTAGTTTTATAATATGGGGATGTGTTTTAATATTTGGGAAGTGATTTTAAAAATCAATTTTAAGGAGAAAAATATGGATTACTAATGTTTAGCCAAAAACGTTTCCCAAAATATCACAACCCAACTATTTTATACAAATTTTCATTTGGCAAAAAAACATTTGTCAAAACAACTCATTGCGATTTTTTAGTTAGCAAATCTTTTTTTGGGATATTATTGTTTAACAAATAATTGTTTGTCATGTTTCATTTAATCAAATGTTTAATTTTGCATAACTTTCTCTTTGCAAAATATTGCATGGCATACGATTTACAAGCTTACTCTCTAACTTAGAAAATATCATGCTGCATCGACGTTTGTTTTACATAAAGTAAAAAAATAGTTAAAATGGCTAAAATGGCTTGCGATTTTTCTTTGATCCCAAAAGCAATAATTTTTGGAATAAATTCTTAAGGTTAATCTAAAAAAAGACAATTTGGTAACCCTGTTCCAATTTTTTTTATCAACTTTGATAAACAATGAATTTTATTTAAGGGCATTTGTGTGTCACGCACGTCCAAAGGTCACGTCTAAATGACGTAAATATGTCATAAACGGTCGTTTCAAGCTATAACCTAATTAGTAATTTCGTTATGTATTGTCAAGTATCGATGCCCAAAGTGCTAAGAATTCGGGCTAATATTCCATGGGCGCGACTTCGAATCTTAGTCGGTGACAATATTTTATCGAAATCCAGACTTGTATTAAAATAGTTTGATGAAAATTGTTTATTCACATTTAAAACCATTTTTAATAACTAAACTCCGTACTGAACTTTTGATTATTTTTTTTACATAATATTCACAAAATAAATAACAAATAGAAAATCCAGCTCGCCGTCATCAGTTTTCATAAAAATTAGGATCATACTCAGACGACCTCCGTAGCCGAGAGGCGAGCACGCCGGACTTTAAATGGCGCCGCCATCTCTGAGGTTCCGGTCGGGTCAATATAGAAAACGAACTTTTCTATATTGGCTCGGGTCTGGGTGTTGTGGTACCGTCGTTGTTTCTGATTTATATAACACAAGTGCTTTAGCTACTTACCTAAGGATCAGAGCAATGTATGTGATGTTGTCCAATATTTATTTATTATTTATTTATTTACTCTAGGGAAATCAGCAACCGACTAAAATGAAGATAAAATATAGTACTTAATATCTTAAAAAAGTTATGGATGTGCACAAAAAGTTATTCAAGATAATATAACAACTTGAAAAAAAAAAGACCGCATCATGATGTGGGATCCGAACCCATACCTCATAGAAACTACGAGCGAGTGCCTTTTCAACTAATACGTGTTAGGTTTGGAAAATGGTCCGGAAACTATATGCGAAAAATCACAAACTTTAGTATTCTTGAAACCTCAATAGTCAGCGGGCTCGGCCTATAAGCTACGAGGACGTTAGAACGATTTTCGAAATTTGTCAAGTGTTAGTTTATATTTTTTGACAGAGTGTGCAAACAATTGTAAACCTTATGGTGGTTTGGCATTCTATGACGGACCAAAACAGAAAATAATGTAAATTAATGTTCTATTTTGACGTAATATAATTGTTTCTCTATGGTTCTATGAATTATGGGCATGGTTATCCATCATTGCGCAGATAGTGCCATCTAGTCAGAGAGGGAAACAAACGATGGCGTAGTTATATTTTAGTTCCATTTACTCACCACCTTCGCTGTCTTTCGCGCGAGTTAAGGTGGAAATTTTCAAAGTACCGAGACTGTTCCTCTGTTTTACGTAGTATTATTCTTTCTCTATGCTGCTAGTGTCAAGTGTGTATTTGCGATTTTTTCGCATATAAAGTTTTTTAGCTTTTAAAATGTATTCATTAATGTCTTTTTCTGAGCTTCAAAGCGGATTTCGTAAAAGGACCAGAAAAATTAACGGAAACGTTGTGATTTGATAGAGAGGTAAGCATTGAAAATATTGAAGGTTACATTCTATTTCCTGTGCATAATTCTGGTTAATTTGGACTATATCTGTTATTTCTTCTAGATTGGAGGCTTATGAGCGGAACCGAAACTTTGGCGCTGACTATAACATTACAGATGATGTTGCATATGCCTCTCTGGCGATAGAAAAATTCAAAGACATTGATGCCGATTTTCCACTTCCTAGCTTAGGGAAACATGAAATACATCTTTATTTAGAAAGGTATGAAGTATATTCAAATAATTTCCTGATATTTATTCAATACACTTTTTAAATAATAAGTATTCATCATCTGATGCTTTTTGTTTCACAGATACAACAGCAAGGAACAAAAAGTTGTGTATGAAGCATGTCATCTCCTAACTGTCCACCTCTACTCTGCTGGTGATATCACATACATGAAAGGATAATGTAAAGCAAGGATGGAGAAAGTTAATTTTATACCATTGTGAGCGCTGCGGATAGTGGCATGTATGCATGATGTAAACATGTATCTCTTATTCAATACCAGAGGTCATGAAAGTTCTCCAGATTATGGGAAGTGTATTTAGGATATGTGGTGGACAAGCGTGGATTGGATTGTGAATTTCTAAGTAGTCTTGATAAACTTCTAAGCAAAGATACAATAATTAAATTCAGCACCCATATAAAGCTAAAAAAAGCTTGATATATGGAATAACTGTGCCTTAGTTAAGTATTAGTGTTAGAGAGTTGTCCTTTAAACAGAAAATTCCTTACTACACACAAACACATAGATATTTATTTTGTACTGGTAGGAAATTCTGCAATTTGATTGATGCATAGCATGTAGTCGTGATACTTTTTCTTTAGTAATAAGTATGATACTCACATTTGTGTAATGTAACTTTTTTTATAAGCATCATTATAAAGTAATGGTATATTTAAAGTTAGTAACATGTTTAAAGGTTATTTGAAAATAATAATGAAAAAACAGATATAACTTCCTAGACTTTTATTGGTTTTTTTTTAAAAATAGATTCCCTAAAATTGCAGCGCTTGAGAGTTTCTCAGTTCTTCATAATAGTGAGGCCTAGTAAGTAATTGAGATTTTCCTTTATGAAAAGGAGGTACCTGTTCTAACTATTACATTTCTTTCTGTCTCTTTTGTAAGTATGTATTATTGTTATTATGTTTTATTATATGTATTATTAAGTAGTAGTGGAGTCCTTCATAAATTCAAGAAGAAGACAGGGTAAAGCACTAACTAATATTTTCAATGTATTAGTATGTTTAAAACTGCTCCATGAAGCTTGTCATGATTTGGGCTTTTTAGGTTTCTGTACTTTTGTTTCAGTGCCAGTGAATTCACTAAACTGTTACCCGTTTAGTATATTATACTTTTTCCAAAATAGTCTTCTTCTATGAAATATGCTGTAATCGTGCAATTTTTAAACCGTAAAGCAGATTCCCACTGATTTTTGCGTTTATAATCCTTAGTGAATAAATGAACTACTTCAATTTTACAGTTTAAAGCACCACACTGTTGCATTGCGACTTTAATCCTCGAAAATATGGTAAACAAACAGAAATGATTGCAAACTTCCATACAATCTGACAGATGTTATGTCAGATCTAGGTACAAGACAATAAGCGCCCCTGGCGTGATAAAAAGTTAGTTTTTCTCCCCATTAAACCTTGCATGGAATTGCTAAAAACAAAAAATTTCAAATGTGCGTCTTGTGTTGTTGTTTGAGTTCATCCATGGTTAGGCTCGAAAACGCTGCCGGAATCCGTTAGAATCCGCAAGACCTTTAAAAAAACAACCTTATTGCTTAAGCGATGGATTGAATCCGCGTTAACCCGGTCCGATTTCCAGCTGGGTATAGACCGAGCCTTAAAGTGTAATAAGTAAAGTATGCACACGATCTAGAGAATCGAACTTTTGATAATGAGCTTAGTGAGTGAGCTATACGATGCAATGAAATTGGCATCACTATTATCTGTCAAAATTCACAATGTTTGTATTTCTTCTTCTTCTCTAAATGGCGACTTGTGTGTTTCACCGCAGTGTGTTTGTATTTTCTTCGGTCAAAAAAACCTGTCATCTTGCTTTTTTGTTTGTCCATCGGGTACCTACTTTTTTACGGTAGCTTAGGTATTCTGTCTTTTTTGTTCAAACTAGGTACAATGTACTTTGACGATAATATTATTAGTTTTTGTTAATTATTGTAAATTACAAAAGGGTGTAACACAGTTTAAGTAAGTAACTTTTTTTTATTATTTGTTTTACCAACAACAATAAAACTTACTTTTATACTTTTATTTGAGTTGTAAACTTAATGTACAGCAAATTATTAACACCTCAAACAATTTTAAGGTTTAACAACAAGCTTTCTTAAATAACATTTAACTACAAAAAGCTTGTACCAAAAGTTTTATTTACTAACTTTTCGTAATATAATTGATAACGTATTCAATTTCTTTACTCCGAACTCAAAAAAAGAAAAAGACTAACTTGTATTTGATCTTAGGTATTCCTTAAATTATCTTCTACAATGGAAGACACAGCCGTAATCAAAGAAGAGACACCTGACTCAGAGTTTGATGCGTTTACTGATGGCACCATAGTTCATAGGAAGTACCAGCTCAGGCGCAATAAACCGTAAGTGTTTAAATTTCAATAGTCAGTGCATACACACATACACACTATAATTTTAAAGGACATTTTATTTAAGTCCATTTAGTAACATTTTTACCCATACTATTTGTCACACATAATACAACCAAAAACCAATAAAACCAATATATTTCTGTAAATAGGCTTAAACTAAGCACTTTTATAAGTCCCAATATTTTTTTCCCTACCACTGCTTCGGTACAATTTTGTGCTAGCGCCGAGAAGAAGTAGCGCGAGGAACTCTGTCACTATTGTCAGCCTCTTTTTAAATAGTATATAGTTAACATTATAAGAAAAATGTAACTGTGCAAGAAGGGCAGTATTTATTTCCAAATATTTTTATCATTTATATAATCAGTTACAGTATAATATCCTTTTTTCATTAAAGTTGTTTAAAAATAGATGCTGGTAATTTATAACCAAATAAAGTTATAAATCACATCTAGATTGTTGTGTCCAAAAAAAAAAATGCCTTAAAAAGAATTTTGCCATGGGCATCTCTTAGTTTGCCCGGTCAAATTTCCATAACAATAACACACCATAGTATAAATTGTTATTAAATTGATTCAACAGATAATTTACACTGATAGTTAATTTGTGTAAGTATTAACTATTAACTTATATTACAGAAAAAAGAAAATAGAAGAACCTCCTGTAAAAAAGAGCCGAAAGAAACCAATTAAATATAAAGACGACGAAAATCACAACTGTCCAAAATGTATAAAGAGTTTCGATTCAAAAACTGGCCTTCTAAATCATCTCCGAATCCACGATGTAGTAAGAAAATTCACCTGTGCTCTCTGCAACGACGTTTTTGATACAAACGAAGAATTGATAAAACACAAAATCATTCATAAAGATGAGGACAGAGTTTTTCTATGCAAAATCTGCAAAGTAGCGTACACAGATCACTGTGACTTTTTAGTGCACGACATAAGTCACACAAAAAAGAAAACATACAAATGTCTAGAGTGTACAATGTATTATGAACCTGGCTATATAAAATTACACATCGAGACACATTTTGACCGAAGCATCAACTGTGATATATGCGGGAAGACTTATCAAGGACATAATCGCTTGAAATATCACATGAAAACGCATGATTCGTCTACACACGTACAGTGTGGGGAGTGCGGTCGGATCTTCAAAGAAAAAGCATTTTATAATTACCACATGGTATCGCACACCGGTGTAAAACCATTCCAGTGTCTATACTGTGGCATAGGCTTTGCTAGTAGTCAACAACGAAAAGTTCATATGAACAGAATACACACGAACGATCGTCCACACCAGTGCACTATGTGTGATGCTAAATTCAAAACAACCGGTGATTTGAAAGGCCATATGATCACACATGAGAGAGAAAAGAAGACCGAATGCGATGTATGTGGTAAAAAGTTTTTCCATAAACAGTCGCTTCAATTTCATCTACGATTGCATACCAAGGAAAACATGTATGAATGCCCTGATTGCGGTAAGAAATGTCAAACCCGTCAAGGTCTCAAAATGCATATGGTATACGTTCACATTGATTCTAAAGATTTCAAATGTGATTTGTGCGATTTATCCTTTAAAACTATCGGGGCTATCAGAAGGCATAATACGTCTAAGATGCATCAACGAGCTGAATATGGCAAAGTTAAGAAAAATTAAGATTGAGGCTGTTTGTCTGTCCGTCTGTGACAACCAATTTACTCCAAATCTACTGGAAAAATATAGTTCATTGCTTGTAGAATACAGGATAACCTATAAGAATTCTATAAATTGAAAATAAAGTGGCAAGGCGCACACATTTGACTTTGGCATTGTACGGAACCCTCTCCATGAGAGAACAACTCTTACTTGGCCGGTTTTTTTGTTAGAGTATGACCATAAGTGCAGTGCTGTATCACGCCTTTGAGGTTATTACTTTTGTTTTTTTTTATCTTATGTGCATAAGAAGTACTCAGTTCGCCGACGGCAATCTGCTCATGAAATGAGCGGTGGGGCAAAGAGTGGGGATCGCTTTGTGCATCTTACGAGACGATCATCGTATCAGGAGGCCTACTAAAAAGCGTTTCGTTCGTTTGAGACGTATTAACCTATCAAATTAAAATAACCACTCACTTATCAAAAACCTTTGATAATTTATAAACAATAAAAAACGGTCGGGTTTCTTAGTTCTAGTTTTGGTCATACTTTGGCAAAGGATTGATACAAGGTGATGGTAATGTTATTTATTAAGTTTATACGTCGGAAAGAACGATATGTCTTTTGTAATAAGCCTCTGGAGCAGAGACGCGTGTGCGCGGAGCTAACAACCAATCACAGCCCGTGGTGCAGGTGCGTCGCGCGACTAGCCAATCACATAATCGTAATGTTCTGCGCATCTTTCGCCCAGCGCTCAATATTGTTACCGCTAGTACCTCGATTATGATGTATGTAGCAAAAATTCGATGAATATGCTTTTTTTGGCTACTGTTAAAAACCACACCATCTATATTTAAATATTTTTCTTCGTTAAAGAATTTCTTGTTGATTAATGGAGAGTGCGGGGCGCGGTACTGGAGACGGACGTGTTTCGTTACGCTCTCAGTAAAAAATATATTTTAATAACAAAACTTTATTATTTTCCGATCCAAAGTTGTCAAAGTGTTAACAAACGCGCTAGGCATCGAGTGACATATTAAAATATATCTAAAGTGTCCAAATCAAACCTTAATAAACAATAAACAGCTGTGATTTGTGGAGTGACTGTGTGATAATTATTGTGCATTGTGGGTACTCCGGACATTGACCCCGACACCTGTTGCATTGGTTCACTGACCGGTTGGCCAAGACTTATCTAACAACTGTGTTTTTCGCCAGTGACGTGTGGTGTTACGTTGGCGCAGTGCACGAAACGCCTAGTACCTACAAGGAATAGTCCCATGAGCCGTGGTTCGAACCCAAGTGCAAGAGTACATTTTTTTTGTTTTTTTTTTTCGTTTTCTTTTTTTAAAGTTGAATTTTACATTTAATTTTGTTTTTTATTTTTTTTATTTCTGTTTTTTTTTATTAACATTGGAACATAACACAAAAAATGTCTCCAAAACATAATAAGCACTGTAGTGGCTGCCTTAAAAAGCTAGACAACAAAAGGTTTTTGGTGTGTAGTGTGTGTCGGGACAGCTACGATTTAGACTGTGCTGGTGTGCCGGAGCAGCGCTTCTGCACCTCGATGACGGGGGAGCTCAGGGCGGCATGGAGGTGCACCGCGTGTAAGTGCAAAGAGCCCAAGACAGACAATACGAACACGCCGGCCCGGGCTCAGCTCGAGCATGTGACGCTGCAGCGAGGTGCTAACGCGATTAGCCCCACGGAGCTCGACTGTTCCATGGCGGAGCTGGGCCGTGAGGACCTTAATGACACGGTCGAACTGTCGCAGATGCAGGTGCTGTTTCTGGAACTGCGTCAGTTTAGAGAGGAAACGCGTGACGGGATGAGTGCGATGCGGGCCCAGCTTGACGCTCTCCGGAAGGACATGCTAGAGGTGACCGCAAGGGTGGAGCGATGTGAAAGCCGAATCGTCACCCTCGAACGTTGTGTGAGCAGTTTGGAGGGGTGTTTTGCTAGCGTCGGGGCTGCAAACTCGGCGCGCATGGATGCCTTCGAGTTGAAACTGGAGTCAATGGAGAGGCGGCAGGCAGATTCTGGAGCGGAGCCAGGCTCGGGTGCAGTCGCGGAGCTGGAGCGAGTCGTGTCCGAGCTCAAACTCGAGCTGGGCGACCGTGATCAGGACGCGCTGCTGGCGGATCTGGAGATAGGCCACCTCCCAGAGGAGAAGGGCGAGAACGCAGTTCACAGTGTGGTCGTCCTCGCGAGCCGTATGGGGGTGACCCTGGACGAGCGGGACATCGTGTTCGCGGAGCGCGTGGGCGCGCCGCCGGCGGAGGCGGGCGGGCGCGCGCGCCGCCTGGTGGTGCGGCTGGCGCGCCGCCGCCTGCGCGACGACCTCCTGGCCGCCGCGCGCGTGCGCCGCTCGCTGTCGGCCGCTGACGGCCAGCGCGTCTTCGTCAACGAGCGACTGACCCGCTCGAACCGCCAGCTGTTTCACCGGGTGCGTGAAGAGTGCCGCAGGCTTCAGTGGCGCTACTCCTGGACGAGGCGCGGCCGTATATTCGCTCGCAAGGCTGATGGCGCGCAGGCCTTCCAGATCCGCACGGACGCGGACTTTTTGAGAGTGTTTGGAACGGCGACAATCTGACTGTCTATTGCCTGTAACAGTGTTTTTATCTATATTGTTTTTGCATGTAAAACCTCATTTATTTGTGTACATTGTGTCTTTTGGGGTCTGGGTCTTAATGTAAACAATTATTTTTATGTATTAATATATGTATCTAAAATTAAAGTAACTCTAACTATAACTTATATCCAAACATGTGAACGGACAATCGGAACCTCAAGTGATTTTATACATAAACATAATAACATTATTACTCGCTGTAAGGAGCATACTGCCACAGTGGTCTTGTCTTTAAATTTTTTATTACTTAAATTACAGGCCTAGGATCTAGAAACTTATTAGTTGGTCTGTTCAATGCTGGTTCGCTTTGCACAAAACATGAGGAGTTCATTGCAGCTGTGGAAAGCTTGGTGCCAGATATTCTGGCCATAAACGAGACCTGGTTACGGGCGGGAGAGGAAGACGGGGCCCCTAAGTTGGCTGGCTATCGTCTGATGCATACCCCAAGACCCGTCTGCACTGGTAGGAGACGTGGTGGCGGAGTAGGATTCTACCTTCGTAGGGGTCTCAATGTGAAACTATGTCAGCATCCTGAAACTACGGCTCCAGTAGAGCAGATGTGGATCACTCTACGGCTGCACAGCCAAGCTATTGTCATCGGCACGGCTTACAGACCACATTGGCTAGACGTGGATTCTTTTCTCGACAGCATTAGTCAATCTGTGGCATCATTTAGTGATGCTGATGGCCTCATTTTGGTAGGTGATTTTAACATAAATCTATTGGAGGCTGGCAGTGGTCAGTGTAGGGCATTCACACAGTTCACACACAGCCTAAACTTGACTCAGATCATCACAGAGCCGACGCACTTTACTGACCACAGTAAAACTCTAATTGATGTGATCTGCACGGACATCAAATTGTTAAAAGCAACAGTTAAACATACACCCGATCTGGGGGCCCATGCCATGCTTCTTGCTGAATTGAAAATAAAAAAGGATAGGCCCACTCCTTTCTGGGTAACTTACAGGCCAATAAAAAACATCCTTGCCGACCAACTTAATTCGGACCTGGAGGCCATCAACTGGGAGAATCTTAGGGAGAACACTGATGTGGATCACTTGGTGGGAGCGCTAACTAATTGTATTAGGGGACTGATGGATCTACATGCCCCAATAACGACAAAAAAGTTCAAACACCCCCCGCACCCCTGGATTACAGACACCATAAGGACGATGATACATATTCGGGATAATTATCACAGGCAATATAAGCAACATAAGACTACAGCTCACAAAAACAGTTATAAATATATGAAGAATATTGTTGTAAACGCCATAGAGACTGAAAAGAAATGCTTTTTTAATAAAAATATAAATGCCAATCTCAAAAACTCCCAAAAACTCTGGAATAATCTAAAAAACACAGTCCTGCCTAACAAAAAAACTGTAACCGACTTGCCACCATCACTCAGCGACCCAGACATTCTGAATGCTCACTTTTTGAGCGTGCCAGGGGAGAACAAAGTGTCAATTTCACATCTTACTTTTTTTGAGCATCAACGGTATAACGACTCTGTCTCTTTCTCCTTCCAACCTGTGACTGAGCATATCGTACTCAAAACTATTCAAGGACTAAGATCGAATGCTCAGGGACATGATGGGCTCTCACTAGATATGCTACTTCTGACTCTCCCCCATTCACTGGATGTCATCACCAGAATAGTGAATGGTTCCTTACAGCAGGGTGTCTTTCCGAGAGATTGGAAAGTGGCAGTGGTCAAACCACTTCCTAAGGCCAGTCAACCTTCGGTTGTACAAGACCTGCGGCCAATCAGCCTCCTGCCAACACTTTCTAAGGTCCTGGAGAGAATAGTGTGCAATCAATTAACCCAATATCTTGAAATAAGTGATATCTTGCCCCACCGGCAGTCAGGTTTTCGGAAGGGATATGGGACAGCAACTGCACTTGCAGACGTAGTCGACAGCTTACTGGATGCCCAAGATCAGGGCAAGATTTCACTGCTGTTACTGCTCGACTTTTCGCGGGCTTTCGATTCAATCAACATTCCCTTGCTGCTTTCAAAGTTGAGCTACTATGGACTTGATCCTGGCGCAGTGAGATGGTTTCACAGCTATCTAACATCAAGGCGGCAGTATGTGGAGTTGAGGTTGAGCGATGGCTCTGTCACACAATCTCAGGCGCGTGAATTATCTCGTGGAGTCCCTCAAGGATCCATACTGGGACCCATCTTGTACATACTTTACAGCGCCGACATAGTAAACAGTGTATCACACTGCCAACATCAGATGTATGCTGATGATCTTCAGCTATACTTATCCTTCTCCCCGGCTGACCTTCCTCATGCCCTGAGCAGAGTGAATGAGGATCTGCAAAATCTCGGCGAATGGTGTACCTCAAACTGTCTCGTCCTCAATCCAAATAAATCCAAATTCATGATAACCGGAACACCCAAAAACATCTCAAAGGTTGACAATGCTGCATTAAAAATCATAATAAATGGTGAGCCAATTGAAAGAGTAGAGAAAGCCCGCAACCTAGGTCTGGTTTTCGATAGCCATCTTAAATTTGAGGGGCATATCATGGATTGTGCTAGGAACTGTTTTTATAGATTAAAACTTTTATATAAAATTAGACCATACTTAAGTGAAAAACTTAGAATAATGCTATGTGAGTCTATAGTTCTGTCAAAGTTAAACTACTGTGATACAGTCTATGGGCCATGTTTGTTAAAGAGATCTGCTAAACTCCTCCAGAGAGTTCAGAATGCCTGCGCCCGGTTTTGCTTCCATATACCACCCAGGTCACATGTTTCTCCATTCCTCAATGCTGCAAATCTGATGAAGATGGAGGCCCGTAGAAAGTTGCACCTGGCGTCTATGCTGTTTGGCATCTTAGCCACTAAAAAGCCAAAATATCTCTTTGACAAACTTGTGTGGGTGGGCGACCATGGTAGGCACCCTAAAAGAGAGTGTACTCACACCTTCGTTACACCAAGGCACCGGACTGTGGCCTTCAGGGGTTCTTTTAGGTTTGCCGCCACGCGATGTTGGAACGATCTGCCTCCACCTGTGCGCGCCCTAAAAGTAAAAAGTACATTCAAAATACACCTCCGAAAGTATCTTATAACACTGCAAAGGAGTGAGCAAAACTGATATTTAAACTTAGTGCTTTTATGTGCATAGGAATGCTAATTAACTATTGATGATAATATATTATGTGCAATTCTATATTTTCACAACTCAATGTTTATTAGGAACATCGGTATTTATAATTATTACTTTACTCGGAATATCACACTGTTTACAAATCTGCAAATCTGAATCTACCTATTATATTATTATTATGACTAGTCTTATGATAATTATTTGATTGTTTCTGTTTCTGCAAACATCAACTGTAATGTAACTTGCTTGTATTATTTGAAATATTATCTATTTAAAAATGCTTACACCGAGGCATACGCGTCGTGCGGGTGAGGCTTTTCGTTCCAGTGTGGGTAGGGTCGGCTGCATTTCGTGACCTCCTGACCTCCGCTGAGGCAGTGATATATAAGGCATCATAGTAATTATAGTGCAGTACCATCATGCCCGCGCGCGCCCTGTGGGTGAGATGAGGTTAGCTTCATATAGTTGTTCTATGTGTTACTTGTTTATATATTTTTTTCTATTTTGTTTTTTAGCTTACCTTTGGGGTTTGCCTGTCGGGCGATTGATATGGTGATCCGCACCCATTCTCCCTTGCGAGAGACCACTGTAGTTATACATTATGTTAATCTACGCACTGTATTATCTGGCTGGTTTACTACACTGAATGTCTCCGTTATACTCATAGATAGCGAATCCTAAGTCTATGGTTATACTCAACAGAACCTTCTTGAGATTGATTGCTTGAAGCATAGTTTTCTCCATTCACACTGATTAAAATCACACGGTCAAGCACATGCCGGAACTTGTTGGCATTTTTATTGTTTTAATTACCCACTTTACCAACAAATTGTGTGTAGGTTAGGTATAAACTATATACAAATGTACTCTGTGGACGAGTCGGACGAAGTATCCACAATCAATCGGGGCTGAGCGTGCACAGATTAGACAGTACGGTGACATGTGTCATTCGGGGCACGTTCCGAACTGGACCGAAATCGTTTTTGGTTCAACAGGGCTGATACTTCGTTCGACTAGCAAGGAAAGGAGAATAAAATTGTATTTGTGTCATCTAATTATATATGTATATTGTGTCTTTTTTCTGTCTGTTACTATTATTATTATTCTTCTTCTACTGTCAATATTATTAATTGCTTGTTAAGCTGTTAGTTCTAGTTTTTTTTTTTTCCTGTCTCTAGTGCCGTGCTATTGTACCCCTAACGTCAGGGTCCCTGCTGAAAATCAGCGTCGTGATATGTCCCTGGCTGTCACGACAAATGCTGAGCGGGGGCCTTTTTGACACATTTTTTTTTTTTTCTAATCTTAATTCTTTTGTATTCTATGTATGATGTGTGTGTCAAATAAATATTTTTCTATTTCTATTTCTATTTCTATTAAAAATGTTGTAATTTGTGTTACATTTATAAAAAAAATATAAATAAATTAAGTTTACATACAAGATTATACTAAGATTCGATTTCAGTTCTGGCAGAAGAAATAATGAAACTAAATTATATCTTTAATTACCACTAAAATTACCAAAATATTAAGTGAAATTGAATCGTAGTGTATACTTAGTTTAAATAAGATCATACTGTTTGTTGTTAGATTAAATCAATTACAAAATACATTTCATATTTGGAATTAAATAAATTTTCTACATTCATATTTTTGTTTAACTTCGACATTGGTAAAAAAATTAGAGGCTCCACGCGCTTTTTTTAGGGTTCCGTACCCAAAGGGTAAAACGGGACCCTATTACTAAGGCTCCGCTGTCTGTCTGTCTGTCTGTCATCAGGCTGTATCTCATTGACCGTGATAGTTTAGAGAGTTGAAATTTTTACACATGTATTTCTCTTGCCGCTATAACAACAAATACCAAAAAATTAATACAACAAATTTTTAAGGAGGGCTCCCATACAACAAACGTGATTTTTTTGCCTTTTTTTATTGATACTGGTACGGAACCCTTCGTGCGCGAGTCCGACTCGCACTTGGCCGTTTTTTTTAAATAACGCATACCTACCGTGCGGTGCCGGCACGTTAAAAGAATAGCACCACCGCTTCTCTTCCTATGGGTGTCGTAAGAGGCGACTACAGGAGAACCGCCACAAGAAGACGGGCAGCAGCGTCTCCTCTCCACCATTGGCCTAACTGCGATCGCTAACCCGCCTGCCAAGCGTGGCGATTATGGCTAAATCCTCCTTTTGGAGTGGCCTGTGTCCAGCAGTGGACTGATATGGGCTGGTGATGTACGGACAACAGCACGTCGACCTACCACAAAATGTCAAATTTTCTCATTTGAAATAAACTCTATATGTCAGGCTTAAAGTTGAAAATCTATTGGAGAATTTTTGACTTTTGGGGTAGGTCGACGTGCTGTTGACTGTACCTACACCATGGTAATAGGCAGTCCTTAACAGCGCGCTACGTACTAACATATGGAGCGCGCTGTTAAGAACTTCTTAATACTATCTCAGATATAGTAGAGTCTGTGCTATTAAGTACCTACTTACGTAGCCTTAACACGCTTGAATGACCTTGACGCGTCGCGCCCATACATTTTCGCGCGTTTCTCTAAAAATCGGGAAAACATGTTTTTTATGAAATTAATGCCTTTAACGAGAAATTTCAAATAAAACTCTCAAACCAAAACGTGCATTGTTCCAAAATCTTGTTTTGCGTGAAAACAGTAATGAAATAGCTTCTACCGTTTAAGAGAACATTTGCAATTTATAAAAAATACTTAGACACTTTTTTGTGCATGTTTTAATACAAGGGACTTAACGGCAAATCATAATTATTCAATTTTATTAAATCCTCTTCTAGCATATCGTATTTTAAATTTTTAGATTCAATTAATAGGTACTCTGACAATTTGATTTTCATATTCGAGATTTTAGGCCTGTGGTGGTTTTAAGGCCTATGAAACGGGAATTAACGCGATCATAATTTATGAAAAAAAGGAAACATATTTTTTTTTGAAAAATGATTTTTAAAAATTAAGTTAATAAATAAATTAAGTTAACAATATTAGTAGCTGACCCACTCCTTTTAAGTGTAAAAACACTTGTGCCAGGAGAGGTCACTCTCCCATATCCTAACATAGGCTAGATTAAATACACTAATGGTTACAATAATTACCAGTATAGAAACAACTTAACTATCGTAAGTAAAAATCTAAGTTTGCAAAATCAATATAACAAATGAAAACAGTATGTGTATGTGTGTGTGTGTGTGTGTTTGTGTGTTTGTGTGTGTGTGTGTGTGTGTGTGTGTGTGTGTGTTTGCGTGTGTGTGTGTGTGTGTTTGCGTGTGTGTGTGTGTGTTTGCGTGTGTGAATTGTTGTATATATCATTGGAATAACAGTTTTGTCACTTGTGTATGGCAACAATGTCCTAAACATCATCATAGTTTAAGTACAAAATGTTACCTCTTTTCCCTGACGTTTCGATCGGGTTACACCGACCGTGGTCACAGGTGACTGGAACAGCGATGTCTTCACTCCGTATGAGAGGCAGATTCTTCAAGTACGTAGCTGTTGCGACGACCGTAGCCGAGAGGCGAGCACGCAGGACTTGGCGATCTCATCTCAGATATTCCGGGTTCGATTCCCGGTCGGGTCAATGTGGAAAACGATATTTTCTATATTGTATCGGGTCTGGGTGTTGTGGTACCGTCGTTGTTTCTGATTTCTATAACACAAGTGCTTTAGGTACTTACCTTAGGATCAGCGCAATGTATGTGATGTTGTCCAATAATAATTATTATATTAGCAGTTTTAAAAAGAAACAATAAGTATTAGACTTTTGTTGAATCTATTTTCGTTTTTATTATCTAGATCAGCAGGGCTAGCATGCGCGCTCGGTTATTTTATCGATAGACAAGACAAATTTTGTCTTAGAAGATAATTTTGTCGTTTTCCCTAACCTAACGGATCACAGACGTCTCGAATCCTTTTTCTTAATATTTCAGGGTCTCTCTCAGGGTCTTTTTCTTAATATCTCATCGATTATTCGTAGTCACTTATTTTTACGTTATAACACGGCATTGCCATGATATTTTGGCTTTTTCTTTTTTATCGTCGAAGACAAAACGACATAATTGCGTCAAAAGTTGATAAAATGCTACGACAAAATTTTATCGTGTTGCGCATGCTAACCCTCTGTACAGCCCCTCTAGCACGAGCAACAAAACACGAATTATGATATAGCGATTTATCGCCTCTTTACTTTCAAAATATGATAACATAGCCGCCATCTTGAACTTTTATTAAAACAGTGAGCATGTCCGTGCCGGTGACCTCATGGTTATGCTCGCTTTTTCGATAAAAGTTCATATTTTGACAAAAAATATGCGATAAATCGCTATATCATATCGTAATCGTGCGTTTTGTTGCTCATGCTAGAGGGGCAGGACCTTATCGTGTTACGAATTATCACGTTCCCAAACGATAAATATCCTTAAGTATGTACTTATATCATATCTATAATAATTTTATTTAACCCTAGTTTTATATAAAATGTATTATTTTGGCGCCATGCCTTCGATTTACTTGTTATTGTTAAACCGTGGAAATCTGTTATTAGCTGTATATTTTAAGAAACTAATAAGTCTAATTAAACATAATTGTATCGCCGTTGATTTCCTTAATAAATAAAAAAAAAATCTAGGTGAAAAAATATCTAATAACAGAAGTAAAAATGACTTTCCTTGTCAAACGTCAAGTACCGCGTAACAGTGTAAAAATAAAACTCCCATTGTGTCCCGTTTCTCTACATTGAAGGGTCAAATTTGCATGGCAGGCTCTGCCTTGCCTTTAGTCTCGACTTCTAGTATGAGGGATAGTCGTTGATAGTATTTTAAAAATACGCGCCACAACCATGAAAGCTTAAGGCAAGGCAAGTGAACAACCCTAGTTCTCGTGGCATTAAAGGCACATCCTTTTTTTGTCTTTTGTCTATCCCATATAGGTGTCGTAAAATAGGTCGTCTATAAACATTGTCGGTGTGTATAATAATTTCGATTTAGGGATCTGCCTGTCGATTCTGTAAACAAAACCGCGCTCACTTCGTCGCTGCACTCGCTCATCAACGATAAATAATATGAACCTTCTTACTAACAAGATAGAGGCTATGTTCGTTTGTACGGCTAAGTCACGTTTTAGAGCGAGTCCGTTGCGTTTTTCTTAGAGAATCGACCGGCTGTTTGCCTAATATTAAGCTTTTGCAAATTTTATTTAAATAGTCTTGTCTCTATCAAAAAGTTACAGCTATGCCAAGTAAATTGTTGCTAAATGCTTATGCTTTTGCCAAATAAATACTTTTTCTTTCTTTCTTTAATGCTTTATAAAATGTGAAGAAAATCACGGCAGTAGTATTTGATGGATATAAAGAAAAACTGCCGTATGGTGCCGTGTGGTGCCGGCACGTTAAAAGAATTGCACCACCCCTTCTCTTCCTATGGGTGTCGTAAGAGGCGACTACAGGAGAACCGCCACAAGAAGACGGGCAGCAGCGTCTCCTCTCCACCATTGGCCAAACTGCGATCGCCAACCCGCCTGCCAAGCGTGGCGATTATGGCAAAATCCTCCTTTTGGAGAGGCCTACGTCCAGCAGTAGACTCATATAGGCTGGTGATGATAATGATGATGAAGAAAAACTCTCTTCTCCTAACAGCTTTAAAATTTACTTCAAGAAGACAAATACATAGTAATAGATGAAGTTGTTAAATTATTTAATGTTAAACCGGTAGGAAATAGTACATACAGGATCTAACGAAATTAGTTACATTCCTTTATAGGGTGGTATCTAAAAAATATACTAAATACGATGCCAAAAAATAAGGTACTGTTTCATAGTCATTTTTAAAAGTTATGTTTTCTAACAAAATAAATCAATAAAATCACAGTCAAACCTGAAACACTCTGTATCTTTTCCAACACATGTGCAAGCTGTAGTTTACAGATTGTGTACGTACGTAGTGTACGTACACAGCGCACACTAGCAAGTTAGTTGTGTGTATACTAACTGTCAAGTCAGCTGATCTGCGATTGGTTTAGCAGCACGGCCGGGCTGTCTCGTCGACCAATCGCAGACCAATTGTAATCTGCTCCTCTTCATGCACACATGTACCTACATGTGTGTGTAGAATGCGCTTCTTATCATAATAATAATAATTCTTATCAAACATTAAAACCAATGCCAATTAAATTAATAGCCAACATTGTTTTTTTGTTTGTTCGAACTTCGAAGCTTAAGAAAAGATAATTTCAATGTTTCATGACTTAGATTGCATCCTTATTTTAAGTAGATAAGGTATTTACTTGATTTTAATTGTTATACTCAATTAGTAATTTTAAAGTTTTATCTTTCCTTAGCAGAGTCAGTAGGCGGATAGAAATAAAAAATAAAATACGGTTTTAATAACATTTATTTTATTATGACACCCTATCACATTTTCACAGGCTACGGTCTTGTAAGTTAAGCGTTGTTGTAAGTGTAACTACCTAGGTACCTATCTAATAAATAAGTTTTTTGACAAACAACTAAATAAATTACAAATCAATCGAGTAAGTAGGTGCCGCTTGGTTCCAATCAACCTTACCTTGCTTAATTAGGAGTCAGTTTCTTTAAAGGCATTTACAAATCACCAATTTATAAAAAAAATATGAAAATATCCTTCACTGACGCCTACACACCAAAGGTCACCTACTGACGTGCTTTTTTACGCGCAATAACGCCACGTGTCACTGCCACTTTTCGCTTTCGTTATTGTGATGTGACGCACTTTGAATGTTAAATTCACTTTCATCACACACTAAGTCCTTCACTTCTCACGGAAGTCGAGAGGCATAGGGACCAGGGAACGTGCCGACCAGAGAACCGGCCCAGCACAACCAATCCTTCGCGCGATGCCGATGCGATGTAGGCAGGCAGGCAAGCAGGCACGCACGTACGTGCAACGCGGTCGTAGTGCGCCGGGGCTCCATCTTGCTAGAAGTACTGCAATCCACGGCGGAGATGAAGAGGGATGTTAGATAGCAGTTCCTCCAAGGTTCCTTGAAGACACTCGAGGTAGCTGTGTCCATTGAGACGCTCCAAAAATATTGCGCCAATTAGTTCATCAACAAGTTGGTAATTGGCAATGGGTAGTACATAACCATTTGTTATGCAGATCGTCGAAATCGTATACCGATAGAACATCGTGTTGCACCTGACTGACACGTCACACACGCAGGGAAGCAAGTAAGAGACTGACTGAGTGACTGACTGATTTATTTCACCACACAAAAAAACTGCAGCGCGCGCGCTTTGTTAAAGCCGAAAAAACGCCAGCTAGGGATGCGCTTATGATTGGAATATTTGTAAGATACGAAAACATGCCTGATTGATAGCGGATCGTGAATTGGGAATTGACACCCCGTTTTAAACTAAATCGAGAGTGCGACACAAGTTTTTGACGTGATAACGTCTTATAAATCGATGACCGACTGCACCACGACTGCACGCACGAAAGTTTCACGTTTCGCGTACGAGCGAGAGCGCGGAACAAGCGATAGAGAGGCACTATCGGCCTAAGCTTTCAGCTTGTGACGCATCTATCTCTCTTATGCTGGGGCTTCACCTGCGTCTAGTGTCGTTATTTAGTGCTCTATTTGACGTAATACGCAGGTGTAGCCGGTCTTTGTGCGGTAATTTGCTTTAATAACATTAGACGTTAGTCGATAGCTCAGACCGCGGTAACTTTTGACACATCAAAGGGATTAAGCGGGCGTTTAATGCGTTGTTGTGGCTACACCTACTATACTAAACATGTTAAAACACGGTCACGTTCAAAAACTCATTGTGAAATAAATGTTAAAGTGCATAGTTATTAAGTTAGGATGGAGTAGACAAAATAATAAAAGTATTGAGTTCTTGGAAGCGTTTTATTTTATTTTAAAGACACACTCACAGATCAAACACTAACTAAGTCGTTAGACGCTAGAATGAAACGTCAAATAAGTGTGGCCACGCACTTAGCGCGTAGCTTTATGCTTTAATTTAGTTAACGCGAGTCATGCCTTTATTTGAACGTTAGGCGTCACGCAGGTGAAGCCCCAACATTACACTCCATCGGGCTATGAGTCAGAGTTGCATCAATGTTTTATCGAACTCATTCAGTCCAAACCAATAATAATAATAAATGTGTGTGTTAAAGATACACACGCACTGATAAGTGATATCAATTAAGGACGTTTTAACTATTGTTTTAACAAATTAGGCCATATTGAATTACTGTATCAGACATTTTATTCTTAACTTACAGACGTAAAGGTTTTTTTTTATTCTTAACCACTTAGGTTTTATTGTTAGCGGCAAAAGTAAGGGATTTCTAGAGAAATCAAAACACTTATAAAATGTATAATTTTTTAGCACGAAGACGCATAAAACATTGTTGTCGTCATTAAGACTAAAATAATAACAATAAATCGCATTCGTTGATATTTGTTACTAAATGTACCTAAAAAAGTTTATTACTTAACAGTACTAACTTTCAGATAGTGCAAGAATAAAATCTTTATTAGTAAAGTCCAGTCCTACCTCCGCCGTGAGTCGAAAATGTTTAGCCCTAAGATCGGATCTAATGTGGGCTGTGGCACATCTCTAGCTCGCTCATGCTTTGACCTTGCCCGACACGTGCCCCGGCGGCACCGGCGGCCTTTCGGCGCGAGCGGCCAGTCGGATACTCTGCGACTTGCTCTTGTCATACTTTTACCCCTAAAATTTATTGAAAAAATAAAGTGGAATTTGAATGGCAAGAAATTTGGATTTAATGATATTGTAATTTTTTGTTTATTATTGAGACTAGCTGTTAAATTTAATGTTATGATATTATTAAACGACACTTCATAAATCTCGAATGTTAGTAGTTTTGTTTATAAAATTGAATAACTCATTACACGACAAGTTGGCGGCCGTGATGAATAACTAATTAATCGTGTACCTAAGTGGTTTTATTAAAGCTGATTACGCATCATTACTTGAGCTTGCGACAATAATAAAATAGTAGCTTGTCGTTGTCTCCGCGGGTTTTTTTTAATAATTCAAAATGATACGTAAGTAAGAACAGCTTTGATTATCAAAGAAGTGAATCTCTTCGTTTTTTGACGTGAATCAAGTCGCAAGTTCAGATTACACTCTTTGGTCAGTTTGCGGCATCCTGATCCCTTCAATTTTGCGTACCTATTTTCGCAACCGCGTTGGCTACGTGATAGTGTGAACATGATTTATATGGATAAAAAAACCGTTCGTTAAGTTTTAATGACTTAGCATCACAATCACAACATTAATTACAAACCTAGTCGTATTTTTTCTTATAATTTCTCGAAAAAAAAACAACTCAAAAACTTTAATTTACCCTAAAAACAGGGTAAATTTTTTCATGTTGGTATTCCTGACCCGGCATCTCACCCCACCACTGACCGCGCTCGATTCTTGGATTTCGAGTTTGCTTGTGTGCGTATTTAGTGTGTCATTGTAGTAGTAATCAGCTGTAAAGGATGTGGAATTTTGTAGTTACGAAATGAGATTGTTATGATGAATATCTCCGAAACTAGCCTGAATTTTTCGCTTAAATTTTGTCAGGCTCCTTGGTATGACGTATAGAAACCCCTATTAAAAGGAATGTAACTAAAATCGTTGAATCTTATATAAATTCCTAAAACTGCATACTGTGACAGGCAACTACGGAAACCTGCATTGCGGATGGCTAGGCAGGCACGCAGTTGATCGGAGTTGTCCGGTTTTTAAATACTTACTTGAGATTAGGATGTGTAGAATAATATGATGAATACTGAATAAATAAATCAATTTTGATGAAATAGAGAAACGAAAGGTTCTTTAGTCCGACAGATCACATATGGGCGAGTGGTGCAGTTAACCAAAAATCTTAAATCGAATTTTATCGATTGCTGCTAGAGCGTCCCAACCGGCACATCCCTATCGGCTGTCAAAGCAATAAAAAAAATAGTCAAGTAAATATTTTTCGTATCGCCTTTTTTAATGTAAATTAACGTTTAGTGCTTATTTCTGTACATACGCGGTTAAAATAAATCATGTGTGAATTAACTCAGTTATCAAAAATAATGTATCGTGCTTACTTATTGTGAATTGTGTTGGTAAGTGTTAAGCGCCTGAAGCGTAAGTTCTAACCTTCTAATGTAAGATTTCGCGCGAAAAAACTCTTTTGAACTATACCAAAACAAACCTGGAACTAATATTAGCTCTGGGATAATAAATTTAGTCTAATTTTTTCACCATTGAATTAATTATTTGGCGTCATTATTCTGGAAATTGGTTCCGAAACGATATCGCGCAGCGAGTGTTTTGTTTTTATAAAATAGACCTTAAGTCATAGGGAATAAGATTGAAATGGTTTTAATTATAATTTGGCGTAAACCGAATCAGAATAAGGGTGTGCATAACAAGTTATTTGGCGGGACAATAAAATTGATTCTTGATCGTTTTACATAAATTTTACCAAAAAATATAACTAATTGTTTCGGTTTACATTATTTACATAGACAATGCTCAATTATTTTATTATAATGACCCTGTATTTAATAAGGTAATGCACCTTAGCATGTCTGTAAAACCTGAAATAGATAAATATTTTTTTAAAACTATAGTTTTTGTACTTTGCATAAAATACTATAAAACTAAATTATTGAAATGTACATTATATATTTCTTTAAAAAGATTTCATATCAAATTTAAGTGATTAAATTCATAGATTTTCTTTCTTTACCAAATTCATTGTTTAAGTAGTAAATAATTATTTCATTTTTCTATTAATAGAAATAAGACAATTTAAAGACTTTTTTACAATATAAAAATATATCATTCCTTATAAATCTCTCTGATGACGCTTTCCAAAAAATAAATAATAAGGCATATACCTAATTGATTAAAAAATGAACAAAAAAAATCTGTAATATAGTGCTTGTAAATTTTTCAATTTTATGTTCAACAAAACTATCATTATGCTGTAATTTTAAAAAATGACAAGATGGCATGTTGATCGATTCGCTGTAACAAAGGGCACTGGGTACAATTCCTGGTGGAGTTTAATTTAAAAAATCAACATCTGAATTGTTTTTCGCCTGGGTGCGCTCAGAAACCAATTTTACATATAGCTGCAATCCAGTGTCGATCCCATCCCAGTAATATTACAACCTAAAACAGTATTCTTGTTATCTTTATTACTTTTACATAAAAAGCATAAAATTACCTTAATTAGACTGAAAATTGGGCAAAAAATATTCAATTTTTGTTTTTAGCAATTACCATGCTAGGTTTATCCAAGATTTTTAATACTTGAAAAAAATGTGGGATCCGAACCCACGTCTATCGCATACCGGGCGAGTACTTTACTACTAAGCTACCGAGACGTTAGCCGACTCGACGAAATCTTTCAAGTGGTGATAAACCTAGCATGGTAATTGCTAAAAACAATAATTTTTATTGTTTAAGCTTTTCTGATCTTTACCAATATTTTATTCAAGTATTAAAAATCTTAAAAAATATTTCATATTTGTTTCTTCTATTTTCAGTTGCATTATGAACGATTATTGCTTTTTTTGTTTACAAGAATACCATTTCTGATCGTAATGTTACTGGGATCCAGGGGCGTGTGGTGCATATAAGGTGAAAACTTATCAGTTAACTCTTTTCTAGGGGATGACTTTACTGCTTAGATAGAACAAATTTTTCTATGGGACCAACTTCAAAATAGCAAAACAAAAAACCATTTCCCCATACAAAACGGCAGACCAGCTGAGATCAGTTTGTAAAAAGATATAAAATATTTTTTTACGATTTCGAAGTTGGTCTCATACAAAAAGTTGTTTTATTTGAGCAGTAGAACCACCTCCTAGAAAAGAGTTAACTGATAAGTTTACACCTTATATAGGGAATTAGGTATCTGAAATGTTAAATTATACTTACTACCAAAATTGTAACATTTTGGAATGCAAATAAATTGAAATTGAATCAGGCAGTGCCTACCTGGTATACGTGGTATGCAGTAGGTACTCACAAACGTGTGTCATTGATGAAAACCACTTATTTTCATCAATAAAACTCTTATGTATCTACTGCCCAGTGGCAGGCATTGGATTTATTTGGATGTAGGCAGTAGATACAAGTGTGTTCATCATCATCATCATTCATCATCATCATCATCATCTCAGCCTATTGCAGTCCACTGCTGGACGTAGGCCTCCCCCCAAAGAGCGCCAAAGAGCACGATCTCCCGCTTTTTTTATCCATCCACTGCCAGCCATCTTCCTAAGGTCGTCGGTCCATCGAGCTGGGGGTCGTCCTACACTACGTTTGCCTAGGCGTGGTCTCCACTCGAGAACCCGTTACAAGTGTGTTATTAATTAAAAATAAATGGTTTTGACCTCAATTCATCTACCAGGTAGGCGCTGCCTAATTTTAAATAGATATTGGACAACATCACATACATTGCTCTGATCCTACGGTAAGTAGCTAAAGCACTTGTGTTATAGAAATCAGAAACAGCGACGGTACCACAACACCCAGACCCGAGACGATATAGAAAAGTTCGTTTTCTTATTTTAACTTATATTATACACTACGCTTCGATATTTAAAATCATGTTAGGTACACTATTTTTGGACTACAGCTTAGTCTATATCTGAGAACTCTTTTTAGTTATAAGCAAGTTAAGACTGTAATCTGTCTGTGTACTCTTCAAATAAATACATAAATTGACCCGACCGGGGATCGAACCCGGAACCTCAGAGATGGCGACGCCAATATAGTCCGGCGTGCTCGTCTCTCGGCTACGGAGGTCGTTGCCTATATGCACCGCAAACTACTGCTACTGCCTGCCACTGCTGGGACCGGGCCGAAACTGGATAGCAACTACTGTAAAATTACGGGAATAGGGCTTCGGAGATGACCCTGGCAAAAAGACGAACTCCGTAGCCGGGAGGCGAGCACGCCGGACTTGGCATCGCTATCACTGAGGTTCCGGGTTCGATCCCCGGTCGGGTCAATGTAGAAAACGAACTTTTCTATATTGTCTCGGGTCTGGATGTTGTGGTACCGTCGTTGTTTCTGATATCTATAACACGCGTGCTTTAGCTACTTACCTTAGGATCAGAGCAACATATGTGATGTTGTCCAAAAATTATTTATTTACTTTGTGACACAAGAATGTTAATTCCTTCAAGACTATAACGAATATAGTAAAACTAACTGTAACGGGAATTAATGCGATCACAAAAGAATAAACCAGTTTAAAAATAGAATCAAGGACCAGCAAGGAAGGTTCTCGAATGGAGACCACGCTTAGGCAAACGTAGTGTAGCACGCCCCCCGGCTATATGGACCGATGACCTGAAGAAGGCAGCTGGCAGCGACTGGATGCAAAGGGCGGGAGATCGTGTGCTGTCGCGCTCCCTGGGGGAGGCCTATGTCCAGCAGTGGACTGCAACAGGCTGATATGATGATGATATGATGACCAGCAAGATACAAGCAACCATCAGTTGTCTCAACTGCCTGCCTGATCTGAACAGTTTATTTGTCTGACGCTGAAGCCTGCGACCAAGGTCGGTGTAACCTGGTTGAAACCACAGGCAAATAAAATAATTAATAAATTGTTTCCACAATCACACCAATTATCTAGCCCCAAACTAAGCAAAGCTTGTACTATGGTGACTAGATAACGGATAAACATACATTAATACGTTTATAAACAGTAGCGAAGAACTACTATTCTCCCTTAAATAAAGGTTGCCAAAACCCTAGGTAAGTTTACTAACACTTTTATGTAAGTCATCTGTTACTAACTCTCCTATAGATTTATTAAAAAAGTAAAGTATGCCTATATACGTCCCACTGCAGGGCACAGGCCTCACCTCAACTATGAGGTGGTTTGCGCCATACTCCACCACGCGGGCCCGGTGCGGTGCGGTGGAGGGGTGTTGTAAGGCCAGTGACTAAACCTTACTGTCAGATGTTATCAAGCCGCCTTAAGGCCTCTGACTAGGCTTCACGACCAATATCAAGCGATATTGGCCGGGACCAACTTTTAACGTGCCTTCCGAAGCACGGAGATGCTCGTGATAAATTTCACTAAATATGGTCGGAATGGTCACCCATCCACTCACGACCGCGGCGTTGGTTGCTTAACTTTAGTAATCGATACCAAAGCGCTGCCGCCACTGAGCTACGAGCACCTCATAGATTTATTGGTCCGATATAAATGAATTATTATTATATTATAAACATCCATGACTCCAAATGTACAAATGCTCATCACACTTACATTTGCCCCTTGCGGGATTCGAACCCGCAACCGTCAGGCATTGTAGTCCGGACCGCACACCACTACACCAGACGGTCGTCAATAAAATGGTGACAGTTTACCTAAATTATTATAATCGCGATAATTCCCGTTTCATTACAAGTTTAAAAGTTAACAAATAATTATATACAGGGTGTAAAAAGAGGCTTAACGAAGCCTTAAACCACGAATTCTATACATAAAACCAAGTAGAATGCAAAGAAATAATTGCTGGGGAATGACTTTTTTTTGGGTATCAAAAAATAATAATTTCTTACCCGCAATGTATAGCGCGCACGCCACAGACTATGCCTGTGTGTGTAAGCGGATCATGTTTCTTTGTGAAAAAAGTTTAGTATTATCAAACAGAAGTCAATTTTGTAAAAATCTTTGAAAAAAATTTTTAACTTTGACTGTCAATATCTCGGTAACCCGTCATTTCCCAGGTATAGTGTAAAAGAAAAAAATGATCGTAATAATACGTAGAATATGTAGTATTCGGCTTCGTTAAGCCTTTTTTTACACCCGATTTATATATTTTTTTACAGTTGAATCGAATCACAATCATGTCAAAAAGCAAATGCTGTGTGCTAGGCTGCAAGAGTTCTCCGCCACATTTCAAGTGAGTATACCTATTTGAAACCGAACTTCATCATCATCATCTTCATTTCAGCCACAGGACGTCCACTGCTGAACATATGCTTCCTCAAGGAACTTCCAGCCGGTTGCGCGCGGCCTGGAGACGTATTTTTGAATCATGCGAATTCCAATTCGAATACGAAATGGCAATATTCGCATGCGAATGACTAAAATCGCTATTTTTGAAAATTCATTCTGTGAATTCTCCAACGAGTGGTCCGACCCACTCGTATTTCGATTCTACTAGTAGAAAGTTTAGAAGTATGACTTTGACAAGTAAACATATGGTTCACAGATTATGAACTTTTTTTTTCGTTCCGTTCCATGCGATTCATTGCTGGTTTTTAAAATCAATAAGTTTTTGCATTCCGGTTTTATATATTTTCTGCGTGAAACGAAAATAGTTAAAGAATTTTACCATAATAGCAACACAGAATTCGAGTGATTCAAAAATGCGTAAAATCGGGAGTGTTAGAAATAGAATTCGCACACGAATTCGTGTTCGAATTCAAGATTCATTTCGAATGCTTCAAAAATACGTCTCCTGTATTCAGCGGCTTCCTGCAACCTTTACCAGGTCGTCTGTCCACCTTGTGGGTGTGATTCCCACGCTGCGCTTGCAGTATGAGGCCTCCATTCCAAAAACTTTCTGCCCCAGCGGCTGTCAGTTGTATGTGCTAAGTGATCCGCCTACTAACACTTAAGCTTGCTAATCCATATATGTCAGCTAATTTTGTTCGTAAAATAGCTTACTTCAATTCAAGATGATATAATACATAAAAAAAATCGACCGCCTCAGGTGGGACCCGAACCCACGACCATCGCATACGGGCGAGTGCTTTTCCAAATAAGCTACCGAGACGTTAGCTGACCTGACGAAATTTTTCAAGTTTTTCTCGCTGTCGAAGCCAGCGTTTTTTTAAATCAATATCGCGGCGCTATACTTAATAGATTTCGTCAGGTCAGCTAGCGTCTCGGTAGCTTAGCTGGAAAAGCACTCTCCTGGAATGCAATGGTCGTGGTTTCGTGTGCCACCTGAGGTGGACGATTTTTTTCAAGTATTATTATCATCTTGAAAACCATTAAAACCAATTTATTTCTGTAAATAGGCTTAAACTAAGCGCTTTTACACGTCCCAGCCTTGAATTAGCCTAGCATGTAATTGTTAAAAAACAAAATGTAAATAGCTTAGTTTATGTCTACCTTGACGACCTCCGTAGCCGAGAGGCGAGCACGCCGGACTATACGGCGTCGCCATCTCTGAGGTTCCGGGTTCGATCCCCGGTCGGGGCAATGAAGAAAACGAACTTTTCGATATTGTCTCGGGTCTGGGTGTTGTGGTACCGTCGTTGTTTCTGATTTCTATAACACAAGTGCTTTAGCTACTTACCATAGGATCAGAGCAATGTAAGTGATGGTGTCCAATATTTTTTATTTACTTTGCAGAAATAAATCGGTTTAATAGTTGTTTAGTCAAGCGGAATCATCTCAATGAATAATGTTCACTAATTTTGAGTATTAGCTCTCCATATTCATCAAAAATAAAAAATACTGGCTAAAGAATTACTTCGATACGTAAATTAATTTCCGATTTATAGAAGTAAACGTGTGACGGTGTGACGTCATCTCACAACACTCGCTCAGTCCGCTCGCGCTCTCATCAGCACGGTGTCTGGCGACTTGCTACTTAGCGGGGCGTTGTAAATTGACGTCACATGCGGTCACGTGACTGTTTGCGGGACTCTATATATATCGTAAGTTTAAATGCCTGTAAAATGAAAACTGATCGGTATCTTTGACTTCAACAAAAACTAGTGTATTTGTATACATACAAGCTTTACTGTAACAAACTTTCAACCGATTTGGCATACCTGTTAACATTCTCAATTCTCCCAGGTTCCCAACCAGTCGGGTCCTCATCCGCAAATGGCTGGCCGCTCTAGGCTCTCACTGCGACAAGGCCGACCCCTACGCGATCGGTTCCGTCTGCTCCAAACACTTCCTCAGTGAGGAGTGGGAGTGTGCGAGAGGAAGGGTACGACTGAAGAAGGGGGTGGTGCCAAGTTTGTTTGAAGGGGTAAGAAAAATCATAAAATGCACCCATATTCCTTAAAAATTTGCAATCACCAATAATCGCGCAGTCATCGCCCGATTGACGTTTAGTGTCAAAATCCATGGGCAGCACTGACAGTAGATAGCTATGTTTTTGTTTTTCGCTGTCAATTTGCGACTTTAAAGCCAGCGTCGGACAATTTCGCTATCGTATTGCTTTTGCAAGATAAAGAATTAGGGCACTGATTAAAAACCATACTTGTTGACCTTGGCTAGAAGGGGGTGGCGCCAAGTTTCTTTGAAATGGTAAGAAAAATCGTAACCGAATCACATTTCGCAATCAAGTACGAGATACTTGATTGCTATTGATACAAGTATGTGTTGACCTTAGTTGACCTTGGCTATAAGGGGGTGGTGCCAAGATTCTTGGAAATGGTAAGAAAAATCGTAACCTAATCACATTTCGCAATCAGGTATCTCGACAAGTATGTGTTGACCTTAGTTGACCTTGGCTAGAAGGGGGTGGCGCCAAGTTTCTTTGAAATGGTAAGAAAAATCGTAACCTAATCGCATTTCGCAATCAAGTATCTCGACAAGTATGTATTGACCTTAGTTGACCTTGGCTAGAAGGGGGTGGCGCCAAGTTTCTTTGAAATGGTAAGAAAAATCGTAACCTAATCACATTTCGCAATCAAGTATCTCGACAAGTATGTGTTGACCTTGGCTAGAAGGTGGTGGTGCCAAGTTTCTTTGAAATGGTAAGAAAAATCGTAACCTAATCACATTTCGCAATCAAGTATCTCGACAAGTATGTATTGACCTTAGTTGACCATGGCTAGAAGGGGGTGGCGCCAAGTTTCTTTGAAATGGTAAGAAAAATCGTAACCTAATCACATTTCGCAATCAAGTATCTCGACAAGTATGTGTTGACCTTGGCTAGAAGGTGGTGGTGCCAAGTTTCTTTGAAATGGTAAGAAAAATCGTAACCGTGCGAAATGTGATTAACATTTCGCAATCAAGTATCTCGACAAGTATGTGTTGACCTTAGTTGACCTTGGCTAGAAGGGGGTGGCGCCTAGTTTCTTTGAAATGGTAAGAAAAATCATAACCTAATTACATTTCGCAATCAAGTATCTCGACAAGTATGTGTTGACCTTTGTTGACCTTGGCTAGAAGGGGGTGGTGCCAAGTTTCTTTGAAATGGTAAGAAAAATCGTAACCCAATCACATTTCGCAATCAAGTATCTCGACAAGTATGTGTTGACCTTAGTTCACCTTGGCTAGAAGGGGGTGGTGCGAAGTTTGTTAGTAATTGTAAAAAAAATATGAGATATACGGGTCGTTTACATCTCTCCCATTTTTTTCTAATTTTTTTTAAAATTGTTTCCACAATCACTCCAATTATCTAGCCCCAAACTAAGCAAAGCTTGTGCTATGGCGACTAGACGGATAAACATACCTAAATTGGTTTATAAACATCCATGACTTAGGTGCAAATGCTCGTTGCTCATCACACTAACATTTGCCCCTCGCGGGATTCGGACCCGCAACCGCCAGGCATTGTAGTCCGGAGCGCGAACCACTACACCAGACGGTCGTCTTGCAGCCGATGGATGCCCTGTCCCCATCCAAGTCTCTCAAGACAAGAGCCATCAAAGTTTGTTGTGCCATAAATTCTTCCGTTAGGTAACCTCGCTCGTCGTCATTTGTGAGCCCGTAACGTGTTAAGAATTGTCCTGCCCTCCTAATTGCAGTGGACTACACGGTCCATAATCTATATCTATACTAATATTATAAAGAGGAAAGATTTGCACCTATTTTTGTATGTTTGTAATGAATAGGCTCAAAAAGTACTGGGCCGATTTAAAAAATTCTTTCACCAATAGAATGCTACATTCTTCCAATCTGACATAGGCTACATTTCATTTTGAAAAAAAATAGGGAATCTTGGTAAAATTTGAACAATGTAACCGAAGGTGTAGAAAAATGAGTCTTAAAATGTCTTTCGTCGAATGCGCTGCCGAAACTATTAGCGATAATTGTCTACCCCGTGCGAAGCCGGGACGGGCTGCTAGTCTCTTATAGTTTTAATTAATTTAAGTTTATGAAACAATAGATGATTAAGAATTGTACGTTTTATATCAAATAAATAACTTTAACTTTATTTATTTAACAAAAACAATCAACACATTTACAGCAAGCAGCAGCGGTCACTGCACTAAGCAATAATGCTTGTATTTCAGTGGCCAGTAATTCAAAAACAAGCAAAACTTATTCAAAGACACCTGGCTGACCGGACGGGTAAAAGTTAAAAGTTTAAAAATAAGAGAGAAGGGTTATCTCTTATATTTATTAAAGATATTTAAATAATAAATGTTCCTTTGCCTTTTTTTACAGATAAAGTAATTAATAAATAAATGTTCCTTTGCCTTTTTTTACAGATAAAGCAAGATAATGATTCCACTACCCCAACAGGCGACTTACCGAACATAGACAACAAACAAGATAACGAAGACAAAAAAATAGACAATTGTGAATATAGCTCAAAGATAGTCCAACAAAAAGATAGTGATGATATACAAAACAGCAGTGATCCATCAAAAGAGAGCAGCGATCCACAAAAAGAGAGCTGCGATCCGCAAAAAGATAGCTGCGAACCACAAAAAGAGAGCTGTGATCCCCAAAAAGAGAGCTGTGATCCACAAAAAGATACCAGCACTCCACAAGTAGATAGCAGTGACCCACATAAAGACATAAGCATCCCACAGAACACCAGTGACTCACAAATAGACAAAAATAGCCAGCAAATAGAAAAAGATGATCCCGAAAAAGATACACAAAAGAAAATTGACTCAAAAGAGAGCGAAGACCAACAAAAAGATATGCTAGGAGAGAATGAAATGTCCAATGGGAGAGATGATAGCGGGAAGGAGAGAGTCCAAGAGAATGCTAGTAAGGAGATGGAATTAGCTTCTATAAGTAATAATCTAGATGGGAAGAAAAATAAGGATAAAACTAAGGAGAGGTAAGTTATTTTGCATTGACAGAAAAAAATATTTCGTACCAATTGAAGATAAGATAACTGGATTAACATATAGGATACTTTTTATCCCGATTAAATGTATATAGGATACTTTTTATCCCGATTAAATGTTCCTGTGGGATATTTGAATAAACTTAAGACCTCGCGAGCGAAGTCGCAGCAACAGCCAGTACGAAATAACATTTGACAGCGAGAAAAAACACTTGAGGAATTTCATCGTGTCACGTGACGTCCTCGGTAGCTTAGTTGGTAAAGCACTCGCCCGGCATGCGATGGGACGTGGGTTCGAGTCCCACCTGAGGTCGATAATTTTTTCAAGTGTTATTTATCTTCTTAACGATTGAACTTAAACTTCATTTGGATCTTAATAAAAAACTTACTAAGGTTCTTAATATTAATAATTATCATTTATTTCGGAAAACAGGTTCCATATACAAAAATGACAAAAATTAATTACCTACAGTAAATATCATTTCATTACAATTATTCATTATAATGATTTAAATAATTATTTTTAAAACACAATAAACTATATATACTTTATTATTATTTATTAAATATAATAATATACAGGGTGTACAAGAGCATAGGACACTACTTAAAGCTACGTGATTAGCCGGTCATATACAACAACCTTTCCTATGGGAGCAACATCGAAATCGTGATTTTATTTTCAGATGCTCCATACATCATCATCGAGGTATGAGAGTAAGTTTGTATGGGGAAGCTGAAAAAAATTTGTCGATTTCAACGTTGCTCCCATAGAAAAAGTTGTTGTATATGACCAGCTGATCACGTGGTTTTAAGGAGTGTCGTATTCTCTTGTACACCCTGTATATTAAATATTCATAAAACCTTTTTCCCCCAGCACTCCAAAACTACCGTCCGGTCCTAGAGACATAGACAAAGAAAAAGTGGAAGACATAGAAGAACTACTTACGTACTACCATATAAAACAGAACAACATCCACAATACGAGCGAGGAGACCGCGGGGACCGGCGAACAGAATGGGACCGAACAACTGGAGATCGAGTTTGAACCGATGCCGTCGGTTCCGGAAGTTGATCCGGTCTTTATTGAAATATCTGTCGATAAAGGTATTATATTGTAAATTTTTGCTTTTAGCAATTCCATGCAAGGTTTAATATTTGTAAAAATATTTCTATAGGGTGTTGACGGTAGTATACTACTCAGCTATACATATAGCTACAACATTGATCAGAATACGCTGGCTTTGACAGCGAGAAAAACACTTGAGGAATTTCATCTTGTCACGTGACGTCCTCGGTAGCTTAGTTGGTAAAGCACTCGCCCGGCTTGCGATGGGACGTGGGTTCGAGTCCCACCTGAGGTCGATGATTTTTTTTCAAGTGTTATTTATCTTTAAAAGTATTATATTATTACTAGCGACCCGCCCCGGCTTCGCACGGATGCAATTATCAGCGTTTCTCTAATATATTATGCATGTATCATACATATAAACCTTCCTCTTGAATCACTCTCTCTATTAAAAAAAAACCGCATCAAAATCCGTTTAGTAGTTTTAAAGATTTAAGCATACATGCTGCTTATGCCGCGACTCAGTTTTGTTTTTAATTTCAAAACAAAACTTAGCGTATTTTTGGCGTTATTTGTGTCGAAAACATCTCCGTTTAGCCTAATGGTCGACTGGTAGAGAATGCCTCAAGGCATTAAGTCCACCTATTGCAGGTTTTTTTTTCAAATCTGAGCAATAAAGTTTTAATAAATCAATCGTTCATGAGCGCCCTAAGTGATTCTCGGTCGGCGCCCTGAGTATTCAGCTATTGGCACCCTAAATGATCGCCTATCAGTGTTATAAATGATTGTCCATCAGCGCCCTATAAGTGTTGTAAGATATCGCCCGTCGGTGTCCTGAGTGATCGTTCATCAGCGCCCCGAGTGATCGATTATCAGTGTTATAACTCACCCTTTTTCGCCCAGAGTGATCACCCTGATGGGTTATAAATATAAATATTGGACAACATCACATACATTGCTCTGATCCTAAAGTAAGTAGCTAAAGCACTTGTGTTATAGAAATCAGAAACAATGACGGCACCACAACACCCAGACCCGAGCCAATATAGAAAAGTTTGTTTTCTACATTGACTAGACCGGGAATCAAACCCGGAACCTCAAAGATGGCGGCGACGTCCAATCCGGCATACTCGCCTCCTTGGCTACGGAGGTCGTCAAATGAGTGATCTTTCATCAGCGCCCTGAGTAATTTAAAACTCAATGAAACGGGAATTAACGCGATCATAATTTAGGTACAAAATGTTACCTCTTTTGCCTGACGTTTCGATCGGGTTACACCGACCGTGGTCACAGGCTGACTGGAGCAGCGATGTCTTCACTCCGTATGAGAGGCAGATTCTTCATCTACCCTCATAATATTATTTTCACGCCAAGTACCGTCACACACTGCACTCACTGTGTCCCTATTCTGCACACTAACCGCCGCGTCCGTATTCAGGTGAGAACTCGATCGCGAAACAAAACGAGATTGTTTATTTTTAATCACTGGATTCCATGTTGCGGATAATTTGAAACCGTCTTCCCGATTGAAATTTTTATACTTTTTGATTTCAATAGCTTCACGCACAACTCTTGAATAAAAGTGGCGATCCGTGGAAAGAACTTGCGTTTGATGAAATTCAATCCAGTGATTATTGCCCGATTCAAGAAGGTGTTCGGCAATCGCTGATTTTGCAGTTTGGCGGTTTTTCACAGCAGCTATATGCTCTTTAAGCCTTTCAGCGATGGTTCGTTTCATTTGATCGGTGGCATGGAGGAAACGATTGTTCGTAATAACATACCACCTGGTGATGCTGATACTATAAGACAAGATGTCGCAGTAATTTTACGAAAGTCGAAACTTCCAGCCACCAATGTCACTATAGAAGAGCGCCAAGCACTAATAAACATTCGAGAAAACCCGGATATTTTAGTGCTTAAGGCCGATAAGGGAAACGCTACTGTAGTGATAAACACAGACGATTACTATCAAAAGATACGAGTTTTGTTAAGTGACGAAGAGGTGTACAAACCGGTTTCGTATAATCCCACGGCCAGAGTAACGCGTAGGATCCGTGCTCTTATCCGAGAAAATCAAGACCTTTTTGCAGAAGACGAGTACGAAAAACTGTATCGTTGTAAGTCACACCAACCACCTAAGTTATATGGTCTGCCTAAAATTCATAAGACTAACGTGCCATTGCGTCCAATTGTAAGTCAAATAAATTCGCCTACTTACGATCTTGCAAAGTACGTTGCATCAGTATTGCAGCCTCTAGTGGGAAAAACACCGTCTTTTGTAAAAGACTCACGCCATTTTGTTCAGATTATTAAAGAACTAAAGTTGGAACCTGATGAAGTTATGGTGAGTTTTGACGTTGAGTCGTTGTTCACCAACGTTCCAATTAGGGAGTGTCTGGACATTGTAAAGGAAAAACTGTGTGACAGCGAAATGGCCTTCAATTATATGGATTTACTGGAAAACTGTCTAGATGGGAATTATTTTCTTTTCCAAGGTCAATATTACCTCCAGATTGATGGTGTCGCAATGAGAAGCCCTGTAGCCCCTGTACTTGCTAATATCTGGATGGAACATTTTGAAGAAAAGGCGCTGCAACTTGGCCCTGGAACCGTCAGACTATGGAAACGGTACGTTGATGATATTTTCAGTATCATCAAAGGTAACGAGCAAGAAGTAGATCGATATTTAGAACATCTCAACTCGATTCATCCTAAGATGAAATTTACATATGAGTTGGAATCGGCCAGGTCGTTGTCATTTCTGGATATCAAAATTACAGTGAGATCGGATGGATCCTTGCCGCACTGTGTCTATAGAAAGCCAACACACACAGATAGATACTTACACGCTGACTCACATGACCATCCACGCCACTTACAATCCGTAATGTCATCATTAAGAAATAGAGCATATGATATCTGTGACCCTGACCATTTGAAGCAAGAGCTAAATCATGTTCAGGAGGTTCTCATTAAAAACGGATACAAAGTGTCACCACATCTGTTGAAGCCACCGATAAAACGCTCTCTAAGTCCGAATGTAAGCAGACATCCCGCATTTTTGCCTTACGTGAAAGGAGTGACTGATAAAATTGGCTCCCTGCTAAAGAAATGGTCCATTCCCACGATTTACACCCCGGGGTTAAAAGTACAGACTTTACTAGGCACACCGAAGGATGTCTTGCCGTTACAAACACCAGGTGTTTACAAAATAATACAAAATAAACTGTAGCTGCGGGAGTTCCTACATAGGCCAAACGAAACGAACCATCGCTGAAAGGCTTAAAGAGCATATAGCTGCTGTGAAAAACCGCCAAACTGCGAAATCAGCGATTGCCGAACACCTTCTTGAATCGGGCACTAATCACTGGATTGAATTTCATCAAACGCAAGTTCTTTCCACGGATCGCCACTTTTATTCAAGAGTTGTGCGTGAAGCTATTGAAATCAAAAAGTATAAAAATTTCAATCGGGAAGACGGTTTCAAATTATCCGCGACATGGAATCCAGTGATTAAAAATAAACAATCTCGTTTTGTTTCGCGATCGAGTTCTCACCTGAATACGGACGCGGCGGTTAGTGTGCAGAATAGGGACACAGTGAGTGTAGTGTGTGACGGTACTTGGCGTGAAAATAATATTATGAGGGTAGATGAAGAATCTGCCTCTCATACGGAGTGAAGACATCGCTGTTCCAGTCAGCCTGTGACCACGGTCGGTGTAACCCGATCGAAACGTCAGGCAAAAGAGGTAACATTTTGTACATAAATTATGATCGCGTTAATTCCCGTTTCATTGAGTTTTAAATTATGCAGCCCTGAGTAATGCCAATCGGCGCCCTGAGTTATATCCCATTAGCGTCCTTAGTGGTTGTCGACCCTGAGTGTTAGTATCTCGCTATGTCAATACATGATCGTTCATCAGCACCCTGAGTAATGCCAATCGGCGCCCTAATATATATTTCATCTGCGCCCTTAGTAATTGTCGACCCTGAGTATTAGTAGCTCGCTACGTTAATAAATGATCGTTCATCAGCGCCCTGAGTGTTACTAGCTCGTTATGTTAATAAATTAATTTTATTTATTCAAGACGCAAAACAGATTACAATAATGATTTCACAGACTTTATAACATTTATGACCTAATGGCTAAATTGGAACCTAAGAAATTGCATCCTTTAAGTAACGAATGAGCAAATTACAAATATTAATATTAAACCTATCAAGCTTCAATTACCCACCGGTGGCCGCGAATAATAGATTTTTTATTGTGTCTCTTGACCTTGGCCTGACAGGTTAACACTAATTCATCCGTGTGAAAGTAAAAATAACATAATAAAAAAGAAAAAAATATAGTTATTTATTTATGGTAGCGAGACTACCTCGAAAGACATTTGCATTAGGTATAAAGTAGTCTCGCCTACCTCGAAAGATATTTGCATTAGGTATAAAGTAGTCTCGCCTACCTCGAAAGACATTTGCATTAGGTATAAAGTAGTCTCGCCTACCTCGAAAGACATTTGCATTAGGTATAAAGTAGTCTCGCCTACCTCGAAAGATATTTGCATTAGGTATAAAGTAGTCTCGCCTACCTCGAAAGACATTTGCATTAGGTATAAAGTAGTCTCGCCTACCTCGAAAGATATTTGCATTAGGTATAAAGTAGTCTCGCCTACCTCGAAAGACATTTGCATTAGGTATAAAGTTGTCAATATTCGGATGTGACAGCTCGATATCGTTGTTAACTATTTTGACAGGTGGGTGTTAATAAATCGCTATATCCTATCATATCATATCGTGTGTTGTTTCTCATGCTGCACTGCACCCTGCACCAACAAAACACGCATGCGATAATAAATTGTACATTTCCCAGACACAGCAGCGAATGGAGGCGACAAGAACGACTGCCTCATGGTCCTGGAGAGCGTGCAGGTAGAAGTGGACCCCAGCTCCCTGATGCTGCAGGAGCCGGACTACCACGACGCGGATATGGAGATCGAGACCCTGGAGATAGAAGAGGATCCGCCTGATGAGTGAGTCGGCTACGTATACTTTTGCAAGACATGGTGTAACCTAGGTGTCTGATGCTGCAGGAGCCAGATATTTAAAGATAGAGGAGGATCCTGAAAAGTGAGTCATCTTCCTATAGTTGTGCAGGTGGAGGTAGAACCCAAGACTCTGATGCTGCAGGAGCCGGACTACCACGACGCGGATATGGAGTTTAAAACCATTTAGATAAAGGAGGATCCGCCTGATGAGTGAGTCGTCTACGTATACTTATGCAGGTGGAACCGAGGACCCTGATTCTGCAGCTGCCAAACCTTCGGAGATATAGGACCGTTCGGATGAGTGAGGAGTCTACGTATGCTTATGCAGGTGGAAGTGGAGGTGGAACCCAGTACCCTGATGCTGCAGCAGGGCTACCACCTGATCTTAAAGTTATAGGAGCGGCTTGATGAGTGAGTAGTCTACTTATATTTGTGTAGGTAAAGGTGGAACCCAGCTCTCTGATTCTGCAGGAGGGTTACCCAGGACCTTGGAGATACACGTGGCCCCTAATGTTTTAATTTGAAACCAATCGAAGGCTGTGGAAGGCATTAGCCTCGTCTACGTATAGTGATGCAGGTGGATGTGGACCCCAGCTCCCTGATGCTGCAGGAGCCGGACTTCCACGACGCGGATATGTAGTTTAAAACCCTATTGATAGAGGAGTATCCGCCCGATGAGTGAGTCATCTACGTATACTTTGGCAAGTCAAGGTGGGTCCCAGGTGTCTGATCCTGCAGGGGGATTCCCCGAGACCTTGAAGATAGAGGAGGATCCGCCTGATGAGTGAGTCGTCTAAGTATAATTATACAGGTGGAAGTCGTCTAAGTATCCTTGTGCAGGTGGTACCCAGAACGCTGATGCAGGAGCCAGACCAGCCTGAAGAGTGAGTCGTCTACGTATACTTGTGTAGGTGACGGTGGAACCCAGGACCTTGATGCTGCAGGAGCCAGACCTTCGGAGATAGAGGACCAGCCTGAAGAGTGAGTCGTCTACGTATACTTATGCAGGTGGAGGTGGTACCCAAGACCCTGAAGCTGTCGGAGCCAGACTACCACGAGACGGACATAGAGATAGAGGAGGATCCGCATGATGAGTAAGTCGTTACGTACATGTACGTGTGGGAGTGGAACCCAGGATCCTGATGCTGCCAGAGCCTTGAAGATATAGAACCGGCCTGATGAGTGAGACTTCTACGTATACTCGCGCAAGTGGAAGAGGAACCCAGTGACCTAATACTCCAGCAGAGCTACCAGAGGCGGATCCTGCTACGAATACTTACGCAGGTGAAGGTGGAACTAGCTGATGCTGCAGCAGAGCTACCACGAGATCTTAGAGATATAGGACCGGCCGGATCAGCCGGATGAGTAAGTCGTCTACGTATACTGTTTATTTGACGCCCTAAAAGACATAATATCTAGGCGCTCTTAGCGCTATTGCGATCTACTCCAGACAACCTTCAGGTATTAATGTGCAATGAATGATTGATTGATTATCGCGACTATAAATAGGTATCTCTTATTCGATAGTCAGCCTGTGACCACATTTATACCTAAATTATTATAATCGCGGTAATTCCCCTTTTCAGAGAGTTTTGATTATGCATTATATGATTTATAAAAGAGACTGAAAAATAAATACTATACTGAGAGACACTTCTTGCAAAATTTATTTTCTGATGGTGACAGACGGACAGACAGACGGACAGTGGAGCCTTAGTAATAGGATCCCGTTTCACCCTTTTGGGTACGGAACCCTAAAAACAAGCAAAAAAATCACGTTTGTTGTATGGGAGCCCCCTTAAATATTTATTTTATTCTGGTTTTTAGTATTTGTTGCTATAGCGGCAACAGAAATACATCATCTGTGTAAATTTTAACTGTCTAGCTACCATGGTTCATGATATACAGCCTGGTGACAGACGGACAGACAGACAGACAGCGGAGCCTCAGTAATAGGGTCCCCGTTTTACCCTTAGGGTACGGAACCCTTAAAATAGAAAATACTCTGCTTCAACAACAACATCAAGTTCGATCATTCCCTTCTGTCTTTTCCAGAAAAGGAGACCCAATCAGCTTGCTCTCATCAAGTGACGAAGATGACGTCATCATCCAAGAACCTCACATCGACACCGTCGAAGTTTCCGACGAAACCGACGAGGACGACATGCCCCTCGTCAAACTCCTCCGCAAACGTCGAGCGGAGAAGAAGAAGAACGTAGCTAAGAAAGTCCAGAAGAACGAACAAACTATATCGAAAATCACATGGGGTTTATACGAATACTACTGCGTGCAGTGCCATTTCAAAACTTCAAACGCAGCGGATTACAGAAAACATATGGCTGCACACGCCAAAGTGATACTTATGTGCCAATTATGTGGTTATATGACAGCAAGTTCGACGCAATTCGCAAAACACGAGAAGCAACACGGGGACAAAACTTACAAATGTGATCTATGTGATTTCAAAGCGAAGAGGAATATAAGTTTGATATACCATATGAAGTCTCATAAAACAGTGTCGAAAGAATTCAAGTGCGGTGAATGTGGTTTTGTTGCGTTTAACGATCAGGCTATATTCCAACATTCCAAGAGGTTGTGTACTAATAGTAAACGACATAAGTGTAATAAGTGTAGTTATTCAACGAAGAAATCTTCGGATTTGAAACGGCATAAGTCCAGGAAACATGAGGACGACACAGATAAAGATGAGGATTATGTACCTCCGGCAAGGTGTATGGACTGAATAATGTAAGTTATTGGAATTAATGTTGTAGATATATCTTTTAGTATTCTGAATGTTGAATTAATACTTAAAGTGGATGGTCTACTTTGGGTTTGAAGCTCTGGTCTGAAATGGTCAGGTTTTCCTATGTAAGAGTTACAAAGGCCTTATGGCAATCGTTACGAATATGGAACAGACTTGCAGCTTCTAACAGGGTTCGAAAACATAATTATCAATGATATCTCTTCGAACCCTTCTAAAAAAGCATTGATATTTATCATTTATTATCAATATAATTATCATCAATACTTAATTATCAATGATAATTATCATCAATACTTAATTATCAATGATAATTATCATCAATACTTAATTATCAATGATAATTATCATCAATACTTAATTATCAATGATAATTATCATCAATACTTAATTATCAATGATAATTATCGTGTAACCGAGGGGATACCCCTACAAAAAAATACGGTTTGGATTATCCTATCTTGATAATTTTGAACCCTGGCTTCTAGGATCACGGTCAACGTACCTTGATTAGGAATGGAGTAAGAACAGGGAAGAATGAGAAATTTTATACATAAAACATAATTATGCCCGATTTCACCAACACTCCCTAAATTTAAGGGGACTCTTAAATCTGTTTAGGAGACACCTTACTTCGCTCGTGCGTTTCACCAATGGCTAGGGGACCCCTACGGTGTTAAAATGCCTTTTAGTTTAGGGAATGGGATATGCAGCCCATAACGCTAGGTGACGTTTAGCTTTGTTTCAAGAATAATTTTGGTAAAATAGGAAGTTATGTCTATAAAATACTCATTTTTAGTCATAATTGAATTTGTAGAAAGCTTTGAAGTTTTGGGTTAATCAAAATGTATTATTTAGACAAACAACACCATCTACCGAAAAGCGAAAAAAACTCTGAGGTGGCAATGTCATGATAAATGAATGACAGCTTGACAAATCTCATTAATATTTTTTTAAACATGGCCAGCTACATCAAACGACAAAAAAATTAAATTGTTATTTATATATATTTAATTTATGAACCATATACATAAAATATTGTATTATTTTAAAAAACATTATTACAGTAGACCAAAATGTCTTTAATATTAAGCTATCTTAAATTTTAATAAAAACCGGTTAAGAGTTACGGTTGCCACATCCATATGAATGACAAACACTGTCACATAAGTAAGGATTCCCTACGAAGAGAGCTGTTCAGTTGGTGAAACGTATTCTTAGGTAGGGGTTAATTTAGGGGTCCTTTTACTTAAGCAGGCACATAGCTAGGTGAAGGTTTAAGAAACGTTGGTGAAATTGGGCATTAGTCAGCTGTACATAATAATGTATGTCGTAATCATGGAACACATACTCTTAAGTATAAATGTCATTTATTTTTAATTCGTTTGCAATTATTTGATCTGTGCCTGTAATGTTTTATTAAAATAACTAAAGGCTATGAACCTATACGATAAAACAACTTTTCTATATTGTCTTGGGTCTGAGTTTTGTGGTACGTTCTGATTTCTTGTTGTTTCTGATTTCCATAACACAAGTGCTTTAGCTACTTAGAATCAGAGCAATAGAAGGATTTCACACAATGTATGTGATGTTGTCCAATATTATATTATTTTCAAGTTATCAGTTTATTACAGAGAGCGGCTATTGACGAAGGGGGGAAGGGATCTATATTCAAATTGCTGCTCTAAATCTTATCTATGTTTCACATACTGTTGTCTTTTATTTACGCGAACACGATACATTTAAATGAAACTACTTTTACGGATTATTTCGCGATTTATTAACATTTTAATTAACCTGACGTTTCGAACACACGAACACGAACACGAACGTTCCTCAAATAGTCATACAAAATAATAAAATTCGATAAAATACAAAATGAATTCCATTGATCTGTATTATAATAATGAAATATTCTAACTAAATGCTTTTATCTTATTTTAATATATAAAACATAGTCGGGTTTGTTACAACACATATAACTCGAGAACGGCTGGACCGATTTTCATGGTTTATAATTTGTTGGATTTAGCCCTGCCCCCAATAGCAGAATAAATAATTATAACATTGGAAAAGCTGACGAATATTAGGCGGTACGAAGTTCGCAGGGAAAGCTAGTTTTTCCATTGTAATGCCAATGATGCAAAAAAAATACAAACATAAGACAAAATCCATTAAATGAAAGTCTACAGTTGTCCAGTTACTTCACCTTGAACGGAAAGGGGGAGGTCTATGTTCAGCAATGGACATCCTTTGGCTGATATGATGATCAGGGTTCTTAATGGTAATTAATAATCATAATTATCTTGATAATTATCGTGATAATTATCTTTGATAATTATAAAATGATATGCACTCAATATTGATTGCCCTTTCGAAAGGTGACACTGCTTTTTATTCTTCAAATGTATCTGGCAATACTAAACAAAAAAAGTGAAAAATATTGTGATTATTTAATTGAAATATTTTATTTAAATAAATTAGTGAATTAAATATTACCCACCATTGATAATTATCGAATAATTATTATGATAATTATCAAAGAAATTAAATATCTTGATAAAAACAACCCTGATGATGATGAACGTAAAGGTTCTTAGATTGGTTCTTAGTTTGTGCTTGGTCGTTCTGGGAAACCAGTTACTTTTAACTGACCTATGCTGAAAGACAGTTATGTAGAAACATACTTAAGGCCTTAACACGCTTGAATGACCTTGACGCGTCGCGCCCATACAATTTCGCGCGTGCGGATGACCTCTAAAAATCGGAAAAAAATGATTTTTATGAAATTAATGCCTTTAACGAAAATTTTCAAATAAAACTCAATTCAAAACATGTATATATTCAAAATCTTGTTTTGTGTGGAAACAGTAATGAAAAAGCTTGTGCCGTTAAGGAGAACATTTGCAATTTATGAAAAATAGACACTTTTTTGTGCAGTTTTAATCCAAGGGACTTAACGGAAAATCAATTTTATTCAATTCAAGATGTTTATTAAATCCTCTTCTAGTATATCGTATTTTAAATTTTTAGATTCAAGTAACAGGTATACTGACAATTTGATTTTCATATTCGAGATTTTAGGGACTTGGATGGTGTTAAGGCCTTAACGCATTAATTAAAATTCAAAGGATTTTATTTTTATGTTACCAGATACTATTGGTATGCAATTTTTTTTTGTAATTGATTTTATACCTGTAATGAAATTTTTATAAAATGAAATAATTTTATTTGCCTAGAAAAATGGTGCAGATAAGGTGAAATAATAATTTTAATACCAACATGTTTCGTCGGGGTAATTTATTAAAAAAAAAGTGTTATTTTTTTCTTACTTACGTTTAAAATATGACTGTTTTAACTAGTTTCTTACCTGCAGGGCTAGCATGCGCGCATCGGTTATTTTATCGATAGACAAGACAAATTTGGTCTTCGACGATAACTTTGTCGATTTCCCTAACCTAACGGATCACAGACGTCTCGAATCCTTTTTCTTAATATTTTCTGGGTTTCCCGTTGTTCGTAGCCACGATTTTTACGTTATAACACGGCATTGCCATAATATTTTGTTTTTTTCTTTGTAACCGTCGAAGACAAAACGACATATTTACGTCAAAAGTCGATAAAATGCTACGACACAATTTTATCGTGTTGCGCATGTTAGCCCTGCTGATTGGAAATAGTGTAAGAACGTAGCCTAATAATTAAACATCACAATCTTAAACAAGAATACAGGGTGCCTATGTAATCACCCAGTTTCAAGCATATCTAGAAAATTTAATTTTCTAAACTGACCCCAACTGACTAACACCGGGTTCCTATATTGTACTATGCCTAAGTGTACATCAGCAACTGATAGTATTGGTGTCAAAAGTGCCGAGCCGTTATAGTCGTTCCTATAAAGTTTGACGAAGCGTCATTTATAGGAACGCTTTTGAGTATGTCAAGTTGACAATTCCTACCATCCGTTAGCAAAACCAACCGTTTCTCGGATATAGGAACCAGGCTTAAGTCAATCTGGTTTTTGTTTTATTAATATCAGAAAAAAAGTTTCGATAGCGACATTCATAAGTGTGAAATATTTCTAAAGTTATTATTATAAAAATTCCAGTGTGACGTTAATCTCATCGGCTCCCTGTATATAAATATATGTATGTATTTGTAAATAGGTATTGCTTGGTTTGATAATGTTAGTTACCGCCATGTTTTTAGTGAAAATCATAAACTACGTACAGTTTTACATAAGTTACATTACATTAGTCCGCACTAAGCGCTTCTCATCATCTTTTATAATGCGCACAGCTAAAGATTGGAATTCCCTGCCTGCGTCTGTATTTCCGAGTGCATATAACCTGACTCTCTTTAAGTCCAGAGTGAATAGGCATCTTCTGGGCAAGCTCGCTCCATCGTAGATCCCATCTATGCTCTAGAGCAAGATTGGGGTCAAGAGTAAGCCCATCTCAAATAAAAAAAAACATTAAGTGTCATATCATGTAGCACGACAGGGAATGCTTCACTTTTGTACATACTGGCCCGCCCCCTAGCATAACCAACAAAACACGATATTAATCGACACCAACCCGTTAGAATATCTCAAACTTAGCCGCCATCTTGTCATTATCGAAAGCCGGTGACGTCACGGTCATGCTCGGTGTTTCGATAAAAGTTCATATACTTAGCAGCCTTCTTGAACTTTTATCGAAAGCCGGTGACGTCACGGTCACGCTCGGTGTTTCGATAAAAGTTCACTTTTGAAAGTTGGATGTCGATAAATCGCTATATCATATCGTGTTTAGTTGGCCATGCTAGGGGGCCTAGAGTCCATATTATTTTGTATGTCCATTGCGTTTTATAAGTTTAGCTAAACGGGATTCTTTTCAGGATTTTATCATACAAAATGTATGTTTTTCTTTAAACTAGGCATTTTTACAGCTCAATGATTGTACAGTTTGTTTTTACAGGTTGTGTTCCACTTTATGTATAAAATTGTGTAAATATCTGTGATTCGATATAATTATGGTTTGTGAGAAAAAAATATTGTAAATATATTTTGATCTTGTTCAATGATTGGTTCTATTATTTTTACATCCTGCCCCCTAGCATGAACAACAAAACACGATATGATATGATATAACGATTTATCGACACCCAACTGTCAGAATATGATGTACTAAAAAAAAAAAAAATACTATCGCGGGCTCCGACGCCTTACCCCTTTGTAGAAATATTCCTGTGTAAGCGCATCGCGCCGGACACGCCCCAACCTGCTCTGATTGGTTATGCATTTTACTATGTTTTACTACAGCCGATTAGATACATAGAAGCTTGCTTGCTTGTGCCTAAACACCTATTGTCTCGATTGAACCCGAAACATAAATGAACGTAGGGCGTGGCTTGAAGTGAGTGGCAATGAGGTGCTTGCAAGCGATTTTAGCTTAAAGACGGGTCAGGCGTCGGAGCCCGCGATAGTACATAGCTATATTATATCGTGTTTTGCTGATCATGCTAGGTCATACCCACGACTATAATGCTTAATAACTTAATAAGCATCTTTGAGAGTTTTAGGGTTACGCACCTCAGAAGGTAAAAGTAAACCCTTGTGGTCACTTCATTGTATTTATTTATTTTATTTGACAGTGATGACATGACAACACTGTCTTTATGGCTACGGGCGGATTGCCCTCTACCAGTGTCGAGTAAAAACCGGGGAATCAGGGAAAAATTAAGGCCTAAGATCGGAATTTGGAAAAAAAGGAGTTACAAGGATCAGGAGACTAGGGAAAGGTAGAATAACTTCTATTACATGAGAATAAAATTAATATGTTAAAAATAATGTAAATGTATAACAATGTATAGGATTATAGTTTTATAAATAAATAAATAAATATTGGACAACATCACATACATTGCTCTGATCCTAAGGTAAGTAGCTAAAGCACTTGTGTTTTAGAAATCAGAAACAACGACGGTACCACATCACCCAGACCCGAGACAATGTAGAAAAGTTCGTTTTCTACATTGACCCGACCGGGGATCGAACCCGGAACCTCAGAGATGGCGGCGCCATTTAAAGTCCGGCATGCTCGCCTCTCGGCCACGGAGGTCGTCGTTTATATTATTTAAGATAATAAATGCAGCTAAATAGTTATATACAGCAGGGTCATTTGTATCTGTCTGTGTCAAGCCAAGACCCACATTAATCAAAGTGAAAATCTTTATTTGCACAATAAAATGTAACGTAATACAGGTATTATATGAGGAACGCTTTTGTTGGTGGTCCAGGAAAGGAAGGTGGTAGTTTAAAAACACGGGCCAAGTGCGAGTCTGACTCGCGCACGATGGGTTCCGTACCATTATTTATAAAAACGGCCAAAAAAACACGTTTGTTGTATGGGAGCACCTTTAAATATTTAATGTATTCTGTTTTTCAGTATTTGTTGTTATAGCGGCAACAGAAATACATCATCTGTGAAAATGTTAACTCTCTAACTATCACGGTTCATGAGATACAGCCTGGTGACAGACGGACAGACAGACGGACAGCGGAGCCTTAGTAATAGGGTCCCGTTTTACCCTTTGGGTACGGAACACTAAAACTTACTTTCAAATATGATAACATAGCCGCCATCTTGAATTTTTATTGAAACAGTAAGCATGTCCGTGCCGGCGACGTCACAGTTATGCTCGCTTTTTTTTTATAAAAGTTCATATTTTGACAAAAAATATGCGATAAATCGCTATATAATATCCTATCATATCGTGTTTTGTTGCACATGCTAGAGGGGCTGAGGTCGATGATTTTTATCAAGTGTTATTTATCTTTAATTAAACCCTGCATGGAATTGCTAAAAACAAAAATTTACAACACTACACACACGTAGATCTATTGTGTGATTAAGCGATAAAATTGACGATATTTAGTCGTTTCCTTCCTCTCCCCTCAATCGCCTCTTTACTTTTAAAATATGATAACATAGCCGCCATCTTGAACTTTTATTAAAACAGTGAGCATATCCGTGCCGGCGACGTCACGGTTAAAGTAAAAAAGTAAAGTATGCTTATACACCGTGAATTTTTAATTACCCGAGAAAATTGACTATCATACTCAGCTATCGATATACAGTCAACAGCACGTCGACCTACCCCAAAAGTCAAAAATTCTCCAATAGATTTTCAACTTAAAGCCTGACATATAGAGTTCATTTTCAAATAAGAAAATTTGACATTTTGTGGTAGGTCGACGTGCTGTTGTCCGTACATCGAATTTGTCGAATAAAACAAACGGAACGGCGTACGGCGTTAGCGTACGGAAGGAATAACTATGAATAGAAAAAAAATCATTCATAGTTATTCCTTCCGTACGCCAATATAACGCGACCAAATTAGGTGGATTTTGGTTCCGTTAATGTTGGAATGATAATTATTACTATTTGAATTAGCAGGACTTTTATGGTGCATATGTTTTAAGGAATTTTTGGGATCTTTTAAATAAATATCTCATAAAAAAAAATTTTTTTATTCGCCAGATTCGATGTATATCGATATCTGAGTATGTTAGTTAATTTTCTCGGGTAATAAAAAATTCACGGTGTATACGTCCCACTGCAGGGCACAGGCCTCACCTCAACTATGAGGTGGTTTGGGCCATACTCCACCACGCGGGCCCGGTGCGGTGCGGTGGAGGGGTGTTGTAAGGCCAGTGACTAAACCTTACTGTCAGATGTTATCAAGCCGCCAAGTAGTAACATAACGTCACGGTTATGCTCGCTTTTTCGATAAAAGTTGATATTTTGACAAAATATATGCGACAAATCGCTATATCATATAGTGTTTTGTTGCTCGTGCTAGGGGGGCTTGTCAAAATACCATCAGCATTCGCCACAAAATAAAAGCCAGGGAAGTATAAAAATAATAATTTATTGTTAGATCTTAATTATTAAGTTTAGATACACGATCAGCAAAACGAAGGCTTGTTGACAGCCACGCGGCACACCACAGATTTGAGGTTGGTGAAGGCTTCATCCTGGTTCGCTTGGTCGAATTTCTGGAACAAAGTGATAGCATTTAGGTGGTATACGGAGCAACTTTTAGTTTCAGGTTAATGAAATGAGCAACTAAGTATTTTTTGACGTGATAACGTCTTGTACGGACAACAGCTCGTCGACCTACCACAAAATGTCAAATTTTCTCATTTGAAAATGATCTCTATGCGTCAGGCTTAAAGTTGAAAATCTATTGGAGAATTTTTGACTTTTGGGGTAGGTAGGTAGCACGTCGACCTACCCCAAAAGTCAAAAATTCTCCAATAGATTTTCAACTTTAAGCCTTACATATAGAGTTCATTTTCAAATGAGAAAATTTGACATTTTGTGGTAGGTCGACGTGCTGTTGTCCGTACATCGATAACCGGCTGCACGCACGAAAATGTCAAGTTCCGCGTGCGAGCGAGAGTGCGAAAGCGATGAGGGGTACGATCGGCTAAGGCTGTCTGTCCACCGAAGCGGAGCGAGGGTGCGGAGTGGAGAACTGGGGTATGGCGGAGCGGAGTTGTGTACTGTGTCTGTCCACCAAAGCGGAGCAAGGCAGCAGAGCGGAATGAGCGGAGATCCTGGCTGTATTTTGCAGTATGCGGATCCCCCTTCCGCTACCCCGCTCAGTTTCCCCGCTCCGCTTACCGGTTTTGTATGAATTTTTAAACTAGTTCGCAACTCCCTGTCCACTGAAGAGGAGCCTAGATTTTGTGCAATCCTATTGGTTAATATTTCTCCGTTTCTCCGCTCGTAAGCGTTCGGCTTGTGAAGCATCATCTCCACTCCATCGGCCGATGCGTCCGAGTAGCATCAACGTTTTCTTATGATGTTATCACGTAAAATTTACGTCCGTAAACCAAATTTACAGACAAACATTTATAATTTTCATATAATTTTACGTCGAGGTGTAACAACCTTAGTTGTGAGTTTCGGGAATCACACAAGGAATTATTCTAAGACCTACATTCTTTCTTGTACATATGAGGCTTCGAGGACGGCATATTTTGTGCTCACGTAACCCCATTTATGTTAAACCCACAGTACTGTCAATCTTTATAAAAATAAGTCAATATAGTGTACCACAAGGAAGTATCCTAGATCCTATATTATTTCTTGTAAAAACCAACACACTGGGAAATAGTTACCTCATTGATGACAATGGCTACAAATGTCAGAGGTCAGTCTTGTCTCCATACGTAAACAGTAAAGTGTCACTTTGCTTGGGGTGTACCTCAAGGAAGTAATCTTGGTCATATATTCTTTCTTGTTATAATACTTGGATAAAACATACCTCATTGATGACAATGGTAGATACGAATGCCAGAGGACGCTGTACGATGTCAGTCTTATCTTCATACGTAGCGATCAAGGTGCGCAAGTAAGCTATCGCTTTGGTTGGGGCGTACTTAAGGAAGTATCCTTGGCACTATATTATTTCTTGTTATAAGAAATAATGAGCTATAAGTATTGGTTACCTCATTGATGACAAATGTACGAATGCCAGAGGTCAGTCTCGTCTCTATACGTGATTAGCTAAGCGCGGTGTACCTCAGGGAAGTATTCTAGGTCACAAATTATTTCTTCTTATAAAAAATAATGGACTATAGATATTGCTTACCTCATTGATGACAATGGTAGGTACGAACGCCAGAGGCCGCTGTACAGTGTCAGTCTTGTCTCCGTACGTGGCCAGCAAGGTGTCACCTTGGTCGCCGCTCGCACAGCGCTTAAGCTTGGATGATTCTGATTCTTTCTTGACTTGGGCGAGGCACTGTGGATGGAAAGAGAGATAAGTTAGAAGCTTTTGTAGATTTAGTAGTTTTTTCTCAAGTATATAATATACTTAGTTGCCAAATTTACATTGAAAAAATTGTGGCTACAATTTCTTGCAATCTTGGAACTTATGCTCAAAATACTGTCAAATTGTTCCGAGATTTCGGGTCTGTAAGCGATATCTATGTGTGTGTTGACCGAGCGCCATATCTGCCATATGTTGTCAAATTAAATTCATACCTATTTTTTTTTTTTTTTTTTTTTTTAAATATTGGACAACATCACATACATTGCTTATTTATCGCCATTTATTTTATTTATTTATCGCCATGTTGGCCCGTGGACAACGATTTTAAAAACCCGATGTTAAGCGCTGGGCTGAGTCTTCGGTTTAAGAACAGTGCAATGACCTACTTAGCCATACAACAAGCGTACCATACTTAGCATCCCGAAGCGGTGGTAAGTTATATTTTGGGACGTGTATAAGTGCCTGGAGGAGGGCCTACATACAGAATAAGTAATTTCATTTCATTTTAACACAGCATGCAAATATTAATCGAGATAAGTTAGTGGTTACCGTGTCGAGAGATTTGTCTGGCTGCGCCTGCCCCATGAGGCAGATGACCAGCTCCATCTTCTCCGTGTCCTGCAGGCTGCGGTCCTTCAGGATGCAAGACTGGACCTGGAAGGGGACAGCGGATTAGGTAAATAAATATTGGACAACATCACATACATTGCTCTGTTCTTAGGAAGATCTCAAATAAATAAATATTGGACAACATCACATACATTGCTCTGTTCTTAGAAAGATCTCTAATAAATAAATATTGGACTACATAAAAAAAAACGTCACATACATTGCTCTGATCCTAAGGTAAGTAAGTAAGTAACATTGGCCGTCAGGATTTTTTTCAGGGAGGTAATAACTTAACATCCTGTATCAGAGGTGTTTGAGGTTTTTTTTCCGAGTGCCAGAATCATCTTTCACACTTCACTCACTTTCTTTATGGGCCGCTTTTACCTAATTCCAGTCCAGACTAAAACAAGCTTAATCCCTTGCTTACCATCGGATCTGGGACAAGATTTTTAAAGTTACATTTTGAAAAGCTTGACATTAAAAGGCGCCCAGTGAAAACCGCTTCGCCGCTTCTAGCAGTTTGCAGCCCAGGGCGTATTTACTATGGCCCCCTTGGCCCTATGGTTAATGCGCCCCTGTCCAGTATACAGAGTGTACAAGAGAATAGGACACTCCTTAAAACCACGTGATCAGCTGGTCATATCCAACAACTTTTTCTATAGCACCAACATTGAAATCGATATTTTTTTTCAGCTTCTCGCATACCTCGATGATAATGTATGGAGCATCTAAAAATAAAATCACGATTTCGATGTTGCTCCCATAGTATAAAGTTGTTGTATATGAACAGCTGATCACGTGGTCTTGAGGAATGTCCCATTCTTTTGTACAACCTGTATATAAATTGGGAAATGGTCACAAACCTTGTTTCCGTAGCACTCATCGGGGCCGTGGTGGCAGATGAACTGCCATTTGCCGTTCACTTTGTCGTGCTGAAACAAAAAACATGGAAAAATTAAAAACATTAAACTTACTACGTTAAAATTAGTGTGAGTTTCATAAACAATCGCATTGAAATGTACGTATAAGTTCTGAATAAGCTGTTTATGTGGAGTGGGGGCGTGGTGGCATTGTTTTTTAAGAAAGGAGACAAAAGTCTCCTGAAAAACTATAGACCAATCACGCTCCTGAGTCACGTTTACAAGCTGTTCTCGAGGGTCATCACAAACCGTCTTTCCGCAAGATTTGACGCTTTCCAGCCACCGGAACAGGCTGGGTTTCGCAAAGGTTACAGTACCTTAGACCACATTCACACGATGTGGCAGGTTATACAGAAGTCCGAAGAGTATAACCAGCCCCTGTGCCTGGCCTGTGTGAACTATGAGAAAGCCTTCGACTTGGTCGAAACCTGGGCTGTTCTGGACTCCTTGCAGCGATGCCAAGTCGATTGGCGGTACGTGGAGGTGCTAAGAAGCCTGTACAGTATGGTATCAATTTCCGTCCAAGTACAAAACCACCGAACAAAACCCATCCAGCTGCTCTGAGGTGTTAGACAGGGAGATGTTTTATCTCCGAAACTGTTCACCAACGCACTGGAGGGTGTGTTCAGGACGCTGGATTGGAACGGACTGGGCATCAATGTAAATGGCGAATATCTTACGCATCTTCGCTTTGCCGATGACATAGTTATTATAGCAGAATCGCTGCAGGATTTGCAAAAAATGCTGCACAGTCTTAATGCTGCCTCGAGACGTGTGGGGCTTGGGATGAATTTGGACAAGACTAAGGTAATGTTCAACGAACATGTCATCCCGGAACCAATTTCCGTCGAGGGCACTACGCTCGAGGTTGTCCAAGAGTACGTCTACCTGGGACAAGTACTACAGCTCGGTAGAGACAACTTAGAGCGAGAAATCGCCAGAAGAGTGCAGCTTGACTGGGCAGCATTTGGGAAATTGCGTCATATCTTCACGTCGACACTGCCGCAGTGCCTGAAAAGCCGGGTGTTTAACCAATGCGTCCTACCAGTTTTAACCTACGGAGCCGAAACGTGGAACATGACAGTCAAGTTGGCCCAACGCCTACACGTCACTCAGCGTGCTATGGAAAGGTCTATGTTGGGGATCTCATTAAGGGATAAGATCCGGAACGAGGTCATACGACATAAGACTAAGGTGACTGATATTGTCCAAAAATGTAGCAAGCTGAAGTGGCAGTGGGCTGGCCATGTCTGTCGCAGAACCGACGAGAGGTGGAGCAGGAAGGTTCTTAAATGGAGACCACGCTTAGGCAAACGTGGTGTAGGACGCCCCCCGGCTAGATGGACCGATGACCTGAAGAAGGCAGCTGGCAGCGACTGGATGCAAAGGGCGGGAGATCGTGCGCTGTGGCGCTCCTTGGGGGAGGCCTATGTCCAGCACTGGCCTGCAACAGGCTAAAATGGTGTATTTTATGTATCTGAAGGATAAACACGATTTTTGCGTTTCACGACCGTCAAACAGCGCTGTAAGACACATTACTTCAAGCACTTATCCTCTTACATATTTTTATCTTTTAATACCTTAATCCGTTAACTTTGGCTGTGAATACAGGCTTTTAAGGTACCCACCGTGCTCTTCCCATACGGAACCAGCTTGACCTTCACAACTCCTCGGAAGTCCCTCCACACAGGCGCCAACTGTTCTGTTATAAACCGCTTACTGTCGGGGCAGAGCGACTCGTAGTACACCGCTATCTTTACCTGAAACATAAATATTCAAATTCAAAATTCAAAAATGTTTATTCAGTATCTTTACAAAGGTACATAACAAGTGGCTGGAGTCTCTATTTAAGTATGATACCTGTGTTTGGAGACCCCGCTCTTTCTTAAAATACACTTTTGTATTTAGATGTAACAAAGATACATAAACATAAATTAAAGAACTTAAGTATTTTGCTTGTGTGTGTGTGTGTGTGTGTGTGTGTGTGTGTGTGTGTGTGTGTGTGTGTGTGTGTGTGTGTGTGTGTGTGTGTGTGTGTGTGTGTGTGGTAAGTAATACACGTATTTAGTATTTAGTAGTATTTTGACGACTTCCGTAGCCGCCGCCATCTCTGAGGTTCCGGGTTCGATCCCCGGTCGGGTCAATGTAGAAAATGAACTTTTCTATATTGGCTCGGGTCTGAGTATTATGGTACAGTCGTTGTTTCTGATTTCTATAACACAAGTGCTTTAGCAACTTACCTTAGGATCAGAGCAATGTATGTGATGTTGTCCAATATTTAGTTAGTTAAGTTAGTTAGTTAGTTTAGTAAGTCTTAATAAAATTAAAAATAATAAATGGCGAGTCACCACCTGCCAATTTTTTCAGTCTGAGACAATGAACCGGGCAGGTGACCGGTAGTCTTCATCAATAGCCCATTACTCAGCCCATCAAGTCCCTTACCATAGAACCGGTTTAGTTTCCATCTTAACTGCAATAGTCCTTGCAACTAGCGGGTGCTGTCTTTGGGTGTATCTTCTCAATAATACAGGCAGAGATAGTATCCGCTAGGTGTACATGTCGTGGCCCGATCTTAAAATTAAACACTTCATGATGTGGCCGGCCATTTTATAACATGGCCGTATTTCATAAAACGGCAAAACAAAACTGGCCATATCGTTTAAACGTCAACGTTTAATGATATGGTAAACAACGTTTGGCCATATCATTAAAATAGGTATAAATACGTTTACAACTTACTGGCATTTGTTTAATATTAATTTTCTCAATAGATAAGTAAAACATTATAAATTTTTGTAATTTTGAAAGAAAACTAATAAATAAAAAGATTTAAATAACCTTAACTAACCTCCCAAATTACGTATCAAACTCCACGACTTTTGACGTTGAGCCTTTTTTCAAGTCTATTTCATTAAAATCACCTAGCTTTATGTCTTAACGATAATTCACTGCAATTTAATCTCCTATTTACACTTATGATTCACTTTCACAATTCACAAGAACAGAATAATTGTCCGCCGCCATGTTGTACGGGTACCACAATAACAAAGCGACATCAGCGCCTCTAACGGTAGATAATATAACTGTTTTAAGATATGACCACCAACGTTTGGCCATTTCATGAAGTAGTCGATCATATCGTCAAACGCTGACTGGTTCATTGATCTGGCCTATCAACATCATGATGTGGCCAGCGGGTACTGGGCCGCATCATGAAAAACGAACCATTTTATGAAATGGTTGGCCAAATCATGAAGTGATTAATTCTAAGATCGGGACACGACATACATATCCAAACTCAGTAACGTATCTCAAAGGTGCCTCTTCGTGTTGGATCTGTATCTCCACGAACGCCTTCCAATAGGACCGGCCTCCGTGCCGTGATTTCCCGCAGGAGAGATACAATTAATAATAATAATATAACATTTATTTCAGATCTATAAGTGTTGTGTTAGTAACTAATATACTTAAAATCTAAGTTGGTATTAGCTTAAGGCCTTAACACCACCCAAGTGCCTGAAATCTGGAATATTAAAATCAAATTGTCAGAATACCTGTTACTTGAATCTAAAAATTTAAAATACGATATACTAGAAGAGGATATAATAAACATCTTGAATTAAATAATTTTGATTTTCCATTAAGTCCCTTGGATTAAAACATGCACAAAAAAGTGTCTATTTTTTCATAAATTGCAAATGTTCTCTTAAACGGCACAAGCTTTTTCATTACTGTTTTCACACAAAACAAGATTTTGGAAATATACATGTTTTGAATTGAGAGTTTTATTTGAAAATTCTCGTTAGAGGCATTAATTTCATAAAAAACATTTTTTTTCCGATTTTTGGAGGTCATCCGTACGTGTGAAATTGTATGGGCACGAGGCGTCAAGGTCATTCAAGCGTGTTAAGGCCTTAAGATAGTTAAACTAAGTTTATTACGCAAAAAACCGGTTCCTGGATCCACGTAGATGAAAATGAATCCAGTGCGTAAAGATAGGACACGCTGGCTTATCTTTAGGCGCCTTGCAGACGGCGGGGCGGGCCGGGCCGGTCTGACCGCGAAGCAATAAAGACCACGTCTGCCCGTCGATGTCCGCGGCTGCCCTCGCCGCGAACACAAAGCACACCGCCGCGCCGCCAGTGTCCGCCGGGCACCTGCGGCGAGGTCTTTTTGTCCTCCGTGTGCGTTGGTAGTATAGGATTCCCTTTGCGCTATCCTTCGCGGTGAAATTGAATGGCCCGGCCCGCGATCCTCATCAGTGAGGGACCGAGGAGAAGACAAACAGACAGATTGAAAAAAAATGTTTTTAGCAATTCCATGCAAGGTTTTAATTGAAGATGAATAACACTTGACGGTAGTGTACTGCTCAGCTATACACAACATTGATCAGAGATACGCTGGCTTCGACAGCGAGAAGAAACACTTGAGAAATTTCATCGTGTCACGTGACGTCCTCGGTAGCTTAGTTGGTAAAGCACTCGCCCGGCATGCGATGGGTCGTGGGTTCGAGTTCCACCTGAGGTCGATGTTTTTTTTTTCAAGTGTCATTTATCTACAGACAGACAGATATACTAACTTTGTCATCGGACTTCTTGCTCTTAGCCAGCGCTCCGTAGATGGTGACGAGGAGACAGAATGTCAGCAGGCACTTCATTTTGTTCTGAAACAAACAAACAACAATGTTTTGTTACGAGGTACTAGACAATGTCAGGGGCGTCTACCAGCTCCCAGCACACCCACTTACGAAAGAGTCAATTCAAAAAATCGTTTACTCAGCTATACATATAGCTACAACATTGATCAGAGATACGCTGGCTTTGACAGCGAGAAAAAAAGCACTTGAGGAATTTCATCTTGTCACGTGACGTCCTCGGTAGCTTAGTTGGTAAAGCACTCGCCCGGCATGCGATGGGACGTGGGTTCGAGTCCCACCTGAGGTCGATGATTTTTTTCAAGTGTTATTTATCTTCAATCGTTTACTAAATCGTCTTATTCAAAATCGAATCCTGACCCCCGGGGGCGTATTAAACATTTGGGTACAAACTCCTAGGAAATTTTAACGATTCTTAGGATTGCATATTATGCGAATTGAAATTTACAAGAATCGCATTCAAACTTCTAGGAAATTGTATTATTCTTAGGGTGTCGTATGCGAATTGGAATTCGAACGGTTCAAAAATACACCTCCTAAACTAAACTAGGCCGGTCGTTTTAAATGGCGTATAGCAATAGTATCAGTTAAAAAACCGGCCAAGTGCGAGTCGGACGCGCACGAAGGGTTCCGTACCACCATTATCTATAAAAACGGCAAAAAATCACGTTTGTTGTATGGGAGCCCCCTTAAATATTTATTGTATCCTGTTTTTTAGTATTTGTTGTTATAGCGGCAACAGAAATACATCATCTGTGAAAATTTCAAGTCTCTAGCTATCACGGTTCATGAGATACAGCCTGGTGACAGACGGATAGCGGAGCCTTAGTAATAGGGCCCCGTTTTTTCTTTGGGTACGGAACCCTAAAAACTAAATCATTGCATAGAAGTGCTTCTACAATGAGTTCATCCAGTAAAAAGTTACGTCAGAATCTACAATAGGATGAGAATGTTCTCATACTATCCTCTGCGGCTGTTTCTTTACATTATTTTACTATCAATAAGTACAAAAGAATCATCACCATCATCACCAGCCTATATCAGTCCACTGCTGGACACAGGCCTCTCCAAAAGGAGGATTTTGCCATAATCGCCACGCTTGGCAGGCGGGTTGGCGATCGCAGTTTAGCCAATGGTGGAGAGGAGACGCTGCTGCCCGTCTTCTTGTGGCGGTTCTCCTGTAGTCGCCTCTTACGACACCCATAGGAAGAGAAGGGGTGATGCTATTCTTTTGTAACGTGCCGGCACGACACGACACAAAAGAATACATGTGATAATATTATGAGACCTATATCATCAAGTTTTTAAGTGGAAGAGACAAATCTATATGAAACATTGACTTTTAATGAACTTTGAGTCATCTTTGAGTATAATTTTATAAAATACGGTGCTATTTTGAATACAAGGGATTTTCGAATTCGAATTTACGTTACAAATGAAAAAAAATATACTTATAATCATCGTCTCTCTTCCGTTTTGTTTCGAAATAAAATTTGTGATACGGTGTTAACTTCTCAATCGACTAAAAATCGTCTATGCCAAGGTGAAATTGCATTTTATTTAAACCTCTTGCAATTGCTTAGGACTTGACTAGGATTTTTCTTATTTTTTATTAAAAGATAATTTGGACAACATTACACAATGTTCTGATCCTAAAGCTAAAGCACTTGTATTATGAAAATCATAAACAACGACGGTAGGACAACACCCAGACCCGAGAAAATGTAAAAAATCCCAACCCGATCGGGAATCTAACCTGGGACGCGCAAAATACACTGAGTTAATATGGTTTCTAGCTATTTGTGTTAAAAATTTCACTTACAACTTTCTAAGCCATTACTAACGTTCTCATTTAATATGCAAAACTCAAACAAAACCTCTTTGCTGTCGTAAAAAGGCGGGAAAATAGTACTCTGTGGCAAGATGGCCGACCAAAAAACAAAGATGTCCGGAGAAAATAATGCAAAACGCAAAGAGCTCTCTACTTTCACTGCGTTGCGTATGGCATAGGTCAGACGACTTTACGACTAAGTTGATAGAATATCGAGATTTTCTAAGTAAACAAGTCATGTATTAAGCGCAAGGCGTCATCCATGTTTGCTTTGTGTTCTCATCAAATAAATAGGTAATTAAATTAGAAAGAGTTGTCCTGCGGGTCTAAAACGGCCGCATTGGATGTTTCATTTTTAATCTGATTCATTTAGTGAAATGTAGCGGAAATGATTTGGAAACCCTAAAACGGCCACATTAATAAATGAATCATCTGCAATTCATTTCATCAAATGGATCATATTTGATGACGTTAAAAAAATATAGTGACGTGTCCAATTTTACTTTACGGTTTTTGTGAAAATAAATGTTTTTAACAACACAAAGGAACAAAATTTTTCAAAATGCCTACTCAAGTTTTTTGTGTTCTACAAATATCAATACAAAATAATAATAAAAATAACATCAAAATGGTGGTTCACCAATTTTACATTTAATATGAATTACTCTTTTCATAATAAGTTGACCATATTACGAATTTCCATACAAAACTGTCAAATTAGATAAACTGCAAATATGAAATGTTCGAGGCTCATTTTATGATTCATGAAATAACATTTTATTTTAAGATTTGCTAAATGAAACATATTATGAACGGAATATGAAACATCCAATGCGGCCGTTTTAGACCCGCTGTTCTTTCGTACGTCCCCAACGATATTTAATATCGTTGTTCGTCCCCTCTAATTACCGCTTGCAGAAACACCTATTAACTATAATTTTTACACAATTAAAACTTGGACTAAGTACAAGTCGATAAGATGGAATACAATAATAGAGAAAAAACAAAAATGTCAATTAAAACTTTATCTATATCTATATCTATACTAATATTATAAAGAGGAAAGATTTGTACCTATTTTTGTATGTTTGTAATGAATAGGCTCAAAAAGTCCTAGGCCGATTTAAAAAAATCTTTCACCAATAGAATGCTACATTCTTCCAATTTGACATAGGCTACATTTCATTTTGAAAAAAATTAGGGATCCTTGGTAAAATTTGAACAATGTAACCGAAGGTGTAGAAAAATGAGTCTTAAAATGTCTTTCGTCGAATGCGCTGCCGAAACTATTAGCGATATTTGTCTACCCCGTGCGAAGCCGGGACGGGCTGCTATTGTTAATAAATTGGTGTGTCTAAGTGCAGCAGTAAGACTATTTTAATCGTTTTTAATCTTATTCGACAGAATTGACTGCCTAAATTGAATTTTTCATAGAATTTTAAGTTAACTAAAGAACTTTCGGCGACAACTTCAGCTTCGGCCGAGTTTTGGGCAGAAGCCGAAGATTTGAAACTTTTTTTATTTAAACACTGTAAAATACTTGTTTAAAGTCATGTTTAAGTGGTTTTTAGGGTTCCGTACCCAAAGGGTAAAACGGGACCCTATTACGGAGGCTCCGCTGTCCGTCTGTCTGTCTGTCTGTCCATCTGTCCATCTGTCACCAGGCTGTATCTCATGAACCGTAATAGTTAGAGAGTTCAAATTTCCACAGATGATGTATTTCTGTTGCCGCTATAACAACAAATACTAAAAAACAGAATACAATAAATATGTAAGGGGGCTCCCATACAATAAACGTGTTTATTTGCCGTTTTTATAGATAATGGTACGGTACCCTTCGTGCGCAAGTCCGACTCGCACTTGGCCGGTTTTATTAGATTAGACTAGCTAGACAGACACTTATGACACATCAGTACGATGTCAATAAAACACTCGAACCAAACCTTTTAGCACTTAGCAATATTTTTTCCACTCGAGATAAAACTTCACTGTATGAGTGGCATGCATTTGCACGTAAGTATTTTCGACAAGTAGGTATGTAATATAGATCTCAAATTCTTCCTACGATTATATCTGTTACCTTGTCTCTTTTATAACTAAATCATAAGAATTTTGATTGTAACCTTATTTTTAATTGTTACCAAAGTAAAACATTAGATTTATTTGTAGTTTTAAGATTATATAAGTACATTAATTACGAGTATAATATTGTTGCTATGCCCTAACAGGGCCATGTTATGGGAACTTGTTTCTATATTACCATGTAATGTACCAACATGATGCAATAAATACATATGACTATGACTATGACTTCCATCCATCCATCCATCAGCCGAAAGATGTCCACTGCTGGACATAGGCCTCCCCCAAGGATTTCCACGAAGATCGGTCCTGTGCCACTCGCATCCAGCGGCATCCCGCGACCTTCACCAGATCGTCGGTCCACCTTGTGGGGGGCCTACCAACACTACGCCTTCCGGCCCGCGGCCGCCATTCAAGGACCTTCCTGCTCCAACGGCCATCAGTCCTGCGAGCAATGTGGCCCGCCCACTGCCACTTAAGGTTTGCGATTCTGAGAGCTACGTCGGTGACTTTGGTTCGCCTCCGGATCGTCTCATTTCTGATTCGATCGAGAAGGGAAACTCCGAGCATTGCTCTCTCCATATGACTATGACTATAAGTATAATATGTTAGTATAAAATGGTAGTTTATTTGGATGTTGGAGGTAGTCCCTTATTTTTTTTTTTCGAAATCCCGAGTTATGCAAAGATGCGATAGATGTCCATTTAACGCCAGCCCCTCTAGCACGATCAACAAAACACGATATGATACGATATGATATAGCGATTTATCGCCTATTAACTCAAAAAATATGATAATTTAGCCGCCATCTTGAAATTTTATTGAAACAGTAAGTATGTCCGTACCGACGACGTCACGGTTATGCTCGCTTTTTTGATAAAAGTTCATATTTTGACAAATATATCCGATAAATCGCTATATCATATCGTGTTTTGTTGTACATGCTAGAGGGGCAGGTATTCCTGCCCGCGCGACTGATAGGGTCTGCCGAGCCGCCGCGCTCGCGAGTTTCGTAGGTATTTAAACATAGTTATCAAGAAATTCATTTTATCGAGTCAAACTCTGCGAATTCATCTATAAATATTTAGTGGCTATAATTGAATACAAAAATCAAATGCAAATTATCAGTAGATAAAACACAATATTGAAAAAACATTACAAAAAGGGGTAACTTTGGGATGTTTTTCTATCGAGTGAAGATTAGATTAAATCGTGTAACTGAATGCGACTTTGACTAGAATAGATCCTTAACTGATACATATATTTTTTGCGGTATTGGAAACATGATTTTCTCTGTCTCAGATGGTTTTTAAAAACTCATACCCAGCCTTAAGATGACACTGGCGCGTAAGGCGACGCTTTCGTTAGGTGGGAAATAATACTTATATGTTTCGTCTTCTATTCCTCACCATTTTCGAATGTTTATCCTACTAATAATGCGAAAGTTTGTGAGAAGGACGGATGTTAGTTACTCTTTCACGCAAAAACTAGTAAACGTTTGTAAAATTTGCAATCTTAGACTTAAAGTATGAATGTAGGTACATGATATACATACAGGGTGTAAAAAAGGCTTAACGAAGCTTTAAACCACGAATTCTATACATAAAACCAAGTAGAATGCAAAAAAAATAATTGCTGGGAAATGACTTTTATTTTTGGGTATCAAAAAAAATAACTTTTTTCTAACCTGCAATGTATAGCGCGCACGCCACAGACTATGTCTCTGTGTGTAAGCGGATCATGTTTTTTTGTAAAAAAGTTTAGTATTATCAAACAGAAGTCAATTTTGTAAAAATCTTTGAAAAAAAATTGTGACTTTGAGTGTCAATAACTCGGTAACCCGTCATTTCCCAGGTATAGTGTAAAAGAAAAAAATGATCGTAATAATACGTAGAATATGTGGTGATCGGCTTCGTTAAGCCTTTTTTTACACCCGAAATATTAGATGATGCATTCTGGTAAATAAATTTTCTGATGTCTGATTTTTGAACGATTAAAATCAGAATTAACACATTATCATACTACAATATAGTACCTATTACCTGCACTATTTTTTAAAATGTGTCATAATTTGATCCTTTAGTATTTATGGCGAACAGCATCATGGCGGGCGACTACCGTTTAACGTGTTTGTGGCACAGAAAAAAAAAAAAATTTTAAAATCAAATAATTAAATTGCATTCTTGAGCTAAAATTATTAATTCGATTGCTTTTCGTGATAACGTACTTATATCGTTTTTAGATTTATGCACAAGCATAGTAAAAGACCTAAATAAAGATTTTGTGTAATTTGGCCATAATATTTAAATTATATTGTTAAAACAAGCGGAGTCTACTTGTCACCAAATTATGTATTTAATTCTTAGTTTTATGCAATTGTTCTTTAGACGTATGTAATAGTACATAAATTGTAAGTAGACCTAATTAAAAAAAAATAAAATAAAAATAAAACTAAACTAAACTAAAATAAAATAAAATAAAATAAAATAAAATAAAATAAAATAAAATAAAATAAAATAAAATAAAATAAAATAAAATAAAATAAAATAAAATAAAATAAAATAAAATAAAATAAAATAAAATAAAATAAAATAAAACCTTACGAACGAAGTCACGGGCAACTAGCTGTTGCCAACAGCTAGTCTCTAACGCACAAGTCGTAATGTCAGCTGTTTGCGTCACCGCTGACCGCTCACTTTATGAGTTAAGTTTCACTTGCGAAGTGATTTACAATTGTTATTGCCGTTCAGTATGGGTGTGAGATTTCTATTTACGTACTATGGGAGTTAGAGAGTTGTGTTTATGTGAAAACTGTTGGTCATAGACTATACAGATACCTAAACACTCGTATTTTAAGACAAGTTCATTATCATTGTTAACATTTAAGCCACAGGACGTCCACTGCTGAACCTAAGCTTTCTCCAGTGACTTCGATTTAGTTTTTTTCTTACGATGGGAGGTTAATTTAATAATTGGTCAACATCACATACATTGCTCTGATCCTTTTTTTTTTTTTTTTTTCGTCAGGAAAATGCTTTACGCATACCACACCAGCCGCGGGGTCGGTTGGGGGTTATGTGGGACTCCGGACCTCTGATGTGAGAGCCCTATACCCACTAAAAACCTGACGGTGTCCACCGGTGCCATTAAGTGAGTAGGATCTGATCCTAGGGTAGCTAGGTAAGTGCCTAAAGCACTTGTGTTATAGGAATCAGAAACAACGACGGTACCACAACACAGATACCCGAGACAATATAGAAAATACCGTTTTCTACATTGACCCGACCGGCAATCGAACCCGGCACCTCAGAGATGGTGACGCCAATAAGTCCGGCGTGTTCACCTCTCGGCTACGGAGGTCGTCTAGATAACTTAACATAATTGAATACGTTTTTGAATAAACATCCATGACTTAGGTAGGTAAATACCTACAAATGCTCGTGCTCAGCTCATCACACAAATATTTAGTCATTGCGGGATACGAAACCGCAACCATAACCCTCAAAAACCTTTCATCCAGCCACTGCCAGCTCTTAAGGTCGTCGGTCCATCAAGCTGGCTTACGATATTTGCAAATCGTAAGTACCTATGAGACTCGCCGTTAATTTTAATGCAACTTGTCTTGTCTCTTCCGATGTTTTAATGCAGCTTGATGGACCGACGATCTTAGGAAGGTCTGGTTAGGCTGACAGTGGATGTATGAAAAAAAACCGGCTAAGAGCGAGTGAGACTTGCGCACGAAGGGTTCCGTAGCATTATCTGACAAAACGAATAAAAAATTACGTTTGTTGTATGGGAGCCCCCTTAAATATTTATTGTATTCTGTTTTTTAGTATTTTTTGTTGTGGCGGCAACAGAAGTACACTATCTGTGACAATTTCAACTGTCTAACTATCATGGTTCATGAGATACAGCCTGGCGACAGACGGACAGACGGACAGACGGACAGACGGACAGACGGACAGACGGACAGACGGACAGACGGACAGACGGACAGACGGACAGACGGACAGACGGACAGACGGACAGACGGACAGACGGACAGACGGACAGACGGACAGACGGACAGACGGACAGACGGACAGACGGACAGACGGACAGACGGACAGACGGACAGACGGACAGACGGACAGACGGACAGACGGACAGACGGACAGACGGACAGACGGACAGACGGACAGACGGACAGACGGACAGACGGACAGACGGACAGACGGACAGACGGACAGACGGACAGACGGACAGACGGACAGACGGACAGACGGACAGACGGACAGACGGACAGACGGACAGACGGACAGACGGACAGACGGACAGACGGACAGACGGACAGACAGACAGACAGACAGTCAGACAGACGGACAGCGGAGCCTTAGTAATAGGGTCCCGTTTTACCTTTTGGGTACGGAACCCTTAAAACTGTCTAACTATCACGGTTCATGAGATACAGCCTGGAGACGAACAAGCTTTAAAAAAAATAGACACTTTTTTGGGATTGTTTTAATAGAAGAAAGTGAATATAAAAAACAAAATTATTTAAAAATTTACAATGTTTAAGCATTTCTGATCTTAACCAATAGTCAAATATTTGTAAAAATATTTCTATAGGGTGTTGACGGTAGTATACTACTCAGCTATACATATAGCTACAACATTGATCAGAATACGCTGGCTTTGACAGCGAGAAAAAACACTTGAGGAATTTCATCTTGTCACGTGACGTCCTCGGTAGCTTAGTGGTCAAAGCACTCGCCCGGTATGCGATGGGACGTGGGTTCGAGTCCCACCTGAGGTCGATGATTTTTTTTCAAGTGTTATTTATCTTCAATTAAACCTTGCATGGAATTGCTAAAAACAAAAATTTACAAAATTATTTAATTCAAAATGTTTATTGAATTCTCTTCTAGCATATCTTAGTTCAAATTTACGGCTTTGAGTTATAAATATTTTAAAAGACCTTTTGTGTCTTGAGTACGATAGTTTTTTGACAATAATAAATCCCTTTTCAGAACAACGCAAAGTCTATTTATTTTCGCAACAAACGACACATTTATAGAGCACATATAAATATTCAGATAAATTTATTTTTCTATCGGACATTTTTGACTGCTTGACCGCGCCACATTAAATGTATATCGTATCTCGTGTTGGGCTGGAGGTCACGTGTGTTAATTAACCTTTGATTCCGTCTGGTAACATCTAGCGTGTAACCGTTCGGGCATCGACCCTGCGACCTCAGCCTATAAATCACTGACCGGATGGCCGCCTGTCTGTCACCAGTCATTTGTGACAATGTCGAGTCGGTTACCTCTAGCGATAGCTAGATAACTTTGATTATAAACATGTCTAGGTAGAGTGTAGTGCTGCTATTGTCACCAAAAGAACAGGCCAGATTTGAGTGAGTAACTATGGTTGCTATGGTAACAATTATGGGTTGCTATGGTAACAAGCGCGCCACTGAGCGGGCGAAACAAACTTTGGCGCCAACAGTTGTATTATTTTTTGACGTATAAGACACTCGAACAGGGAATCAAGACATGTATATAATTTTAAAACTAGGTAACGAGTCTTTCGAGTTCTCGATTCGATTCGATGTAGTCTGCTTGACTGACCACTTATTTTGAATTTTGCCTTATAGCCATACCATTTAAGGTGGTCCTAAAAACGTTAATTGTACTTCATCATCATCATTTCAGTCACAGGACGTCCACTGCTGAACATAGGCCTCCCCCAGTGACTCCCAGCTTGTCCGGTTGCGCGCGGCTGCATCCAGCGGCTTCCTGCAACCTTAACCAGGTCGTCTGCCTACCTTGTGGGTATGTCCGTAATTCCGTATGTACTTACCTACACTTCCAAATGATTATTTTCATTTTAAACTACTATATACAATTTTAAAAAAATCTGTTTTTAAAGTGGTGAACTTCGATAAAAAAAATGATATCTAATTTAACGAATTGTGTTTCTGCAACTGACAAATTGAAGTTAATGAAATAAAAACCGGCCAAGTGCGAGTCGGACTCGCGCACGAAGGGTTTGTTACCATTATCACTTAGCCTATGCCATTATCTATTATATCTGTTATATTATATATAAAATCTCGTTTGTTGTATGGGAGCCCCCTAAAATATTTATATTATTCTCTTTTTAACCGACTTCAAAAAAAAGGAGGAGGTTCTCAATTCGTCTGAATGTTGTTTTTTTTTTTTTTTGTATGTTTGTTACGCGATTACGCCGTCAATTATGGACCGATTTCAAAATTTATTTTTTAGTTTGAAAGGGTATACTCCCGAAGTGGTCCCATTTCCACCAAGTCAGTTTCTGATGATGGGATCCCTGGGAAATCGAGGGCAACCCTCAATTTTTATAGGCACCCATAATGTTTTGCATATATTTTCTGACTCGATGCTGATTTTTGGGTCTGGTAATCATCATGTCATGTTGCTGACCTGATGATGGAAGCCACAGAACTCCTTAACGGATAGGAGTTAGAAGATAATACTGCAATTTGTCGACAGAACGTATTTCGCAGTGTGTTGAGCAGACGTGGAGCTTATGAGGTACCAGACCGCCAATTTTTATTTACTGGGGGCGTACCTGCACACCCAGTAACGAAAAAAAATTTGAAAGTTCCTTTCTTAATTTAACCTGTTATTTAACGCGAGACCTTATCCTATGGTTACGACACCAAAATAGCCGCCGTTCTGGTTGGAGTGTAGGTAAACCCTTTTCTTAAGACTTAAAAATTTTCGTCGAACAATTGACCCTATATAACACCTTATTTTTATCATACCATTGGATGGGGGGTCCATAGAGGACCAATATTAGTTAAGGTTACTTTGCTGTAAAGTAATTTTTGGCGAAGTTAGAAGGGAAAAAATAGAGGACTTAACACTTAAAATTGTAAAATAAAAAAAGTTTAATAAAAATCTAAAAACCGACTTCAAAATGAAACTAAAAAGCGAAAAATAATATTGACTAAAACATACCTAATCAGTTCTTTTTGGAGTCGGTGCGAATGAACACATTTTAACTCTCGATGGCTGGCACCGACTCCAAAAAGAACTGATTAGGTATGTTTTAGTCAATATTATTTTTCGCTTTTTAGTTTCATTTTGAAGTCGGTCATTAGTTTTTTATTAAACTTTTTTATTTAGTATTTGTTGTTATAGCGGCCACAGTAATACATCATCTGTGAAAATTTCAACTGTCTAACTATCACGGTTCATGAGATACTGCCTAGTGACAGACGGACAGACAGACAGACAGCGGAGTCTTAGTAATGGATCCAGTTTTACCCTTTGGGTACGAAACCCTAAAAAAAGGTTATTAAATATCCGTTTTATATGTTCTGTTATTGCTGAGAAAAATATATATTGCGTCCTCTTTTAGTACTTATTTAGGTCCTCTAAATTCCTGCGCTTTACGGACATGTTACTGAGAATTAATGACATTAACCATTTGGTTTTAAATGAACATAATTACCATGACAAAGGCGTAAAACATTATACTGCGTGCATCCAACAAACTCCGCAGTAATACCAAGGCCACCATTGCAGTGTTGTATTCCGTTTACAAACAAAATGAAAAACCGGCCAAGTGCGAGTCGGACTCGCGCACGAAGGGTTAAGTACAGTCAACAGCACGTCGACCTACCCAAAAAGTCAAAAATTCTCCAATAGATCTTCAACTTTAAGCATGAAATATAGAGATCATTTTCAAATGAGAAAATTTGACATTTTGTGGTAGGTCGACGAGCTGTTGTCCGTACCATTATCTACAAAAACGGTAAAAAAATTATGTCTGTTGTTACAATATTTATTTTATCCTGTTTTTTAGTATTTGTTGTTATAGCGGCAAGAGAAATACATCATCTGTGAATATTTCAACTGTCTAACTATCAGGGTTCATGAGATACAGCCTGGTGACAGACGGACAGATGAATGAACACTCCACGTGTTAGTAAAAGGATCCCGTTTTACCCTTTAGGTACGGAATCCTAAAAGAATAAAAAATATGTGACCGAGATCGGATTGTAGTTTGACCTTCGTAGATCTGTGGTTTAATTAATAAACTGGATTCTTGGTCTAGACAAAATGCAAGCTCTTTGCCTCCAAAATAAACATGAGATCATTTTATTTTAATATTGTCACACTTTTTAACTGCATTTAAACTTGTGCTGTTTTATTCAGAGTGCATTTGTTAGTCCGGGACTAAGGTTAACCCACTGTTCTATACCCACCCAATGTACAGTGGGTTAACCTTAGTACCGGACTAGCAAATGCGCTAACTAAACCATTAAAACCAATTTATTTCTGTAAATAGGCTTAAACTAAGCGCTTTTACACGTCCCAATATTTTTTTTCCCTACCACTACTTCGGGACAATTTTGGGCTAGCGCCGAGAAGTAGCGCAAGAAACTCGGTCACTATTGTCAGCCTCTTTTTAAATAGTATATATTTTACATTACAAGATAAATGTACCTGTGCGAGCAGGGCAGTATTTATTTCCAAATATTTTTATCGTTATATAATCATTTACAGTATAATATCCTTTTTTCATTAAAGTTGTTTTAATATGCGATTTAAATTTTAACAGGGGCAGTTCTACAATAGACGCTGGTAATTTATTAAATAAGCGAATACATTTTCCCATAATCGAACTAAAAACGAACTAACTCTGAATATAACAGCTGATAGTAAGTTTTTTATTTCTACTACTAGGAACTCTAACCGTTAAACAAGAATATATTCAGCAGGGTCCCATTCGGAACCCTTCGGTAACTATTTTAATTGACAACCGGTAAATAACATGACACTAATGTTATTTATATCGTGTCACGGGAGTTTTCGGTCGACAATTTGATATCGATCGGTTCTGAATCGGGGCGTAGGATAATTATTATCTAATACCTATCTATCTATTCAGCCTATTGCAGTCCACTGCTGGACGTAAGCCTCCCCCAAAGAGCGCCAAAGAGCACGATCTCCCACATTTTTCATCCATAAACTGCTAGCCATTTTCCTAAGGTCGTCGGTCCATCGAGCTGGGGGGCGTCCCACACTACGTTGGCCAAGGTGTGGTCTCCACTCGAGAACCCGTTTACTCCACCTTTCATCGGTTCTGGGACAGATGTGGCCAACCCGCCTATTACCTATCTCTAATATTATTACATATTATTTAGTTATTGTGTGGGGCAAGTATAATATTTCCACGCAAGCGAGCAAGGCCAAGTGGAATAAGCTTTATAATTTATTTATAAATTGCAATTTAGTAATAGTAATAGTATTCTTTATTTGCATAAGTACATGGTATAATAGTACATTATGATACAAGTGTGCTACGTTGGTCATTATACACGAGGCATTATTATGAGCGCGAGCCGCAGGCGAGCGCGGTAAGGAAGCCGAGTGTGATAATGATCAAGGCACACGAGTTGCATACGACGTTTTTCAACACAATTGCGGGGTAAAACAAACTAAAATCTAAAATACCTTCTCCGAATATGACTTGGCGTTTTTGCTGTTTTTCTATGCATTTTGGCGGCAACAGGCTATCACTCGCGTTTCGTGCCTCGATAAGTATTTCCGACGGGGTTGAATAACATTTTACTCGTCTTTACTATTTAAAGTAGACATTTTTGATAGTAATTAACCACACAGCAACAACTTTATCAAATAATAATGGAAAATAGCACGTAAGTTTTGTTTTTTTCGCGCGCCGCAATTTCGATGCGCGCGCAGGTTCAATAATGGCACAGGAAAAACTGGCTGTTCAGCCGAGTAGCAGCAATTTAAAAAATAAAATAAACTATAAATTATTGTTTCTAAAAATGATAGTTAAGTTAGTTTGTGTTTATTAATATACAATTTAATAAAATGAAATATTTCTTTGTCATCTTAACCCTTAAATAATTTAATATTCGTAAAATATTCAATGTTCTTAGACACAAACTTTTGCTGGATTTTTTAAAAAAAAGTTTAAATTACCGCACTAGTGCGATAATCTTTTTACAGCACAAGTGCGTAATATGATGAGTTATGATACTAAAAACGGTGTTATAAGAGTGAATTTACGAGCAACTGTGTTGAAAAAGATGTTACAAAATAGTGTGCACATGTCTTGCCAAACTGTCAGCATGCAAATATCAGTAATTCAAGCTGTACAAATTATAAGTTTTAAAATAAATTAACATCATTAAAATTATTTATGTCAAACTATAAGTATTAAGAATAATAAAATATACAATTGTCAAAATAAATCCTATAATAGTGAAATTAAAACTTACGGTCAATAAATTCTTTTATATCATAAAATTTTTGGTCAATTAAAAAACTATACAATTTTGTCTTAAATAAATTAATTTTAAGATTTTTAATGTCATGTGGAATTTTATTGTATATCCGAACACACATCGAAACACAACTATTTCTGTATTTAGCAGATTTTCCAACGACACTATGTACCAGTATATCAGGGTCTCTTTTAAGATTAGGGTCTCTTTTTAGGAGATTAAGATGACTTCAGAACCGAAGTATTTAATAATGTAGCTTAAATCTTGTACCTTACGTCATTCTTGGCCGTCTATACAAATTGTACTACAACTACTTAGAACATTACGATTACGTGATTGGCTAGTCGCGCGCCGCGCCTGCACCGCCGGCCGGGATTGGTTGTTAGCTCCGCGCACACGCGTCTCTGATACGATGATCGTCTTTTAAGATGCGCAAAGCGATCCCCACTCTTTGCCCCAACATCGCGCCGTAGCGAAACGATATCGAAAATCGTCATCGCCTCATAAGAAAACTCGACGATGCACGCGATGTCAATTTACGTGATTTCACAACGGCATGAGTCAACCTCATTTTTAGGGTTCCGTACCCAAAGGGTAAAACGGGACTCTATTACTAAGGCTCTGCTGTCTGTCTGTCCGTGTGTCCGTCTGTCACCAGGCTGTATCTCATGAACCATGATAGTTAAGAGAATTGAAATTTTCTCATATGATGTATTTCTGTTGCCGCTATAACAACAAATACCAAAAAACAGAATACAATAAATATTTAAGGTGGCTCCCATACAAAAAACGTGTTTTTTTTTGTCGTTTTTATTGATACTGGTACGGAACCCTTCGTGCGCGAGTCCGACTCGCACTTGGCCGGTTTTTTTTAACGAAATTACGGCCTCAGGCCTTCAGGTCGCGGCAGAACAGTTGCGACATCGATGCGTTATCGCTTGCGTTCAAAAGTCTGTTGTGTGATAATATTAATAGTTAATGTGGCTCCAATGATCCCAGGTTTCTTGTGACATATGCACAATAGATTATTATTAATATTATAAATGTGAACTTTAAAAACAAAGTGTGTTTCTATGAATACATCTTATTCATGATGACATAAAGTTCTCATAACCTTTGCGTAACAAAAACTCTGATTAATCTGTGAACAGTAGCGAGAGAATAGCAATTAGAGTATTGTGATTGTGTGAATGAAGCTTGCAAACTGAATGCCTTTGCTTTGTTTAAAATTTTACTTTTGCAATGAAGAACATACTAATTAAATTGTCTGCAGCCAATGGAAAACTCCAGGTTACGAACAGATATTAAAAAAAAAACCGTTGCCGTTGCCACGGTAACAAAATTGGAACAAAATGGCCGAATGTCAAAAAAGGATGCATGCAAAAGTTGAGTAACCCAAAAAATTACGTTTTCACTCACCAATCTTATAAAGTTTACCAACGATACACATACACTCATAACAAAAGTTTTTAACATCAGTAATTAACACAGTTTTAAGATTAACTTAACAGATTAATTGTGAAGTCCTCCTTTAATACGAAAGCTAAGTTAGGTTCTTCCTAGGACGTTATAAATAATTTTTGCTGGCGTTTTAATAAAAAAAATGCAGTGTTGACATTAAAATGTAAATGATACTGACCGCTGACACAATATAAGAACGACTGGATCGTGACTTCGTAGTATTGTTTTTACAGAAAATACAGAGGAATATGCAGATAACGCATAAGTTTACGCAATAAAAATAAGTTTATAATGCAGAGAATAGAGATAAATGTGGAATTTTGAGCGTAAGAAGAGACGTTACCCGATTGGCTAGACGTTTATTATTTTATCAACTGACCTGACAATAACCTCTTGATAAATTTCTATTTCAAACATACCTACTTACAAGCCGGTGCGTGCGTTTAAGACAGGTACAGGTTAACCAACTTAAATATTAGAAACTAAGAAGGATACGGTGAATTATTACAGGAAGGTTTCGATTATGTTTTTAGTTTTTTTCGAATTTTGCTTTTCCTGCAAAAAGCTAAACGGTTTTAGATCCTTCAATCAAGAATTCAAGACCCATTAGATTTAGAAATTTTAATAGAATAAGGTCAAGTTCTAATGTCACTCTTCGTTTTTTAGGGTTCCGTACCCAAGGGGTAAAACGGGACGGGAATTACTAAAGACCCCGCTGTCCGTCTGTCTGTCCTTCTGTCACCAGGCTGAATCTCATAAACCGTGATAGACAGTTGAAATTTTCACAGAAGATGTATTTCTATTGCCACTATAACAACAAATACTAAATACAAGAAAAAAAAATCTTGAAGTATTTATGGGGGCTCCCATACACAAAACATGTTTTTTTTTGCTTGTTTTTATATATATTGGTACGGAACCCTTCGTGCGCGAGTTCGTTTTAAGTACTTTTGCGCTTTTGGTAAGTATTAAAATATGCTCATGACAAATATTGAAATATCTAGGTAAAATGCAATGTTACTGTGGTAACTAATCTTGTAAATTATTAAAAGTATATGCTAGTTTAAGAAACTATGAACAGGTGATGAGAATCAAACTAGTTTTCCATTCGCAGAGAATACTGGCCCCATTAGACTTTTTGCTGTAATATAACCGGTGTCATATCTTTGCTTGCTGATTAAGGCAAGAGTAGGTAATTGGTATCAAATAACTAACAAGGTGTCACTCTTCTGTCTGACAAAGCAATATCCATTTTATAAATATTGGACAACATCATATACATTGCTCTGATCCTAAGGTAAGTAGCTAAAGCACTTATGTTATAGAAATCAGAATCAACGACGGTACTACAACACCCAGACCCGAGACAATATAGAAAAGTTCGTTTTCTACATTGACCCGACCGGGGATCGAACCCGGAACCTCAGAGTTGGCGACACTATATAGTCCGGGTGCTCGCCTTTCGGCTACGGAGGTCGTCTAAATTCATTCGTCCATTGTTTTGGACTTGAATCAGTTGCTAACTCTTTTTAAACGTTACATATAATAAATGAATGACCTCAAATTAGGGTAGGGTACAATTTACTTAATATAGTGAATGCTCCAAAGATGACATACATCATACCTGGGTACAGGGAAAATGGAAGTTACTAAAAGTTGTTGGACTCAGGTTCCAATATCAATTTTCATGTTCAAACTCAAGAACTTAGTATCAAATACCTGTTTACTGGATCTAAAATAACTGGATTTCGGGCAATGAACATTTGAAAGGAGACTTTTTTTTGTAATCTGACTTTTTTTAGGACTTTTATCTATGTAAAGATATTTCAGTCCTATCATAAACTTAACCTAATTTTGCACAGCACAAAGTCTTATTGTTACGTCTATCTTTCTAACAATAAAATAGAAATTAGCATTTTTGCTGTCCCAATTAGAGGTTCAGCTAAGATGCATTGGAAGATGCCAACGTCCACTCAATTGAGTTGCAAGGTGGTGATCATAATCTGTCGACAGTAGAGTTGATTGGAAGAAGAGCCCTTTGTAGCATATTTAGATGTAAGTGTAATGATGAATCGCTCATCGCTGACCTCATTTATCATTTAGCACAGGTCAAGTGACTGAGCCCTGTGTTTATCTACCAGCATAATTGGAGCCCTTAATACACTGCGTGGCTTGTTAACAGGGGTCAGCCGATTCTGAACAATGAACACCTTTGCCCCAGTTATCTTGTAAGTCTATTTTCTGTTTTGTATACTTAAGATAAAAGGGTAATGTACTTTTTATCTGACCCCTGATTTTGGCGCCAGGGAAGTATCTATTACAGCCACCTAAATGTATGTTTTAGTGACATTTCTTTTAAATAAAGACCGTTATCAGCTTGTGACTGTGGGTTACCATAAGACAGTCACTTTTCGTCGATTTTTAATTGACAAAGATTTAAAGTGATCCATGATCCGGTTCTTTAAAAAAATAGTGACGATAACATATTTGACAACCTCCGTAGCTGAGGGGCGACCACGATATATGGCGTCGCCATCTCTGTGGTTCCGGGTTCGATTCCCGGTCGGGTCAATGTGGAAAACGAACTTTTCTACATATATTGTCTCGGGTCTGAGTATTGTGGTACCGTCGTTGTTTTTGATTTCTATAACACAATTGCTTTAGCTTCTTACTCGTACCTTAGGATCAGACAATGTATGTGATGTTGTCTGATATTTATTTATTTATTTGTAATGTATAATCTGCAGTCGTAAACACTTTAAACAAATTAGTGTTACGTCTTTGGAGCTGGTGAAGCTTTAAACTGGTATATCAGGGCTCAATTGAAAGAGCCATTTGCGATGCTCCACCTACAGTTGAAATGACTAAAGAAGGTTTGCTTTCGTCTTCTGCATTCACTTTAACTGTCACCTTAAATATCTGGCTGATCGAATAATGTTCTCCGCTACCATTATTACTACCAATCCTTACACTATAGTACTTTCATTGGGGAAAGTCTGAAAGCCAACAATTTTAGAAGGTCTCCAACCTCTCGTTAAAGCGTAAGCCTTTACAAGAGGTTTGTTTTGCAAAACAATAACACTTTTGTTAGCCAACTGCAAAAGTACCACTTAGCAATGAGTCATATATGTTGCTCCCATAGGAAAAGTTGTTGTATATGACCAGTTGATCACGTGATTTTAAGGTGTGTCCCATTCTTTTGTACATCCTGTAGACTTCCCTGTACAAGTTCAAGGCATAGAAATTGTCATGAATCGTATATAGCTTGTCAAGTTCGTTCGCGATAGTCATAGGGGAGTTGGCTAGAATGACTTACGCCATGTATGTACTATTAAGGTTTTAGGTGTCTGTAAGTAGGAAAATCTTGGTACAAGCCGGTGGGTACAGGCCCCTTCTAGCCGGCCAATCTGGAAGTCACTGGGGGAGGCCTATGTTCAGCAGTGGACGTCCTGTGGCTTAAATGATGATGATGATGAATCATGACCACTTACTGCACCAAATTATATCCAACCCAATGTAAGTAACTCGTTCTGTCGTAAGTATCGCGACTTTAGTACATGCCATCATGGTATTTTTCAGGGTTTCGTACCCAAACGGGACCCTATTACGAAGGCCCCGCTGTCCTTCTGTCTGTCCGTCCGTCTGTCACCAGGCTGTATCTCATAAACCGTGATAGAGAGTTGAATTTTTTACAGATGATGTATTCCAATACTAAAAAACAGAATAAAATAAATATTACATACAAATAATTGTTGTAAATATTTTAATATACCTACCCAACCCAACATAATTAACCATACTTCATTTATAAATTAACTTGTAAAACAAAAATTTGCCTAACTTTAAAATGTTAACTTGTAAAACAATAATACATACAACAACCGTGTTTTTTTTTTGCCGTTTTTATAGATAATGGTACGAAACCCTTCGTGCGCGAGTCCGACTCGCACTTAGTCGGTTTTTTGTCATGTTATTTTTCTAAGCTCTAACGAAAAGACGGAAAGGACAGAGAAACCTCAATCCTTTTGCAAGTCACGATTTTATAACGGCTCAAAAATAGTGAGGATTGCGTAAATAATTAGCAGATACCGGTCACGGCCCAACGGTACTTGGGTCTGTCTGCTGAACTAAGTATTTAGGAAAGCCTGCACGCGACAATAGCACGTAACCTTCAAATAGAAAAAAACAAATTCTTGTTTCGACAAATTGCATTACCACTCCACGAGCGTGCTGCAGATTTTTGTTTGACAAGTTAATTTTAAAATGACATGTGGTTAATGATGTTGGGTATATTAAAACATTTATGAATAACATTCTCGTTAAGCCTAAGTTGAAATATTTTCAAAGTTAACAGAACTTACCACAAAACCTCGAATTTTTGTATTGTGGGTTTTTTAATATGCTAAAAACAGATTGACTTTGTCATTCATTGATAGGTACATTAAAAAAAATAAAGATTTTCATTTGTTTTATACACGTTTTCTTTCTATTGATGATTTTGAAAAAATGGTCTTTGATTGACTTAAGAAATTCTTATTTTATAAAGCCATAGAGAATTAAATATTTGAATAAGTTATTAAAAACCAGTCGTCACAGGTATAAAAATTAAATTAAATAGTTAATTAAATTAACTCAGAAACATTGGTTTCGTTACGAGCGATAAAAATGTTGAAAATAATGAAGAAAATCGTCAGTTCCTTTAATGCTTTTTAAACGATGGAAATACATAATTGGTTTATGTTATGCAGTGTATTAAGATAAAGTTATTGCTCATTGTTGTAGTCTTTAGTGGAAAGTGGTATCACTAATCGAATGAAAATAAATCAAACTGAACCAATGTATAACTTAAAGGGTACCGGGTTAGATTTCTTTTTTTTTAAGGTGAAGAATTGCATTTAACGCATTTCGGGCAATGACTGAACTCCGGCCTGGGCTCCGAAGGAGTCCACCTACCCACTAAAAACCTCACGGTGCACTCCGGTGCTTTAAGTGAAATGTAGCCAAGGGTTTCGCCATTGGCTGCAGCCGCTGGCATGCTCCTGTTAGATTTCTGGTTAGAGTCAATTAAAAAACTAACTTTCCTTAATTGGTTAGGGGAAAGGTGTGCTAAAAGGCACCCATAGTATAGTTGGCTGCTATGTACCTCGTAACATCAGTTTTCCTTACTTCAAAACTGCGTTTAATTGAAGATAAATAACACTTGAAAAAAAAATCATCGACCTCAGGTGGGACCCACCACCCACCTGAGGTCGATGATTTTTTTCAAGTGTTATTTATCTTCAATTAAACTTTGCATGGAATTGCTAAAAAACAAAAATTTTCAAAACTGCGTTGTTTAATATATAATTTTAATGATATTTCACCCAAAGATAAATAACTCGAAGTCAGGGTTTTAACGTTTACCTGTGGTGGTATAGGTGATATGGTGTATCTATAGCGGCAATATTTGAACGGTATGCTCTTGAGATAAGGTTGAAAACCAATGAAAATATAAACTTTATCATTTAAAGGGTTACAACCAATTAAACCAATTTATGATTGCAAATTGGCTTAAGAACTTAGTTCTTTTACACGTCCCAATTTTTTTCCTTACCACTGCTTCACTGGGACAAATTTAGGCTAGCGGTTCAAGAGATTATAATATTAGATTAGGGGTTCAAACGAGATAGCGTTGTAGTATAAGACTTTTTACTATACTCGTAGACACGCGATCGGCAGTTAAAATGACTACTCTAATGGATCATATCCTAAGAGGTAACACTCGTTCACACAATTTGCGCGAGTGAACAAGGATAATTGTAATCTTTATAAGGCTTAAGTGACCAATTATGGTGAACGACATATCTCTTAGACATATGTAGACATTTGCCAATAATCCTTGATTTTTGCTTTAGAAAAGTACATTGGAATAGGTCCTAATTGTTATGTATGTTTAATAACGCCGTCCTTGTCCCAGGCAACAAAATAGCCGTCTGTTACTCGAAAATCAAAATCAAAAAAGTTTCACAATAAAATAATATTTTTTGCATTTAAACTGTGGGTTTTTTGTTCACCTTAGGGCGTTGTCTTTATTTAACTATGTTGAATAAATTTCTTAAAAATATTATCTTACTTAAAGATTTCAGAAGGGCAAATGATAATCAATTATAAGTCCATAATATACATAAACAGGTTTAGCTACAGCCCAAACTTCAAACTATGTACATTGTATTGCTTATACACTACTTGTTAGTCGTTCGCGCAATACATCTAGATACCATACCTACTTATATACAATTCCCGATAGAATACCTATTTTTTATTAATGTCAATTTTGCATATTCAATCATTTGTGTGTCGTGTGGTGCCGGCAGTGTCGTGTGGTGCCGGCACGTTAAAAGAATAGCACCACCGCTTCTCTTCCTATGGGTGTCGTAAGAGGCGACTACAGGAGAACCGCCACAAGAAGACGGGCAGCAGCGTCTCCTCTCCACCATTGGCCAAACTGCGATCGCCAACCCGCCTGCCAAGCGCGGCGATTATGGCAAAATCCTCCTTTTGGAGAGGCCTGTGTCCAGCAGTGGACTGATATAGGCTGGTGATGATATTCAATCATTTGATTCGATTTGAGAGATTTCACTTATACATCATGATGACCGATGCAGTAACTACTTAAATACTTGAACAAACATGATATACCTAAATAAGAGAAATCGTTTATTCCATTACATGTCTATGTAATAAAGGTTAAGACAAATTGTGATAACTTAGGTATTTATCTTTTTCTTACGCCTCAAATCAGTCTACAGCTAAATTTGACGCGTGAATAAGCGCAGTTTTCTTTGATTTCTAGAGATTACATGAATTATTGATTTGAGAGATAGAATCGTATTCAAGGTTTACCTGTTATGAGTATACAATGTGCCAACAACAATTTAGTACAAAACTATAGAGCATCATTAACGGTAGGTAAGTATATTTTGATGATGGATGAAAAAAGCGGGAGATCGTGCTCTTTGGCGCTCTTTGGGGGAGGCCTACGTCCAGCAGTGGACTGCAATAGGCTGAGATGAAGTATATTTTATGCTTTGTAAAGGTCTGCGTTTTATTTATACATTTATTGAAAAATATTAAAGTACTTACAAACCGTATTTTAATTATGCTATATGTTAAAAAATAGTGAAAAAATGCCAAAGATGAGACAGTAATGTTTAGTTACTGATTTTACTATTTTATTTTACATTTATGCCAAGCTTAATTCCGTTAAATATTAATGATTAATATGTATAATTAAATGTTATTTAATGGAAATAAAAGGTAATAAATATAGAAATTAATATACCTCAGTACCTTACTATAATAAAATTATTGAGTCGTTTTTTCCAGCCTATTTTTATTTTTTAGACGCCCTCTAAAGTTTTAGACACTTACAGGATATCAGGCTTTATTTTAAATCAACAACAATCAGAACCAGTTTGAGATTATACAAAACAGCACGATTAAACCAAGTACCTACCTACCAAAAAACACGTAAGGAGCAAGAAAAAACAAAAAATCGCACTTACCTAATTGCACGAGCCAGCCTCACTAAAAAACAAAGGACCAACCTTGAAATACGAAAAAACTTGACACTTACTTTTTTATTTTACGAGTACGCGCGCAACGGACGGAACCTCTTTCGCGACTGGCCGCGAGTTGTGAGAAAAATCTATGACCACTAACTGGTTGGTGCAATCCGGATTAATTTAGGAGTTAGTGTTCTTGAGTGTCACAATAGGGTTAAAGTACTTTGGGATTTAGCAAGAGTATGTAGGTATTGTATGACGAGTAAGGGCAACGTCTCACTGCGATTCTGTTAAAGATTGTATAAGTACTTAATTAAATACTAAGTAGGTAATATCAACTAGGTAATAACTTCGTAAGTCAACAAAATTATTTGATTGATAAAATAAAAGACGCATCTAAGTAAGTAAATGTGTGTAACTAAAGAGGCACATTAATTAGAAAATCTTTTTGATGACTTATGTATGATGGTACCTATGATTTCAGAAGTGCAGATCAGCCCCTCTAGCACGATCAACAAAACACGAAATGAGACGATATGATATAACGATTTGTCGCCTATTTACTTTCAAAATATGATAACATAGCCGCTATCTTGAACTTTTATTGAAACAGTAAGCATGTCCGTGCCGGAGACGTCACGGTTATGCTCGCTTTTATGAAAAAAGTTCATATTTTGACAAAAAATATGCGATAAATCGCTATATCATATCGTGTTTTGTTGCACCAGCTAGAGGGGCAGCCAGCAGGGCTAGCATGCGCAACACGATAAAATGTTGTCGTGGCATTTTATCGACTTTTGACGTAAATATGTCGTTTTGTCTTCGACGATAATAAAGAATAAACCAAAATATCATGGCAATGCCGTGTTATAACGTAAAAATAAGTGGGTACGAATAACGGGAGACCCTGAAAATATTAGGAAAAAGGATTCGAGACATCTGTGATCCGTTAGGTTAGGGAAAACGATAAAATTATCGTTGAAGACAAAATTTGTCTTGTCGATAAAATAACCGATGCGCGCATGCTAGCCCTGCTGAACACAAGAGCTGTGTTTTCATACAAATTTGTACCTAAACGAAGTTCGCAGCGGTCTGGTTTAGTTGGATAAATGTTTTCCCCTGGAGGCCTAATACGAAAGCGTATCGTTCGTTCAAATCAAATCAAATCAAAATCATTTATTTGCCAGAATATGGTTATAATGTGTTCTTAAAATAATATTCTTATTCAACATATTATATCACCAGCGACGTGCAAATTTTAATAAGGAATCCATCTACATAATTTTTAATAACTATGAATAATTTAATTTATTTTTAAAGTAAAAAAAGATAAAAATTACAATATCCATTCACTTGTATCAAAGGTTTGGCAGTTTATGAACAATTGAAAACGGTCGGGTTTTTTACACGGCTAGATTGAGTTGGTCATATGTTATCAAAGGATTGACACATGAGACTAGTTATTTTAATTTCTTAAGTTTATACGACCGAACGAAAGATACATTTTCGTGCTAGGCCTTCTGTATTTAAGTACTAATCGATCCAAATTTTTAAGCATCGCATACATACGAAATCCCGGGAATCGTATAAAATTTGTAGGAATTCGAATACAATTCATAAGATTTCAAATTCCAGAACCTTTCTGCCTCATCGGCCGTCAGTTCTACGTGCTATGCGTCCCGCCCACTGCCACTTCAGCTTGCTAACTACCTATCATCATCATCATCATCATTTCAGCCGGCAGACGTCCACTGCTGAACATAGGCCTCCCCTGACTTCTGTCATCGGGGGGTTGTTGCCATACTCGCCACGCTTGGCAGGCGGGTTGGCGAGCGCAGTTATATTATTTCGCACGCAGACGCTGCTCCCCGTCTTGTGCTACAGGATTTAGTCGCCTCGTACGACACTCTTTCAGGGCCCCAATTCTGCTAATTTAAAAGTTGCATTTTTGTATAATTATTGCATCGTATTGTAATTTTTTTACACATTTGGTATTCTGCTACAAATTTTAGACCATTGGTCATTCCATTGTATAGCCATTGAACTTTTTGGGTAGTCTGCTCCCTTATCGTTTTACAATATAACACGATAGTGACTTATAATGGTATTCTACTCTTATTTTGACGTTTTGGCCGATGGACTTTACGTGTCAATTTGACTATAGACGTACGATAGTGCAACAACACCTTTCGGCTTGGATTTGTTGAATTGTTTCTGTGATAAAATCTATAATTATGAGCCAAAGAGAGAAAGGCAACGACGGGATTAAGTCAGTCAACCTAAGGAAATAGAAGAACTAGAAAAAGAAACACGAAGAATGTCAATCCGGCTCAGCACTTGTCGTCGGTAAAGCCGAAGCCTCAACGAGGCTGATTTTCAGCGAGAACCCTAACATTAGGACGTACAGCGAGTCACATATATTATTATATGACCACCAAAGTGAAACAACCCTGAAGGAATCTTCAGCAGACTCCGAGCCCGGCGGGGTCGGTCGAAGAAACCAGGCACTGGCAGGATCCGATGGACCGACAACCGAACCGCTGAAGCTGCCCACATACAGGTACATACGGTTGCTTTGTTTGTATGAAGTTACTCAAGAAAATGGGCAGTTGCAATGTGTATTATTGTGATAATTGGGGCAAATTATTCCATTGTTAAAAGAGACATTAGGTAATTCAAATGTGTAGGCCTAAACTTGGCTAGTCGGTGATAGTTTTGTGATTTGACTACATAATTTTACTCAATTAGATAATTGGGCAGTTTACTATGTAATACTATAAAGTTGCATTTGAGAGTAAGTAAATAAAATTAATATAACTAACACTAAATTGCTCATATGAAATATGTTTAAATTAGCACATGATATATTAAGGTATTTCAGTGATACTTAAGTTGCTGTGTGACATAGCCATGGCATGGTTAGTTTGTTTGATTTTTTTAATGAACATAGCTACTTTAACTTTTGTAATTTCGGTCAAAGTGTACTTTATAGTATGAAACACTTTTCATTTTATTTCATACAAATATAAAGCTTTTTAAATTGTACAGAGTTATATAAAGCATTTAAAATTGTACATTATAGTATATATAGAGTTTTGGTCCTGAGGTATGTTGCTAAGGCATTTGTGTTATAGATATTGGAAACATAGACCCACTGCATAGACCATATTGCAACACCCAAGCTTGATACAACATAGAAAAGTTAATTTTCTACATTTATCCGGCAGGGAATTAAACTTGGGTCTTGCAAATATCAATGCAAAGTCACCTCTCAGCTATGGTGGTCATCCTGTTGCCTGTCCATTATTGTCTGTCTAGACTATTGAATTCAATTAAAAACAATAAATAAAATTGATTTACTATTTTCACAGTTTGAAACAGAAATAAATGCAGCAGCGGCAGGACAGCAACGAGAGGGAAATCCACAAAGTGTAACCTCTGATCTCCGCAGAGGAAGAATACTACGAAGGCACTCATTGAAACAATATGACGGGGACCTAATTTTAATATTTAATTAAAGGTTAAGCTGACAGAAGATGCTTTCTTATTGTTTAAATAAAACATTATTATTTTGAAATTCTTTTTAATTATAAAAGATTATGATTAATTATTAATCATCTATTCACTATCAGAATCACAAATAACTCCACTTGGATTCTGCTGATCGGACACCGCTGGTAACTGAGTGTTCTTAGAGCCGTTGTTCCTGAAAAAGAATAAATTATTTTGAGTAGATGTTAAAATAAGTAAATTATTAAAGAGCAAGCAAATTATTTTGTATATAAATGTATAATTTGAAATATATTTCAATTCATCTATATGAATAAGTACTTTTATTTGATCAATTAACAAACGAAATTATAATTTTCTTTTTGTTTTGATTTCTAGAAACTTAGAATGGAAAAGCACGACTTAAACTACCATACTCCTCATATACTATCAGAATAATGTAGAACAGTATAGTGAAAACTTTAAGCTTTGTTTTAATACAAATATTTAATTAATTGTGTGTAATTTTTATTTGTGGTAAAGTCCTAAGTAAGTACAAACTTATTATAACTCACCATTTGCTGTTGTTCTCAAATATAAGAGTGATTAACTCTGTGAGCTGTCAGCATCTCGATTGCTGCAGGTAGCCCGTTTGTGGTCTCATTTTGAGCACTTCATTGCTCCATGGCCTCCTGCCTTTCAGTTGCCCTTCGCTTGCCTTGATCTTCAGATTCTATAAAACAACAAAGTTTATTTTATCATATTGTGAAAGAGTAGGTAGGTACATAATTAATAATATGAAGTATGTACACATAGTGTGCAAACTGACAATAATAGTTGTGGTAGAAACTTACTGGTGATTCGCAGGCTGTTCATCCTCTCTTTGGAGCGTGAGCAGCGCCCAAAGGATAGCTCCGGCTGCCCTTCTAAGAACTCTATGGGTGCCTCCAATGGCTGGATCCTCATCTTATTCGCCTAAAAGAATTAATTACATTTTACAAAACCGATTTATAAAACTAATTATGTAGGTACGCACTAAAGTAAATTTTCAGTGTGTTTTATGTAATTTTGCAATAACTTACCGACTTGAAATGTAAAGAAAATCTAAAACAAAACAAGTTCACGTATATAAAACACGGTTCAAATAATTTATAAAATAAAATTTATAATTTCGAAATTTGACGTAACATTGTCATGGCAGATGTCAATTGCTTTTTTAATAAAATTACCTCTCAGACATAGGGTTATTTAGCCACCAAATTTCAAATAACGCGTTTTCAATATTTTCAAATCATGTTTTAATTAGTTTGAATTACGAAACGGTTTATTTTGGTCAAAATTATTTGTAATTGAATCGCAGTAAAGCAAAAAAACGATTATTTTAAATAAAATGATGATTCGTTTACTCACGTAGTTCCTTGGTAGTTTTTATAGGGCAACACCAACAACTTTGCAACTGCGAACCCATAACGAGACTATTGCTATAACCGTTAAAATTTAGCAGAATACCTATTATTTCTCCATAGAACAAACCTTGTCATTGATTGGAAACTGTATATCAATAGAATTTGATTTTTACAAAATTAGCAGACTTGGGGCCGTCCTTGATTCTAGATGCAGCCAGTCTGGAGGCGTATTTGAAGCATTGGAATTTAAAATCATCATCATCATCTCAGCCAGAGAACAGGGCCCCAAGTCTGCTAATTTAAAGTGGCATAATTGAATATCAAATGGATATCATTGTTATTGCTTGACACATTTAAATATTCTGCTACTATTTAACGGACTTAGTCACTGGTCTGTTCGTAAACTTCCGAAAATGAAAGACGCGATATACAGAGTGTAAAAAAAGGCTTAACGAAGCCTTAAACCACGAATTCTATACATAAAACCAAGTAGAATGCAAAAAAAATAATTGCTGGGAAATGACTTTTATTTTGGGGTATAAAAAAAATAACTAATTTCTAACCCGCAACGTATAGCGCGCACGCCACAGACTATGCCTATGTGTGTAAGCGGATCATGTTTCTTTGTAAAAAAGTTTAGTATTATCAAACAGAAGTCAATTTTGTAAAAATCTTTGAAAAAAAATTGTAACTTTGACTGTCAATAACTCGGTAACCCGTCATATCCCAGGCATAGTGTAACAGAAAAAAATGATCGTAATAATACGTAGAATATGTAGTATTCGGCTTCGTTAAACCTTTTTTTACACCCGATATAGAATTGTGTTTAATGGAAACTATTTCTAGAGGTGTTAGGGTTCCGTACCCAAAGGGTAAAACGGGACCCTATTGCTAAGGCTCCGCTGCCCGTCTGTCTACCTGTCTGTCTCTCACCAGGCTGTATCTCATGAACCGTGACAGTTAGGCAGTTGAAATTTCCACAGTTTGTATTTCTGTGGCCGCTATAACAACAAATACTAAAAACCAAAATAAATAATTAGGGAGCTCCCATACAAAAAACGTGATTTTTAGCCGTTTTTTTGTGCGCGAGTCCGCTTCGCACTTGGCCGGTTTTTGGAAGAAATCGATTCCAAATTCGCATAAATCACAATAATCGTATTCGAATTCCAAGTAAATTGTTAGACGATTCTTGGAATTTTGTATGCGAATTAAAATTCAAATGCTTCAAAAAAGCGACTCCTCGGTGACACTAGTGTTTAGGTACGAGACGCAGAAATCCAGCTCCGATTAAGAACCGTTCGACAACAAATTGTCGACCGCAAAACCACGTGATACTTATATGATTTAGCCTTAGAATGCTCTAAGGATTTAGCATACAGTTTCGTAAAATTTTTCTGTGTAAATGCCTTTTTATTAAATAAATTTGCATGCCTACACTTTAAGGTATAAGACTGTTGATACTTTTAAAAAATTATGACATGCCAACATCTAATATTGTACACAGTTTTAAAGCAAATAAAGATTATTTCTATTTCATAATATTACCATCGAATAAGTATTATACTGCGTTACTATTGTTATAGTAATTTGTGGTTTCAGATTAAATAAAATGACAATGACTGATTGTTACGATAGGATTTGCGATGTCACCAATGATAAAATTATCAGAGGAGACGTATTTTTGAAGCATTCGAAATGAAAATCGAATTCGAACACGAATACGATTCGTGTGCGAATTCTATTTCTATCACTCCCGATTTTACGCATTTTTGATTCACTCGAATTCTGTGTTTCTATTATGGTAAAATTCTTTAACTATTTTCTTTTCACGCAGAAAATATTTAAAACCGGAATTCAAAAACTTATTGATTTTAAAAACCGAAAAATGAATCGCATGGAACGGAACGAAAAAAAAAGTTTTTAATCTGTGAACCATATGTTTACTTGTCATCTTAGAGCATTCAACCAACAGGAGACGACAAGCTCGCTAATTTCTATGAGAAAAAGTCTGTCATTTCTTGCGGGGGGAAGGGAATAACGCACACATAGGGAATTAACACTAACGCATTTTCAATGACGTTGCTACGCTCGCACACAACAAAAATTATCTAACACTAGCTTAAACTAGACGCACACAAATATATTCACACACAAGAGCAACTTAACCATGCACGAGTGTGACGTCAGTTTTAAATAAACGAAGATAGTGCTTAACACTATCGATAAATTTTATCGATGAGTTCTGCCAGTATTATGATAAGGTTTTATTCAATTCAGACTCTTTATTATGTGTAAGATAGAAACTTTATGTAGAGGCGACTACAGGAGCACCGCCATAAGAAGACGGGCAGCAGCGTCTCCTCTCTACCATTGTCCAAACTGCGATCGCCAACCCGCCTGCCAAGCGTGGCGATTATGGAAGAATCCTCCTTTTGGTGAGGCCTGTGTCCAGCAGTGGACTGATATAGGCTGGTAGTGGTGCTGATAGAAACTTTCCCTTTTGCTGTCATTAAGATCTACAGGGTTATTTATTAATATACGTCAGTATGGTAGAGTTTAAGGACTGGACTATACCCAGCCGGAAAACCGGTCCGGGTAAGTTTCAATCCATCGCAAGCAATAAGGTCGTCGTGAACGAATTCTAGCTGATTCTAACAGATTCCGGCTGGTTAAAGTCCAAGCCTAAAACTGCAAGAAATACCTGCAAATTGAAGATAAATAACACTTGAAAAAAATCATCGACCTCAGGTGGGACTCGAACCCACGTCCCATCGCATACCGGGCGAGTGCTTTGACCACTAAGCTACCGAGGACGTCACGTGACAAGATGAAATTCCTCAAGTGTTTTTTCTCGCTGTCAAAGCCAGCGTATTCTGATCAATGTTGTAGCTATATGTATAGCTGAGTAGTATACTACCGTCAACACCCTATAGAAATATTTTTACAAATATTTGACTATTGGTTAAGATCAGAAATGCTTAAAATGTAAATTTTTGTTTTTAGCAATTCCATGCAAGGTTTAATTAAAGATAAATAACACTTGAAAAAAATCATCGACCTCAGGCTATAACCCGCAAAAATCGTAAATATAATTGAAAGTTGAAAGTTAGAAGGTTGAATTTTGTAAAGTAGGATTTTCAAGATTGGGTGTTAACTATTTTAGCTGTATTCGCGCTGTATACTATTTCGAAAAGTGCGTAGGTAAGGTAGTTCTATATCGTTGTGGATATGATTCATCTAGCCCCTCCCTCTTGGAGAAAAGGCATTCTCCAGATAGATAAAGATAATTAAAAGACCTGTAAATTGAATATCAATATTGCTTTTTCCACATCTGGCTGGCCCAACTCCCGGTTCAGGCAGAAGACTTTCTAAAAATATTACAAATATTTTCATCTCTTAAAGCGAAAACATGAAATTAGTCTAGAGAAATCATGAAATAAGAATATCATAATTCCAATTTTTCTGCTTGCTTAGAAAGACAAAGTTGTAAATGAATTCAAATATTATTGGTCTGGGTCTGTCTATGGTGGAGACTGGAGATGGTTGGCTCGGAAACTTTATAATATAAAGTTTTGTTTCTTTGGAATGGATTGATTTCTATGACTTAATCAGTAATTGAGAAGGTGGTGAATAATAATGAATAAAAAACATTATCCGAAACATTATCAAATCCGCAAGAATCCGTTCAAAACATGACGCTATTGCTGAAGCGATGGATTGAAACCGTACTTACCCGGACCGGTTTCCAAATGGGTATAGTCCGAGCCTTAACATACGCTTAAATAATAAATAATCTGTTAACTTTTAGCAACAAGCAAAATGTCTAAGTACAAAACACATGTTTCTCTAGAGTTTAAGATAAATGATAAGATATTTTAGGTGCCTCAAAGATTTTGTCGTAACCTTTTGTAATGTTATATTTTCGCAAAAATTATGAAAATTAATATTTAGTGGCATCTTAATATGGACACATTATAATAATGCCTATTGTTATATAAATAACACGGATCTTACAGTAAAGCAACCAAATTAAACAAAATTTATAACACCATACAGTTTGTATTGTATGTGTAAATAAATAACAACAAAAATGCTTGTAACCTAAGCCTTAACGTCATTTTTGTGTTAAATAAATTCATATAAACAATAAAACCTAATCCACCCGTTGATTTTCCCAACGGGTGGGTGGGTTTATTGGGAATGTTCCGATATATTCCCATTTTTGAAATACATTCGGGTGGAATGCCAACTCTAGGTGACCTAAAGGTCAAGTGGTTAAATCGATATCGATATTTTGTTTTTGTGCTATCCCATCACCGATTTTGCTGCAGGGTGGCCAGCGTATATCAATAAAAATCTCAAATTTTCAGAATAAGGTGAAGTTCGCAAATATATTATATTATTGAAGTAAACCGATTAAATGCAAATATGTATAGTATTGACTATTGATACTTCAAAAGTAAGTATTAAGTCCAAAAAAATTGCGCAAAACTTAAACAAGAATCATAATTTGTTAATAATCATAACTGTGATATATCATTAATTCAATTATCATCTATTGTAATTAATATTATTAACAATATCAAACGTGAAATACCAGTGTGATTTTAAAGTTGGGTACTTCAGTATAAAAAATTACGCTAAATAGGATTTTTTACCTTTAACTGGTATCACTTTTTGATCGACAAATTTTATGAGGTTTTTGCAATTTTAAGGCATTATTTGCTAATATTGAAACTCAATAATACTTATAGATGAAAATTTACGCTGTCCTTTAGCACATAAGATGTTTCTGATCTTTTTTAAAACGACCACACGTCGTAATTTGGCATTTTTAGCTGCGGTCCTTCCAAGCTCACCGCGATTTGACAATGATGGCGGAACGCGCTGCAAATAGTTTTATATAACCTCTGTGACCGACGGTCATAGACTTGTGGCAGAGGGGAATGCTCGTCAATGGCGTCTCCTGTTGGTTGAATGCTCTAAGCTTGTCATAGTCATACTTCTAAACTTTCTACTAGTAGAATCGAAATACGAGTGGGTCGGACCACTCGTTGCAGAATTCACGGAATGAATTTTCAAAAATAGCGATTTTAGTCATTTGCGTGCGAATCTTGCCATTTCGTATTCGAATTGGAATTCGCATGATTCAAAAATACGTCTCCAGGTAAGTGTAACCATATTGTTAGGACGCAGGATATTTCGCAATTAAGAGAAAGTTACTTTTTGTATGAATGTAGGGCGTATTACCATTACAAAGTGATACAAGTATAATGAATTTAGCATTGAAACTGGCAAATGTTTTATGGATTTTAGTTAATAAAATTAATTAATTAAAAAAAATCAAAAAACTCGACTGCGTTATAAGTGAACTTAAAAGATGAAAACAAGATTAAAAGAATCAATTTGCAGTCTGAGGCATCAAATATATGTTACTTGATTCGACATTTTCTACACGGATTTAAATTACTTAATTAGGTACTAACGCAGTGCATACCAAGTCAATCATCATATGCTGTTAATGGATTTGATGCCTCCGACTGCAAATTGATTCTTTAAATCTTGTTTTCATCTTTTAAGTTCACTTATAACGCAGTCGGGTTTTTTGATTTTATAAAATTAATTAATTTTATTTTTGACTTTTTAGTGTGTAGTGTTCTACTACTACTTTTCAATGAACTATAAAGCTTTATTTGTAAGTCTTCATTGAAAAAAAGGTTTTAACTTGAGAATGTAGTATCTGAAATCGGTTTTTCCCGTTTAATTCATGTACCAATAGGAATTCCGGGTAATAATAACATAGCCTATGTCACTCCCACAACTGAGACGAACTAATGACATATCATATGTTGAAATCCATTAAACGGTTTTTCCTTCCTATTTTATCAGTGTATTTTTTTTCCTGTTCCCGTAGGAATTTTGGAAAATAAGTATTGAATACTATTAGCACTGAAAATATGTGAATATAGTTAATAAAAGAAAGTTTCAAAATCGATTAATCAGTATTGCAGATCCATTTTTCCCGCGTAAGTTCTGTTCCCACGGGAATTTCGGGAAATAACATACCCCTTGTCACTCCCACAATTGAGACGAATCTATTGATATATTATACTTTAATATCCGTTAAACGGTTTAGGCTGTAGGGCGTGCGAAAGAAATGGACATACATACATACATACATACGCTCGAAAAACATATCCCACATTAGAATAGTTTGTAACGAGATTGCTACCATGTACCTTATTTTTGAGTTCCCGATATTTCGGCACTGTTGCAAGCGCCATGATCACGGAGCTCCGTGATACCTCGGAGTACAAGATAAGTATAATCCTGTCATTTTAGTATGAACATTTGTAAGAAATAAAAAGCAATACTCCCCAAATCGTTAAAAAAAATGGTCGTTTAAATCAATCATCAAAGTACCAAGCATGTAGTTTCCCTCGACAAGCATAACTCCGTACGTTATACCTCAATTACTTACTATAAATAGTTATTTTGTACTAACCCGCTATAAGCACCGTTGATCGTGTGTGAAAGAAATACGTGTCTCGAATCACAAACTCACAATTTGGTTACCGTCGTTACCATAGACTTAGCATTCGCTACGCTCTCAGTCGTTACCGATCACAAATAAGTCCGAGGAATACGAATTCGACTCAGTTAATTTTAATAGTAAGTTCTTAGCTTCTTCTTAGAAAGTGATGATTTAATAATAACTTGTGATTAATTATAAACTTTTTAGTTGCATATCTAGAAGACATATACCTACTTCAAGAATTTTATTAAACGATCTAATATTGATCTTACATCATAAAAAAAGTCGTCGCCAGCCAAGCGACTTTAAGATCTCATTGACTGTCACCGACTTTTTAAAAGTCGTTTTTAACTAAGTTATGTTGGGTATTTCTTTAGCTTTTTAGTTTCTTTTGGGTTAAAAAACAGTAAGTTATTGTTTTAAGTGACTTTATTAACTTCTAACACCCTATCACTACGCTCTTTCCCTTTCAGCAACTCTACTAAGCCGTCCAGTGTAAGTAGTTCGGGTTCGATGCTCGGCGTTAGACAGCGGTGCACCTCGTAACGTGGGGGGTTCTCTAGTACCGCGCGGCCACATATTATTATAGGTATTTGTATTGAATATAAATACCTTTAAGGGTGATCGCATATACGTGTACAAGAATACAAAAAAAAGTAAATTTGAAATAATAAGTTGGCGCCAGCCAAGCGACTTTAAGATCTCTTTGACTGTCACCGACTATTTTAAAGTCGTTTTTTAAATAAAGTCATGTTAAGGTATTTTTGGGTTATTAAAAAGCAGTAATAATTATTTTAAGTGACTTTATTAACTTCTAACACTTAGTTGGCAAAATAAAGATTTGAATTTGAATTTGAATATCACTACGCTCTTTCCCTTTCAGCAACTCTACTAAGCCGTCTAGAGTAAGTAGTTCGGGTTCGATGCTCGGCGTTAGACAGCGGTGCACCTCGTGATTCGATGGGCTCTCTAAGACCGCGCAGCCACATATTATTATATTTGTATTGAATATAAATTACTTCAAGAGTGATCGCATATACATTTAAAAAAAGGAAATTTAAATAAAGAAATATATAATTCGGCGCCAGCCAAGCGACCTTAAGATCTCCTTGACTGTCACCGACTTTTTAAAAGTCGTTTTTAACTTAAGTTTAGGCATTAAAACCTCATAAAAAGTAATTTTTAAGTCGGCACCAGCCAAGCGTATTGAATATAAATTACTTCAAGGGTTATCGCATTGCGCCAAGCCAAGTGACTTTAAGATCTCCTTGACTGTCACCGACTATCTAAGTCTTTTGTTAACTTATGTTTAGGCATTAAAAAAAACTAATAAAAGGTAATTTGAAATAAAAAAATAAAATGGCGGCGCCAGCCAAGCGACTTAAAGATCTCCTTGACTGTCACCGACTTTTTAAAAGTCGTTTTTAACGAAAGTAATATTTAGACATTAAAAAAACTAATAAAAGGTTATTTTAAATAAAATAATAAAAGTCGGCGCCAGCCAAGCGACTCATTGACTGTCACCGACTTTTAAAAAGTCGTTTTTAACAAAAGTTATGTAAAGGTATTTTTGGGTTATTAAAAAGCAGCAATAATTGTTTTAAGTGACTTTATTAACTTCTAACACCCTCTCACTACGCTCTTCCCCCTTCCGCAACTCTACTAAGCCGTCCAGAGTAAGTAGTTCGGGTTCGATGCTCGGCGTTAGACAGCGGCGCACCTCGTAACGTGGGGGGTTCTCTAGGACTGCGCGGCTACATATTATTATATTTGTATTGAATATAAATTAACTTTAAGAATGATCACTTATAAATTTTAAATAAAAAATATGAAATGAAATATGAAATATATTTATCAACGGAAACATTACAACTAAGTTTACAAGTAGTCCCCAAACTAGGTAGTCCTGTCTCTTGGGGACTAGGGTTGATGAATTACTTATTGACATTTTGCGGCCGTTGCAGTAGAAGTTACATAATTTTATAGTTAAAAATAAAAAGAAAAATTAAAAAAACTAATAAAAGGTTATTTTAAATAAAAAAATAAAAGTCGGCGCCAGCCAAGCTACTCATTGACTGTCACCGACTTTTTAAAAGTAGTTTTTAACAAAAGTTATGTAAAGGTATTTTTGGGTTATTAAAAAGCAGTAATAATTATTTTAAGTGACTTAATTAACTTCTAAAACTCTTTCACTACGTTCTTCCCCCTTCAGCAACTCTACTAAGCCGTCCAGAGTAAGTAGTTCGGGTTCGATGCTCGGTGTTAGACAGCGGTGCACCTCGTAACGCGGGCACCGCGCGGCCACATATTATTATATTTGTATTGAATATAAATTACTTCAAGAGTGATTTCATATACATTGAAAAAAAGGAAATTTTAAATAAAAAAATATATAATTCGGCGCCAGCCAAGCAACTTTAAGATCCCCTTGACTGTCACCGACTATCTAAGTCTTTTGTTAACTTATGTTTAGGCATGAAAAAACAACTAATAAAAGGTAATTTTAAATAAAAAATACAATCGCGGCGCCATCCAAGCGACTTAAAGATCTCCTTGGCTGTCACCGACTTTTAAAAAGTCGTTTTTAACGAAAGTTATACTTAGGCATTAAAAAAACTAATAAAAGGTAATTTTAAATAAAAAAATATAAGTCGGCGCCAGCCAAGCGACTCATTGACTGTCACCGACTTTTTAAAAGTCGTTTTTAACAGTCGTGTTTAAAAAGTTATGTAAAGGTATTTTTGGGTTATTAAAAAGCAGTAATAATTATTTTAAGTGACTTTATTAACTTCTAAAACTCTTTCACTACGTTCTTCCCCCTTCAGCAAGTCTAACAAGCCGTCCAGAGTAAGTAGTTCGGGTTCGATGCTCGGCGTTACACAGCGGTGCACCTCGTAACGTGGGGGGTTCTCTAGGACTGCGCGGCCACATATTATTATTGTGGGGTAGCCCAGTCTAGAAAGAAAAGATAAGGGTAGTTATTCAAATCACACACGCACACAAACAAACACACACTGCCCCTCTAGCATGAACAACATAACAGTGAGCATGGCTGTGCCGGCGACATCACGGTCATACTCGATTTTTCGATAAAAGTTCAAGATGGCGGATATGTTACCATATTTTGAAAGTTGGGTGTCGATAAATCGCTATATCGTATCATATCATATCGTGTTTTGTTGCTTATGCTAGATGGGCAGGATTAACATATATGATACTTTTTATCCCGGTTAAATGTTCCCGTGGGGTATTATTATTATTAAAAACTTTATTGCACCAACTTAAAAATGTACAACAGGAGGACTTAATGCTAAAAGCATTCTCTGCCAGCCAACCTTCGGGTCATGCAGAAAGCAGGTATTGGGTGCGGCAAAGGTCCAAAAGAAAATGATAAACTACTTATATATATTGAAGATAAAAATCACTTGAAAAAAATCATCAACCTCAGGTGGCACTCGAACCCACGTCCCATCGCATGCCGGGCGAGTGCTTTACCAACTAAGCTACCGAGGACGTCACGTGACACGATGAAATTTCTCAAGTGTTTCTTCTCGCTGTCAAAGCCAGCGTATCTCTGATCAATGTTGTAGCTATATGTATAGCTGAGTAGTATACTACCGTCAACACCCTATAGAAATATTTTTACAAATATTTGACTATTGGTTAAGATCAGAAATGCTTAAACATTGTAAATTTTTGTTTTGTCAGAATACGCTGGCTTTGACAGCGAGAAAAAACACTTGAGGAATTTCATCTTGTCACGTGACGTCCTCGGTAGCTTAGTTGGTAAAGCACTCGCCCGGTATGCGATGGGACGTGGGTTCAAGTCCCACCTGAGGTTGATGATTATTTTTCAAGTGTTATTTATCTTCAATTAAACCTTGCATGGAATTGATAAAAACAAAAATTTACAATATATATATATATATATATTTATACTTATAGATATATTTTGACGTTACCTGTCAGCCATCATGAGCCGCTTGCCTATGGTCAGCTGGTGCCTGTTGTCTATGACCACGTCCTGGGCGGTTGTCTCTGATATCCTGTTGTACAGCTCGTCTATTTTGTCTTCGCCGTGACTCTGCCACTCTTTTGAGCCTTCCTAGGATATATAAATAAATATTGGACAACATCACATACATTGCTCTGATCCTATGGTAAGTAGCTAAAGCACTGGTGTTTTAGAAATCAGAAACAACGACGGTACTACAACACCCAGACCCGAGACAATATAGAAACGTTCGTTTTCTACCCGGAACCTCAGAGATGGCGGCGCCATATACAGGGTGTAAAAAAAGGCTTAACGAAGCCTTAAACCACGAATTCTATACATGAAACCAAGTAGAATGCAAATAAAATAATTGCTGGGAAATGACTTTTATTTTTGGGTATCAAAAAAAATAACTTATTTCTAACCCGCAATGTATAGCGCGCACGCCACAGACTATGCCTGTGTGTGTAAGCGGTCGGCGGGCAAGCGGGTGGCGCGAGAGCACTGCGCACGATTCATTGCCGGCTGTGCCCTTTAAAGGCCTTTTATGAAAGAAGCACTGAAAATTTTTATCATGTTTCTTTGTAAAAAAGTTTAGTATTATCAAACAGAAGTCAATTTTGTAAAAATGTTTGAAAAAAAATTGTAACTTTAACTGTCAATAACTCGGTAACCCGTCATTTCCCAGGTATAGTGTAAAAGAAAAAAATGATCGTAATAATACGTAGAATATGTGGTATTCGGCTTGGTTAAGCCTTTTTTTACACCCGATATAGTCCGGCGTGCTCGCCTCTCGGCTACGGAGGTCGTATATCGGATATTATAGTAATGGACTAATTATTTAAAGATAGCCACTAGGTATAACTTCATCATCATCATCATCATCATCATCATCATCTCAGCCTATTGCAGTCCACTGCTGGACGTAGGCCTCCCCCAAAGAGCGCCAAAGAGCACGATCTCCCGCTTTTTTCATCCATCCACTGCCAGCCATCTTCCTAAGGTCGTCGGTCCATCGAGCTGGGGGGCGTCCTACACTACGTTTGCCTAGGCGTGGTCTAGGTATGACTTATTGACCACGCCTAGTCAAATTTCAACAGCACCGATGTTGAGCACTGGGCAAAGAAACGCTTTGCGCATCTTACAAGACGAGCATCGAATCAGAGACGCGTGCGCGGAGCTAACAACCAATCACGGCCGCCGGTGCAGGCGCGGCGCGCGACTAGCCAATCACGTAATCGTAATGGTCTTCGGGGCATCTTTTTCCCAAGCGCTCAACTTCCGTTTTTCCAAACACAGTTATTTTAAGTTCAACTATTACGAGAATAACTTTTCTACTTTAATTTACTCTTGGATAACTTGGGTTCAAGATTTTCCTTAGGCCTGATTCGACTAAGTTGTACTCGAGAATAAACCACAACTCAATCTGTAATAATGTGCATATATTTTTAATCTTATTAATTTTTATATTTTCCTACACAATATGTTTTGTTACCGGAATAAATGTCTTATGACTTAGAGTTTCATTTAACTCTCATTTTGGTGAGTGACATAATTTTTGACGTGATAACGTTTTACAAATCGATGACCGGCTGCGCGCACGAAAAAATGACACGTTCCGCGTGCGAGCGAGAGCGCGGAACAAGGGATAGAGAGGCACGATCGGCCTAAGCATTCGGCTTGTGACGATTCTATCCCTCTTTCACTCCATCGGCCGATGCGTCCGAGTAGCATCAATGTTTTCTTATGACGTTATCACGTAAAATTGACGTCCGTTAACCGAATTTACAGACAACTACTTTTTAGCGTTCCGTACCCAACGAAGGGTAAAACGGGACCCTATTACTAAGGCTCCGCTGTCCGTCTGTCTGTCTGTCTGTCTGTCTGTCTGTTCGTCTGTCACCTGGCTGTATCTCATGAACCGTGATAGTTAGAGAGTTGAAATTTTCACAGATCAGAGACAGATGTATTTCTGTTGCCGCTATAACAACAAATACTAAAAAACAGAATACAATAAATATTTAAGGGGGCTCCCGTACAACAAACGTGATTCTTTTGCCGTTTTTATAGATAATGGTATGGAACCCTTCGTGCGCGAGTCCGACTCGCACTTGGCCGGTTTTTATTGTTGGTACTACTTACTTTGGGTCCGATAATGACGGCGCTGTACGGAGCTATCGCTTTCGGCCACCGCATGCTCTTGTCAGTCGACAGCGCTTCCAGACTCGCTGCTAGCAACCTATATCAAATCTTAGAATAGTTTGTTACGGGATTGCTACCATATACCTTATTTTTGAGTTCCCGATACATGATGATGATGAAGATGGGTTTAAATTGTCAAGCGTCTGGAATCCAGTGATTAGTATGTGCAAAAACCGGAAAAAACAAACTGCTGTTTCGCGGTCAGATACTGTTAGTGTTGTGTGCGAGAAAATAGTGAGTTTGTAGACAATGGTACCGACGCGTGCAATAAAAGACAGGGAAAGAGGGTAGACCGATATGTTTGCCCTTAACAACTTACCCGCAAGATCTTCAGTTACTCCGTGATCATGGCGCTTGCAACAGTGCCGAAATATCGGGAACTCAAAAATAAGGTACATGGTAGCAACCCCGTAACAAACTATTCTAATGTTAGTGACCATGAAAGTTTAAAACAATATATATCAAATCTTATTGTCAGTGTTACAACTCATTTAAATATTTTTTTACCAATAAAACCAATTTATTTCTATAAATAGGCTTGAACTAAGCGCTTTTACACGTCCCAATATTTTTCCCTACCACTACTTCGGGACAATTTTGGGCTAGCGCCAAGTAGAAGTAGCGCAAGAAACTCGGTCACTATTGTCGGCCACTTTTTAAATAGTATATATTTTACATTACAAGATAAATGTACCTGTGCGAGCAGGGCAGTATTTATTTCCAAATATTTTTATTATTTATATAATCATTTACAGTATAATATCAATTTTTCATTAAAGTTGTTTTAATATGCGATTTAAATTTTAACAGGGGCAGTTCTACAATAGACGCTGGTACTCACTTTGGTATTATTTTCTTAATTTGATATTCAATTCAATTCAATTCAAATTTATTTATTTTAAGATATTATAAAGAGGAAAGATTTGTACCTATTTTTGTATGTTTGTAATGAATAGGCTCAAAAAGTTACTGGGCCGATTTAAAAAATTCTTTCACCAATAGAATGCTACATTCTTCCAATTTGACATAGGCTACATTTCATTTCATTGTAGAAAAATGAGTCTTAAAATGTCTTTCGTCGAATGCGCTGCCGAAACTATTAGCGATAATTGTCTACCCCGTGCGAAGCCGGGACGGGCTGCTAGTTTATTTTAAGACAACAATGATCCATGGGTTAGTATTCACTTACGTTACAATAGGTTAATTGACACCACCAATCAACTGAGGTACTGCTTATGAGCTGTCAAAACGCTCGTCCTTAAAATTTGTGTATAGCAAGCTATGACGTCAATGTTTACCTAACTCAGCTGCCTTACTTTTTAGGGTTCCGTACCCAAAGGGTAAAACGGGACCCTATTACTAAGGCTCCGCTGTCCGTCTGTCACCAGGCTGTATCTCATGAACCGTGATAGCTAGAGACTTGAAATTTTCACAGATGATGTATTTCTGTTGCCACTATAACAACAAATACTTAAAAATAGAATTAAATTCATAGTTAAGGGGGCTCCCATAAAACAAACGGATTTTTTTTTGCCGTTTTTATAGATAATGGTACGGAACCCTTCGTGGGCGAGTCCGACTCGCACTTGGCCGGTTTTATATATTGATTTTGAAACAATCAAAAATCTGTTTTATCTAATGAAAGATTATGTAGCGCGTGATAATTACCAGTTAGTTTTAAAAAAAAATAATAATAAATAAATGAAATTCATTTATTTCAGGACGTTGTCCAATAATTCACAAAAGTTTAATAAAAAACTAAAAACCGACTTCAAAATGAAACTAAAAAGCGAAAAATAATATTGACTAAAACATACCTAATCAGTTCTTTTTGGAGTCGGTGCCAGCCATCGAGAGTTAAAATGTGTTCATTCGCATTTCTCAGGGATCCCATCATCAGAATCTGACTTGGTGTAAATGGGACCACCTCGGGAGTATACCTATTCAAACTAAAAAATAAATTTTGAAATCGGTCCATAATTGACGGCGTAATCGCGTAACAAACATAAAAAAAAAACAACATTCAGACGAATTTAGAATCTCCTCCTTTTTTTTGAAGTCGGTTAAAAATACACAAATACCGATGAGATAAAAATTAAAATAACATTACATAATCAAATAAAATTATTCAATATCAAAGTAAATTAAATTAAAATTATTTAAAATTAAATTAAATTAATGTTGTTTAATATTAAATTAAAATAATTTCATATCAAATCATTTTTTCCATTTAGAAATAGTTATAAATAATTTAAAAATAATAATTTGATGCCTTAGAATTATTTATAGATGGTGTCAACATCCCAATTGCAAGGTAGTGCCGAATTTTAAAACTGGCCAAGTGCGAGTCAGATTCGCCCACCGAGGGTTCCGTACAAATGTTTAAGTACATTTATCAAAAATAGTTTCTTGCCTTAATATAATATTTAATACCCTTTTTTTAATGATTTAATTACAAATGTACTGTTTTCAGATTTTTTTCTATACTTGTAGTATTACACGGTATTTCTTGCCCAATTTCATTGTCCTAGGTCAACGCAAAATACCAATAAATATGAATTTTGATTCCCTCGAGAGTGTCGAAATATACGTTTTTTGCGACGAGAACGGCTGTATCATTTTTTTACATTAATTTAGAAGTTTAATTTTTTCACAGCTTCAAGAGACCGTAGAATATTCTTTTTTTATTTCAACTCGATAAGTCCACGTGTTCCTGAGATAAATGGTCTTGACAGACAGACAGACGGGCGGACGGACAGCAAAATGATCCTATAAGGGTTTAGTTTTTTTCTTTTGAGGTACGGAACCCTAAAAAAAGGTAAAATAACCATCTAAAAAGTGCTTTATGCTAATTAATAATTACACCCTTCATATTTTTGAAAAAAAAAATACTTAAATTTTATTTTACATTTAAATTTAAATTTTTAATTTAAATTGCTACGGTATAGGTTAGTAGTTTAGACTTTACCTAGCAAAAAATATTTTATATACCTAAGCGAATTTTTACGAAAATAACTGCTGTAACTGTCGTAAATAAATATTATCCACTTCATATTTATGGGAAACGAAACTAAAAAAAATTAATACTAACCTTAACAAAATTTTTATATACAACTTTTTAAAAGAGGCTTACAATAGTGACCGATTTACTTGCGCTACTTCTTCTCGGCTGCTCTTAGTTTAAGCCTATTGCAAAAATAAATTGGTTTTATATAAAATAATCTTTCTACGATGTACCTAGAGAGTTTATTTAAAATTTACCTAGTAATTCCGATCCCATAGCAGGACATGATGAGAGGCTGCGGGGGTCCCGAAGGGGGGATGTAATTCGCTTTCAGGGGGGCGCTGTACTTCGTCCCGAGGATGAATGTGTGGCCTACCTGGGGGATGAAACATATACATAAACAGGGTGATTATAAAATTGCATGTATGATGTATTCTTGCAAATAAACGATTGAATTTGAAATTTTATTAGTTAACTATTTTCTAGGGGGTAATTCTACAGTTTCAATACAACAACTCTTTCTATGGGATTAACTTGGAAATCGCAAAAAAAGAAATACACTTTCATTTCCCCATACAAAGCCGTAGACCCAGGGCTAGGATAACGGTATATTTTTCGAAACGGTTTCGCCTTAAATACCTAAAAACGTTTTAGTTTCGTTTATGTTCGAACAAAATCATTTTTTTAACATTTATGAAGAGAACGAAATTTTAAATCGTTCTTATTCATTAAAGGACGGAGTCGAACCAGAGTCACCGACGTAGCTCTCAGAATCGCAAACCTTAAGTGGCAGTGGGCAGGGCACATTGCTCGCAAGACTGATGGCCGTTGGGGCAGGAAGGTCCTTGAATGGCGGCCGCGGGCCGGAAGGTGTAGTGTTGGTAGGCCCCCTGAAGGTCGCGGAAAGCCGCTGGATGCGGTTGGCACAAGACCGATCTTTGTGGAAATCCTTGGGGGAGGCCTATGTCCAGCAGTGGACGTCTTTCGGCCGATGGATGGATGGATGGATTCATTAAAACGTTTTTAACCATTTTTAACCGTTTTTTCCCATTTTATGGCCCTGCAATACGAAACAAAAATAATTCCCATCCAATCCATCGGAATCACTGGTGTAATGAAATGAAAGCAAACTAAGTAAAGGTTTAAACTTGTCGCGGCACGCGCTACTTCTTACTTCTTGCGGAAGAAACCGATTTTTTTACGTTCTCACATTACGTTCTCATTTCATTTTTGTCCCGAACAAAATGTTATACAAGAAACCGTTCCGAACGTTTTTAAAACGTTATTTTAAATAACGTTTCCGAGCCCTGCCGTAGACCAGCTAGAAGCAGGACGACGAGCATAAACTTACAAAATTAAATGCAATAGGTTCAAGTTCTGTCAAATCTCGCCCATACTAAAACAGCACAGTTGCACAATAAAATAATAGCGGAATTTTTGTCAAACTAAAATAAATGACATTTCTACTTTAAAGTTGAGTTGGGTGAACAGTGACGTCATAGCTTGACATCTTCATAGTAATTAAGAAAGAGTTTCGTTTTGACAGTTGTTAAAAAAACTTGGTAGGAATTCCCCTTTGAACAGATTATGTGGTTCGTTTAACTATTTGAACAAGAAGAATTTTAACAGCTTAGATATAGTTCAAGACCGATTTGCACAAATGTATATTTGAATAAATAAATTACGTAACTTATAAGTAGGTATATAAGTAAAACATAAATTAATAGAGTTTTATGTAGTAAATATATAAATAAGTTATGAATTAAAGTTACTTTAATGTTATTTTGCTTTGTAAGTAAATTTGCATGCATGGTATTATTATTTTTGGCTAGTGTTGAGGACACATATTATTTGTGTATGTACTAGAACTAAACAAAATGTTATTAGATATTAAGCAAAGATCATACAATGCCCTGTTCGTGTTCTTTAAATAAAAAAACGTATATTACCTCAATACTATTAACTCTCTCCGTCTCTTTCCCGCACGCTTCACACGTAGTAGTGTCTAGGGTAGCGTGCGAGCAGGACGGGCATATTTGTATCGCGTCCTCTCCCGCCGAAGCAGCCAGTTGCCATTCATGAGACATAGAACCCCCCATATCACCGGTGGGGGCTTGAACTGAAATAGAAATATTAAATATAAAATCGACGACCTCCGTAGCCGAGAGGCGAGCACGCCGGACTTACGAACTTTTCTATATTGGTTTGGGTCTGGGCGTTGTGGTACCGTCGTTGTTTCTGGTTTCTATAACACAAGTGCTTTAGCTACTTACCTTAGGATCAGAGCAATGTATGTGATGTTGTCCAGTATTTAAAAAAAAAGTAATATTTTCAAGTATTGGGTAGGAATGCCTCGATACGCCTTTTTGCCTATACAATACCGATACCGATACCGATACACGTATAAAATTTCGGCAATACCGATACGCTTATTGAATTACAAAATCAAGGTAAAATAAATAATACACGTCAGGTTATTTTTAAAATTAACATAAAAATAAGACATGTTGATATTAGTTAATTAATGGTTTTAGTAATTAAAATCAACATTGATAGGATTTTTTCAAAAAACAAAGTATAACTGAAAAAAGCGCGGGGTTACCCAGAGCCTTACATACATGTCTAGATTCCCTGTTCGAGTGTCTTAAACGACAAAAAATATATACGCCAACTATTGTCGCCAAAGTTTGTTTCGCCCGCTCAGTGGCGCGCTTGTTAGTTGTTACCATAGCAACCCATAATTGTTACCATAGTAACCATAGTTGTTACTCACTCAAATCTGGCCTGTTCTTTTGGTGACAATTGCAGCACCACACTCTATCTAGACATGTTTATAATCAAAGCCCAGAGCCATTGATGTAAAAAGTAAAGATACGGCTGACAGAACAAATCGCCTTGCATTTTCTCCATACATGACACACTAACCCCATCTGTTAGACTTTGATGTCAACTGTCAAATAGCATCATAGAGTAACCACAAAATTACCCATAAGTAACCTTGTAAGAGCGGCTTATAACGAAAGAGGAACTAAGAAAAAAGTTTTTATTTCACAGATGTTATATTTAAAGTAGTCTCAAAGTAAATGTAACTTTTTGCTGTTTCAAATTAAATACGTCAACATAAATTAAGGTCAAATAAAATAATCTTTATTTGCTTAAACACGGTATGCATAGGTGTTTTAAAATGAACGTACCAAGCATGTTTAGCCAACACGAGGCATGCAAATTAAATATAAAATTGAACTAAAATTAAATATATAATTAATCTAAAATTGCATTAAATTAAATTAGGTATGACTGACATCTGTCAGTCATATCATAATTATGTTGAAATTAATATTTATTATTTAAAAAACTTCTTTATGGTATGTGAGATTAGCCACTTATTAAATTTTGTTTTAAATTGATTATTATTTAATGTTTTGAATTCATTAGGTATATTATTGAAGATTTTTCTATACTTATTGTCATACAGCTTTTTTTATACTGCATTGTTATTGGAGTTTTAGTAGTAACAGGATATTTTGATTTCTTGTGTTCCGTGGATAAATTTCAAATGCCCTATGCATAATTTGAATTACAAATACACATGTTTTAAATATATACAGGGACGTCAATGTTAGTAATTACTAAGTTGCACAGTTGCAATTATTGCAACTGTGCAAATAGAGGACGACATGATGTTCGTGGAGGGACACCGCATATTGCTCTTATGCATCTTTTTTGGGCAATAAGAGCTCTATTTATATTAAGTAGTATCACATCAGTAAACTGTAGCGTAATTTAGAACCTACAATGCATGATAGGTAGCAATCGCAGTTTTTGTTACAGATCTAACCTGCTTTAAAGCATAAATAAACTTATTGACTCTGTAAGGATAGGTCCAGATCTGGCGAACGCGCCGCGAATGCACAGGACGCCGATTTGCCCGCGAGCTGCACGCGCGCGGCACGCGATCCGTTACTGCAACAGATTGGTGCGCCTCTTTAGCGCAACTCATGCAAGGCTTGGCAGATCGCGCGCAGTTCTGGTTCACGTTCGAGCCAGTTTAATGGTCGCGATCGCGCAGCTCTCGCGCTGCGCCTGCTGTACAAAAATTATCTGTATGCGTTTTCCAATTTACGTCTTGTTCTATAGTTAAACCTAGGAACTTCGTTTGTTTTACTTCGTTAATTTTCGTATCTTTAAAATGAATATCAATATTAATATTTTTGTTTCTGTTTAATTGTATGTAAGTAATTAGTAAATACTTTAACATCTACATTACTTTTAAATAAAACTATACTTTTCTTATAAGTTGTAATGATGACTAATCTATACATATAATTGAAGCTATAAAACAAAAAACAATTTATCTCTCTATCTTTCGAAATGAAACAAAAGGTATGATTCCGAATTCAGCAGCACGCATTAGTGCTGGTCCCCATATTTTCTCTATGAGTTTATATGAGATTACATCGACAACCATCTGGTGTAGTAGTTCGCGCTCCGCACTACAATGCCTGGCCGTTGCGGGTTCGACTCCCGCAAAGTGCAAATGTTAGTGTGATGAGCTGCCACGAGCATTTGCACTTAAGTCATGGATGTTTATAAATTTATTTATGTAGTTTATAAATATATTTAAGTATGTTTATTATCTGTATCTAGTGGCAATAGCACAAGATTTGCTTAGTTTGGGGCTAGATAATTGGTTGTTTGTGGATACAATTTATTTTTATAAGTATACGGAATCATACCTTAAAACTTTTCTGAAAAAACTATATCAGATAATTTATATATATTTATTAATTACATTTCACTGTCCATCGAATAAAACTTTTTTTTTTACCGATGCCTTTTGTTATTTTTGACTCATAGTGCTTTATCATGTAAACTTAAATTATGTATTCAATAAATCATCATAAAATAAAATATTTATATTACATCGCATGTACTGGACTGCACTCAGTGCACTGTGAGCACTATTATGGCTATACTATAACCATACAACAAATTCACGCCGCTACAAAGTTGTATCGGTTTTGCACGGTAAATATGGCGTTGCTTCGTAAAATTGACAAAGAAGTTGGAAAATTGTTAAAGTAATGTAAAAAAGTTTAGTGTTTATCAAATATGCGGCTTATTGGTGAGAAGTACTATTAGAATTTGTTTTAATGACCTTTCTGTCGTTATTTATGCAACCTTTCAGTGAACATCAAGGAATTTTTATTTTTTCATACAAATGTCAGATCCCGATGACCGCCGACCACTGACTACGTCACATCGGCCTCGGTCGGGTCATTTTCGGGTCTCTTTAGGTCCAACACCCAGACGTGTGGTCCGCCCTGTCCTTACGAAGTAATATATAAGTCAATGCCCAGAGCATAGTTAGTTCGTGCTTTGTTTGCAATGAAATAGAGGAGACAAACGCGCGTTTGAAAACTATTGTTGAATCGGCCATATAAATATCGCCGATACAGATATATCGGCATCGAATGCATCAATTCACTAGTAATTTTGTTTAGGCCTTAACACGCTTGAATGACCTTGACGCGTCGCGCCCATATAATTTCGCGCGTGCCTCTAAAAATCGGAAAAACATGTTTTTAAAATTAATGCCATTAGCAAGAATTTTCAAATAAAACTCTCAACTCAAAACATGTATATTTCCAAAATCTTGTTTTGTGTGAAAACAGTAACAAAATAGCTTGTGCCGTTTAAGAGAACATTTGCAATTTATGAAAAAATAGACACATTTCTGTACATGTTTTAATCCAAGGGACTTAACGGAAAATCAAAATTATTCAATTCAAGATGTTTATTAAATCCTCTTCTAGCATATCGTATTTAAAATTTTTAGATTCAAGTAACAGGTATTCTGACAATTTGATTTTCATATTCGAGATTTTAAGCACTTGGGGTGTGCCTTAATTTTAAATCTCCTATAATATTTTATGTAGTTCAAATTGTAATATGTGTATTTTAACAGAATACCAAAAGGCTAACTGAGCTTGCTGGAGAAGGCAGACTCATAACAAAGAAAGGTCCTTTTAAATTGGTCACTTAATTGAAGATAAATAACACTTGAAAAAAATCATCGACCTCATGTGGGACTCGAACCCACGTCCCATCGCATACCGGGCGAGTGCTTTGACCACTAAGCTACCGAGAACGTCACGTGACAAGATGAAATTCCTCAAGTGTTTTTTCTCGCTGTCAAAGCCAGCGTATCTCTGATCAATGTTGTAGCTATATGTATAGCCGAGTAGTATACTACCGTCAACACCCGATAGAAATATTTTTACAAATATTTGACTATTGGTTAAGATCAGAAATGCTTAAACATTGTAAATTTTTGTTTTTAGCAATTCCATGCATCACCTAATTTAGTCAAGTCACCTTTAGTAATACCTATTATAGCGAGGAGGTGTATGTTCAGCAGTGAACGAGTTTGCTGAAGTAGGCCATAACCATTTTAACCTGAGCTATCTAATGAAGGCGCGCTAATAGCAGCGAGAGGTCAATAAGAACTGGTCTGGTTGCAAGTAAAACCATTATAAGCTGACCTTACTAAACTAGACACGCCAATACCAACGAGGGGTCAAATTAAACTGGTCACTTTACAATTTAAACTTTCATCATCACATCATCGCCAGCCTATATCAGTACACAGGCCTCTCCAAAAGGAGGATTTAGCCATAATCGCCACGCTTGGCAGGCGGGTTGGCAATCGCAGTTTGGCCAATGGTGGAGAGGAGCAGGAAGGAGAAGCTGACCTTGTTAGAGTAGAATACTTTTAGCAACGAGAGGTCTATTTAAACATAGATCAGTCCTAACTTACAACATGAGGAACCAGTATAAGCTGAGCTGGCCGATAAAGGCACGCGTATAGCAACGAGAGGTCTATATAAACTGGTCTCGTACTGATAGAAATAACACCATTATAATCTGACCTAGCTGAAGTAGGAATGCTAATGGCAACAAGAGGTCTAATTAATTAAACTGGTTACATACAGGGTGTACAAAAGGATGGGACACTCCTTAAAACCACGTGATCAGCTGGTCATATACAACAACTTTTCCTATGGGAGCAACACCGAAATCGTGATTTTATTTTCAGGTGCTCCATAGATTATCATCGAGGTATGCGAGTAAGTTTGTATGGAGAAGCTGATTTTTTTTTATTGATTTCGATGTTGCTCCCATAGTAAAAGTTGTTGTATATGATCAGCTGATCACGGGGTTTCAAGGAGTGTCCCATTCTCTTGTACACCCTGTATAATAACTTACCTCTATAGACCGGCAGTTGGAGCGTCTCGAACAGTCTCGTATAAGCTCCAGTCACGTCTGCGTACGCGTTTACCGCGCAACTGTGCTGCGCGTGCGCGCCGTACGCGTCCAACATGGCGAATTCTCGTGCGCGCAGGAGACCGTGTTTCGGACGGTATTCGTCGCGGTATTTGTTGGTTATCTGCGAATAAAAATATTGGACGACATCACTTACTTACTTTTAAACTTAACTTAACTTTGTTTTGTTTCGCGATCGAGTTCTCACCTGAATACGGACGCGGCGGTTAGTGTGCAGAATAGGGACACAGTGAGTGAAGTGTGTGACGGTACTTGGCGTGAAAATAATATTATGAGGGTAGATGAAGAATCTGCCTCTCATACGGAGTGAAGACATCGCTGTTGCAGTCAGCCTGTGACCACGGTCGGTGTAACCCGATCGAAACGTCAGGCAAAAGAGGTAACATTTTGTACCTAAATTATGATCGCGTTTATTCCCGTTTCATTGAGTTTTAGACTGTAACACTTTATTTTCCTAATGCGCCGGCAAATACAACTTGCGTAGGACCGGTTGCTATTCTCCCCGTAGCGCGCCTATGATACCTACTTGACAGCCACCGATGACCGCTAGCCGCGGGCGAGCGCCATTACGCGTATGGCTTAACTAACGGAGGGCATGCGTACGTGCTGTGTGCGAACTCCCATACCTACGACTGCTTTCTACTCCGTCATAATAATTCTAATTCAACAAAAAATATTCTTATATATGTGTAGTGAAACCCCTTATCGGGTAAGTGTTGTAAAGTGTTTTATTTCTAGATTTAGTTGCTTAATAGCCTTTTAGTTACTTACTAAATTTAACTTACCTACATATTGTCATGTGTGACTTACACACAAGACCATAAAATATAATAATAATATATTGTAAATTATTTCGTATGAAATGATAATTAATGTTCCTTTTCACATAGTTCGATGTCTAGTTAATAGTAAAAGTAATTAGTTACACCTTAAATGTAAAGATTCAGTGTTACTATCCCGCCGAATCAAAGTATCTAGATACGATAATTTTTATGTCTTTTTGTACATAAAATTGTACAGTTCCTTATTAACTCTCTTTAGAACAGCAGATGTAAATCTTATTTTTATTTCACGCTTTCGATAATAGATCTTTTCATATTGTAATGAATTGCCTGGGCTGCCTCATCTTGATCGCTACTGGAAGCTACTACCTACATATGCTTTTGCGGTATACCTTATCTACGATCGGATGCTGCAGTCGGGCCTAGAACTTGCGCTGAATGTAAAAAGCCTAAATTATCGACTTCCAGGGTTTTTACACCACCTTATACGCCGCTGACGCCAATACCTACCCGGCCAGCGTGTGTGTCGACGCGGCGTGACCATACCGAAAATTAATAATCCGTACCGGCGGTACAGAACTACGTCGCTGCTTCCCGGAATACTTCTACACTTCAACTATCGCCAGGGCAGTAGTTTTCTAAGAGGGTGCAAGAATCTTTTATTGTGTGTGACCCACCCCGTGCTCTGCTTCTAATAAACTTACTTTACATGACTAATTGATTTTTTATTTAACTTGTAAAAATCCACGTTACAAGACATCACTTACATTTCTAAAGCGTAATGATGATGATGATGATGATGTCCTCCCAGACGTATCCGTCGATGGCGACACCCCGCAAATGACTCGCGAAACCAAATTTAGATTTGAAGGTGCGGTCACCGACAGCGCAGTGAAGCTGTCCACTGGTGTTGTATGTGTAAACATAGGAAGGCTTAGGTCGAGATTTTCGAAGTTGGCGTTTGGCGTCAAGATCTTTAAGGCCTTAACACCACCCAAGTGTCTAAAATCTCGAATATGAAAATCAAATTGTCAGAATACCTGTTACTTGAATCTAAAAAATTCAAATACGATATGCTAGAAGAGGATTTAATAAACATCTTGAATTGAATAATTTTAATTTTCCGTTAAGTCCCTTGGATTAAAACATGTCTATTTTTTCATAAATTAATTTATAATTTATTTTTTCAAAAAAGTGTCTATTTTTTCATAAATTGCAAATGTTCTCTTAAACGACACAAGCTATTTCATTACTGTTTTAACACAAAACAAGATTTTGGAAATATACATGTTTTGAATTGAGAGTTTTATTTGAAAATTCTCGTTAAAGGCAATAATTTCATAAAAAACATGTTTATCCGATTTTTAGAGGTCATCCGCACGCGCGAAATTGTATGGGCGCGACGCGTCAAGGTTATTCAAGCGTGTTAAGGCCTTAATACGGGACCGTTCGAAACATTCAACACCCGAACTGACTGCCTTGCGCCACTCCGGTCTCCGAGTTGACAGCTCCTCCCACGTGTCACTTCTTATACCGACAGATGTTAAATGCCGCCTGAGAACACCCCGATACCGCTGGTATTGTCCTCCAACAGGGCTAGCATTCGTTACTCGATAAAATTTTGTCGTGGCATTTTATCGACTTTTGACGTAAATATGTCGTTTTGTCTTCGACGATAACAAAGAAAAAAACAAAATATCATGGCAATGTCGTGTTATAACGTAAAAATAAGTGGCTGCGAAGAACGGAAGACCCTAAAAATATTAAGAAAAAGGATTCGAGGCGTCTGTGATCCATTAGGTTAGAGAAAACGACAAAATTATCGTCGAAGACAAAATTTGTCTTGTTTATCGATAAAATAACCGATTTTTAATACTCGAAAAAAATCGTCCGCCTCAGGTGGGATCCGAACCCACGTCCATCGCATACCGGGCGAGTGCTTTGACCACTAAGCTACCGAGACGTTAGTCAACTCGACGAAATATTTCAAGTGGTTCTCGCTGTCAAAGCCAGCGTATTTTCTAATCAATGTTGCGGTATGTACTACTACCGCCAACACCCGATAGAAATATTTTTACAAATATTTAACTATCAGAAAAGGTCAGAAAAGCTTAAACAATTTTTTTTTTTCAAGTATTAAAAATCTTAGATAAACCTAGCATGGTAATTGCTAAAAACAGAACCGATGCGCGCATGCTAGCCCTGCTGGTCTGCGTTTACCAAAGCTGAATTCAGAATAGAAAACAGACTTCGGCAACCTGAGAGTCCATACGCACATGTCCACACCAGCGCTGTTGACCCTTGGTTAACAAGCATAAGGTAAGTAGCTAAAGCACTTGTGTTATAGAAATCAGAAACAGATTTATCCGTGATATTCTAAAATAATTGGTCTCATGTGCGAGACTTCATATAGATTATAAGCTTTTGTTTAGTATTGAAATCTGTAACTTTCCTCTTATAATTTTCTAGATGGGTAATTGCAAAACCAAACTTTTGCTAATTTTGTATTAGGTATTTTAACTATAAAATCCACATAAAATGTAACTCATTTAATTGTAACTTCACATACACATGTTTTGGCTTACAGTTTAGTACTTACTTATGATTTAAAAATCACAATGTTTATCCACAACTGTAAACTGTTTTGTGTTAATAAAATAAAATAAAATAAAACAACGACGACTCCACATTAGTAAGAGGGGGCTATTTGGACAGTCGTGGATTAAGTGCGTCCGTCAAATGTCGCACTAACAGTTTTTTAAACATACTTTGAACAGTATTATCACTACAGTATAAAACAAAGTCGCTTTCTCTGTCCCTATATCCCTATGTATGCTTAAATCTTTAAAACTACGCAACGGATTTTGGTGCGGTTTTTTTTAATAGATAGAGTGATTGAAGATGAAGGTTTATATGTATAACTAGCGACCCGCCCCGGCTTCGCACGGGTGCAATGCTGATACTCCGGGGCCGCTGTGTTTTTTTAAACAACGTTCACAGTTTTTTCTGTAGTGTATTTAGTATCAGCTTTGCACCCGTGCGAAGCCGGGGCGGGTCGCTAGTCAGTATTTCTCTAGTTAGATTCTGAAAATGATATATGTTATAGTTGAGGATATAACAGAGACGTATTCTCTCATGTTGGGGCTTCACCTGCGTCTAATGTCGTTAATTAGTGCTCTATTTGACGTAATACGCAGGTGTGGCCGGTCTTTGTTCGCTAATTTGCTTCAATAACATTAGACGCTAGGCGATAGCTCGGACGGCGGTAACTTTTGACACATCAAAGGGATTAAGCGGGCGTCTAGTGCGTTGTTGTGGCTACACCTACTAGACTAAACATGTTAAAACACGGTCACATTCAAAAACTCTTTGTGAATTAAATGTTAAAGTGCATAGTTATTAAGTGAGGATAGAGTAGACAAAATAAGAAAAGTATTGAGTTCTTGGAAGCGTTTTATTTTATTTTAAAGACACACTCACAGATCACACTCTAACTAAGTCGCTAGACGCTAGAATCAAACGTCAAATAAGTGTGGCCACGCACTTAGCGCGTAGCTTAATGCTTTAATTTAGTAAACGCTAATCATGCCTTTATTTGAACGTTAGGCGTCACGCAGGTGAAGCCCCAGCATCACAGAAACACAATCTGCTAAACTTGGCTCGATAGAAAAACACTCCAAAGTTGCCTCTTCCCGAAATGTTTTTTCATTACCTTTTTTTTTCTCTTTATTTGGGACAACAAACAATTACATTGACTGCTTATGTGTTAAACTATACTAATTAGAGTTACTAACAATGTGACCAGCACCATTGTCCACAGGTAAGTCTAGAAATATTATCGTTACGAATATAAATAAATAAAAAATAAAAATAAACTTTACTTAAACTTATAGTAAGTACCTGTGTATAAACCCGAGATCGGCCAATGACTAGAAAGTAGTAGTAGCTGATCTCGGGGTCATTCACCTCAAGGTGTGAGTGTCACCTATGCATGGCGTGAGCACACCAACCTACCTGCGGGACTATCCGCACCCCAAGGTACGGATAGTCCCGCAGACACTCTTCATAAACGAAGCAGGAGAGCTTGCGAAGATTTCAATATTAGTGAAGCGCTTGTTGTATAGATCCTTTATAATAATATCTTTTATAATGCGCACAGCTAAGGATCGGAATTCCCTGCCTGCGTCTGTATTTCCGAGTGCATATAACCTGACTCTCTTTAAGTCCAGAGTGAATAGGCATCTTCTGGGCAAGCTCGCTCTATCGTAGATCCCATCTATGCTCTAGAGCAAGATTGGGGTCAAAAGTAAGCCCATCTCAAATAAAAAAAAAAAAAAAAAAAGATCCATACACCTGCGTAAAGGAGAACGCTGACTGCATTCGTTTTACACGCTTTGGTGCAAATAGGATGCGTTTGCGAGTTTAACGAACAGTGTAAGAGCGATACGGTATATGTAGAAATACTTGTATGGTAAGTTGGTTGCAGTCAAATCTATGGCTAAAGTATTGCTATATTTGATATATTTTTTATACTAAGAAGTAGGCACAATGTTTTTCTAGGCATGGTCGCTGAGTTTGATAAAATAGCATTATTTCTATACATCGAAACACGTCAAAAATACGAAGACGGCGCCATTCGCAAGTCAAATCAGACGCGCGGTGGCGCTTACAGACGTCGGACCTGTGTCAGTGCTCGCCGTGACAGATAGGTACGTCCTACTTTTAAGGGGTAACCTGCCCTTAAACAAAGTTAATGACGTCCGGCACATGAAATTTCTTCACTTTCTTTCAAAACTTTAATTTTTTAATTAGTTATTTTAGAAAATTCGTATAATAGTAGTGACGTGTATGCCGCGCGTCAGTGACGCGACAGTGGCACGTCTGTGATGCTTCTTTATTCTTTTGGCGCCTTAAAAAAGAAAGTGAGGCGTAGTCGCACGCCTACGAACGTAGAAAATATGAGCGTGGGTGGTTGTAAGGAGTGTCCCCTGGAGACGTATTTTTGAATCATGCGAATTCCAATTCGAATACGAAATGGCAAGATTCGCGAATGACTAAAATCTTTATTTTTGAAAATTCATTCCGTGAATTCTGCAACGAATCGAAATACGAGTGGGTTCGAACCATTCGTATTTCGATTCTACTAGTAGAAAGTTCAAAAGTATGACATTGAAAATTAAACATATGATTCACAGATTAAAAACTTTTTTTTCGTTCCGTTCTATGCGATTCATTGCCGGTTGTTAAAATCAATAAGCTTTTGCATTCCGGTTTTTAATATTTTCTGCGTGAAACGAAAATAATTACAAGAATTTGACTATAATAGCAACACCTAATTCGAGTGATTCAAAAATGCGTAAAATCAGAAGCAGTAGAAATCATAGAATATTAAACTCATAGAAATAGATTTAAATGAAACTACTTTTACGGATTATTTCGCGATTTATTAACATTTTATTTAACCTGACGTTTCGAACACTTTACAGCGTTCGTGGTCACAGGTAGACTAAGGTGTTATTCTTTTTGCGTAGATAGGAACACAAATTAATATTAACTGAGTGACGGTAGTTTATATTTTTCAAAATATTGTAAAGACGAATAACACCTTAGTCTACCTGTGACCACGAACGCTGTAAAGTGTTCGAAACGTCAGGTTAAATAAAATGTTAATAAATCGCGAAATAATCCGTAAAAGTAGTTTCATTTAAATGTATCGTGTTCGCGTAAATAAAAGACAACAGTATCATAGAAATAGAGTTCGCACACGAATCGTATTCGCGTTCGAATCAAGATTCATTTCGAATGCTTCAAAAATACGTCCCCTGTCTGTATAAAATGAGTAATTAAATTACTCACTTGATATAGTATTAATGGTAGTTGTTTATACGAGAGAGGGCCGACATCCGCCAGCAGATCTGCTATCGCTTCTTCGTGAGTCTGCAACGACAATTATACAGTCATAATTAAATTCTGGGCGACTAAAAATACAGATAAAGTATAATATGTATATATTTGGAAAAAATCAACAACCTCGCACGACTAGATAGCTAACATCATACACAACAACAATTGTTCTACGACTTTTAATAATTTGACACATTTTACTTTCATACAAAAATAAATATCAATTTAAATTTACGTCTGAATTTTCTTATCTCTCTACGTATCGCATCGAGTGCGGCGGGGGTGGGCGGGGCGCGCGTCGTCGTATCGTATGGGAATGGAACATAGACTTACAAAAGCCTTAATGTATTGAGTTATGATAAAACTCGTAGAACAAATGTTGTTGTTTATGATGTTAGCTACCTAGCCTTGCGAGGTTGTTGATTTTTTTCAAATAACCCTGTATAACAGAGGAAAAAAACACAAATTATTGTTAGTAATTCATAAAATGATGATAAAAGGTAAGGTAAAGGAGTGAACGGGTTCTCGAGTGGAGAACTCGCCACGGCAAACGTAGTGTAGGACGCCCTCCAGCCTGATCGACCGTCGACTTTAGGAAGATGGCTGGCAGTAGATGGATGAAAAAAGCGGGAGATCGTGCTCTTTGGCGCCCTTTGGGGGAGGCTTACGTCCAGCAGGACTGTAATAGTGGACTGCAATAGGCTAAATAGATAGATCGATAGAATTCATAAAATCAATGATAATATTTACACGAATTATACTGGTAGCGAACACTTTAAAAGTCATAGTGTTATTACAGTTGCAGGCCTAAAAAACTGTATCGGTCTTGATAAAATTTAAAATAGCAATAGACTAGAGCTTGGGAAAAGACATAGGCTACTTTTTATCACAAAAAAAGACGAGGCTTAAAATAAGGGATGAAAGTTTGTATGAATTTCTAAAGGAAGTCGCACTTTTGAACTTGTTTGTCTTTGTCTTCTGATAAATAAAAATCTTATTGATAAGAGTGTTCAGCGCAGACCAAGACGTTGCTTAATTATGAGATATACAAAATATCTAATCACCCATGCGAACTAAGTCGCAGGCACAGCTAATAAATAAATGTAATTTTCAACAAATGTGTGATAGTAAGTTTGTTACTCAATCATGAATTATTCTTAACGGTATTCGCTGAAATTTGGCACACATAATATTTTATTGCATATATCTTCACACGTTTTTAAGCACGCAAAATGGCCAAATCAAGAGGCTAAGTGCGGAAACCTCCCAGCTAAAACAAACAAGTCTTCAAGTGATGATTTTTCTACCCTTCACAAACATAGTTACAGGCACAACTTCCTAATAAATAAATATCAAAACAAAACACGTACCGGCGCCAACACATACTTCTTCTCATGTCTATCTTCAACTCTCAACAGCTCAGAACCCACATCCGACAGCCTGCCTGTAGTCTCCCACAGCTGGGCAGCAGTCAGCGCGGGCAGCGTCACTCTCTGGGCCCCGGCAGCTTCCACGCAGGACCTGACAAGTGTCTCCAGCTTGTCTAGCGCTCTCCGGGCTAGGGGGAGGAGGGCGAAGAAGCCAGAACTGGTGGGGCGGACTAGACCACATTCTAGGAGCAGCTGGAAAATGAGGTTGTGAAAGATTATTTCATCATCATCATCATTGGCATTGCTTTGCCATTGATTAACGATGTTAAGCATCCCAACCCCAAGCCACAGTTATGAGTGGTTACGAACTATTTTACAAATAGTGAAATTTTACACAAGTATCTTCGGCTTTCGGTTAGCCCATTTAAGGGTGGTTAATAAACCTTATATCCTTGTCAAAGCCTTCAGGCGCACTTATAAATTTGAGTCAGTAAAAAGGCTAAAACTTTTATTTTCGTAGATGTTTTTGTTAAAAAATATTTCAATTTACCTTTTGACTTTTACAAGTTATTTCAGTATTTTTAACTTTGGCGTTTTTCGGTATTGTTATCACTGGTTGAAATATCTGAGATACATATCTCATTTTGTTAAAAATCTAGAAAATTAGTGTTATTTTTATTGCACTTTTAGGTTATATCGCTCAGCTGATTGATTGTCACTTTGACGTTCGCCGTTTCGTTTTTTCAAGCTCAAGTAAAAACCTTGGATGGTTGCTTCCACTGATCTAAAACCACTGGATTCGCTGTCCCATTAGAAAAACAGCTTTGTTTTACGGAATGACAGCTAATTTTGTAGTATTATTGTATGCAATTTTGCAGTCATTACATTATTATTCATTTCAGTAGCGCTTACACTAAGTTACAAGGTGAATATCAAAATATAGGCACGAATTTGATTCGACAGCAGGCAGTCCATGTCATTACAGGTCAGTGTCACGAATTGATTTGATAGAGACCTGTCCAGTTACATCCAACTTTCGTAAAAAAACAAATGTTATTGTTTTATTCATCTTCAAATTGCTATTTTGCTTTTAATCAGTGGTTTTTGATGGTTTTAATTAAAAGAGAAAAGCGACAAGCGTCTTTGGTGTGTTCAATTAATCAATGTTGTTAGCTGTTGGCTGAGAAAGACGCTTGTTTTAGGTAAGTGCAGTGCAATTCGTATTTCGAACTGTTTTATCTCATGGCACCCCAAGCGGACACATGAGACCGCGTTGCAATAAACTTCCATTGTTTCTGAGTATTAATAAAATATTTATTTAAAGCTTATGCTTTAAATAATTATTTAAAATTATGTGTTAATATGCTAAGTACCTAATAAATTGTTATTTTTGTATATTTACAAGTCATAATCTGAAATTACATTTCTAGGCAAGTATTTATAATTATGTCAGTAAATCTAAATACTATAGCACAGAATAAAATAAAATACAGAAGGCTCACTTCCGAAACAGTTACAATAAATTATCAATCTTTTCTTCTCGACAATAAGGTCTAAAATAATATGCACCTGCATGCCTACCTAACTGATTTAACTACAAACTATCTATAAGCGAAAATGAACCCTATCTTTACGTAATATGGTATTTATTACTCGGATTCGCTTATGCCAAATAGGTTTTGGGTAGTTTTGATCGCCTCACTAGGGTTGACTGAGTGTAACTTTTTTTTTCCTGGCATACACAGCCTATGCTATTCATGTAATAAGCCTAATTTTACTCAAATGCCTGGTGTTACAATACATAACTAAGTATTAAAAAAAAATGTAACAAGTTTACGGAACGAAGTTACTTGCTGAAAATTTTTTCAGAAAATTACGATTACCACAGAAATAAATTTAATAAGACCCCTTCTGTTCTCAACTGATATCCCATCATACGCAAATTATTAAAGTATTTTATGCACAAACTTAAAAATGTACAACAGTAGGACTTAATGGTAAAAGCATTCTCTGCCAGCCAACCTTTGGGTCATGCAGAAAGCAGGTAATGGGTGCGGTAAAGGTCCAAAAGAAAACGATTAACTACTTATGAATCTAAAAATAAATAATGAGCTTTTAATACATTTAACAAAATACACATTTATAATACATACATATAAATATATATAACATTATACATTTTATATATAATTAAATAAACAATTTTTGATAAATAAATAAACATACATACTATTACTATAACAATGAAATTATGTACAGTCAACAGCAAGTCTACCTACCCCAAAAGTCATAAATTCTCCGATAGATTTTCAACTTTAAGCCTGACATATAGAGTTCATTTTAAAATGAGAAAATTTGACATTTTGTGGTAGGTCGACGAGCTGTTGTCCGTACTATAATATTTTTAGATTACTTTATGACAGCAATTGATGTTTTAAATAGATAGATAATTTTCTTTCACAGTATGTCACTTTGGCTGCGCAATGGTACATCAACTGCAGATTTGCTGGCACAGTTGTACCAGGCTCGAGATGAAGAACAGACGCGCGAGTCTGAGTTTGATGATAGCAGTGATGAGGTGATAAATTCAAATTTGAATGCATTTATTTTGAATTAAATATAGAAATGTGATCCTGAAACTCAATATGGATCTTTTAAGTTAATACCCTTTTCTGGTGCTGCCATTTTCTCATTCAAAGATTATTATTATATCAATTTTAATTTTAAATTAAAGTGTACAGTTTTAACTATTTTCTAGGCAAAGGCCCTTTCAAAATTTAATTCTTCTCATAACTAAATGTGCAAATCTGTGAAACTATCTTGCCCATCTTGCCCACCTAAATTAAAAGTTTACTGTGTGTACAAATGGACATAATTGGTCTGAAATAAAAGATGGACATAATTGGTGTGAAATAAGTTTTTTTGGTTTTTTTTTATAACATTAAATAAAAGGTGTTTTTTCTTTTGCCAGCCTTATTGTTTGAAATCAAACTTTATAACTTATTTTTTATTTGACTGCAAACAATTGCCTATGTATACAATTTATTTCTAACTGTTTAGTTAACTTTCATCAATGGTCATAGCATAAGTCCACCTATTGTATGTTTTTTTTAAATCTGTGTACTAAATTGAAGATAAATAACACTTAAAAAAAATCATCGACCTCAGGTGGGACTCGAACCCACGTCCCATCGCAAGCCGTGCGAGCGCTTGACCAACTAAGCTACCGAGGACGTCACGTGACAAGATGAAATTCCTCAAGTATTCTTTCTCGCTGTCAAAGCCAGCGTATTCTGATCAATGTTGTAGCTATATGTATATATATGCATTGAATTGCTATAAACAAAAATTTACACTGTGTACTAAAGTTTAAATAAATAAATAAACGGTAATCATGTTATTTTTTATAGAGCGATGAACCAGTATACCGTAATAGGACCCCATCACCACTCTCCCCACTGCGCTCCCCTTCTCGTCGGGACCGCTCCCGATCTCCAGTCTGGCAACCCGAGACAGCTGAACCGTAAGTTTTATATCATTATACCTTATACCAGGGTTTCTCAAACTTATTTTTTATCATCATCATCTATTAGACTTTCACAATGATTTAATTGACATCAATATTATGTGTAATTTCATAACTGAATTTTTGCACGTCTGCGAGCAGGCTGAACACATGCGGTACTTACTTTTAAAATAATATTATCTTTATTTACTGTGTTCTTGGGAAATAAACGCTTGAGCTTGAGTTTGAAATTTTATTTTAAAAAAAATATACAACAAAAAAAAACAATAAATTACCGGTACCCTGATTCCGTATCTTGCAAAAGCAATGCAATAGCGAAAACTGTCCAATTCTGGCTTTAAAATCGCAAATTGACAGCAAAAAACAAAAACAGAGCAATCTACTGTCAGTGCTGCCTATACATTTTGACACCAACTATCGTACGGACGATGACTGCGCGATTATTTTAATAGGCTAGTTGACACCACCAATCAATTGACATACTTATTATGAGCTGTCAAAACGGATATCTTCCTTATAATTTGTATGGCGATATCGGATTATGACGTCACTATCCGATAAACTACTGCCTTACTTTTTTACGATTTTAAAGCAATCAAAAATCAGTTTGTCTCTTAAATGAAATTGTACTGAGTTATTAGGCCTAAAATAAAATGTCTGTTTTAATAAATGATGCCTTAGAATTATTTATGAATGAGGTCAACAATCAACATCCCTATTGCTAATTTTTAGGGAATAAGAGTACGGGTTAGCCCCAAAGTTCAGTTCGAAGGCGAAAAAATTTGTAAATGCCACAATATCTCTCCTTAGTCTGCCGGTACGTTAAACTAACTGTTTAATAAGAGATAAAAAATTACATCATCATCATCATCATCTCAGCCACAGGACGTCCACTGCTGAACATAGGCCTCCCCCAGTGACTTCCAGATCGGCCGATTGGAAGCGGCCTGCATCCAGCGTCGTCCTGCAACCTTTACCAGGTAAAAAATTACGCCTAGTAATAAATAATAGTGAATTCTAAGGTGAGCGAAGAGGTTTTTAGCTATGCCAGTGGAACCAGGAAACATAAAATAGAAAAAATACAGAATTGTAATTGTCAAAATAGGGCTTACTACCTAGGGATGCTATTCTGAATTTTTGAAATAAGTAAGTGTGTTTTATGACACTGACACATCGATTACTTTATATATTCATCTTATCATACGTCCAGGCCTAAATGGGAAGACAGAGCAATGTTCGCGGGGCGCGAAGTTTCCGCTAACATAGCCAAAACTCTACACTCGCAAATAATTCGCGGTGGTTTCGCAAAAAGTTCGCAACTTTTATCGATATAGAAGTTCCATAAAATAGGTTCAGCCTGATATTATTCAAGAAATTATATTTCTGTCTCATTCGTCCATGTTACGCAATTATTTTATTCGTTACTAACCACGCGCCATCAATAAATATCGTCAAAACTGAGCTTCGGGGAGTGTGTTATGCTTAGTAAACTGTCGTGTCGTGAATGACAGCCCGCTGAAGTTCTGGCCGGAATCGTCCGAGATGGCGAGTAAACGCAATGTCAATGTGTGCGTTAACGAAATGACGCTTATGTTCCGAGTGGACTGTCTGTCTAGCGCGCTGCGCCGCTATACGTAATTTCAATTTGTGCAGGAAGCGTAGCCGCCGCCGTTACGTAAATTTTATCGCGTACCCGATATGACTCAATGGCGTACCCCCAGTGGTACGCGCACCCCACTTTGAGAAACCCTGCCTTATACTAAACACAGTAATCGGCTTTTATTTGCATAAAACATGGTATTTGTTGGCTACCGATATCTGGATCGGCCTTCTTTTTATAATTGTGTATGTTTTTATACTTTTTAATCATATTTTTGATACGTTTTTGTTTAGTATGGATTTGTGTGTTGGTTTTTTAATGGTCTGTCAAGTGTTGGATTAATTAAACGGCATTCAAAGAGCCTGTGGTTTTTTACAAACATTTCATTTCATGCGTAACAGTATTATTAGGTGTTATAAAGAATAAAGTTCGACGACCTCCGTAGCCGAGAGGCGAGCCATCTCTGAGGTTCCGGGTTCGATCCCCGGTCGAGTCAATGTAGAAAACGAACTTTTCTATATTGTCTCGGGTCTGGGTGTGTTGTGGTACCATCGTTGTTTCTGATTTCTATAACACAAGTGCTTTAGCTACTTACCTAGGATCAGAGCAATGCATGTGATGTTGTTCAATATTTATTTATAAAAAGTGTGCATACATATCTCGCCAATACTTGCATGCATATATAGTACCTAAAATAAATGTAAAAAATACCATTATAATATAAATAATAATTACCTCCAATATGACAAAATTAGACCAAAAATTATACAGGGTGTACAAGAGAATGAGACACTCCTTAGAACCACGTGATCAGTTACTGATATACAGCGGATCACGTGGTTTAATGGAGTGTCCCATTCTCTTGTACACCCTGTATCTGATATGTGATAATATATTAACCTCTTTTCAGAGAACCTGAGCCACTAGAGGTCTTTGTTAGTCCAGAAGACGTGCTTCTCATGGCCGAAGGGAACTGCAACGGATCTTTGGCCCCGGATACCCATGCCACTTTAATTTCACCAGGAAATAATAAAGCAGGGGAAAGAAGGGGAAGGGGTAGAGGTGGCCGGAGGGGTAGGGGTGCACGTAGAGCAGAAGTTCATATAGAAAGAGAAGGAAGGTTACCTGAATGTAGAAATAGTTATCTGTCCCGTAGATGCCATCTGTCAGATGTGGGTCAACCACTGACTGAAGTTTGGAAGACGAATGAGGAAGTTCCAGCTGAGAAACGGAGAAATATTAACCAATAGGATTGCACAAAATCTTCGCTACTCTTCAGTGGACAGGGAGTTGCGAACTAGTTTAAAATTCATACAAAACCGGTAAGCGGAGCGGGGAAGCTGAGCGGGGTAGCGGAGCGGGGTCGCATACTGAAAAATACAGCTCTGCTTACTCCGCTCCGCTGTATCGCTCCGCTTTGGTGGACAGACACAGTACGCAACTCCGCTCCGCCATACCCCGGTTCTCCGCTCCGCACCCTCGCTCCGCTTCGGTGGACAGGCACACTAGCTGTAATTATTGCTCATTTTTTTTTTAACGTAGTTGTCATACAATTTTCCGTGTGCTTAAGGGCAAACGCACAGTGCAGTGCAGTCCGATTTAAAAAATAAGACGTTTTAAATGAACCTTATGAACGCATCCGTCATTTACATTCGAAATAGAATGTCAATTGAAAAATAACTTAAAAAATGAGTGAATGCATCGCATTTTGTGTTATTTAGCACCCGCGATCGGCGAGTTGCGACTAAATCGTTGCGCATCGCGTATTTGCGACTTTTGAGTTCATTTTTAATGGCACAATTTATTTAAATTAAATTAAAAAATGGCTAGTTTCGAGTTGCCGGTTGCCGCAACAGGAAACTTAAATTTTCTTAGTGTACAGTCAACAGCACGTCGACCTACCCCAAAAGTCAAAAATTCTCCAATAGATTTTCAACTTTAAGCCTGATATATAAAGTTCATTTTCAAATGAGAAAATTTGTCATTTTGTGGTAGGTCGACGTGCTGTTGTCCTACATAGCGCCGAGATGGCTTGATATCATCTGACAGTAAGGTTAAGTCACTGGCCTCACAACACACATCCATCAGACCGCGTATGGTCTCATCATCATCACCAGCCTATATCAGTCCACTGCTGGACACAGCCTCTCCAAAAGGAGGATTTTGCCATAATCGCCACGCTTGGCAGGCGGGTTGGCGATCGCAGTTTGGCCAATGGTGGAGAGGAGACGCTGCTGCCCGTCTGCTTATGGCGGTTCTCCTGTAGTCGCCTCTTAAGACACCCATAGGAAGAGAAGGGTTGGTGCAATTCTTTTAACGTGCTGGCACCACACGGCACGTGTATGGTCTAAACCTCCATAGTTGCGGTGAGGTCTGTAGTTGCAGTGGGACGTTTATATAGGTTTAAGCTCGGACTATAAGACAACTGTTTCCAGCCGGTATTTTTCAGAACTCGTTCAAAAAACGACCTTATTGCTTGAGCGACGGATTGAATCCGGGCTCATTCGGAGCCGATTCCGGCTACTTATAGTCCGAGCCTTAATTAAGTTTGTATTTATTTGTAAATTATTTAACTTATTAATTATTATTGTAAAGGTAACCAACGTTAGAATTCTGCACACTGAATTGCGATAATGTTCAAGTAGGTACGCAAAAAATTGTTATTATGACCAGTTATACAGGGTTACATTGCAAGGCAGTGCCAAATTTTATAAATAAGATCTGGAGGTGCACTGCTTAAGGTATTTTTTGGCAATTTGAATTTCTGGCATGCGCGGGCGCTCCTGCTGTTAGAAATGTACCTTACATCGAAAAGGCTAAGGTTTGTTTTCGCGCGCCATTGTGACTATTACTGCATTGAACGTTGCAGTTCTAGGTTGCACAGAGATAGTGCGTGCGTATTTTTTATAATTGAGACAAGATTATCCACGCGTAACATCTTTTAACAGCGGATAGTAATAAATTGAAAATAAGAAAAATGAGTTTGTTTAACAAGTAGATCGATTTAGTCACTGATTCTGAGTGGTCCCTGAAAAATTGGCACTACCTTAGTAATCTATGTAACCCTGTATTGAATTGTATTGGTCTACTTTATCCAGTTTATGATTTTCTACACTAGTAGACGCTGTTTTTCCATTGTATTATTGTAATTTAAGATAATAAGAAAAATAGTAAGTTTTGAACTATCAATATTGCATCAAAGAAAAAAGAAATCCGTTCAATTTTGTTGGTGAATTTTGTAAACAATCTTTGCATGTCTTTTTACGACCAATAGCATTGTATACGGACTATTTAAATAAAAAAGTTTGATGTTACCTAGCCTACTAGGTTTAATTATTTTTGTGGATCTTTGAATGCAACTCAAAATGAATAATTTAATTAATGTCAAGATTGTTTACAATGTTCGCCAAGCTAAGAAAAACTGAAATAAGTTCAGTGTTTTTACTTTTATAAATAGAAATAATCTTTATTTGCTTTAAAACTGTGTACAATATTAGATGTTGGCATGTCATAAAATTTTAGAAGTATCAACAGTCTTATTTCTCAAAGTGTAGGCATGCAAATTTATTTATATTTATAAAGGCACACGAGAAAATTTTACGAAGTCATTTTTTTACATAATATTTGTTCATTTTACTGTCATTCGCCAAGCTTAAGGCTTTCACAATTTACGGATAAGTTCTGCATTAGTTCTGAATAAACTATATTTTACTTATCTGAAGGATAAACACGATTTTCAAGCACTTTTATTCGTACAGTCAACAGCACGTCGACCTACCCCAAAAGTCAAAAATTCTCCAATAGATTTTCAACTTTAAGCCTGACATATAGAGATCATTTTTAAATGAGAAAATTTGACATTTTGTGGTTGGTCGACGTGCTGTTGTCCGTACATTGGGCCAACAGGCCCCAAAAAACTGAACTATGTTTAGCGTTTTTACTGTATATTATGATAGTTTTTATTGTAAATAAAACAATTGTAAATATGTCTTAAGGTTTTTTGACTATTTCCCGAACACTCGTCTCTTGATACCAGCAGGGCTAGCATGCGAGACACGATAAAATTTTGTCGTGGCATTTTATCGACTTTTGACGTAAATAAATAGGTATGTCGTTTTGTCTTCGCGATAACAAAGAAAAAAACAAAATATCATGCCGTGAAATGCCGTGTTATTATAACGTAAAAATAAGTGGCTACGATACGAATAATGGTATGATGGTAATATAGGAGGTAATAAAGCATTGATATATATGTTATGATATATATGTGTATTGAACTCAATGTAATAAAGGATTCGAGACGTCTGTCATCCGTTAGGTTAGGGAAAATGACAAAATTATCATCGAAGACAAAATTTGTCTTGTCTATCTAGGTATATAAAATAACCGATGCGCGCATGCTGGCCCTGCTGGGCTTATTTACTGGTTAATTTTCAAACCGATTTCAAGCCCTGCCCCTCTAGCATGAGCAACAAAACGCGATATGATTAGCGATTTATCGCATATTTTTTGTCAAAATATGAATATTTATCGAAAAAGCGAGCATAACCGTGACGGTCGCCGGCACGGACATGCTCACTGTTTCAATAAAAGTTCAAGATGGGGGCTATAACATGTTATGATATTTTGAAAGTAAGAGGTGATAAATCGCTATATCATATCATATCGTATCGTGTTTTGTTGCTCGTGCTGCTTGATACAAAGCATATGCCGAATTACCAAATACTATGTAGGTACTACGATATCAAAACAATAGCGATGACGACAAACATTTTTTTCTTTGTCTATCAGCAGGGCTAGCATGCGCGCGTCTGTTATTTTATCGATAGACAAGACAAATTTTGTCATCGACGATATTTGTAGTTTTCTCTAATTACAGACGTCTCGAATCCTTTTTCTTAATATTTTCAGGGTCTCCCGTTCTTCGTAGCTACTTATTTTTACGTAATAACACGGCATTGCATGATTTTTTGGTTTTTTCTTTGTTCGTCGAACGTCAAAAGTCGATAAAATGCAACGACAAAATTTTATCGTGTTGCGCATGCGTTTTTTTATTTTGTCACATAATCAAAATATTACAGAGTTTATGTATTATTATAGATTTACTTAGAAGTGACGTCACGAACCCCTCTCCTACACTTTGACGCGCTTTATCTTTGCATTTTTTTGATTGATTGACGAAAGAACTTATCTTTATTTTTGATAATCTAACTGACTGACGGACTACTTAAATATATTTTTTTTTACCCAGTCATTTGCTATAAGTAAGGTGAAATTATCAAAGACTTACTAAAACTACTTGACTCACTATTCTATGTTCAGCAGTGGACATCCGCCGGATAAAATGATGATGATGAAATATTAAAATACAGTACAAAATGTTCCATTAAATGAGTTCATGATGTCTTAATAATATTCAATTAACAACTAAGAACTTTTCATAAATACATTTCCTTCAAGCATTTTCAGTCTTACAAAGAATCGTGTTTTTAGGGTTCCGTAGCCAAAGGGTAAAATGGGACCCTATTACATTCTTACTCTGAGCTATTCCCAAGGCTTCGCTGTCCGTCTGTCCCCCTGCTCTATCTCATAAACCGTTATAGTTAGACAGTTGAAATTTTCACTGATGATGTATTTCTGTTGCCGCTATAACAACAAATACTAACAACCAGAATAAAATAAGAGGGCTCCTATACAACAAACGTGAATTTCTGTTTTTAAAGACAATGTGTGCGGAACCCTTCGTGCGCGAGTCCGACTCGCACTTGGCCGGTTTTTTTTGTTACTCGTTGTTTTGTGGTCTTCGCATGTATGAAAAGCCAACCCCTCTTATCTGTTTCACACGTCATTTCCCCGCCATTTTGACGCGGCAAAATGGCTGCCATGGAAAATGGCGGGAACAAAACCGGATGATTAAAGTCTTAATTATCTATGATAAGGTGACGCTGTGAAAAGGTCCGTTCGTTTAGTAGGTTGTTTCATTGAATTTGACATCATCCGGTCAATTTTGTGCTGGACGTAGGCCTCCCCCAAAGAGCGCCAAAGTGCACGATCTCCCGCTTTTTTCATCCATCCACTGCTAGCCATCTTCCTAAGGTCGTCGGTCCATCGAGCTGGGGGGCGTCCTACACTACTACTAGTTAGGTAGGATACATACCTAACTGGTAGTAGTAGTATAGGTTTGACGACCTCCGTAGCCGAGAGGCGAGCACGCCGGAATTGAAATGGCCATCCGCCGCCATCTCTGAAGTTCCGGGTTCGATCCCCGGTCGGGTCAATGTAGAAAACGAACTTTTCTATATTGGCTCGGGTCTGGGTGTTGTGGTACCGTCGTTGTCTCTGGTTTCTATAACACAAGTGCTTTAGCTACTTACCTTAGGATCAGAGCAATGTATGTGATGTTGTCCAATGTTTATTTATTTATACTCGTAGGCAAAAGTTATGTATCAAGATTTATTACAGCCATTGAATAAATTAAACTAGTCTGTCGCTTTTAGCTAGACTTCTAAAAATAATTAGTTATTAAGTCAATTTATTAAATAATTTACTCGCTGACGCGGCGAACTTTGTACGCCTACTAACAGTTATTTTTTCGTCAGCGTTTCCAACGTTTTAATTATTTATTCTGCTATTCGGGAGGTAGACAAATAATTATAAACCATGAAAATCGGTCCAGCCGTTCTCGAGTTATAAGTGTTGTAACAAACCCGACTTTGTTTTATATATTAAAGATTAATTGTTTTAAATTTATATAGAAAATTATAAAAGATTTAAATGAAACTACTTTTACGGATTATTTCGCGATTTATTAACATTTTATTTAACCTGACGTTTCGAACACTTTACAGCGTTCGTGGTCACAGGTAGACTAAGGTGTTATTCGTCTTTACAATATTTTGAAAAATATAAACTACCGTCACTCATTTAATATTAATTTGTGTTCCTATCTGAGCAAAAAGAGCTAACTGTATCTAGAGGTCTTGCAGTGCGGGGCCTAGCATGGGATTTCGTTAAAACAGGATCCCATGCTGGTGGTATTTTCCAACCATCTTCTCTGTTGAAATTCGGGTGTCTTCTAATTTCATCGTGCCTCCCGTAACATGCGAGGAACAAATCGTCGTTCTCTTGCAAGGACTTTAGGCTGGTCAAATCGTATGAAATGTTTGGGTGTATCTAAGGCATGTTCACACACTGCAGACTTAGTATTCCGTCTATGTTTGATGTCGGCTATATGTTCTTTTACCCGCACGCCTATACTTCGTTTTGTTTGACCGATATAGGAGAGCCCACAGTCACATTCCAGTCTGTACACCCCCGCATCTTGAAGAGGTATGTTGCACTTGACAGGTGGTAAAAATTGGTTAATCTTTTTCGGCGGCTTGAAGTAGGTTTTGATTGAAGCGCGCTTCAAAATGTCTCCAATCTTGTCAGTGACCCCCTTCATATAAGGTAGTACAGCAGGTTGGCGTTCGACGGTGGAATGCTTGACCCGGGGTCTGGAACGACGTGGTACCGGCAACTGGTTTTCCCGTAGTACCTTCCTGACATGCTGGAGCTCGCCAGCCAGGTGTTGGTCGTCACAGATACCCCTTGCTCTCTGAAACAATGATTTGCCTACGGTAGCCAACTGTCGAGGATGATGGTGAGAGGCACCATTGAGGTATTTATCTGTATGGGTGGCTTTACGAAAAACTGTATGACTAAGAGTATGATCCGGATTCCTATTAAGTAAAATATCTAAGAATGCTAGTTTATTGTTTGCCTCAATTTCCATAGTGAATTTGATTTTTGGGTGGATTGAATTTAAATGTTCTAGAAAAGCAGAGACTTGATTGGTGGGTAAAATTGTAAAAGTATCATCTACGTACCGTTTGGAAAATACCACCAGCATGGGATCCTGTTTTAACGAAATCCCATGCTAGGCCCCGCACTGCAAGACCTCTAGATACAGTTAGCTCTTTTTGCGTAGATAGGAACACAAATTAATATTAAATGAGTGACGGTAGTTTATATTTTATCAAAATATTGTAAAGACGAATAACACCTTAGTCTACCTGTGACCACGAACGCTGTAAAGTGTTCGAAACGTCAGGTTAAATAAAATGTTAATAAATCGCGAAATAATCCGTAAAAGTAGTTTCATTTAAATGTATCGTGTTCGCGTAAATAAAAGACAACAGTATTATAAAAGATTTTGTATTTGAGCAGTTTAATCGGGTCAAATTTTACTTTAAAAAAATATTTACTTCATACGAAAGTTTATTATCAGCGTTTTACATAAATTCATCCATCTTGACCCAAGGCAGGTACCTCTGGCTAAAACCCCCGCATATTAATCACACATCCAGGTGTTAGCATTCATCCCTAATCGTGACGGACAGACACCTGAGCCGGGGATTAGGCGGGAATTACGAGATTTAGACGAAATTAGTTTCGTTTAGAAACGAACTAATAAGGAAGTAACGTTTTTTGGGTTACGTACAGAAATTACATTACTAAGGCTCGGTCTATACGCTGCCGGAATCCGTAAGCATCCGCAAAAATCCGTTCATAAAACCTTATTGCTTAAGCGATGAATTGAATCCGCGTTAACCCGGTCCGGTTTCCGGCTGAGTATAGACCGAGCCTAAGACGCGTATTTTTGAAGCGTTCGAATTCCGAAGTTCGAATGTTATTAGTTTTACACACGTAGTATTATTTTTTCTCTATGGTTTTACGTAGTATAATACTTACTCTATGTTATTAGCAAATAAACTTTCATTTCTCATACTCGGAAAGCAGTATTTGGTTGAACCGATTAACGGGTGGAAGTAGCTAGCTCCCAACCCTGGGGCGGGAAAGACTCATAATAATTGCTTCTCTTTCTAGTTCAGTGCGATAGTAACTCTGTTAGCTGTTTCAAAAAAAAACTCGGTTTAAATTTAGATTATTAAATATTAATTTATTAAGATTGAGTTCAAGTGATACTGAAATGTTGACCCAGATTAAGTTAAAGACGAGGCAAATACAGTTTTTACTTTCCTTAATTTGAAATGAAAAGTAGTGCTTAAAACGGGTGAAAGAAATCAATTCCTACTCGGACGGAATTCATTCCTTTCGACCCTGCTGTAGCAATCTACTACTTATATTATATTCTATTCCAATTCCCATACTAAATCCCAAGAATCGTAATACGATTCCTAGGTATGCGATTCTTGGAAATTCGTACGCGAATTGGAATACGTCTAATTTCTGCACGTTAACCCTAAAAACTGTCCGTTAACTTTAAAAATAAAAAGCTCTCACCGGGCGCATAAAAGTATAGTTACGGCACTGCGCTGCATTCGCACTTGACCGTTTTTAAGGAATTCAATTGAGTGATGCAAGGAGATTAGCGTGGAAAAAGCGCGCATTTTATCTTTCACGGATTTAATCTCTTAAAAGTCTAATTAGAATTATTAATTAAGTAATAAGCAACAATTTCCTTCTTCAACCGACTTAAAATGAAGGATCCGAGATAACATTTAAAAAATTACGTAAATTAAAGGGATCCGAGATTACGTTTAAAAATTTACGTAAATTTTAAGTTTAAAAGTTAAAATGGTGCCCAAAAACCTGATCATATTGCCATCGGTAGCTAGCTTAGAGCATTCAACCAAATTGAATGCTCTAAGGTAGCTAGTAACCTAGTACCTAAGTTGATTTAAAAAAGTGATCCAGTTTGAACAGTCCCAGTAACACTACCATCGAAAACGATATTTAATTCTCTTAGGGTTTGTTTCACAATGTAATGTAAAATATAAAAATATGCTAAGGATAAATGTGTTTGAAAAACGTGTCAAAGATCGTGTTTATCCTTCAGATAAGTAAAATATAGCTTATTCAGAACTAATGCAGAACTTATCCGTACATTGTAAAACAGGCACGTAAACTTGCATGAACTACACGTCACTTTAAAAAAATAGACTCTCCAAAGATAAGCCTACCAATTTGAAATGTATCATATTATTTTAAACCAATTCAAAGTCATGAATGATGTGTAAGCGTTTCAAATTGCTTGGCTATTCTTTGGACAGTGTTTAAACCTAGTCTCTGTAAGGCCGTAAAATATTAACAGATAATTCGCGAACCCGCAGCATCGTAAATCACGTGGTATCACCGTTCACAGACAATTAAGCACGCTCGCTGAGCGGTGCCTAATGTCATCGCAGGATTGGCGGGAAATAGCAGTAACGTCGCGTTGGCTTACCTAGTCGATAAATGCCTAATTCTTGAAATGCCTAACAGTTAAAAAAGGACTGATTCGCTGAATACCCAGTTCCGAAAATACCTATTTCTTAAAAAGACAAATTCTTGAAATGGCTGATTCTTGAAAGGACCAGATCTTAAAAGGAAATGATTTTTTTCACAGCAGGAATATATCTTATATCTCTATACGCTAAAACCGCTGAACGGCTCGACCAATTTTGCAAATTCTTTTTTTGTTGTGTTTGTTATTGTCAGGATAAGGTTCTTATGAAAGAAAAAAATAAGAAATTTGCGCGGAAAATTAGAAAATTCAAGAAAACTAAAGACAACGGGAACGAAGTTGCAGGCAAATCGGAAATACATAAAATGCTGATCATGGTACAAACGTTATAACGATTTGCCATACCATTTTGACTATGACTTTCAAAGGCACGCTTGAATGACCTTGACGCGGTGCGGCAATACGCGGGCCTATAAACGGAAAAGACATGTTTTTTATTAATGTAAGCGAATAAAAATAATTATCAAATAAATAAATGTTAGGAAGGCGTATGGCCGGGAAACTGTCGATATCTGCGTACGCGAACATGCTTGAGACACTGAAACACTTTATAAACATCCAATTAGATACAAAATGCTCGTGCTCATCACACAAACACTGATTCTTGCGGAATTGTTTGCAGATCTTTGATTTTTAAAACTGATAGAGGTAAAGATACCTTCGACGATGTGAATGATGCGCTCTCACAAGTAGTACGCTGGTTTACTGCCAACAATCTCTTACTAAATGCGAAAAAAACCATGTGCATTAAATTCACTATGCCCAATGTAAGGCAGGTCAGTACGCATATAAATATATCAGACGATCATATAGATGCGGTTGATTCAACAACGTTTTTGGGAATCACATTAGACTCACGACTGCAATGGGGTCCCCATATAAATGCCCTGTCAGGGAGGCTCAGTTCAACGGCTTATGCTGTGAGGAAAATAAGGCTTTTCACTGATGTCGAAACGGCAAGACTAAATTACTATGAAAATAATACTTTAGTTATTTTCATAGTTTGTTGTCGTATGGTCTATTGCTATGGGGCTCAGCTGCTGACATTGAATCAATCTTTGTGTTGCAGAAAAGAGACGTACGTGCAATATTCTGTCTTGGTCCTCGAGGCAGGTTTTTAAAGAGGTCAACATATTAACCGTTGCGTCCCAATACATTTTTGAAAATATTATGTAGTAAGAAAAAATCTAAGTTCGTTTAGTCTAAAAAGTGATTCACATCATTATAATACTAGTAATAAAAATAAACTTGCCGTTCCGTGCTTCAGATTAAAAAAAGTTGGTAATTCATTAAACTCTTGTTGAACTACCGATCCATGAGTTCAAAATCAACATTAAAAAAGTCCTTATGACAAAAGGATATTACAAATTAGAAGATTATTTAAACGACAAGAGTGTATGGACTTAAACTGCCTAGCCTGCACTTACTAATTGTCTTGTAAAATGTATTTCCTGTAAAATCAGGCTGACAAAGGTGACTGAGTTTGTTGCGCCGTTTCATCTCATCACCAGCCTATATGTAGTCCCGAAGCGGTGGTAGGGCTAAGTTATATTTTGGGACGTGTATTTAAAGTGCCCGGAGGAGGGCCTACATACATACAGATTAAATAATTTTATTTCATTGAAACCAGCAACGTTGCAGGCCGCTTCCAATCGGCCGATCTGGAAGTCACTGGGGGAGGCCTATGTTCAGCAGTGGACGTCCTGTGGCTGAGATGATGATGATGATGATGAAACCAGCAACCGCCTGACTTCATACAAGGTCGTCATTTAATATGCAAAGATAACTAAATAAATAAGTTGAAAGCGGCCTTCATCCAATGGACATGGCTTACCCTTGGGTGCTTCTTCGAGCAAGGCATTCTTTGGTGATTTGCGTGGCAATTTTTAAATTTAATATTTTTTTGAAATCGACCTCTGTATCTTAAAATATACGTAAAAGTAATGATTTTTATGGAAATGGCACATAATAGAGCGATATACTTACAAAGATAATCGAGGTTAAAAAATTGGAGGCCACGCAAATCACAAAACACTCCACGAAAATGTTTTTTTTTAATTCAACTTTCTTAGACAAGTTATTAAATGTTATTTCATATATAAAATAAGTTATTATGTTATCAGTTGAAAGAATAGGTAAGTAACTAACACAGAAATCGTTTTTTTAAAGCTTTTATCTAAATTTATATAAGAATCAATCGTGCATTATTTATTCTTTGTTAAAGACATGACAAACCTATAACACTATAACGTTTATAATATCTCGCCCGGTTTTTGGACCTTCAACTGTTCATTATTTTTAAGCCTCTCTCTTCTTCTTCTTCCGGATAACTTCTTTCTTTCTAATTTTTTCTCTCTTGTTTTAGGCATTTTTGGTCCAAAAAATTATTCATTACAATTTTATTATTTATTAATCCATCTTTCCATCCATCAGCCGAAAGACGTCCACTGCTAGACATAGGCCTCCCCCAAGGATTTCAACAAAGATCGGTCTTCTGCCACCCGCATCCAGTGGCTTCCCGCGACCTTTACCAGATCGTCGGTCCACCTTGTGGGGGGCCTACCAACACCACGCCTTCCGGCCCGCAGCCGCTATTCAAGGACCTTCCTGCCCCAACGGCCATCAGTCCTGCGAGCAATATGCCCCGCCCACTGCCACTTAAGGTTTGCAATTCTGAGAGCTACGTCGGTGACTTTGGTTCGCCTCCGGATCGTCTCATTTCTGATTCGATAGCGAAGGGAAACTCCGAGCATAGCTCCCTCCATCGCCTTTTGAGTGACCTTAAGCTTTCTTATGAGGCCCATCGTTAGCGGCCACGTTTCAGATCCGTATTGACATACGGATCTGAGACGTGGCAACGTCGCTGGCAACACACATTGATTCCATACCTTGGTCTTGAGGCATTGCGGTAGTGTTTGTGAGGAGAAGATATTACGTAGCTTCCCGAACGCTGCCCATCCGAGTTGGATTCGACGATTAAACTCTTTCTGGAAGTTGGACTTACCTAGCTGGACTGTTTGTCCAAGGTAAATATTATAGCGGTCAACAACTTCCAGAGTAGAGCCTGCGACCATAAGAGGAGTGGGTGCAACATGGGAGTTAGACATGATTTTCGTCTTTTCCATGTTCATTTTAAGACCCACTCGTTGGGAGACTCTACTGAGGTCATCGAGCATTGCTCCAAGATCCTCCAGGGTCTCAGCCATGATCACGATATCATCGGCAAAACGAAGGTGAGTCAGGCACTCGCCGTTTATGTTGATGCCAAGTCCTCTCCAGTCCAAGAGCTTGAAAGCGTCCTCCAGCGCTGCGGTGAATAGTTTTGGGGAGATTACGTCTCCCTGTCTTACCCTGTCGCTGCAGCTGTATCGGTTCCGAGCTCTCGTCCTGGAGACGTACTGACATGGTGGCGTTTGTGTACAAAGACTTTAGCACTTCGATGTACCGGTAGTCAGTTTGGCACCGCTGAAGAGATTGGAGCACTGCCCAAGTCTCGATCGAATCGAAGGCTTTTTCGTAATCCACGAACGCCAGGCATAGTGGCCGGTTATACTCTTCTGTTTTTTGTATAACTTGCCTGAGCCTGTGGATGTGATCGACGGTACTGTAGCCTTTACGGAAACCGGCTTGTTCGGGAGGCTGGAATTCGTCTAGCCCGCGTACGAGACGGCTCGTAATGACTATCGAAAACAGCTTATAGACATGACTCAGAAGCGTGATGGGTCTGAAATTTTTCAGCAAAGACTTATCGCCCTTTTTGAAGAACAACACCACCACGCCCCCTTGCCAAGCCTGTGGCGTTTTGCCCTGGAGTAGGACGGAGTTAAAGAGCCTCTGCAAAGCTAAATTTATTAATATAGCGTAATTTATTAATATAGGTAGCTAATCTGACACAATTTTTACTATAATGAGGTACGTAAAATTAGAAACCCATCAACTGCATCATTTTAATTGTGATTTAAACGGATTTACATTTCAAACTAAAAATATGATCATACAATACTATACAAAACCCGAAAGTTATTTCATTTGCATAGCCAATAATTGATTTGCGTGGGTCAAAACTACCACGTAAACCACGCAAATCACGACCACGAAAATCAAAATAAATCCTTTATTCTTAAAATATACATAAACCTTTTAAGCAAATAAACTGTGTTTTGAATATAGGTTACGTAACCTAATATATGTTCTCTGCGATATTTTATTCAATAAATAAATTTACAGACACCGGAGAAAATTGTACCACACAAATCAAATTTTTGAGAAACCATACCCATGCAACGAGGTTCTTACCTTAATTTTTCGGACACTCGACGCGTCATCACACAAGCACTCTGCCAGGCCGTCAGAGCGCGACTAGTTGTAACGTGAATTAGGATGAGGCAACATCCGGTCGCGAAATTAGGGTTTTGCAAGTGAATTTATAATGATCCACGCAAATCAGTAACTACCCCGGGACAGTCACATTTTAATTTTTTTTAGATAATGTAATTCTTTTAGAACTACGGTCTAATTTTTTATATAATTGTCAACTTCTTATGACTTAGTATTTTTTTTTTTGGTAAGCATGTACCGTTTAGTTTAAAATATATAATTTAATAAGAGACCAGATCGGGGTTTGGGACACTCCACGAAAATCAAAGAATCGGGGTATCTTATTTTTTTAATGATATTAAATAAAAAGATAATTGAATAATAATCAATGACCCAGTTAAGAGAGGATTGGAAGTATACCCGAAAAAAAAAGTGGCTAGCTGACTTTTCGATTTCGATTATTTTTAGGTGATGCCGCTTAAAAAACGTGTCTCGAAGAACGACCCCCTTAGCAATCTTTTAACGAGCTAAAATGTCGTTAAGCATGATAGCGCTAGGGTCTGGTTTTACGTGAGGGTACGGTGAGGGTACTATTAAAATATATTGCCTATCTTGCCTATCTTGCATACCCACCTAAATTATACTGTACCTTACTAACATAGTTTTTTAAGAATATTGTTACTAACAAATGGACATAATTGGTCTGAAATAAAAGATTTTTTTTTTATTGCGTACATTTTAGTTAGTAGATACAAAACGATCAGAGGAAGATAAAAATCCTTCCATAAAGACTGATACTTAATAGCTAACACACCTTGGGACCTGTCCTGGGTGGGTGTAATGAGCCGAGACCGGGGGGGTCTCAACACCCCTCGAGCATGACCAACAAAACACGATATGTTATGAATAGAGATTAAAAAAAATATTAACTTTTATCGAAACATAAAAATTCAAGATGGGGCGGCTATGTATATCATATTTTGACAGTTGGATGGATGTCGATAAATCGCTGTATACCACAAGATGGGGTAGACGATGAAAAAAATTCATCCCCTCGTTACATGTATGAGCTATCCTTAAAAAAATGTTTTTTCATAATTTTATTATACCACTTTGCCGGCGTGATTGATTTACATACATTATCTCCACAAAATTACAGCTCTCTATGATCAACAGTCTCTAAGGCGACACACGGTCATGCTCAATTTTTCGATAAAAGTTGATATTTTGACAAAAAATATGCGATAAATCGCTTTATCATATCATATCGTGTTTTGTTGCTTATGCTAGAGGGGCAGAGCTGTGCTAGGCTGCGTAGCGTGGAATGTGTTTTGAAAGCACCAATATAATAACTGCATTTACCTAGCTTTGCTCTGCGCATCTTTGGTGGTTATATGTTTAGCGGAGAAAGGTTTGTGTTCATACAAAACAAGCGAGAAATGCGAGCGACGGATTCCTCGCTTCTATCCAGCCCATTGCAGTCCACTGCTGGACGTAAACCTCCCCCAAAGAACGCCAAAGCGCACGATCTCCCGCTTTTTTCATCCAGCCACTGCCAGCCATCTTCCTAAGGTCATCGGTCCATTGGGCTGGGGGGCGTCCTACACTACGTTTGCCAAGGCGTGGTCTCCACTCGAGAACCTGTTTGCTCCACCTTTCATCGGTTCTGCGACAGATGTGGCCAGCCCACTGCCACTTAATCTTGCTACATTTTTGGACTATATCCGTTACTTTAGTCCTCTGCCTGATGATCTCATTTCGGATTTTATCCTTTAACGAAATCCCAAGCACCGACCTTTCCATAGCTCGCTGAGTGACATGTCGGTGGGCCAGCTTTACCATATTCCACTTTCGGCTCCGTAGGTCATCACCGGTAGGACGCACTGATCGAATACCTTGCTCTTCAGGCATTGTGGCAGTGGCGACGAGAAGATATGACGCAGCTTCCCAAACGCTGCCCAGCCAAGCTGCATCCTCCTAGCGATTTCCTAGTATTCGTATTAAGTTTTATGATTTTTTTTGGCACACGATCGTCCAAGATTTTACTCATAATTGTATTAAACACATTACTAACACGTTCCTCGCTTAGCTCTGCCCCTCTAGCATAAGCAACAAAACACGACATGGTATGATAAGATACAGCGATTTATCGCATATTTTTTGTCAAAATATGAACTTTTATCAAAAAATCGAGCATGACCGTGATGTCACCGGCACGGACATACTCACTGTTTCGATAAAAGTTCAAGATGGCGGCTATATTATCATATTTTGAAAGTTGGGTGTCGATAAATCGCTATATCGTATTATATCATATCGTATTTTGTTACGCATGCTAAAGGGGCTGGTGAAAATAGTCATCATACCGTTTTACATCCTCGCTACACATTTTCGCACCGCACATTTTCCTTGCATAGCTAAGGTGGATGTCCACCCTAAACGGTGTAACACACATTTCACGTGGTTAAAAAAGCTACCACGTGTCGGCCATGTTTCATCGTGTCGCGTGATTGCGGTGTTTCGCGCGCTTTTAATGTTTTTTTTTAATGTCCGACGATGGACGGGGCGCGAGTCCATTGAACAGCGGATTTTTGTATCTATGGTTGTCAAAGTTAAGAAAGTATTTATATTTTAGTATAATACCTACTTAAGGTTATGGGCAAGGCCCAATTCGATCGAACATTGAGCTATCTTAAGCTCAGTCTATACCCAGCCGGAAACCGAACCGGGTTTACGTGGATTCCATCCATCGCTTAAAGCAATAAGGTCGTTTTTTGAACGGATTCTTGCGGATGCTAACGGATTCCGGCAGCGTATAGACCGAACCTTAGTTTACTTATTACGAGAGTAACTTAGGCCGGATTCGACGAAACATTAATTTATCCTAGTTTAGCTATTACGAGAATATCTTTACTCCATGAATTTGCTCTTTGATTACTTGGTTTACGTTTTTTCAACTTACTTAAGGAATACACTGTTCTTGATATTGTTGTTCTATGGTTCAAGTGTGAATGATAAACAAATGTAGGTATAAGCATACTAATCTCCATACAATGTAATATTTAATTTAAGTTAATTCATCAACCCTAGTCCCCAAGAGACAAGACTACCTAGTTTGGGGACTACTTGTAAACCTAGTTGTAATGTTTCTGTTAATATATATTTCATTTCATTTTTTTATTTTTGTTCAAAATCTCTTCTTTAATAGTACGAACTCGTAAAAAACGTGTTATAATGGAAACGCGCTTTAAAATTCCCCCCACCGCCACACCACTAAACGCGCGACTTTCCCGCGCTCGGCAACATGGCGGTTTTTAATTATTTCCTTTTATAGCGACTCCCTAATGGTCCGTTTTGATATTCGCCTAATGTCTTCCTGATGGTATACGCCATGTTAGGAATGTGCGTGGAATTTATAATGTTTGCGTTATGAAAAACATTTTTAATAATAACTAGCTGACCCGGCGAACTTCGAACCTATAATACCTACTAACACCGGGTTCCTATATTGTACTATGCGTAAGTGTACATCAGCAACTGAGTATTGGTGTCAAAAGTAACGAGCCGTTATAGTCGTTCCTATAAAATTTGACGAAGCGTCATTTATAGGAACGCTTTTGAGTATGTCAAGTTGACGATTCCTACCATCCGTTAGCAAAACCAACCGTTTCTCGGTTGTAGGAACCGGGCTTTGGCTCTGTGTTACCGCTTAACAGTAATTTTTATTTCGTCAGCTTTTCCAATGTTTTAATTATTTATTCTGCTATTCGGGGAGGTGACTAATCCAACAAATGATAAACCATGAAAATCGGTCCAGCCGTTCTCGTGTTATAGGTGTTGTAACAAACCCGACTTTGTTTTATATAAGTAAGATTTTAGATACTTAGTACAAAAACCTTTTTTAACGGTGTTCACGTTTAATGTGTCCAGACAAAAAGGTTTTCTAGTGGACATTGAAAAGTTTCACTATGTAGATATAATACAGAATTTACCTACAAAAGGAGGCTTCAGGCTATTCTCGGCGCTAGCCCAAAATTGTCCCGAAGTAGTGGTAGGGAAAAAAAATATTGGGACGTGTAAAAGCGCTTAGTTTAAGCCTATTTACAGAAATAAATTGGTTTTAATGGTTTTTAATGGTTTTTTAAAGGCATTTATGTACTCGTAACATCCTGGCTGCTGTAATCGTTTTTTTTAGACCTTAAACATTTTCATTGAGGTAGCGCGTTCGTTTGAGCATATCACGTGGTTTTAAGAAATGTGCTATTATTTTGCGCATCAAGTTTAGGCTCATTTCATAAAAAAAAAAGTTTTTTAGCAATTACATGCTAGTTTAATTCAAGATGATAATATTTGAAAAAAAATGACTGCCACAGGTGGGACCCGAACCCACGACCATCGCATACCGGGCGACTGCTTTCCCAACTAAGCTACCGAGACGTACCTACTTAACTGAGCTAACGAAATCTTTCAAGTGTTTCTCGCTGTCAAAGCCAGCTTTTTCTGATAAATGTTGCGGATACGCGTTTAAAGTAGTATAATACAAAAAGCACTCGCCCGTATGCGATGGTCGTGGGTTCGGGTCCCACCTGAGGCGGTCGATTTTTTTAAGTTTTTTCATCTCATTTCATAAAGCCTTTAAGTAAAGAAGCGGAAATATTTGCTAATTTAGAAGTTTAAAAAAAACTTTACAGGCATTCTAGTGGGAAATAATTTGCAGATCTTCATTTGCTTCTTTAATTCATTGTACGTGAGTTCATATCTTCTTATGACCTGAGTTGAATTGATTTGCTTGTTTTTTTTCGAAGAGTCCAAAACAAAAATACTCACCCACCCTGTATCATTTGCCTCTGAAGTTGACAGTTGCACAATTTTTCCCGCGCTCAGCCGGCAGTGCCGCCAACCGTGACAATCGAATGTCACAACCAGAGAATGCGCGGGAAAAATAAATTACGGTATTCTTTCTTTTTGTAATCAAGTCAGTCAGTTGTGCTAAATCGTGGCTGTATGTGACTGATCTTTTGACAGGGCGCATTTTGGAGAAGTAAATCAAGCAAAAAAAAAGTTTAGTGATGTGTATTAAATATAATAAAATTCCCGAGGACATTCAAAATCAAAACTTGAATTTCTTTTAATTAAAACTTTTTACGTGGCTCATCGAAAAAAGTTTATGAAATCAAAGAGTACCTACATTGACTCTAGGGATTAATATGTAGGTAGTGTAAGTATTTTTATATTATTTTTATTTGACGTTGATTATTATTAATTGTATGTATTGACGAATCTATATTATTAATATGCTATGTCGTGTCATAATTAATTCATTAATCTCATAATACACACCACGTAAGTAATCTTAGTATTATTTAACGTAATTTGGTAGATAGTTATTATTCAATGACTTAAATTATTAAGAAGATTGTGGAAAATTAACAACATGTTCTTTTAATATCCAATAAATTAAGGCCTAGGTATAAATTAGACTGGCTAAAGGAATACCTAAGTAGTAGTAATAGATTTTTTGTTCTTTTCAAAGTTATTTGCTGTTTTGACCTTAGAGCATTCAACCAACAGGAGACGACAAGCTCACTAATTTCTATGCGAAAAAGTCTGTCATTTCTTGCGGGGGGCAGGGAGTAACGCACACATAGTAAATTAACACTAACGCATTTTGGATGTCATTGCTACGCTCGCACACAACAAAAAATATCTAACACTAGCTTAAACTAGACGGACACAAATATATTCACACACAAGGACAACTTATCCATGCACGAGTGTGACGTCAGTTTTAAATAAACGAAGATAGTGCTTAACACTATCGATAAATTTTATCGATGAGTTCTGCCAGTATTATGATAAGGTTTTATTCAATTCAGACTCTTTATTATGTGTAAGATAGAAACATGACTTTTGGCTTTCATTAACATCTACAGGGTTATTTATTAATATACGTCAGTATGGTTGAGTCTAAGGCCCGAACTATACCCAGCTGGAAATCCGGGTAAGTACGGTTTCAATCCATCGCTTAAGCAATGAGGTCGTTTTTGAACGAATTCTAGCGGATTCTAACAGATTCCGGCTGGTTAAAGTCCAAGCCTAAAACTGCAAGAAATACCTGTATAATTTGGTTTTCAGGTGAATTGTCTTAAATTATGATAAAAAAATACTGGGCTTTAACCCGCAAAAATCGTAAATATAATTGAGGGAAAGTTAGAAGGTTGAATTTTGTAAAGGACAAAGGAAAAACATTTTCTTTTTGCATAAAAAAAAGTTAAAAGTATCAATACTATAAATATTTGCATATATTTATAGTATTGATACTTTTAAAACTAGGTAATTATTAAGTCCAATAAAATGCGCAAAACTTAAACAAGAATCATAATTTGTTAACTGTGATATATAATATTAATTCAATAAGAATCTATTGTAATTAATATTATTAAAAATATTAAACGTGAAATGCCAGTGTGATTTCAATTTTGGGTACTTCCGTATAAAAAATTACGCTTAATAGGATTTTTTTCCTTTTACTGGTATCACTTTTTGATTGACGAATTTTATAAGGTTTTTGCAATTTTAAGGCATTATTTGCTAATATCGAGACTCAATAATACTTATAGATGAAAATTTACGCTGTCCCTTAGCACACAAAATGTTTCTGATCTTTTTTAACACGAGCACACGGCGTAATTTGGCATTTTTAGCTGCTGTCCTTCCACGCTCACCGTGATTTGCCAATGATGGCGGAACGCGCTGCAAATAGTTTTATATAACCTCTGTGATCGACGGTCATAGACTTGTGGCAGAGGGGAATGCCTGTCAATGGCGTCTCCTGTTGGTTGAATGCTCTAAGGTTTTGACCGTCGCGCGACGGCGAAAGTGCTCGTAATATTTGGCGCCCATCAAAATATAATTTTACGTATGTAAGTTACCAGGGGCGGCAGTGCTTGGCAGTTAAGCAGTGCTGATAAATGAAATAAGGTAGGCAGTAGGTATTTACAAATGTGTATTATTGATGAAAACCACTGATTTCCATCACTAATACACATTTGTAAGTACCTACTGCCTACCTCGAAATAAAACCAATGCCCGCCACTGGTAGGTACTTTTTTACTTCAAAGATATGGGAAATCGCAAAGATAAAGTACCTATGTAGCAGATAAAAGATTTTGGCAAACTTAAGCTCTGTTCTCTTTATTTTCAAGTAGATTTTGTATTTGAAGTACCTAACCTTGAATCTGACTGTAGATTGATCCCGCCATCCGATGCTCACGATTTATGTCGTCTGCTCGTGTCTTAGAGCATTTGAATGCTTTAAGGCTCGTGAGTGTCTACAGACTAGTACGAACTAGGCAAGTATTTTTGTGTAGCGGTTTGCTTTTAAGAGTTCCTTGAGATTTTATTTCACCTCATCATCATCATCATCATCTCAGCCTATTGCAGTCCACTGCTGGACGTAGGCCTCCCCCAAAGAGCGCCAAAGAGCACGATCTCCCGCTTTTCATCCATCCACTGCCAGCCATCTTCCTAAAGTCGTCGGTCCATCGAGCTGGGGGTCGTCCTACACTACGTTTGCCTAGGCGTGGTCTCCACTCGAGAACCCGTTTACTCCACCTTTCATCGGTTCTGCGACAGATGTGGCCAGCCCACTGCCATTTAAGCTTGCTACATTTTTGAACTATATCCGTTACTTTAGTCCTCTGCCTGATGATCTCATTTCGGATTTTATCCTTTAACCTTTTATTTCACCTATTATTTATAAATTTTACTTTCAGCCAACTAAGTAGCTACTTGTCCTGCAGTGGAAACTGTAGTGTGAGGAATGGGAGACCACACCTTATATAGCATAGTTTTTTAATGTAGGGTAAGTAGCATTTTGTAAAACAAATACTAGACTTTATAAAATTCATTACAAGATCTAGTATTCGTTTTACAAAATGCTTGCAACTTTTACAACTTCCAATCCGTAGAACAGCCAGGGGCGTGCAGTGCATGAAGGCGATAAGGCATTGCCTACCTGGTAAAGAAAAGAGGTAGGCAGTAGGTACTTGCAAATGTGTGTTATTATGATGAAAACCACTGATTTTCGTCAATAAAACACTTAAGTATCTACTGCCTACCTCAAAATAAAACCAATGCCCGCCACTGAGAACAGCTAAATATCACGTGGGCTTTCAGTCCACACACACATGGTATGTACCTATTTAACCAAAAACAATATTGTTGAGCCATTATTCTTTATCCTTCACAAACAGCTACTTATTTTATAATCTACCTTAGTTACACCTTTCCCTGTGTGTTAATATTTTTAGGAGCAAGGAATAATGAAAATGAAACAATGACTGAAAAATAACTTCATTTATTGAAAATAAAACAAATTACGTAGCGCACCCACGATTGTAGTCTGCTGTAGATTGTAGATCACCGTTGAGGACTTGGGGCACACTCAGTACCTATAGATAAAACTTTGTTTAACTTAGTTATGGGTGTACAAGAGAATGGGACACCCCTTAAAACCACGTGATCAGCTGGTCATATACAACAACTTTTCCTATAGGAGCAACATCGAAATCGAGTATTTTTTTAGCTGCTCCATACAAACTTACTCGCATACCTCGATGATAATGTATGAAGCATCTGAAAAAAATTCACGATTTCGATGTTGCTCCCATGGGAAAAGTTCTTTTATATGACCAGGTGATCACGTGGTTTTAAGGAATATCCCATTCTTTTTTACACCCTGTATAGAAGGACACGGTCTCTGATCCCTTGTAGAGCGTTCCAGCGTGTTCCGAGATTTCTTGAATCTGTAAGCCAGTGATGTGAGACTTGTGTGATTTATTGTACTTAGGTATGAATAATTTCTGTAACATGGTGTTTTAGGCTGGATCTGGGTGGCACAGGACCGATCTTCGTGGAACTCCTTGGGGGACGCCTATGTCCAGCAGTGGACGTCTTTCGGCTGATGGATGGATGGATGGTGTTTTATGGTTGATGGTTTTCGTACGTCGTGTGGATTACTATCACAGAATAAAAGTTAATCTTTATACAAATATAATCTGTGTAATTAAAGACAAATAACACTCGAACCCACGTCCCATCGCATGCGATGCGATGGGACGTGGGTTCAAGTCCCACCTGAGGTCGATGATTTTTTTCAAGTGTTATTTATCTTTAATTAAACCTTGCATGGAATTGCAGGGACGGCAAATGGAACGAGGTTATACGACATAAGACTAAGGTGACTGATATTGTCCAAAAATGTAGCAAGCTGAAGTGGCAGTGGGCTGGCCATGTCTGTCGCAGAGCCGACGAGAGGTGGAGCAGGAAGGTTCTCGAATGGAGACCACGCTTAGGCAAACGTAGTGTAGGACGCCCCCCGGCTAGATGGACCGATGACCTGAAGAAGGCATCGTGCGGCCGCTTTTTAATGTTCGCTACAATTTGGTCGGATAATCTACCAAAAATATTTCGAATGGTTTTTTATCGTTATTGTCTAAAGTAATGGGTAAAACATACTTACATGATTTTTTGCATACGTATTCTTAAAACAGCGCTCATATTATTGTAGAAGCATGTAATAAGCCAGCTCACAGGAAACTAGTGTTTTCGTATTCTAAGTAATTTCACTCAAGATAACCTCAAAAAAAGGACAAAATCGTTAAGAAATCGGAAATGATATGTAGTAGACCCGCGAAACTTTACAGGATCATGTAAATATACAATGGCTACCAGTCGGCACTAACGCGAAGTCCTTGGTCTTGTTCGTTCGGGAGCCAGAGCATTTTTCCGTTTTTTAGGAAATAAAAGAATTGCATCTGAACCACGCTACCTAGTCATGGTAATGAAAATTCCGGCACAAATGTACCGAATCTGTATACAAAAAATCATGAATGTGCGTTCAACCGTTTCCGATTTACAGCAATCACCAAAACGTTCGCCCAGCAAAAAACTAAATAACTCTGATATCTTGAGAGGCACAAATCTGGCTTTCACGGCACATTTATGATCGTATATAAGCTATCTTTTTGCATATAATAAACAGCTAGAACCATCAATTAAAAAAAAAATTGCTGGGCGAACGTTCGTGCAGCAGAATCCGTTTTTCTTAAATTAATCTGAAACTGTTGGAGGCACAAATATAAAATTTCGGGCACATTTACACGATATAGGGCACTAATTATCTGCATCATCCAATCCTTGAAAAGGCGATACTTTTTGCTGCGCGAACGTACACCAATTTTTCGTGTTCGAGAGCGATGTAGAACGTGTGCGTTGCTCGAGTAGGTAAGTATGAAGTTAAGTTTAACTTCTGATAGGTACCTACTGGGTCCAGATCCAGGTCCATAGTCCAGTACTACCTTCTATTTATTCTGTGTCACTGTCTGTGTGATAGCTCTCCAATTTCGAAAGTGTAGAAAGTCTCCATCCATCCATCCATCAGCCGAAAGACGTCCACTGCTGGACATAGGCCTCCCCCAAGGATTTCCACAAAGATCGGTCTTGTGCCACCCGCATCCAGCGGCTTCCCGCGACCTTCACCAGATCGTCGGTCCACCTTGTGGGGGGCCTACCAACACTACGCCTTCCGGCCCGCGGACGCCATTCAAGGACCTTCCTGCCCCAACGACCATCAGTCCTGCGAGCAATGTGCGGGCTGCTGGACTGCCGGACTGGGCGGGCCCACTGCCACTTAAGGTTTGCGATTCAGAGAGCTACGTCGGTGACTTTGGTTTGCCTCCGGATCGTCTCATTTCTGATTCGATCGCGAAGGGAAACTCCAAGCATAGCTCTCTCCATCGCCGTAGAAAGTCTATTACTATATTTTCGTTACCATGCAGTTAAGTGTACCTACCTTTAGAATGTCGTACCATTCCGTTCCTACTGTGATTATGTGGCCGGGAGAATCACAAGGGCTCAAGATATTTCATCATAACATTTTCAATTTACGTTTAAGAAATGTATGGCCCTTTGCTTTAAGTTTTACCTATTTTTAACTTAATTGCCTGTAAGTTTCATTTCATTTCGCAAGGTTTTAAAAATGAACCCTTAATCCAGATGCACATCATTTTTGTACCTAATGCATTTCTGGATTTCTATCCGAATTATTTTCCTGCTTGGTGCTTTTTATAATATTATTTGCAGGTCGGTAAATACCTACATTTGCAGTGGATTGTGTACCTACATTTAAAAGGGCGTTTTATTATAATGTTTTGTTATGTTAGTAGTTAAGTGAAATGAATGATGCCTAAAATAGAAGTTGTGTTGATGTAGGTACATCATATAAGGTGTAAGTTAATTAGTGTCAGATATTTTTAGGAGTAACTTAGACTATCACATGGATCACATATAAGATAAATTTAAAATTATAGAACAAACATAAAAAAATCGAAAAAAATAAAAAGTTTAAAATAAAGAATCTACATCATCCTGAACATGTACCCAAACACCACAAGTAGACTACTCACAAAACGCTAGGCGATTCATTATCTCTCCAGAATCACATTCATGCACTCAAATAATCATATTACACTGTTCATCATAATATCATATTACTTGGTGCGTGAATTAAAGTTTGTTCTATAATTTTAAATTTATCTTATATGTGAATTATGTGATACATGTTATAGTCTAAGTTACTCCTAAAAATATCTGACACTAATTCACTTACACCTTATATATAGAGAAATAATGATTCTGCATTTAGGTAATTCGATGTCAGTAGCTACGCACTCTATGGTAGAGTTGTGTATTTTTTGTTGGTTGCTCTTATTAAGTGTGCCTACGTTATAATGACTAGGTATTTAAGTAGTGAGCTCAATTATTTACTACGACACTTATTTTAGAAAAAAAATACGACGTTGTTACCTACATTTGACTATCTTTAAACATGAAAGTACAAGTTACCCTGAACATAAGATTCTACCATTTAATTGAAATAAAGTTCTTTTTGCAGCTGGCAAGATTTGTATTTTTTTATAATATAGCATAAATAACGAAATTTTCATTTAAATAAAATCTTTCTTTTTCTGTTGTTATGAACAAATATTAAAAATTCAAAATGAACTATAAAATCAGGCGCAAAAACCGATCGTGCAGCAGATTTGATTTGTGTGGAAATGAATCGTCTCATTTTCACACAAATCAAATCTGCTGCACGGCTAGGACGGCTGGCCCCTAAAGAAAGTTCGTTATGGCTCCACAGTTACTGTTGTAGGAATTTGTCGTCGCCCCTAAGGCTGGATATCTTTAAAAGGATGATTTCGTCCAAAACAGCCCGCGAACTTTTACGGTGACCTGTACAACGCATCCCAAAATTCAATGGTAAAAAGGCAGAGAATTTCAAGAATATCCAAGGCGTTTGGGTCGGGCGATTTGGTCCTACTTTGTGGCCATCCCATTCGATTCACAGAAATATACCGTCTGGACTTCTTCTATTGGGGTTGTCTCGAAGATAAGGTACTCGAAAGAACCCATTACAACATTGGATGAGCTTCGACTAAAAAAAATATGTGGTCATGGTAGTTAAAATGGCGGGGTGTAAGTTTTCAATGTTTTTTTTTGTAATTTAAAAAATGAAACGGTAGGTAACTATTTTATTTTTGTCATTTCCTCGACTGATTAGGTATTGTAATGCGTCCACGTTAAGCGTTATTGTTGAATTTTAAGACACGTTGCTTAAAAACCAAGAATCGATTTAGTGATTGATTAAAACATGATGTTTTTGACGAAATTTCGCATAAGTGCGAGTAAAAAGATTGTTTGTTATTACGATTTAGTAAAAATATCATTAGTCATTACTAAAACCGCAAATGACGATTATTTACCTAAATCAGAATAGTTATATTTAAAACCCGTGGTAACAGCGTAGGTATTTGTAAAATCTTAAGAGGCAGTCCTAAGAATCGTCCCATTTCCGTTTATTTTTGTTCTCTGATTGTAAAGACGTGGAATATAATTAAAATAAAATTACACCTGATTAAAAGAACAAGAGACGTATTTTTGAATCATGCGAATTCCAATTCGAATATCTACGAAATGGCAAGATTCGCATGCGAATGACTAAAATCGCTATTTTTGAAAATTCATTCCGTGAATTCTGCACCGAGTGGTCCGACCCACTCGTATTTCGATTCTACTAGTAGAAAGTTCGGAAGTATGACTTTGACAGGTAAACATATGGTTCACAGATTAAAATCGTTTTTTTTTCGTTCCATTCCATGCGATTCATTGCCGGTTTTTAAAATCAATTCGTTTTTGAATTCCAGTTTTTAATATTTTCTGCGTGAAACGAAAATAGTTAAAGAATTTTACTTTAATAGCAACACAGAATTCGAGTGATTAAAAAATGCGTAAAATCGGGAACTATAGAAAAATAATTCGCACACGAATCGTATTCGTGTTCGAATTCAAGATTCATTTCGAATGCTTCTAAATACGTCTCCAGTTCTTATTGTTGCATGTGGATCTGGTGCAAGCGAAAAGGGATTTTTCATATCTTTTCAATAATAAAGAAAGGTAAATCAGCAATATTTTTGTTTAAATACCTACCGACTATGTTATTTCGTTTGTAACTTAGACGTAAGTGTGCTGAGGAAGAGCGACTTCTTCTGGCACAGGTACTCTCCGCACTTAATAGAAGAAGTCAACAAAGTCAAAAACATAAAGATGTTTGTGAAAGACTATTGTGTTTAGACGAAAAAAAATTATTATTATTTACTACGACCCTTATTTTAGAAAAAAAAATACGACGTTGTTACATTTGACTATCTTTAAACAAGAAAGTACAAGTTACCCTGAACAAAAGATTCTACCATTTAATTGAAATAAAGTTCTTTTTGCAGCTGGCACGACTTGTATTTTTTCATAATATAGCAGAAATAATAATGACGAAATAACGAAATTTTCAATTAAATATTTTTTTTATTTTTCTGTTGTTACGAACAAATATTAAAATTTCAAAATGAACTATAAAATCAAGCTCACAAACCGATCGTGCAGCAGTTTTGATTTGTGTGGAAATGAGACGATTCCTAGGACGGCTGGCGCTTAAAGAAATTTCGTTGGCTGCAGGGGCGTGCGGTGCATATAGGCAATTAGGCAGTGCCTACCGTGTAAATGAAATGAGGTAGGCAGTAGGTACTTACAAATGTGTGACATCGATAAAAACCACTGATTTTCATCAATATAACACTTAAGTACCTACCGCCTACCTCAAAATAAAACTAATGCACGCCACTGGTTGGCTGCCTTGAATTTATGTAGGTAGTTTCCTATTTTAACTATGTAGATCAGATACTTCTGTAATTTTATTATACCAACCAACCTGCTAGTCTACCTGTGTAGGATAGGTACTAATACTTATTTTTACCATAGAGGAACTATACTCGATACCTCTGTACTGTTTTTTACCTATTTACTAGGGCTACCAAACCAGGACTAGTATAAGTATTTTTAAACTACCTAGGTGTAATAACTGATGCTGTTCCAATCGACCTTGTAGGCAGGCATCGCATCACAAAAAACAGATAATATCCATCCATAGACAAATACTGTAGTTTTTGGATCTAGTTATTATCTGTGGTAAGTGGGCGGGGCTTTATTCGAGCAAAGTCAACGGGAATGGTCATCTAAGTATCTAGTCACTCTTCTAGAGGAAAAACTGCAGGATAGGACAAAGCAAAAAGATTTTCGGGTTTTATTTTTATTACTGTGAAATAATTAATAATTAGTACAACCAAGGGGATATATTTTCTCTTTTTAAAACTCCAAACGCTACAGATTAAGTCAATTTCACTACTACAAATTTCAAAATTATCGCTTGAAAATACGCACGTATTTTTTAAATAGTAAAAAATCTATACATTCTTGTCGATTAAATTACATTTCACAAACTACGTCTAGTAATAATTAATGTAAATATCAATTTTCGATTATGAATGAGCTTATTTAGACAAATTCGTGGGGCACTTTTGTTCAAATATATTTACTAGCAGCTGTTTGGTGGGCTAAAATATTTTCTATTTGTTTACTTATTGTCATTTGCTTTATTTCACGCACGTGCTGAAATTAAATGTTTAATCTTTTTGATAAAAATGACAAAAAGGGCGGTTAGGTTCAAAGTTTCCAAGTTCGGAACTTGAAGCATGGCATGCGCTGCAGAGGTAGATAATATTGTTTTTTTTTAAATTAGCTTAGCTTAGCTTATCATCCAATAAAAATAAATATCAAAATCAGACCCTAATTTACATGTAAGAGAATGTAATTAGGTACCCTGAAGTATTACGTAATGATTGTAAATCGTTAAGTTCTCTCGGTACCTAAATAAAAAAACAAACATGTTCCCGCTCCTTTTCACGCGCGTTTTTTTAAATGTCAAATTATCGCCATCTTGATTATTTGTCAAAGCGACATCGTCACATTTTTTTAATGTTATAGTTTTTTTTTTCAAAATGCACGGGTACCATTTCCATACTTTAGTCCACCAATAGCCCGCATTTCAAATTGCAAGAGAAAATCTACTTCAAATCGATAGAAGAAAATACTAGGATTAACTTCAAAGATCAAATAAGTTAGAGAGATTATCTAGTACTAATATTATGCCTAAAATACGTAACGTCAGTACATGAATTAAACACACATTATTTAACAATTCTTACTCTATTTATTTACAGGTTAATAACTTAAAAAAAAACAATATACTCTTCGCTGTTTTGTTAATGATAGTCAATGTGTACGATAACGAATTTATTAAAGTAAATAGGGAATAATTTACCACTATTTTGTTTATTAGAACTTGAGAATTAAGATTTTTAATCATTGGAATTAACAAAAATAAAGGCCTATGACATTCATTTCGAGTGATCGTTATAAATGCAATCAAAAGGTATAGTCGACCTTAAACTATAGTATTATCTACATGAAAACAAGTTAGGGTTGTATTTTACTTCTTTTCCACTTACTTTCTTATTCAGAGTGCATTTGCTAGTCCGGTACTGAGGTTAAACCAATGATTTTTAGTAACAAGTGGTTTAACCTTGGTCCCGGAATAGCAAATGCACTCAGAATAAGACAGTTAGTGTTGATTACCATAAATAAAGTCACGTCACATTTTAGGCGAGTAGCGCTATTTAAAGTTCGTTCTGTTAATTATCATTATGTTATTTAAAAATTAAATGATTCGGTTTATTTAAATATTGTTTAACGTGGCAATTTTATAAAAATTACGCAAAAACCAGTCTGAATTTTCAAGAACAGTAAAATGAATTTAAGAAAAAAATGCGATTATTTTTAATTAACAAAATGGTGGCTTAAAACGATTTTTAAATAACAAAACAGCGATTAAAATCAGAAATAATAAATAAAAACAAAAACCTAAACTAATTTATACCAATTCAAACCTCCATTAACAACTTTTTCGGTTGACTAGACTATGTTACGGAATTAATAAAATAAAATTAAAAATACTATCGCAATAAAAGTTCTGATAGTTACCAATCTCTTTGGTCACGTAAACCTTATTCAAAAAAGTTTATATCACGAGTTATAATCTTTGACAAATATTTAACCACATTCTAAGTAGGTTCAGCTAAGAAAATTTGTATTTTTATGAATAAGATTCACTCATCTCAATATTATAATGAAAAACAAAGTGTGATAATGATATTGTCACACGTTTAGGCACTCTGCGTACATTAAATTGTTGTACTGGGGTTTATTTCTACTGAACACTCATGTTTACACTACAATGAGAGAATATCTACCCTCATAATGATAAAAAAGCACTCTTTTAGATCATTCCATTTTCAAATTATTTTTTACTCAAAACGGATTTTTACATAACCAAAAAACTTGACAGCAAAAACCGCGGGATTTTTGACAGATCTAAACAAGTGCCCTTACATTATCTATGGTTAAAATCAATCCAGTGCATCCCAGCGAGTCGGGATCATTAAAAAATACAATGGGTGACTAACTTTCAGTCTATCAATATAAGGAAGACTCGTCATTGACATAATAAATGCTGTTTAAAAAATACTTACTTTAATTTTGTACTACTAGGAGGTTCCCCTACATAATTGAATCGTATATTATTCGGTTCAACAATTATTTGTCTAAGATACACTACGAAAAACGTCTAATTCGTTTTAACGGGAAAAAAATATATTGTACAAAAAATATCTTCAATCTGAACTAATATTTGGTCCGAATTCTACGTTTTAACTCATTATTTCCAACAAAAAAACTAAATTAAGGCACAATAATATTGTGTCTTCGGGTCTCTCATTGATATGCATTTAATCTAATTCCTCTACATGTCTACTGAACTACGTAAGATCGAAAAATTTAGGCATTTCCTGGGAATTTATCACATTTCGTTATAGGGTGAACAAAAAATGATCATTCAAATCAAGGCCGCATTTAAAGACATTTGATTCTATCCCTTTGTTTGAATAGGTATTAAAAGTAGAAGAAAATTTATTTGTAGCAATTAAATTTGTCTTTTCAAATTGGAAATCAACCAATTACTAACTTCAAACTTAGATTTTTTATTCGAGATCTCACAACAAAAGTTAAAGATTAATCAATTAAAATAGCAAGCCACGAAGTATTAAGGATTGCACAATGTCATTGCTTTTTGTTATTGAAGTATTTTTTTTTATTAAGTAAACTTTAATGTTCCGTAGGGTATATTGATAAAGTAATAGCAGCATTGCAGTGGTGCCAACAAAACAAACTCAAATGTCAACTGGCTATTGATTGACAGTTCTTTGTTTCAATTTACGATCGCGAATTTAAATTGAGTTATTTTGACAAGCTTGTGCGAATCTTAGCGTGGTCCGAGACCAATAAAGATTTCTAATTACCTAGGATAGAAATAATGTCTCAAAATTAAGGCCCAATCTACGATGGTATAGCCCAGCACCCAAAACCAATTCTATAACTACTTAACTATTTACTGGGATGCACCTTAAATACTCGAAATTAATGATAAAAACTAAGCAGTAAACAGCTCCGACAGACAATACTGATGTTTTTTTACTTGAATTGAAAAATCGACACCATTTTAGATTTTGTAGCTCAAAATGGTGACGCAGAATAAGCTGTTAGTAATCCAATCCCAAATTACGAAAAGAAAAAATAACTATGTCGACTGTTAGGTATTTTTTAAAAGTTTCATTAGTAATCTAAACAAGACTAACATTTTACAAAAAATCTCGTATTTATAGAAAACTAATATAATAATATCTCATTAAAATAGGAAATCACAAATTGCCATTAAAACCAATAAAGGTTCGACTTTTTAATTTACTTAAGACTGGATGCTAATAATAATTTAAGATATGAGAATTGTATACAAACAGCACATTATTTAATAAAAGCGTAAAAACTCAGTATTGTCTCACCGCGTCGAGGTCTTCATCTTCTGTCTTCTTCCCGCAGCGGACAATCATGCAACTCCCCGCTACGGCTCCTCCGTCATGCATCTACCCAACGGGAGACACCTCTATCACATGACTACTACCAAATCGGATTTTTCACTAACTAAAAAAATTAAAAACTTTTTGGCGCCCAACGTGGGGCTCAAGCTCAAACAAACTACGCCGTCAAAGTACTTGAAAAATCTGAACTATACTAAATAAGGTACTGAAACGTAAGCGAGAAATGAAAAAACAGCTGTGTTTGTCACCATTTATTTCTAACTTTCTAAGTGAAGGATGAACCATAGTTAATTTAATGGCGTTGGAGCGCGCGTTGCGCACTACTGCGTCGACTAGCTAGAGGGCGCTAGGAGTCACCTCCTATGTACTAAATACCCTTTTTGAATAAAAAATAATAATATACAACAGCGTATTTTTACTCAAAAAGGCTAGACAAATACAAAAAAATCTACATGTATTGTATCGTTATTACAAAACATTCAATGTTATGATACTTCATCGCAACATAAGCCAGGGTACAGAGCGATTCCCGTTTACATAGACTAAAAATCAAAGTATTTATTCAATACGATGTCTATGGTCCGGGATGTTACATGTTTATACGGGCATCTACGGCTACGTAACCCCAACCCAATCTACGGGTATTTCAAAATAATATACATATAGAATCAATTATATATTGCACAATTTTCTATAGCAGTCTGTGATATGAGTAATAAAATAAAAACAGCCCATCACTAAAATGTCTATCTATGAATCTATAATCGATAAATAGGATAACTACCATAAATAAAATGCAATAATTCGAATACGACCAAAATATACATAAAGGAATGTTTAAATACTGCCTCACGATGACTCTGCGGTGTTATACATTGCAACAATTAAATATACAGCATAAATACCGACGAATTTCAAAGTTTCCGACATAGAAGTCGCACTGCAAAGTCATGATTAGTCGAAGTGCCGCCATATTTCGTCAACTGTCAAAAAAGAAACATGGCCGCACGCCCTCAAGCATTTGGCGCGCAAACGCCCTACGCTAAGAGATTAAAATCACAAACTCTCACTTATATTAACAAGTGTTCGTATTTATCACGATGAATAACTTTTAAAGTACAAATACCTCGCTACTGAGTACACCAATCCTATTTATACAAAAATATTGTAATATTTATATTGTATGCAAGTGTGTATATCAGTTAATCTAAGAATGGCGCGCGCTGCCGTGCCTTCGTAGCATGAGGTGCAATTCCTTTTACTATACTATTCCAAGCTTGTATAGCTATTCCTCTTCAGTAATCAAACTTAGTAGAAAGCATCATCATACTCAAAAATTTAAATAAATCTCATCACTCCACTTTTGTACCTTCTTATCCATTGTTTTTCAACCCCGAAGTGTAAAATTTGAAATTCTCCGTTAAAATTACTCTTATATATCCATCCCACGAAGATACTCTTCCTTAGATTTTCAAATCCAACAGAAAAGAAATAACAATACTGTTTTAGCTTACATACGTAGGCAAGTGCACACGCATCGAATAACTTATTCTGGGTACCTCAAAGACTTAAAATAGATGGATGATGAAAAAATTCGTTGTTAGAAAAATTTCATCGTTAATTCAGATGGTATCGAGAATCCTCGATTAAATCTTCTTTTGGAGTTTCAAACAGCACAAGGTATTCAGTGATATGAGGGTATCTATTGAAAGGGCTGGCAGTACAATATTACCGGCGCCTTGAGAAACTAAATACAACCTTGAGAAAAGCACTGACTTTTTTACCTTATATTTACCTTTATCTGAGATTTAGCAGATTTGAATACAGCTGTGGAAGTCACTTCCTTAGTTTAGACTTGTGTGCAATGCGACTGTGTAGAAAGCCGTTCAAAACTTGAGGCAAGACAAGGAATTCGATGCTTGAATGCCTCACTTTTTTTTCTAGTGCCTTACTCTCTCGTCGGGCAGCGCGCGCGTGCTGAATTATATAATAAGTTATTGCTTTCGGTTATTTACCTTATATCATTATAATAATATGTAAAACCTCAAAATCTCTACGCTACACCGCTACTCTAGCATCGCCATACATTAAAACACACAACATATTATTACTTGTTTAACATATTTTATATTATACCAATCCAAAAATTGTATATTCAATCCATGTATATATTATTGACCTTAATTTAAGAATATATTTTAATGTTGTTTACATTTGGTCCAGAACATCTGGAATCGAAGCACAACACTAGTTGGCGTGCTATTGCGTTATGGCACATCACTACTGCAAAGCTTAATTCAGTTAAAAACCATCTACGTCTACTCGAAGAGTAAGTATTGAGCAAGATTAGACTCTGTAGTTTTCCCCGCTTAGTTAAGTACCCACAGAAATGCTACTTGCGATTACAGACTTATGTTAACTAGAAATATTAAAGAAAATATTTAAATTTTACTTATCGATTACCAAATCACTTGGTACAGAAGTCGCAAGTTGCATCTCTATGGCTGAATCTCGACTCAACGTTAATGGTTCCATAGACTAACTAAAAATGACTAGAGAGGAATGTTTATGGCAACGAATATTCGTTTGAAGTTTAAAAAGCGTCCGTTGGCATCATCCTCGGATTATTGTCTCATTCTTAAGCTACGTGGCGTAGAACAGGCGAGTTTGGCGAAACTATTCCGTTTTGCATCAAGAATACATCGCAGCCCCGTTTCCCGCCAATATGGCCGCCATCTTGTTGAGACCTCGCATCCATTTTTTATGTCCTAATGAGATGAATTAAAACTGTCCGGTCCACTGAATTTATGAAATCTATTTAAAATGCAAAGAGTATTTAGGCCGCGTGTTTAATAATATTTATAAAGCCATGAATAGATATTGCGTAATGTATTATACAAACGGTTGCTCAGACATAACCCTAATTTAGTCATACGCATACCATATGCAAGGAACGACAAAGTGCGAAACCTTTAAAAATGCTATCGTTAAGCATTATGATGACGTTTGCTAAATATATAGATATTATATATATAATAAAACAACGCCCCATTCTTTATTATATTTGACTATTTGTATATTAACAATATACATAATACCTTTTAAGGACATGATGCATTTGTATCATACGTTTCGCAATATCCGATTTACGATAAAAATCTTAATTCATCTTCCGATACTAATTTCATTCTACGTGTGGCCGCCACATTTTGTACAGCTGGAGAAATTGAGCAAATTATTGGATATAATTTTGGCTAAGTTTTGGCCTTAATTTGGCAAAAGAATTTCTCTTCACGATTACCGGTGGGTCTGTGGAGCAACTTTGCGGATATAAAAATAAGAAAAAATTATAAAAATATTTTATTTCTGGGACCTTTAACAAACTAGCAGTTCCTATTTAAAATAACGTACATACCCCAAAGAATGAGTAGGTAAATGATTGGTTCGCCTTCGTTTCTCAGTGAGTTTATACGAACAGCCGGCCGGGCTAAGTGAACAATACGGGAGGCATATTTTTGAAGCGTTCGAATTCCAATTCGCATACGAAATCCTAAAAATCATTTAAAATTTTCTAGGAGATAGTATGCGATTGCTGTGAATTCGTACGCGAATTGGAATTCGAGTGCTTCAAAAATACGCCTCCAGTACAGATTGCAACTGCAAATTGACACATAAAATATACTTATTTATATGTAACAGAAAAAAAAAGTTCCATTTCGCCCCATCGAAGTTGCTCATCAGACCTCCAGGAAGACTTGAGTGGCCCTCGTGAGGGCCAAGCGAAGCACTACTCGGCCTAAACTACGTGACTACATAACAGACATCTCTTTTGACGTAAAACTGGATAAGTCGAACAAAACGCAGCTATACGAGCAAACGAGACAAGTGATGACAGTTATATCTTCGTCTTTCTCTTTCGTATGGCTCTATCTCGTTCTAGACCCGAGTGACGTCAAAAGACAAGCCTTTAATAGCACGTTTCACAACCAACGTGCGGCAAATGCCTTTTGGGAATTGACAGTGAAGTATCAAATGGAAGAGTCTGTGTTCAAGTCATGCCAACCATGCCGAAGTTGAAGAGGTTAGTACAAGACGCGCTTCTAATCTAAAATATACATTACATGCCTTCATGGGTGTATCCAGGGGGAAGGATACGATTAGATACGTATAATTTCTAAATTTAGTCGCACAAATTCAACTAACTCGCTAAGTGTCAACAATATACAAAGAAATGACAGTTTCATTTAAAAGTAGACAAAAACATGATAAGAACAAAATTCTACTAATTTAATTTAATTGTTTTTACTATTGGTAGGACTAGTATCGCAATCTCAAAAAATTGTGGATTTCCACAACGAAGCGGTTTGTTTTTTTGGGAAAGTGTTTTTTTTGTGATAAAGATTTTTGTCTTCTAGACAAATTTGAAGTCAATGAAGGAATACAATGAGCCATATGGAAAGTTGGCTAATACAATAGGACCGTATACTATAGCAAGTAGCATTTAAATAAAAAATAAAAAAAAACTGATGACGCGTTTATACAAAAACTATTGCCATTACAAAGTTTATTCCAGGAATATCCTTCATGCAATTCAATTTGTTATACGACTATAACTTAGCAGAATATACACAAATATAATCCCCACAGACTTTCGAACGACCGAACGCCGGATACACCCACGCACGCATCGGAGTCGCCGACTTACCGATCTGGTGATTTCCCCATTTCACCCCCCAAGAGAATAGGTACCGCGCCGTGGGGCAAATATTTTCGCAGTTCCAAATATCACACTCAAATATCTACTTACTCAAAAACGGAAAAAAAACGTGCATTCAAAGTGTAAAGGAGAGCTCAGAATGAATTATATATTATATATAACCAATATATAATGCCATATTGTTATATATTTAATCTTTATAATGAATATATAAGAATATGACACTAATAAATAGTTATATATAAATATATAATATTGTGAACACTCTTCAAAATCAAAACCGCAACCCAGCAAAAGATCTACCCCACGCATAAATTACTACGAAATAAAACACACATTTTTTTATTTTCTAATAATTATCATGTAATGACACAATGGGTATGTCTAAGTGCTCCATTATAGTTATGTACGGGCATTCTATTCCAGCTAAATACAAATCTACTACTAGCCTACAACCGCCGCCTGTTGCCTTCACCAATGGGTTAACTGTCCTCTCAAGAGGTTAAAGAATCACAGACAACGGACGACGGCGAAAAAACCAAGTTACCAACGTAACCAGTACAGGGGTGTTAAGAAAAAATAAAATAAAAAATTATACTTTGCATTCCGATCGATAATTAACTGTGATTCGTCACAGTGAAACATCGTACGAAGTGCATTCCGCTCGATAATTAACTGTGATTCGTCACAGTGAAACATCGTACGAAGTGCATTCCGCTCGATAATTAACTGTGATTCGTCACAGTGAAATATCGTACGAAATTATATAAATTACGAAGGAAATTAAGTACAATACTAAGGACGCCGCTCTATCTTTATTTGGCAAGACACCAAGCGGTCGCCGCGGAGGGTCTAGTGTCAGACATCACAATAATATTATCAACCATCTAATACTGAGAATTTCAGGGGGAAAATGCTAATGTACAAAAGGTGTTTAATTGGACGAGAGGCGGAAGACGCGGTTCCGTGATCGAATATATAAAATAAATATATTAATTAACTAATCCTCTAAAAATCATTGTCTTAATAAACACAACCTCTGTGTGAAACAAAATCGAAATAAATAAATAAACGCAGCTGCCCTAGTTTTTTTAAAGTTCTTTTTCGATACAGAAACGCGTCACCCGCGAAATAATCTCAGGGGTTCTAACCTACTTACGCTAAGAATACTGCTATGATAAAAAGGACAGGTATGTGTATACATGTGATATAGCACTCGGTAGCCTTGAGGCGTGGAAATATATACAAAAAAACACAAAAATTAACACAAAAACAAACTGAGCTTCTAGTTTTGACTTTTCTCACTGGTATGGCAAGACACTTCTTGCCTTTTCTTACACACTGGTCTACATGTCGTAATCGTAAACAACAAAAAATCAGAAACAATACTAGAATTGCGTTTTGTAAACGAAAACAAGTTAGTATACAGAGTGTACAAGAGAATGGGACACTCCTTAAAACCACGTGATCAGCTGGTCATATACAACTTTTCCTATGGGAGCAACATCGAAATCGTGATTTTATTTTCAGATGCTCCATACATTATCATCGAAGTATGCAAGTTTGTATGGAGAAGCTGAAAAAAAAAATCTCGATTTCGATGTTGCTCCCATAGAAAAAGTTGTTGTATACGACCAGCTGATCACGTGGTTTTAAGGAGTGTCCTATTCTCTTGTACACCCTGTATATTATCGAACAGTAAAAATTAGGTTTTATGTAAAAGAAATATATTATATTTAAATTTAAAACAAATTTCCACGTACCAAGGTTACAGTGGTGAATCGGCGGGGGGCTACGGCCGCCCAAGCTACCGCATGCACTCAGCTCTACACTACCACCCGACTTTGCCTGGTTCTGTCACACCATACTTACTATAAATTTGACCCTCCAAATCTTGAGCATTTGCTATATTCACGTTATACTTTTAAATAACAATATATTAATCGAAACCTATCTATTAATACCGTTTATGAAATGATCTCACTAAATTATTTTTAAGTACTTGAATTTTAAGATTTTAAGGGACTTAGTCCTTGAGAATTTAGACTTATAACTAGAAATTGCACGAACACAACCATTATATTTGTCTTTTATATAGTTAATAATACTTTCTAATCACAGAATTGAAGATTTATATTGCTTTCGTCAATTAATACTACTAATTAAGTACTACGGCCAATGGGACTAGCACTCGGTCTGATTCAAATAATTTGAATTTGGTCAAAATCAAGTGAACGTCAGGATGGCACATGTAGTTTCTGTATCTTGATGAAATATATTATCAACAATAGTACCTAAACTGTACGAAACAGTACCTACCCAGAAATAAACAGTACCTAAACTCTTTTAATGTTAAAAAAAAATCTCATACAGCTGCCATTCTGACGTCAGGATGGCCGGTGTATTGTCGTAACATGCTTACAGCTACAACTATCATTCTGGAACCTATGCCAATTCACTGTACCTAAATAGTACCTACTCAACCATACAATACATTAAGAAATATCATTGCGTTTAATGGCAATTTCAATTTTGTAGTCGTTAACGCCTACAAAAAGTTGATGAGCAAAACTTAGTTTTGTGTGTTTAAATTATTTGCTCACTAACACTACACCGGCCATCCTGACATCAGAATGGCAGCTCTATGAGATTTTTTATTTAACATTAAAATGGTTTAGGTGCTGTTTATTTCTGTGTCGGTACTTTTTAGTACAGTTTAGGTACTATTGTTGATAATATATTTCATCAAGATACAGAAACTACATGTGCCATCCTGACGTTCACAAAATCGAATACAAAATAGTAATAATTACTATTAAGTGATTAAAAGCTTGTATAACTATATTATTATTATATTGCTAAATATATAAGATATTATATAAATATATATAAATACTATATTTATTACCTATGATATTTGGTGTACGGTATTGCTGCAATTTTTGTATGATATAATTATATTATAATTGTTTTCGATTTTGACCAATTTCTGTGGTTTTAATAAATATAGGATGTAAAATTATAAAGATAAATAACTTCATTCTACCTTTTTAATGGGTTAAGGGCGATTTCTCCTAAGTTCATGTATTTCTTTCAATCATTAAATGAAGAAAAGAGACAGAATATAAAATGAAGGTATGTCAAACTTAATAATTTGATCATCTTAAGTCCATCGCTGTGAAAATGATGTCAAAAACCTATTACGGCAAATAAGCGCAAATAGTTCTTTCAGCTCAAAATTGTATATTCCATCTCTTCATACATTGCAGAGGAAAAAAGAGGTACGTGAAGCTTAAATTCAGTTAAGAGTGGTTTTTGGAAATCCCACCCAGTGTTTGAGTACCAAGACAAAACTATTATTACTTAGGTTAGATTTTGCCCCATTACCGTCATAATTTCTTTAACTTTAAATTATTACAGCAAGCGAATTTGTGACATTTGATTTTTGATATCTTGTAGTATATTTTCAGCATTAATTGAGTATACAAATTACTTTTAATTTGTCTGAAACGAAATTTCTTTGTTTTCATTCCTTTTTTCTTTCACAAACGTGAAAATGTCGAATACAGGAGACGTATTTTTAAAGCATTCGAAATGAATCTTGAATTGGAACACGAATACCATTCGTATGCGAACTCTATTTCTATTGCTCCCAATTTCACTCATTTTTGAATCACTCGAATTAAGTATTGCTATTATAGTGAAATTCTTGTAATCATTTTCATTTCACGTAGAAAATATTAAAAACCGAAATGCAAAAACTTATCGATTTTAAAAACCGGCAATGAATCGCATAGAACGGAACGAAAAAAAAAGTTTTTTTATCTGTGAACCATATGTTTACTTGTCAATGTCATACTTCCGAACTTTATACTAGTAGAATCGAAATACGAGTGGGTCGAACCACTCGTTGCAGAATTCACGGAATGAATTTTCAAAAATAGGGATTTTAGTCATTCGCATGCGAATCTTGCCATTTCGTATTCGAATTGGAATTCGCATGATTCAAAAATACGTCTCTAGAGCTAGTACAAAACGATGGCCTTTCGTCTTTTAGCAGCCAATTTCATAGACTGGCAAGATAGTTCCAGAATAAGCTATAATACTACTGATAACCGTCTTTTTAATAGTATGAAGTAAGCTTTAAATATTTTTACCAAACAGAGCAACCCAGACTTGGCGCCCAACATGGTGGTATGGCAAGATTTTTATTGGCACTAATTCCGGCGGATTTTATCGTGTATTTTTTTAACAGTAAGCCCTATTGGTATTGACGATCCAGGCAAAGGCGAGCGGCCATACGGTCTACAGCTTACATATAGCTTATTGTCACTTGACACGCGGCGGTGTTAGTTTCATTCCCTGGTATCAGCTACGCTAATTAATAATACGTACTAATTACTTAAAGCCGAGACGCTGTAGCGACATTTGAAGCGTTTATCTGTTTTATGTAAGTATATTTCTTTATGGCAAAGTCACTTCATTAAAAATAATAGTTAACTTTTGAGTGAATATTAAAATTGGATGTTACCTGAAGTTATTTGAATGGATTACTTGAGTAATACACGCAATTAAAAGTACATAATTAATTAATCATAATATATAGTTTTTAGTATTATATATAAATCAAAGCCAATGCTTTTTCAAATATATACTACATTGAAAAAGCTATACTAATTTAAATTTTAAAATATGAAAGCTTAGTTTTTTATTATCATAACATTTACTAACGCGAGTAGGTTAGGTATATATTCATATTTTTCTACTAAATATAATCATAAAAAGCACCTTCAAATGTCACTGCAACATACTTTCAGCCCACACTATAAATATATCTACGTAAATAAGTCATACATAATTATGTATATGAAATTGCTTACTCAGTTAGATATGTGGGGAGTATCATGAGCTGTGACGCGCGTGACGCCCCGTGACGTAATGGCTCGTCATTTAAGTCAATCTGGCGTCATTATCGTCACTACAGTGCGTCATTTGAATACAAAGAAATTGCTTTAACGATCCAAAATCGCGGTATAGAGTGTACAAAAGAATGGGACACTCCTTTCGACCACGTGATCAGCTGGTAAGATACAACAACTTTTCCTATGGGAGCAACATCGAAATCGTAATTTTATTTTCAGATGCTCCATACATTATCATCGAGGTATGCGAGTAAAGTATGGGGAAGCTGAAAAAAAACTATCGATTTCGATGTTGCTCCCATAGGAAAAGTTTTTGTATATGACCAGCTGATTACGTGGTTTTAAGGAGTGTCTTATTCTCTTGTACACCCTGTATATGACGCAGCAGTGACAATGTCTGACGGCCTCAAAAAGAAATCATTTTTTATTCAGCATTTTCTCGATGTTCACGCCATTTTTTTGTAAAACATTTCATTGATCCTACCAGTCATCTATTATTGCTCTACGTTAAAATTGCTTCGAACGGCTTCTAACATAAGCTCGTGTTCAATAAACTAATATTAATTGAAGATAATACATCCTACAAAAAATGACGATTTGGCACAATTTAAGGTAGGAATTTCAATATTAAATTTGAGCAAACTGTTCTTAATTTTAACGTCATTCTGAATTAAAATTATATTTGAAATCAACTACGAGACCTGCTCGTTTCGTAGGGTAGTTTTAAAAGTAATTAAAATCCGTTCCTTATTAAACATAATGGCACTATGACCGAAAACCATGACGTCACGAGTCGTAACACGCTTAAAGTACGCTTATTTTAAAAAATACAGAGCTGCAATGAGATTCATACATTCGTCGTTTTAGTATAAATAATAGTTAAGAATATATTGCCAACGTTCGTGCACTATCTACTAAACAATGACAGTGGGAGATTGCTTCCTCTCGCTTCCTAAATTATATCTGAGATCACCTTAAATAAAAATGCGTCATCTTTGATTCGGTCGCGCGACCGACCTAACCTAACACACCCGAATACTGATAGCCGACGAGAGCCTAAATTAAAACATAGGAACTGTCAAAGAAAATCGCAGCGCGGCCTAATCTTCGAGGGGGTTACCCGACCAGCTTAGATGTACATGGGGAGTCCGTACATGGCGCCCCAGTCGACTCCCTGGAACGAGGACATGTCGACGCCGGCGAGCGAGTACGCTGTTCCGAACTGTGGTAGAGCGTGTGCGGGCGCGGGGGCCGGCGCGGGAGGCGCGACTAGTGTTGTAGCGGCCGCGGCCGGCAGCGCGTACGGCGCGTATCGATACGCGTGCGCGCCCACTGTCGGCACGCCCCCTACCCCGCCTACCCCACCGACCCCCCCCGCTGTCGCGTAAACGAGCCCGCGTCCCGGCCGCAGCACTAGCCGCTTGCCGAGCGCGAGGGGAGCGGCCGCGACGGCTTCCTTGGGCTGCGCGCGTTTGCACTCTACCTTTTTATTCTTGATCGTGTGGAAGTGGATATCGCAGACGCGCTCGACCGCCTCCTCAGAGTGGAAGGTGACGAATCCGAAGCCGCGGTGGCGTTTCGTCTGCTGGTCCATCAGCATAACCGCGTCCTCGACTAGGCCGAATTGGGAGAAGTAGGCGCGGACCTCGTCGGCCGAGGTGTCCTGGCCGACGCCGCCGACGAATATCTTCTTGGTCTTTGCGGGGCGGGGGGCGGATTTGGGCGTGGCGTGTTTGGGATCGATGCGTTTTCCGTCCAGCGTGTGGACGGGTACGGCCAGCACTTTGTCGACGGACGACGCCTCCTGGAACGTTATGAAACCGAAGCCGCGCGAGCGCTGCGCGCGGCCACACTTAGTATACGGTCGGCGGACTGACCGGGCTAAGGTTACGCTGCGAACTGTAAAACGCCGTTGTTATCAATTTTAAAGACTTAACATCTTCCGTGAATGAATTTAAAAGGACGATGACTACTTACAAGACACGTCCAAATCGATTTGCAATTAAACTACGATAGCACGTTTTGTATACAGGGTGCACAAACGAATGGGACACTCCTTAAAACCACGTGATCAGCTGGTCATATACAACAACTTAACCTATGGGGGCAACATCGAAATCGTGATTTTATTTTCGGATGCTACATACATTATCATCGAGGTATGCGAGTAGGTTTGTATGGAGAAGCTGAAAAAAAATTCTTGATTTCAATGTTGCTCCCATAGAAAAAGTTGTTGTATATGACCAGCTGATCACGTGGTTTTAAGGAGTGTCCTATCCTCTTGGACACCCTGTATACATAATACGAAAAATTTTTGCCAATTAGAACCTATTACTACGAAAAGAAAATTTAAGAACTACAATAATTTGACCTAGTACATTGTAAGCTTATTGTCTGCCTTTCACGGATGAAGGCATACGGTAGATGACAGACTCACGTAAAAAGTCAAAATACTACCTTGTCAAAATGTAAATAACTAAATTACACAAATATATAAGGTCCGATTTTATTAGTGTACATACTGTTAACCTGGGACTATATAGGCGAAAAGCAATCGTAAAAACCAACTTTTAAATGTCTATTATAAAAACTAAAAAAAATTAAAATAAATTACAAAATAACAACATCGACTTCATATTACATAAACTCGTCCTATCTTCAACTCTTCCTCGCTCTGTACAAGGGTAAGGAATAACACGGATAATCAGATGGTTAAACGTAGCAAAGATAGGACGAGTTTATGCAATAAGAAGTCAATGTTGTTGATTTTAATTTTTAACTTTTTTAGTTTTTATGGTACACATTTGAAAAATGTTTTTTACGATTGCTTTTCACCTATATAGTCACAGGTTAACAGGGTGTACACTAATTAAATCGGACCTTATATATTGCTTGTACAGAGTGACAATGCCCCGAATTATATCTAATTATTATATATATTTATATATTCGATATTGGTAAGCTTAAAGCGTTTTCAGAAAGCTGCCAAGTCTTCACGCTGCGGTTATTAACGGTATGGGCAATGACCGACATATATGTTTTTTATAACCATTTCACAGTTCACAGCACCTTAGAACGGTCAATACGAAAGTGAAGCATCTCCTCGACCCTCTATAGAGGAACTATGAGCAAGTACCTTCGGCTATACGTGTCAAATCGCTACGAGGAGGCTACGTCACAGCCTGTTACTGCAGTCGCTTCAATAACGGTTACAGTACATATTACGCTTTGCTTGAGAAGAGATTACAGAATATACAGAATACAGTAAGAAGATGCTAATATATTTACTTTATCTATACTAATATTATAAAGAGGAAAGATTTGTACCTATTTTTGTATGTTTGTAATGAATAGGCTCAAAAAATACTGGGCGGATTTAAAAAATTCTTTCACCAATAGAATGCTACATTCTTCCAATTTGACATAGGCTACATTTCATTTTGAAAAAAATTAGGGATCCTTGGTAAAATAAGAACAATGTAACCGAAGGTGTAGAAAAATAAGTCTTAAAATGTCTTTCGTCGAATGCGCTGCCGAAACTATTAGCGATAATTGTCTACCCCGTGCGAAGCCGGGACGGGCTGCTAGTCTTAAGTAAAATAAGACTTAAATAGTTAAAATTTTATTAATTTTGTGTAAAAGCTGCAATAATAAAGTCCTTAGGAGAAAAAGTCCGCTGACTGGAGATTTCTTTGGAGCTTGATTGTGACTGAATTAAGGACATTAGAAGGATGTTTTTTTTTAATGAACATAACACATATAGATCTCAAAGTTGATACCAATTTATAGTTTCATCAGACGTAGTTTTGGATAATATCCTACTGGCCGGAGGTCGGTTAGAGTAGCTTATATTTCCGTTTGTAATACGGAACAAATTCTGTTTTCAGCATAATTCAGTAGAACAAATCCAGATCTAATTATCTGCATCACTCATAAGTCTCCCAGACATGGGATCCCGCTGAGTGTAGACACACGGGCACTGGTACATAGTGTGTTTCAGAAGTGGTATCGAAAATGAAGTTCTATCGAGATAACGAACCTGGGTGCTCAAAAGATGCAGGGACTAACACATCGTTCTTTAATGAGGCTGGACCTTCAAAGAAGAAGAAAACGGAAAACAATCCTGGTCCTTCGAGCCGGATTGAAGAACAACCTGGGTAATAGGTAGCAAACTAGCACCGAGATTGCCTAACTTAGGTAAGGGACATTTACAAGACCCAAGAGGGCAAAGAGCCCAAGTCTGTGGTTGGTAGAGATTGGAGCAAAGACACAAAACTCAGCTTAGAAGAAGCTTAATTCAGACGGCTCGTTTAGGGCAATGGCTTACAGATTCGCTTTAGCACAAGGGTGAAGGTCAGTTCGGTGTCTCAGTGTCACGAAAGCAAAACGTTCTCTAGCCAGTAGCACCCGAATATTTATAAGAAATGGTGTATTTTCTGGAGCAAACATATTATATTGGGACGTGTAAGAGTGCTTAATTCAAGCACTGATTCATGATTTTATTAATATTTATTTTTCTGTTAAGGCCTTAACACCACAAAAGTGCCTAAAATCTCGAATATGAAAATCAAATTGTCAGAATACCTGTTACTTGAATCTAAAAATTTAAAATACGATATGCTAGAAGAGGATTTAATAAACATCTTGCATTGATTAATTCTGATTTTCCGTTTAGTCCCTTGGATTAAAACTTGCACAAAAAAGTGTCTATTTTTTCATAAATTGCAAATGTTCTTTTAAACGGTACAAGCTATTTCATTACTGTTTTCACACAAAACAAGATTTTGAAAATATACATGTTTTGAATTGAGTTTTATTTGAAAATTCTCGTTAAAGGCATTAATTTCTTAAAAAACCGATTTTTAGAGGTCATCCGCACGCGCGAAATTGTATGGGCGCGACGCGTCGAGGCCATTCGAGCGTGTTAAGGCCTTAACCAGTACAGGTCAATAATACTAATTGGACTACAGGAATGTTTGCAATTTATTATAATGTGTTGTAAAACGTAATATGCACAAATAACCCACTGCTCACAGGCTGAGCTACTTACTAATCCAGATTTAGCGTTTCGCAGGCAACTGTTCTAACTAGAGTAGACAGTAGAAAACCTAGCTACCGTGTCGAGGAGACGCTTCTGGTGTGACAGGGTTAGGTGCAGCGTTTACATTGAACATAGTCATACTGAATATTGATTTTTTTTAAATGTATATATTTATAATTAGCTGACCCGGCGAACTTCGTACCTGTTTGATAGTTAGGAACAATTTAAATTTTTCTTTTTAGCAATTACCATGCTAGGTTTATCTAAGTTTTAATACTTGAAAAAAATTCAAAGCACTCGCCCGGTATGCGATGGACGTGGGTTCGGATCCCACCTGAGGCGGACGATTATTTTCAAGTATTAAAAATCTTAGTTAGAAACAGTTTGTATAGGAAAATAAAATTGATGTTTATAGTATTTTTTCTCGCTATTTTTCCCCGGACTTCCACGAATATTAAACAAATCGGTCCTAGGTGGGTTGACGTATCATTAAACGTTGACGTTTGAATGATATGGCTACTTTTAGTTGGTAATTTTACGAAATACACCCATTTAATGAAATGACCGACCAAATCATGAGATGATCAATTCTAAGATCTGGCCAAGACATAGTATATGTATTGTATGATTAATATTAGTATTGTATGATTAAAATTTATAAATGGAATTCGAATTTATGTTAAAAAATAATCATTTAAATTGTTTAGCATCAAAAAATCACGAATGCCTTAGAAGGTCATTCTGTAACAAAATGAACACCTTTTGTATCTGTATTGTGGACTAATGTTACATTATGAAAGTGATTAAATGAATATGAATATGACATTTTCAATCTGCATATTCGAATAGTAATAGGTACTGTATATTGGATTAAAATGTGATATTTTGTGACATTTTCATTCAGTTTAACTGAATATATTTGAGTATATTACTAAAATCTGCATATTAATTTAAAAATTACCATGTTAAGTGAGAAATTAAAAATCAATAGAATAACTAATTTATGTAACGTAATAACATATCAGCCTGTTGCAGTCCACTGCTGGACATAGGCCTCCCCCAAGAAGCGCCACAGCGCACGATCTCCCGCCCTTTGCATCCAGTCGCTGCCGGCTGCCTTCTTCAGGTCATCGGTCGATCTAGCCGGGGGGCGTCCTACACTACGTTTGCCTAAGCGTGGTCTCCATTCGTGAACCTTCCTGCTCCACCTCTCGTCGGTTCTGCGACAGACATGGCCAGCCCACTGCCACTTCAGCTTGCTTGCAAAATTTGTGCGAGTTTTGCCAGTCAAGTCAGTTAATTAATTAAAATTAATTTATCACGAATTCATGTTATGTTCAATATAAACGCTTCACAAATACAATTACTTATAGAAATGACAAAAATGTTAAAGTCACTATGCGATTACTTATCATACGTCGAACTATTAACTCCCCTATATTACTTAGTACGAGATTTTTCTCAAGGATCGTCTATCATGCTATTCAATACCGTATACTATCTAGTCTTTGGACATTTCAAGTGAAAGATGTACTTGCTATTTTTACCTAAATTATTGATTAATAAGATTATAAATATTCTGTGTTTTCTTAGTTATTTGATTGCTAGTACTGACTTAGAGAAAATTAACGATTGGATGTAATGCTAAGTGAAGTTTCCCAGTACTCAATGTATGAGTAAGTTAAAAACTTAAGTAAACTATGTCTGTCGTTCAAATCCACAGCCTGGGACTATAATAATCCTCTATAAGACAAGATAAAATGTATTCCGTATAAAAACTATGAGGTAGTTTGGGCCATACTCGACGACGCTGGCCCAGTGATATGCTGTAAGATAAATATACCATCATACCGTCAGAAGTTAAAGTAAGGCCTCTGACTAACCTTAACAATATGCGAGCCTAACTGGGTCCGTTTATGAAACTGCCAAAATTGTAAGACCTAACTGCTAAAATGGTAAACCAATAAATGATTCGAGTATTTTTCATCAGTAGAAAACTTTTTTTTACAATGTAATCTTTACTAATATTATAAAGAGGAAAGATTTGTACCTATTTTTGTATGTTTGTTATGAATAGGCTCAAAAAGTACTGGGCCGATTTAAAAAAATCTTTCACCAATAGAATGCTACATTCTTCCAATTTGACACAGGCTACATTTCATTTTGAAAAAAATTAGGGATCCTTGGTAAAATAAGAACAATGTAACCGAAGGTGTAGAAAAATGAGTCTTAAAATGTCTTTCGTCGAATGCGCTGCCGAAACTATTAGCGATAATTGTCTACCCCGTGCGAAGCCGTGACGGGCTGCTAGTTCTTAAATAAACATACTCTATTTTAAATAGCAATTATATCAAACCCTCAAAATAGTCCAAGTAAACCAGAGGAGGACGTAAACTATTTATTAGCACAATGTTAAGGTATATTCGAGCATTTAATTACCCTTATCGTGGTCAAACTACCATTTCCTTGAGCATTTCAAGTGTTGTCAGTGGAAAAAATTCTAACATTACATTTTCTACCAAACAATTATTTTCTGTAACTATTTATCTCCTTAAAATCTTAACTAATACACTAAATTAGTAGAAGTATTAAATGTTTACTTATTTTTAGTGTCAGTGTTGCAATGTTATTAAAAAAAAACTATCTAAACAAAGAGTATTTTATTTAAATCTATATTCTACAATCCTCTTCGAAACCAAATTACGTTTACTAGAATTACTATGAAATCAAAAATTCCTAAGTTAGTAGAAAAAATATTTTAAACCATGGCAACACCAACTCGATTCAAGACGGGGAACTACCGAAGAATCAAGAATCAGAAGGAGTTTTCTTTAGAAAATTGTCTATGATACCTAACGATGTCTATGGATGGTGTTAGTGAGTCTAGCATGCCAGTCTGGGTTATGGTAATGTGTTAGTGTTTCCTATATTAGTACTCTTCCAACCATAGCCCAAAGTAACTTGGTGCGAATCATAGACAAGATGAAGAGTTCATAAAGATAGATTTTTTAAATAAATTCTTCATGAGGTTGGTTGATGAAGAAAAATATCAAAAAACATGGAAAATAGATAAACTCAATATTTTCATTCGAGTTTATAATTAATGAAAATAGATGCAGCTAACTATAGCATCAAAAATAAATTATCTTTGTGCATAGTATTGTGATAAAAACAAAAAAATGTACAAATGAAAATGTTTTTTTTTTCTTCAAATATTTGGCTATGAAGTAATATTTTAATGCACGAATGTTCTTCAATTATTAAGAACTAAAGTACATACTTAATTCTATGTATTCGTTTTTAATCATTCCTTACAATAGTAGTACTATTGCAAGTCAACCAAACATTTATGTTACCTATGTGGATAAATTAATACAATTATAATCATTTTGTATGCGCACACTCAGCAAAGTGTGCAGTGCAATATTTTCCAGCACTTTTGTTTCATTTGTTTAAAGTATAACTTTTGAACTGAACAACTAAGTTCCTCTTTGTAACTTGTCGATATTCAACGTCAAACTTTTTCTATTGATTTGAGTATTGGGGTTTAAGAAAATAGAATAAACATCTATAATTATGAACTCTGCATTGATCCTATATTTATCATCATATATCTCAGTTGTTCTGTGTTTTTGAACTATCATAAAAAGTTCATAAAATGAACAACAAACAAAAAAAAAATATTGTATTATACGTTTTACCACTTTCTGAAATCTCAACTAATACAAGTAATTTTGCACTAAACTAAGCAGAGCTTAGTACTTCACTGCATAGATAATGGTTAGACATACATAAATTGCCATAATTGCCTTACCACGTTCGAGTTTTTTAAATATCATTAAGAAGTGGTGTCTTGGAATAATGTGATTAGTGTCAAACTTCTCTTGTCTAACACATTTCGTGTGTAACTGTGTGTGGTATGTGTGTGTGTGATATGTGTGTGTAAGTGTGTGTGTGTGTGTGTGTGTGTGTGTGTGTGCGTGGTGTGTAAGTGTGTGTGTGTGTGTGTGTGTGTGTGTGTGTGTGGGTGTGTGTATGTGTGTGTGTGTGTGCGTGTGCGTGGTGTGTAAGTGTGTGTGTGTGTGTGTGCGTGTGCGTGGTGTGTAAGTGTGTGTGTGTGTGTGTGCGTGGTGTGTAGGTGCGTGTAAGTGCGTGTGAGTGGTTTGTGCAAATGTGTGTCTGGTTTGTAAATGCGTGTGTTTGAGAGTGGCATGTCTTTTTGTGTTACACTATTTATGTTCTACTGATCAATAAAAATAACAAATATAGTCTCAACCCTTGTCTAGACCGCACCATAGACAAACTGTACACTCTAACTACGTACTCCTAACAACCGTCAGCCAAGTACTATTCACTGACCCAGAATGTTGTCGCTGGTCAACTGCCTATAGCTGTCTTTGGAAAGATATTGCTTTAGTGATTACCATTTTTTGAACTTATAATTATTTTCTTATAATAATTACTTGTAATTAAAAATCAAGGGAAATCATGAATAGAAAAATAGTAATATGTATAATTAAATAGAAGATTGTACAGTCAATCTTAATCATCTCATAAGAGGGCCGATTTTGGTGTCAAAAAAACCTTTTTCAATGGATCCAAGATTTAAATCTGCAAAAAGTAATGAACTAAAAACAATAAAAAATCATTATCCCCAATTAAAAAGTAACAAATTTAATTGTAAAATTTAAAAAATATTTTTGAACCTAATTATTTAATTCATTTATTAATTTGGTATGTATGTACATTTTTATTTTTGTTAAAATCTTTCCAGATTTCCTTTACTATGGACTTTCCTTTAAAGTTGCAGTTAGATGTGAGAATTCTTTATGAAAACTAAAATTGTAACACAGAAATTGAAGTTATTTTAATACAAAATATTCGGTAAGAATAGTTAAACTGTTTTGTTACTATTAAATTTATTTAGACATTTCCATAAACGACTAAATTCTCACACCAACTGCAACATTAAAAATACCGTTCTCCTCTACCCATGCAACTCACCTGTGTAACCGGATCCTTCATTATGAGTACGTCTGTGACCGGTCCGAACATTGCAAAGTATTCCCGAAGTTTCTCCGAGCTTGTCTGCCAGCTGAGACCTCCCACGAAGAGTTTGCTCGGTGAAGGCGATGTGGAGCCCGCAGGGGGCGCTGTGGTGGCCGAAGCGTTGACTGGGGTTGACCGCCCCGATGAGGGCGAATTCTCTGTAGGTGGAAGAACTGTTCCAATGTTTTATAAACTCTTTATGATGTTATTTGAGAAGATAGAAAATAACTAACTATACTAGTTAGCTATCTTAGTCTGACCCCACATTGGTCGTGACGTTGGCGACAACGCAGCGCGAGCGGTCGCTAGCTGCTCCCTCACCCGCCACCGGTCGCTCATAGATTGTAGCATGCGGCAAGCATGGTAGGCCACAGGCAGCTCGCTGGTAAAACGCAGCGCTCACGCTGCGTTTTCGCGGCGCGCACTCGGCGTTCGCGTCGGTCGCACGCTCCTGGAACGCGCACGCTCAATGTGGGGTCAGCCTTAGTTGTGTTTAAGCTATGTTTATCGAAGCCACAGATTGTTAATAAATAAATAAATAAACTGTTTCCACAATCACACAAATTAGCTAGCCCCAAACTAAGCAAAGCTTGTACTATGGCGACTAGATAACGGATAAACATACTTCAATATGTTTTTACACATCCATGCCTTGTGCTCATCACACAAACAATTGCCCCTTGCGGGGTTCGAACCCACAACCGCCAGGCTTTGTTGTCCGGACCATGAGGTCGTCAAACACCAGAAGGTCGTCAATTGTTATTTTCATCCAAATCTATTGCACTGATAATGAGTGATTTTATAACAACAAAAACAAACTTTCACATGACATTTATCTTCATCAATCAAGCCCTTTATTTCTTATAAAATTATAAAGCTGTCACCAAAAATTATCACAACAACATTTAGTACCAACACTCCAAACTTATTTCTAGTACCAATACTAGAAAGATAGAATTATGACTTTTATTTATGACGACCTCTGTAGCCGAGAGGTGAGCACGTCCGACTATATATGGCGCCACCATCTCTTGAGGTCCCAGGTTCGGTCAGGTCAATGTAGAAAATGAACTTTTCTATATTGTCTCGGGTCTGGGTGTTGTGGTACCGTTGTTTTTTCTGATTTCTATAACACAAGTGCTTTAGCTACTTACCTTAGGATCACAGCAATGTATGTGATGTTGTTCAATATTTATTATTATTATTAATTTATTCCAGAAAAATCATTAAAGGTGACCTTTTCCCAAAGCAATATGAAATACTAGCCTGCGATTTTACTTGCATTGTCTTTTGTTTATTAAATATATCCCACAGAAACGTTAAACTAGCATAAAAAGTATCCTATATGTTAATTCAGATCATATTCTATATGTGTGCAAAATTTCATCCAAATGCAAAAAAGTTTTTGCGGAAAAGAGTGACAAACATCCATCATACTCAAACTTACACACATAAAACAAATAGAGTGTTCCTCTAACATATTTCTAGTACCAAGTAACACAATTAAGTCAGGCAATATTTTAGTTCTGGTTCTTTAAATAAGCTGCAAAACATAACATAAGATAAAATCAAAATCTAGATGGCTTTTAGTTTTTTGTAACAAGTTTTTTGAACTACAAAAATGCACTTTATTTTTGATCCAGAGCTTGAGTAGTTTTAAAATGTGCTAAATAGGTATTATTTCTAATTTAGTTTAGTACCTTTGAACAAGATTAAAACTTTTAACAACTGAACTAGTTAAAATTTATGTTAATTAATCCTGAAATAGTTTCAGAAACATTTGGGCTGAAATAGTAGTTGCAAGAACTAGGTAACAGAGCATTTTACTAATATCAAAAGTGATACACTTTAGTTTCTTTGAAACTTCATGGAAGGTCAAAGTTTGGGGTCAACAACCTCACCAAGTAAGAAAACGATGCGAAATCTAGTGTGTCCTAACTATAAACATGTAATAACTTACTGATTTGCTGCACAGCGAGCTGTTGCTGCTGGTGAGCGGCCGCAGCAGCGGTAGCGGCGGCGTGCGCGGCGGCCTGAGCGCTTAGCACATGAGCGGTCAACTCGCCGCCCACCAACCCGCCATCCAACACCTCCACGCCGCCCAGCGCGCCACTGGAATATAGTCCCATCATCTTAACTCAACAATCACAACACAAGTGAACGGAAAACTTGAAAATGCTCGCGTTACCGCGAAATCTCAAGCCTTTTTGGCAACTTTCACTAGTAAAACAAAACACTATCGGCGGCGATTTTTCAAGCCAGTGATATTCGAATAAAACGTAACGCAATGAATGAAACCGAGCGTAAATTTGTTTGGGTAATAATAATAAGCGAATTACATTTCGAATAACGCAATCATTGTGCCGCCAAATCCCTCCATTCCAGTTTTACAAATTAGTTAACAAAACTTTTTCTTCGAAGGTGGCCATCCATTCGATTTGGTATTATTGTTTATGGTTTCATTTGACAGCGGATGACAGCGCGGGAACTGTAGGACGTAAATGCGTACGTTCAAACTTTTAACGCCCAATTTAAAAGGTAAGCCGTTGTTGTTGTCGAGTCCAATAATTCATTTTTGTATCGTACTATTTATTGTTAATAATACTATTAGCCACGATTTGGTTATGTTACTTAAAAAGGAATTGAAAGTCATAAGCAATGGTTGTACTTGGATCAGTAAAAAGTTTAGGGAAGACCTTTTACCCAGACGTGGGATAGGAATTAATTAAAAAAATATATTGTTTCATTAAACCTTGTAATGGGAACCGTTCTCGCAGCCTCAACCCGAGTACAAATACATAGCTATTATAATTAAAACAAAATGAAATTTAAGGCTGCAGTTATAATTTTGTTATTTTGTTCATATGTGGTTAAAAATGATAAAATTCCAATTCAAATTATCTAATCCATAACTTAATCTATTCCATCAAATTGTGATCTATCAAAGGGTTTTCTTGTACTAGGAAGCACCGCTCTTCCAAATAAATATGATGTTATTTATAAATCAGTCTTATTGATTTCGTAACAAATTTAAGTTATTAAATAAATAAGGTATTAAATGATTATTTTTGTGCAACAACCCAAAAACTACGTGCTAAAAACTAACTTTAACACCAAAAAGCGCTAAAATATTACCTGACCACAGCAAAGAAAGTAGATAAAATGTAAAATAATGCAACAGCAGCGCGAGACGTGACGTTGAATGCATTACGGCCCGTCTTATACAGGGTGTACAAAATAATGGGACACTCCTTAAAACCACGTGATCAGCAGGTCATATACAACAACTTTTCCTATGGGAGCAAAATCGAAATCGTGATTTTATTTTCAGATGCTCTATACATTATCATCAAGGATTTCGATGTTGCTCCCATAGAAAAAGTTGTTGTATATGACCAGTTGATCACGTGGTTTTAAGGAGTGTCCTATTCTCTTGTACACCCTGTATTTCGAACAAGAATTCGTGTTTATTATAAATAGCGCAACAGCAATTACTGCGGTTTTACCGGTGCGACACCGTCTGATAGGTGGATGTTTTGAATTTAAGTAATTTAACAAATATATAGAAGTTGTTCGCAAAATAAAGAAACATTTCAATTTGATCTGACATGAAATCTTGGAAATTATAATGGTTGCCTACCGGTTGGTTGCTAAAAAGTATGAATTGTAAAATAATGTTTCGGACGCGATATTACCTATTTCTTTTTAACCCAAAATCTAAAATGGGTTGTAGGTTGTAACGTTGTAATTTTTAATCGACATAAACTAATTGAAAAACCGGTCAAGTGCGAGACAGTCAGAGTTACGCATCATTATCTATAAAAACGAGCAAAAAAATCACGTTTGTTGTATGGGAGCCCCCTTAAATATTTATTTTATTCTAGTTTTTAGTATTTGTTGTTATAGCGGCAATAGCAATACATCATTTGTAAAATAATTTCAACTAATTGCTAACTATCACGGTTCATGAGATACAGCCCGGACAGGCAGACAGACGGAAATCGCGCGGAGTCTTAGTAATAGAGTCCCATTTTACCCTTTGGGTACGGAACCCTAAAAATGGTGTAAGTACCTACGCACCTGCAGAAATAAATCTTTTAACTTTGCCTTTTTTTAGTACCTAAACCTAAAATTATATAAGGTGTAAGTGAATTAGTGTCAGATATTTTTAGGAGTAACTTAGACTATCACATGGATCACATATAAGATAAATTTACAATTATAGAACAAACTTAATAAAATCGAAAAAATATAAAGTTTTAAAATAAAGAATCTACATCATCCTTTACATGAACCCAAACACTACAAGTAGACTACTCACACAACGCTAGCCGATTCATAACCTCTCCAGAATTACGTTAATGCACTCAAATAATCATAATACACTGTTCATCATAATATCATATTACTTGGTGCGTGAATTAAAGTTTGTTCTATAATTTTAAATTTATCTTATATGTGATTCATCCTGACATTTATTACAATCACAATCCTTTATTGTATGTATTGACTGACCATTATTTGAATTTTATCATGGCTTTTTAATTTTGACATTTGATATTTATATTTGACATTGTAATTTATTGACGTGAAAAAAGCATGACGTGACATATTGAACAATTTAATTTTATTGTATAATTGTAAATTAATATTTGAATTGGAATTTGAGTAATGGAATGTAATAATATTTAAACTATAATTTGATTAAATGTTTAATTCACAAATGCCTCATGGAGGCTGTAATGTAACATATTTACCACCTGTATATTATGCTAATGTATATTTTTACTACCACTGTTACATTATGAAGTGAGTAAATGAATATGAATATGAATATGGATTCATGTGATAGTCTAAGTTACTCCTAAAAATATCTGACACTAATTCACTTACACCTTATATATGGTGATGGGGATTTTTAATACAATAAACTAATAATAATTTGATAATACATAAATATAATGCAGCTATTTACTTATCAATATCCGATTCTCAAGTTCTTGTCTACAGTGCCACCATTTTTAGCCTAGTAAAAATTCAAAGTAAAGAAATGTCGGATAATTCTGAACATTCATAGCACCTACATAAATTCAAATACAGTAGAAATAGAAGAAGTATCTCATCAATTTTCTTAGAAAAATTGGTAACAATAAAATGTCGGAAAGATATACCATTCTAGGAGTGATCCCACTTTTATTGAAATGGACTTATACTTGTATCCTGCCAGCTGCTCCATAGAATTTTCCCCCGCTGCGCATTTGGCGGCAAGCTGAATATATCACTGTCCTTTTCACACACATTGCCAATATACTGTCTGTACATATAGCTATCTTTATTCCGCAAGTGTTTTCCGTATTGTTCTGTAGGGGAGTAAAACCTTTGCGGTTTCTATTCTCCTAGTGTCGGGTATTTTCCCGTATCAAATATTTGACTCCTTTTGTTGTATTTATTCGTTGATAAACATTGATAATGTAGGTCAATAATGGAAACTCATACATTTTCTTATTTCATTGTATATTTTTTAGAAATACTTCAATATTTCTGTGTAAATAAATTTAACGTTTTTTGCATTACTTCAGAATAATAAATGATTTATCAGCATATTTCCTGACGTAAGAACCCCACAAATTTTTTGAATTACCATGTTAAACGTACTTTAATCCTCCGTCAGAAAGTTATTTGATAGATGTTAGGCTCAGGATCTTTTTTAAGAATTCCCGACAACTATAAATCAAGGACGGAGGGCCATATATCTTTTTGGGAGACGCAATGTCCGAGGGAATTTTAGTAGCTGTGAGGAACGTTGCCTGGTAGGGATTAATTTTGAAGTAAATAACTGATGTTACCTAAGTTATATTTTTCTACATTATACTTTAGGTTTATTGACTGATATAAGAATTCTCCTTGCAAAAGAACAAAGAAACGGACATACTCCAAAGGGTCGGCCACATCTTTCGCAGAACCGATGAAAGGTGGAGTAAACGGGGTCTCGAGTGGAGACCACGCATTGGCAAACGTAGTGTAGGTCGCCCTCGCCCTCGCCCCCCCTCCCCTAGCCCGATGGACCGTGGCTGGATGAAAAAAGTGGGAGATCGTGCTCCTTGGCGCTCTTTGGGGGAGGCTTAATTCCAGCAGTGGACTGCAATAGGCTGAATAGATAGCATTTTTTAAAACTACCCCACGCATACACATTATCACTGTCTACAAAATTGAATTGAGTTAGTAAATACATATAATTAGTCCTAATCAAAGTTGTTTCTGATTTCTAATTTATTTAGAAAGTTACACCAACAGCATTTATATAAACTTATTAAGGACTTAATTTTACACCTATTTAATACTTTCCTTTACATTATTAATCTACCTACGTGTTAAGTTCAAAATTCATTTCAGCTTCATAGGTATATCCATAAAGATTTTTCTCCAAATGAACTGTCATTAGTGTAGGCGTAGCTGACTGCAATCGTAAAATACTAAATTACAGCCGTAGCCCTTCAGACTGAAAGGTATAAATCGCCTTCGATTTCACCTATGACCTGCGATTTGAATATTTGAAATAGTTCGTCAAGACCACGACCGCCCTTTAGCAATCGTTGCAGTTGACTGATGGAATTTCAATGAATTATGTAATTCACTGGGAAAAAACATTCTTTCTGCGATGCCAAACGACCGTGAAGTATTGGTCTGCAATAAGTTTGCTTCGAGTAACGAGGTTATAGAAACTTAGATAAGAATTTAAAACTATTTTTTATGAGTATGATTGAAAAAGGGTATCAAATCTAGGCCGTCGTGATTGAGCCTACCTACACCAAACGATAAAACGAATCAAAGAAGTTAATTTTATTATAGTCTTAAATAACTACGTAATCAGCTTTTTTATTTAAAAAAGAATCAGCAATACGATTTTCTACGTTTATGACAGCACCGGAGACGAAGGTGTTGTTTTTTTTTCTAATATAATTTATTATCTTTGAGCAAAAGGAATCAAGCAGGCAGCACTTTAGCATTGGAACGACGTCGAACACTGCCACTGTCATCATCGTCAGCATTTCAGTCATAGGACGTCCATTACTAAACATAGGTTTCCACTATGATCTTCCATATTGGTTAGTATCAGGTGCAATTTTAAGGACGTCCACTGCTGAACATATTCCTCTCCCCAATGACTTCCAAATTGGAGCCATTGTCAGGTGAAAGTTCAATCAGAAAATTAAACCAAAGACTAAAATAAATATCTTGAACTGGAATAAGTAGGACTAAAGGAAGTATCAAACTTAAACTTAACAGAATCTTCAAAGAGCTATAATTCACTGCAGAAAGTATTCACGAAGTAGTGGATCAAACAAGATAAAGATAGGAGAAATGATTATGGGGTAGCAAACGCCTACAGTTAGACAAGTAAGCGAAATGCGTGGGCTGGCAACATTCAGAATACCACCACGTCCACCACTAATATTAAACAAATCACTATCAAATTATTAACCAAAAAAAATGAGGTTGGTCTTGATGGAAATAGTCGCAAGATCAGACTTTTTTTATTATTTTTGATCATAATATGAATTTTATTGTGATTATTGACTTAATAAATTTTTCATCCTTTAAATAACAAATCAAAATGTGCTAAACTCCTACATGCTGTAAGCACTTTTATAATAAAATTTCGATTCTGATTTAGTCGCTTTGATAGTTCAGAATAAGGACACGGGGCGAGTGCTGAATCCATACCGTGATCCACGAGGTCAATGACCTGTCGCGTGAATTAGATAACTGATTTATTTTATTGGGGCGGCGATTGTGCCAAAAACAAAATGAATGATGAAATCTCTCTGATTGGAAAAGTAAGATTTATTTAAATTAGAAGTTAAGAATAAAAGTCCTAGAAACAAAGAGTTAGAAGCAGAAATATGAATTAAGGTAGGTACACAGACACTCAATGAACGATGTTATCATCGATGTAAACAATTTTAAGGTTACAGTAAGCAGCACCAAAAAAGTGTTAAATAAAAAAAAACTTCTTTCACTTCTTCACTTCACCAGCCTATATCAGTCCACTGCTAGACACAGGCCTCTCCAAAAGGAGGATTTTGCCATAATCGCCACGCTTGGCAGGCGGGTTGGCGATCGCAGTTTGGCCAATGGTGGAGACGAGACGCTGCTGCCCGTCTTCTTGTGGCGGCCTCTTAAAAAAAACTTAAGAAAAGAAAATTCCCCTAAAAGAAGATTAGGATTGAAAGTTTCTAAAAGAAAGATTCTGAATATCTATTATATATATTTGGTCTTCTTTCACTGGATCATGTTCAGCTAACTTATGGGCGTGTTCATAATGGATACACTGCCCTTGCGATAAAGTGGAATGAACTAGAGTGAAGACTGGAGGAGATTCAATCCTTTTAAAATATTCTTCCAAACTTTACTCCTCAGTCATAAATTAACATAATTTGCTAACGACATTTTTTTAAAATTTTAATTCTGAAAACCGTGTGAATGATTCCAGTTTGGAATCTCAAGGCGGTGCGGTAACTACAGCAATCCCAGCTTGTCAATATTTTCCACCTACGAAGCTCAATATTTTATTCTAACGAGCAAACCTTGTGCTGTTTATGTACTTGCAAACCCATCAAGCATTTAGCCTGCAAACCGATAATTTTCCAAAATTTTCACCCATGATAATGAATTAACTGTTTTTCTATGGGAAAATCGATAGTTGATTGAGGGTGTTCATTCAGGGTGCGATGGGGTGGGGCGTGGGGGTAGCTTAGCGCGTGCGCGGGGCGGCGGGGCGCGGCGCTCGGCCACGCTGCCTCACACGCCTGCCGACACCCGCCGCACTCGCGCGCCTGACCATATTGTCCTGTCACAGCAGTACGTGCCAGCTACTGCTGCGTCCGGACAAGCTGGTCGAGGTATCGCACTATCATCAGAACGAAGATTTGCTGATTTTTTGCTATTTTTCTCTTTTGTGCCGTGTTTATCTGTCCACAGGTTTTGGTCTGCAGCTGGTTCCAAGATACAGTGATGAGAGTGTCAGTGATATAGTGACTGTGATTACTGATTAGTTCAATTAATTTTTATATGTTTTCTAGTTAAATTAGAAGGTTTTAATAGTGAGATTGATAGCCCAAGCCGGAGGGTGCACGTATCGAACGGCGCTGCACGCATGCGCACGCCATCTTTGTGCATCTGATGGCTCGGCCATTTTCTCCAGGGGTTGATTCACATAAAATCTTATTAGATTCCAACCCTCTGTTTATACAAGCCGTATTGATTTTTGGTGATGTTACACCATTGTTTAATTTTCTTTAAAATAATCCATTAGTTATTCCTATACATACTCTTTGAATTGGATCAATATCGTTGGGGACTTCTAGTTTCTTTGTAACGTATTATTTTTTCAGGACAAACGAATTTTAAATTAAACTAATCAAATAGAATAGGTAACTGGTACCCCTTTTTATCAGAATAGTTTTTAGTAAAATCACAGGTTTTATTTCAATACAATTATAACCATTTGTAAAGGCCCGAATAATTCCAGTCGTTTGAATGATAGCGCCATTTTTGATATTTGAAAAGAAAGTTGCCATTTCGTAGGCAAAAGACAGGTCACGACCCCTAATGTCTGGGATGGGTTTTCAGATGACAGATGTGTCATAGATGATAAATTGCGGGGCATTGTCGAGGGTTTTTATTATTGAATCCTTCATATGGAAAACATTGAATTTATTTTCTTTTATTAAATGTTGAAGATCTTTTCGTAATAGTTGTACGATTTCATTGATAGATAGTAAATATATCAAATCATTAAGAACTCCGTTTAACATGATATTTACAGGAATTTTAGATAAAATATCAGCATTCATGAGTTTCGAGCGAAAAAAGGAAGTTAGGGCATTGATTTTTCATTTGAATTTAATACCTTTTATTACTTTGAATGTAACTATACTTTACTAACGAATTTGTCACTAAACATTTTATTAATTATATAAAATTATGTAAAAAAAGTTGCGCACTATATCGATATCGATTAAAACTGTTGTTGTGTGAGTTCATTTACATATTAATTTTAGTAATATGTTTTGTTGGAGTATTTTTTAATCTTTAAATGCTAAAATTGAGATATTTTCTTTATAAAGCACATCTTATTCTGTTAGGTACCTGAGGTTCCTACCTCAGGTACCTTTTCCTAAAGGCAAATTTTCTATTAGGGTTCCATGATGAACGAAAGGTTCCAACGAGACTGAATTATAAAGTTTTTAGTATATTAATAAAATATGATTTATGTTATATTTAACAATGATTCAACAGAGTATGTATCAAATATAATAAAGCAATTGTTGAAAATTATGTATTAATAAAATTGTCTAATGTTTGCGATTAAATATTTTGAAATGAGCGTGTCTTTGATTAGTCATCTTGAAGTTTTTAATTTGTGGTATTTTTAAATTGAATTAAGTTTATTTCATAATTTTTTACATATTCACCATTCAAATAATTTTGCAAAACACAGTAATCTGCAAATCCAAACTCCTAATCACTTTCAATCAAGATCTTTAGTTTAATGAGAGTAAAGTCAGAGCAATTCGTTACCATCCATTTTTGCCATGTTGACAGCAAATAAATATTCAGAATTGTCTAATCCTAAAATGATTATGGTTATTTTAAGTAAAGAAAAGGAATAAGGTTCTCATGTGACCCGAATTTAAAAAGAATTACACAATTAGTCCATTGACTAATACAGTTTTTATGGTTCTCTTAATCATGTGTTAAATGCTTCAAATAAAGATTAATTTATATTATTATTATAACTCAAAACCTTTAAGGCTTTGATTCCGACGCTCAAATACAACTTGTTCTATAGAAATCACTAAAAAAACCTACAAACTTATATCAGCTGAGCACCAAATTAGTATGGGGAAGCGATTTTTGCGATTTTTAATACAAAATTTAGCTGTATTTGAGCAATAACAGCAGCTCAACGGTCTTGCGTTATTTTAATTATATATTATTATAAATAAATAAATAAATATTGGACAACATCACATACATTGCGCTGATCCTAAGGTAAGTAGCTAAAGCACTTGTGTTATAGAAATCAGAAACAACGACGGTTCCACAACACCCAGACCCGAGCCAATATAGAAAAGTTCGTTTTCTACATTGACCCGACCGGGGATCGAACCCGGAACCTCAGAGATGGCGGCGCCATTTAAATTCCGGCGTGCTCGCCTCTCGGCTACGGAGGTCGTCTAAATTAAATCGTCGTCTAAACTAAATTATATATTTTTTTATTAATATATCTTGCCAGACTGAAACTGTACATCGCAACAAAAATGTTTCCACCCCGGCGACATAGATACAGTGATATTCCATTAGCCACACGCCCACGCCCCATGACTCATCTCGGTAATGGTATTACCCTATTCGCAGACATATGAGCTGGGTTATGGTTTTGTTAAGCGTGTTTACAGCTGGTTCTGCAAATATCTAGATTATGTATTTAATGGGTTGCTCAAAATTATTACTAATCTATATATATAAAAATGAAACCCGTTTTCCGTTGTCACGGCATCACGCGTGAACGGCTGGACCGATTTCGCTCATTCTTTTTTTGTTGTGTTTATTATTGACAGGAGAAGGTTCTTATGAAATAAAAATATAAGAAAAAGGCGCGGAAAATTAAAAAAAAAATACAAATCTAAAGACAACTGGAACGAAGTCGCGGGCAACAGCTAGTTATTGAATAAAGGATGAAAAATAAAATTAAAAGCAAAGCAATATCATTAATTTGAGTCAAACAAGATTTAACAATAATAAACACGTATACATTATTAAAATTAGTTTTCTAGGTTAATGTCATATATCTATTAGTATAGATATTTAATGGAATTTAGAGGATAAAAATTGAAATTGTTTCAAAATATTTGATTCAAGATTACCTGCGATCACATTTAAATAGATGGAATATGGACAAACAAATTTGTATAATTTTAGAATAGTTTGTAACGAGATTGCTACCATGTACCTTATTTTTGAGTTCCCGATATTTCGGCACTGTTGCAAGCGCCATGATCACGGAGTAACTCCCAGTAACTCCTTCACTTTAACTTTTTTTTTTAACTTGAACTCAAAAATAAGGTACATGGTAGCAATCCCGTAACAAACTATTCTAATGTTAGTGACCATGAAAGTTTAAAATTTGTATAATATTTCATAGGCAGACAATTAATTACCTTTCCCTAAGCATTTCCGCGGGCGTTGACATATTTGTGTAACAAACAAACAAAACTAACATTGACCCACGCATTGACAATTAAAAATCAGAATTCATTAAAAACCGGCCAAGAGCGAGTCGGACTCGAGCACGAAGGGTTCCGTACCATAATCTATACACGGCACAAAAAGACGTTTGGATTATGGGAGCCCCCTTAAATATTTATTGTTTTCTGTTTTTTAGTATTTGTTGTTATAGCGGTAACAGAAATACATAATCTGTGAAAATTTTAACTTTCTAACTATCACGGTTTACGAGATACAGCCTGGTGACAGATAGACAGCGGAGTCTTAGTAATAGGGTCCCGTTTTACCCTTTGTGTACCCTAAAAAATGCCCAAACCCTAAAAAATGACAATGACATTCCTTATTTCACAGCATCAAAAGGGCGTGTACCTTTTACGAGTTAAAACACTCCCCCAGAAAGCAGTGTTTCAACGTCAAAGCCGGACACACTTCCACGTGCTTCGCTTTGTTCGCGAACCGTCGAATTTGTAAAACAAATAACGTTTTGGCTGTGATATTTTGCGTGCGTATGACGAATGGCATTTTCACAGTATTTTATCTCAGGTTCAGAAAGTAACACGAAAGGTTGACAAGATTTTTTACGAAGTAAGTTCATTTTCATTCACCTCCTTTTTTTTAATACGTAATCAAAAATGCAAAGCAGGAAAAACAACTGTTTGGCAGTAATTGGGATTCTGACATTAGCAATATTAAAAAAAAAAAGATTTTTCCACTACCTTTGTTACTAAATACAGGAGCAGCATCTATCTTAATTTGAAAATTTTTGTTTTTAGCAATTCCATGCAAGGTTTATTATAATTCCACGTCTCACCTGAAGTCGATGATTTTTTTCAAGTGTTATTTATCTTCTATCTTAACTTTTTTGTAATGGCCTTAATTTTGATGCTGTTATAATGGTCGCGTAAAATGGCCATTAAATAAAAAAAAAAGATTTTTGGTAAACTTGAGAATTTTTTTTTTTTTGTGTTATTATCACTTACATTAGGTTAGGACACCGTAAATTCTTTGCTTAGGTATTAGATGATAAGAAAATGAATCTGGTTGCACCATGTGGAAAAACCAAAGTGATTTTCTGTATGGAACTAGGTGAATGACAAGCAAAAACCGTTGGCACATTAAGTCAAATAGCCGCAAAAAATAGACAACGATCCGCCTGGGCCTAAATGGATCCCTAGATGAGGGGGCACTTTCCGTCACTTCATTAAGCCCGCCTAGTTTCGTTTCGGTTTCGCTTGACGCAGTTTTTTGCTTCCCACAAACTCCCTATTACGTAAAGAAAAAGCAAGTGATCGCGTCGAATCGCTTTCAAAATTGATCAATTTTATACTAATCTCTAAGGAACTTGTAGAATTTAACAGCTACCATTGCCAATGGCTATGGCAAAGTGCAATACGAAATAGAGCTATGGGTACCTCCTACCACTGTTGTTTCATTAGGCTTTCGCTTCAAAGACACTCGTGATCTGAGTTATTTAAGCAAAAAAGAGTATTAGTCAACAGGAATAGAGAAGAAAATAGTGCAACTTTAGTACTTTTTTATCGGAAAATGTCGCCTGCGAATGACAAGCTTTTTTTAACAAATGACGTAAGCGGTCACCGTTTTTTGCTCGATGTCTTGCATTTCACGCTGAATCGGCGAGATGGGGAAATTATACAACGATTGATTGAAATTGAAATGAACATTTTTTCTGTACTTTCCAACGAAACGGTTGCAAAAAGGTGTTTGCTAGCGATGTTTTAAGACAAAAAATTGAAAATTGTTTAATTTAACTAAGCATTTATTGAATTACGTTGGAATTTGTAAAATTTAATTAGGATTTTCATATAAAGATAATTACCATGAAAATGCTATATTTACTTTACTAAGCAGAAAAGAATATGCTTAAGTGGTTAAGCAGTTGCATTTTTTTACTATAAAAGCATTGTATAAAGCTAACATTAAACTGATTGAAGATTTTTGTTTTTAGCGATTCCATGCAAGGTTTAATTAAAGATAAATAACACTTGAAAAAAGCACTCGCCCGGCATGCGATGGGACGTGGGTTCCTGAGGTAGATGATTTTTTTCAAGTGTTATCTATCTTCGATTAACTTTAAACTTTGATATATATGACACTAGCAGCCCGTCCCGGCTTCGCACGGGGTAGACAATTATCGCTAATAGTTTCGGCAGCGCATTCGACGAAAGACATTTTAAGACTCATTTTTCTACACCTTCGGTTACATTGTTCAAATTTTACCAAGGATCCCTAATTTTTTTCAAAATGAAATGTAGCCTATGTCAAATTGGAAGAATGTAGCATTCTATTGGTGAAAGAATTTTTTAAATCGGCCCAGTACTTTTTGAGCCTATTCATTACAAACATACAAGCATACAAAAATTGGTACAAATCTTTCCTCTTTATAATATTAGTATAGATAAAATCCATAATTTAATTTTAAATACTTAAATCACTGTAAACCAGCATCGTTATGGCTTTGGATGTAACAACAAATGCTCAGCCTGACCGTTTTGACACTTTTTTCTTTAAATAAGTGTCAAAACAGTCAGGCCATATACAGTGTGACTGTTACAGGACCCGCCATAGAAAAATCTCGTATGGAGGAGGTCATTTGCTACCTATTGAAGCTTACTTTCCCTAACTAAAGTTTTATAGTTTACGAGATAGGGTAATTATTTATCTTTTTTTACGATTTTCTATAAATTTGACCTTAAAGCTGCCTTAAAGTTTTTTTTATTTTCTTTTTTTTTTAAGCTACAATAGGTTGCAAATGATCTCCTCCATAAGAGATTTTGCTATGGCGGGTTCTGTACCAGTCACCCTGTATACATCCAAAGCCATAACGACGTTGGTTTTCAGTGATTTAAGTATTTTAATTTATTTTATTTTATTCTATTTTATTTTATTTTATTTGATTTTATTTGATTTGATTTTATTTTATTTGATTTTATTTGATTTTATTTGATTTTATTTTATTTTATTAGGACTACCAACAAGACAAACACCAATACAATTAAGTTACTTAATCTGGCAAGTTGACTTAAAGCTAAGCGTCGTCTTAATTATAGGCTGCCACGGCATGCAATGTGGACTACATTTAAAATGAAATTATGGATTTATGTAATATATTTCAGAGTTAGAAGTTGGCTTTATACAATTCTTTTTTAGTAAAAACTAACTGACGTTTAATTTAATTCTTTTTTTTTGTACTTGTTTATGTGTGTCGAATAAATGATTTCTATTCTATTTTATAAACAGAATAGAAGATCTTTTGAAGTATGTAGGTGAAATGAATCTCAGAAACCCTCGCAGAAGCTATGAATTATAAAGATAACCTTTCTTTCATTAAGAGTTTTATTAGCGGTAGTAAAATCTTTATTTACAACCTTTTTATGTCTCGAAAAGACCTAAGACGTATAATAACTTTTTACTTACGCGATAATTTATTTGAAAGTGTAAATTAAGATGAACCAATTTCCCGGTATTATTTTATCGAATCCAAATGTATTTATTGCACTCACGTGGTTTACAAAGGTGATATTGTGTATTTGTTTACTGTGCCATGACATGAACCCTCATTTCAGCGTTATACTTCAGTAAAAAATTCAAATTCAAAGGATATATTTCAGACCAAAGGTCGATAGAAAAGAGTAATTACACAATTTTACTTATAAAAAATAAATATTAAAGCAAAATAACGACATAATATCTTCAAAAATTATGTGGGAAATACTTAGGTTTCTTGCTCTAAATTTAAGTGGTTCTTACAAATTTAAATCTATTTTATTGATAGCGTCTTTTAATATATTGTTTCTTTCATGGTCACTAACATTACAATAGTTTGTTACGAGATTGCTACCATGTACCTTATTTTTGACTTATAATGTTAGTGTTGTGTGTCGAAAACAGGTGCGAGAAAATAGTGAGTTTGTAGACTATGGTACCGGCGCGTGCAATAAAAGACAGCGAAAGAGGGTAGATCGATATGTTTGCCATTAACAACTTACCCGCAAGATCTTCAGTTACTCCGTGATCATGGCGCTTGCAACAATACCGAAATATCGGGAACTCAAAAATAAGGTACATGGTAGCAATCTCGTAACAAACTATTCTAGCGTCTTTTAAGTTACTTCTTATCTCAGTAATGATAACAAAATTACATTAATCAACTAAAGACGAAGATTTACGTTCAAAACAATTAGTTCATTCATAACTTTTTGCTTAATATGATTTACTTTATTATCACCGCTAAACACAAAAGTTACCTAATGACAATTTTAATTTATTCATCAATTGAGTAACCTTTTCAGCCTTCGTCATAATCTACATTTCTACCAAGCACAATGAACTGACTCAACTCAGAACAAAAGAGGCAATGAACAGGCGTCACCCCTGGTCATAACTCAGTCGTGTCACGAGCAAACCTAGGACAAAAGACGGTATCTCAGCAGTTTTTGATATTACACACGATTAAGCACGAGCGTATTTAATGAAGAGGTATGAACAGATTATTTTAAATTTTTGTTTTTAGCAATTCCATGCAAGGTTTAATTGAAGATAAGTTTAATTGTCTTTGACAGCGAGAAAAAACACTTGAAGAATTTCATCTTGTCACGTGACGTCCTCGGTAGCTTAGTGGTCAAAGCACTCGCCCGGTATGCGATGGGACGTGGGTTCGAGTCCCACCTGAGGTCGATGATTTTTTTCAAGTGTTATTTATCTTCAGATTATTTTAACTTTTACTTTTTGATGTACTTTTAGGTTATTTTTATCGATATACCAAAAACTATTGTATATTTAGAGTTATTTAAAGTTGTTTTGGCGTTTTTTTACAATTATAGTAAAAGCAGTACAAGCAAAAAAATAAAGCACTTAATTTGAATTTTCTTTAAAAAATGCGAAGAAACTTTTTCCCCAACCTATTACTTATCTAAACTATTTGCCGTAGACTCTAAAAAATTTAAATGTATAATTCTACAGGTGTTACATAAATAGTATATGAAGCCAAAACTAGCCTATGTTAACATATATGTATACATGTAAAGACTTATGAAGTCAGAAATTTAATAGTTTACTTATTGAAAAAAAAAAAAAATTATACAAATCGGATTTGAAAAATTTTGTTTTATACGAATTTGTTTTTATTTTACTCGCAGGGTGTTTAGCGATTTTTTGGCATACTGAACCCACAGACCGCCCGTGTACAAACCCTGGCAATATGCTTTGAACAAGGTCATTTTGACCTGGTCCGAACAGCGGGCAAATCTACGTAACAACCTGTAGAAGGTAAATAACACAACATAAAATAAAATTAAAACATTTAGGTACTCCTTTTACTAAAACCTATTACATAAATCGCAAAAGTTATAAACCCAAACTCGATTGAAGCGATCATAAAAAAGAACACTTGACTTTAGATAAATACGTGCAAATAATGCACTTGTCAGCCACTCCAACCCCCATCTTTATTCAAGTGTGCCTGCATTTTACGACCATGCCCCGCGAATAATCTATAATATTCACCCCTGTCATAGAGCGACGTGCGTTTGATACGCGGTTTAATAGCGCAGAAATGACCCGAGTTGTTCTCGACACGGATTTATGCCCTATCAGGGATTAAGCGACGGTTGAGTTGACTTTAAATGTCGCCACCAAGAACGGTCAGATATCGTTAAATATGATTGATCGAACGCAGCACGGTTACGTTCTATAGGCTTTATGGTTTTGGGTTTGCTTTTGTTTGACGCGACAACTCAATGTTGGTTAAGGAATCAATTACAGACAGCCTTGGGTAAACAGAGTTTTTATTTTGAATATTATTTTGGGCAAGTTTTAAGTTTAATGAAAAGGACAAGTACAAGTACCTAGATATTGATTTAATAGGTAGTCATTTGATGCGTCTCCACAACAACTCCACAAATGTGACTACCAAGAATTAATTTTGACTTGTACTACATTAACTGCATATCTTGTGGCCATTTACTGAGTGAGTGAGACTGCATAATGGTGTCCAACTACAGTACCAAAACTACCAAAACAATAAGCTGCTCTGTGTATGACTTAAATGTGACAGCCGCCTGTCCATACTGATTTCAGGTCAGTGATAAAGGCGATCATAATTTTTATTTGATTTTTTATACCTTAATCTTTTTAATGACAACATGGCCATTGTCTTGACACAAACTTAAAATTTTCGGCGATCGCGGTGTAAAATTGGAACTAAATAAGGCTATTTTCCGGCAGCAATCAGTAGGTAGGTACCAATAATGATTCGATGTAAACGTTTGGCGGGAAACCGCTAACTTCTTGGGTACTTTTGATTACTTACGACATTGGTAATGAATGTCTTGCCTCAGAAAATAATTTTCGTATCATTTTGATGATGATGATGGGTAAGAAACGAGTACCTACCTACTTTGACAAAAAAATAAATTCGCCAAGTTAAACTCTGCATCTATTTAAGTAAGTAAACTGAGTTAGTAACAACAAACTGCTACATCCAAAGACGTCACTATATCTGCAATGGTTTACAAACAATATTAAATTGAATAAATAAAAATATTAATCAACGCTTTAATGTTAATTGGGGCCTCTGAATACGGCAGTTAGTCACTTATCTTGAACTAAATCTGCATTTATCCTGGATTTTTACCTGTAACAAAAATAAAAACTAAATTAGTTTTGATAAAAAATAATTTCACAAGAGTTACGGAATATAGCGCCACCTATCCGCTAGGTGTAGAAAACGCAATGGTTCGTTTCGAAGTCGGCAGCGAGTTAGTATTGCTACCCTCCGTAAGATGGCGCTACGTACAATTACGCAGGGAATAATGGAATTTTATTGATTCGCCTCCAGGGGATGGGGGACCTATTTTTGTTTGAAAAGACAATCAGGGAATTTGTAGGACCAAATTTACTGTTATAGGCAGTGGGGATACAATTTATTGGTGTGTTCGAAGCGGGCTTGGTGTATATTTTCTTGCAAGTTCATAAGTAGGTGGAATAATCTTATTTTACATACTAAAGTTTGCGTGTAAGTACTGACTTGTCAGTTATTTTCTGCTCCACTGGGTCCTATCAAAGTTTATTTAGGTAAATAAGTGTTTTACAGAACTAAGTACGACGTACATATATAATACAAAATTAAATAAGAGACGAAATTCGTTCGTAGTTCGTAGGCATATTAAATTAGTTATTCCAAACTGAATAGCTTATATTTTCTGTTCAATTAACGGTTTAATTAATAAATAAATAAAATGAGTAAGTACTTTCTAATTAGTAACCGATACGGTATTTATCTTCATTTTAATGAAATACGTAACTATAACTCTTTTATTTAGAAATTATAGATTGATTGGCAACGATTTAGTACAAACTTACTAGCAAAAAAAACTTAAATCTATGATATTTTTTTAGTCTGAAAAGATGCTTACTTAATCTGTGAGTTTTTATACCTCCTTAACTTTAATTAAGCTTATTTTTGACTTCAAATATCATTGTTAGCACTTTGATTTTTTCTTGTGTAGGTTCTGTAAAATACCATCTGCTTAAATAGCTCAAAGTCCATCAAATACTTATCCTATCTTTCCTATCCTTACTTATCGTCAAAGAAACATTTATCGTGGACAAATATGACAACGCTACTGTCATTTTTGGGCGCGAAATTGAGGTCGAACGATTTTTAAACAAAATTGCGGGCGATTCACCAGCAATCACACTTCCAAAATTGTTTTCCCACACCCCGCCGCCGTTGTTTGTTGGGATGTTTTTTGTTTGATGTGTATCGTAAATTATATATCCTTTTGTGTGAAACAATGCGTAAAAATATTTCGGGTTTTTCGGAACGCCATAAAGTTTGAATTAAACAAAAAATATTAACGAACGTTGCTAATACTTCCGGAATCCGTTAGTATCCGCGAGAATCCGTTCAAAAAACGACCTTATTGCTTAAGCGATGGATTGAATCCGCGTTAACCCGGTCCGGTTTCCGGCTGGGTATAGACTGAGCCTTAGCTCGGTTATTTGAAAAAAAACGATACGCTTAAAAAAAACTAGCTAACCTATTGACGTAGTGGCGTATTAGTAGGATATTGTCTCGGTTACAAAGAGACTCAGTGTCAATTACCGGTTCGGGGCTGTACAGGGTACCTCGAGATCACGTACCACAACGATGTAAAATTATTTGCTACGCGACCATGGTGTGTTGTGCCGAGACAGTTTTCAAACATATTTAATTAAAGATAAATAACACTTGAAAAATCATCGACCTCACGTGGGACTCGAACCCACGTCCCATCGCATGCCGGGCGAGTGCTTTACCAACTAAGCTAATGCTATGCTATGCGATGGGACGTGGGTTCGAGTCCCACCTGAGGTCGATGATTTTTTTAAGTGTTATTTATCTTTAATTAAACCTTGCATGGAATTGCTAAAAATAAAAATTTACAAAAATATTTAAGTAAGTAGGTATGAGTAATGAGTATAGCATATTGCACCAATAATTCACATCCAGACGCGAGCGTTCAAATAAATGCTAAACAATAATAATTAGTAATTACCACCCAAGAGGCGAAAGGTTTTAAGTTTGCAAAAATTATATATTCAATAGAAAATAGAAAACTGATTTTATAAATTTTCATTGTATGTTTTCTGATTTCTCCAGGGAATCTTTGACCTACGTAAAGGACAGTTTGTCAGATAAATTAATTACAGTTTTCGGTCAAATTGCGGTAATAGTATACATTGTAATATTTGCAACCGTTCCACAATTAAATCGCCATTCATACAAGTCGGAGCGCATAATTAATCGCTCAGCTCGCTCCGCTCATAACGCTCGTGATGAATGGCCGCGTGACGTGACGAGGGACGTTACGCTGCCCTTAGGGTGGGTCCTCAGTTGCAGCGACGATAGATAGATGACACTCCATAGTTCCTGTATTTTTTTACTTAATTCATATATTTGCTTTAAATAGGGTTTGGTGACAGTTGATCACAAGTTTGTATACAGTGAAATAGTTGCTTATAACCTATTTAGCCATAAAATACAGCATGCAAACTTATACTCGTATTAACATATAACGATATACAATTCCAAATTGGTTTAGATTTATACATTACAATGTCAGTGCCAGAATAGTAAACAATTATACTTATAATTTATTCTGCAAATACAGATTTTCACTTTGACTTTGACTTTCTATCCTATTATGCTATTGTTGTGTATTTAATGATCTGTTTAATGTACGGACAACAGCACGTCGACCTACTACAAAATGTCAAATTTTCTCATTTGAAAATGAACTCTATATGTCAGGCTTAAAGTTGAAAATCTATTGGAGAATTTTTGACTTTTGGGGTAGGTCGACGTGCTGTTGACTGTACCTACCAACATACCTTTATACATCATAATACGCAATAAATATTATGATTTGAATTGAATACTTTATATTGCAATAATGAAATCATAGTTGATTGGGTAACTATACTCGTATAATACACTATTAAAAATGTTGGACTCATCAAAACGAATTATACAAAGGTTTGACAATTTAGGCTCTTATCTATCTCTTCTCGACAGCCTTCAGGTTGTAAAATAAAGTTGGGGAGAGGTTGACAGACGTCATAAACTTGTATTTTTAGTAAGATCAAGAAAGAATGTAATAAAACTACAACAACAACATAAAAAAACAATACTCACACTTTTTGGGGTCAGAAATTAAGTAATATTTATACTTCTATTTATTTGACTCTTTTATGTGTCGAATTCTAAGTAATAAGATATAAAAATTTTTTTTTTTGTTTTTAGCAATTACCTAGCTAGATTTATCTAAGATTTTTAATACTTGAAAAAAAAATCGTCCCGCCTCAGGTGGGATCCGAACCCACATTCATCGCACACCGGGCGAGTGCTTTGACCACTAAGCTACCGAGACGTTAGTCAACTCGACGAAATCTTTCAAGTGGTTCTCGCTGTCAAAGCCAGCGTATTTTCTAATCAATGTTGCGGTATATAATACTACCACATGAGTAAAAAAATTCTTTACTCATGTGCTACTACCGTCAATTATCAATACAAGTATTAAAAATCTTAAAAAATAAAATATTTTTTTTAGATCTTGTTCATCTCGACGACTAATTGTTTTTAAACCGCTGAGCATGAGACCACGCCCTTCTGGGCGTAGGACCGACTGAGGCTGAAGAGTGCAATAGTCAACGAGAACTCAGGGTGACGTTGCGTTACTGGATCTGACAGAAAGCTACAGAAGTTTTGAGAACATGCACTGAAATATCATCTTTGTATCACCATGTTTTGAGCAAATAAATAATTTTCATTTTCATTTTCATTTTCAATGGGTGATTGAACTTGTGTAACAGGCGGTGGGGCATTTTTACATCGAATTCGTACCCTATTCAAATTAGTAGCATTATATCATATCAGTAGATAATTTATTAATGATATGGAGATGAGATACGAGCAATTTATCAAAGCCTTTTCACTTAGATCAAAGATACCTTTACTTAAATTCTTTGTATAAATTAAGTTTTGACAAGACTACATTACAAATTCACAGATAAAAATATTATCGAACAAAAATGAATGACATAATAAGTAATATCTTCTATTTAATGTATTTCGGGACCTTTCTACACCCACTGTCTTATTCAGAGTGCATTTGCTAGATCGGGACAAAGGTTAGACCACTGTACTAACGTACATAAATCAGTGGTTTAACCTTAGTCCCGGACTAGCAAATGCACTCTGAATAAGACAGCCAGAGCTTAGAGCATTTGATTAGATGCGCCAAGACCCAGAGAGTACTGAATTTATAAAAAATACTGTAGACCCAATAGAAAATCGAACTCTCGACCATTTTCTTCGCCATAGGTGCGCTAGTCGGGTCAAAAATCCTATCGTTATTCAGGCAACCCTTAGCTCACGGCAGGTGTCAAAAATTAGCAACATGGCGTTTGATTAATGTCAATGGCGCGACAACCGCCGATTAGAATATTTTTCGCATTAGGTCCCCCAGATGGCTTCGGGGATTTTTGTGGGAAAACCGCAGTATTTACATACCGGCTGCGCGAAATTGGCTTTACTTTGAATAATATATATGATAATTTAACTTGATAGGTTTTGCAACTATTTGTTCACACGCACCTGAACAATAGTTTAATTTAGTTAACATATGATTAACTGTTTTAAAATTTGATTATATTTTGACTAACTTGTAATTTAGTTACCATACGGCAAATTAGGCAGTTATAGGTAGGTTAGCTTAGTGGGTGGAATGGAACGCCCTCACATAACAGTCGATCGTAACTTCGTAAGTTTCAATTCCGGCAAGAAAACCGATCAAATCACGATTTAAAAAATACGTACATACTTTATGTACGTTACCAAAGAAGTTGAATTGACCTAAGTCAAACTCAAAAGTAAAGTTACGCTCATAAACTTATTCCACTCTTGTCAAAGAGATTTAATAAAACACTGATAGAATAATTAAAATGTTTTGGCCTGCAAGCTTTTTTTTACTTTTCCTTTGTTTTATGCCAAAGAATAGCTTAAATAAAATTATTTAATTGGCTGTAGGGTTATGTTCCATTGCTTTTTTCATCGTGGATGAACATTAAAGTACCACTACTGTGCCTGAACTGTCAAAATAATTTAAAAATACAAACATAGTGATGTCTGTTGTTGTTATTCTAAAACAATCTAATTGAATAGTAATCAATAATATCAAGTATCGATTAACAATGAAAGTTAATAGAATAATGTACATAATGCAATAAATGAAGGACAAGACAGTTAATAATTATTGAGTAGTTATTACCACTATGTATAATGAATGAGCTGTTTAGTACTGTATAGTGTTGAAGGCAAACAAAATGTATCGATAAGAACTTGATGAATTTGGTGACTTATAAATAAATGTCTTATTATTATTATTAATATCAATTGTTATCAATTATTATTACAAATTGCACAAAACATGTCACCAAAGTTACATTTAGAAGGCTGATAGATGCTTACTGACTGACACTCTTATTAGGTACTCTTAAAAATAAAATTCCTTGTTCATTAATAAAATCTTACAGTCTTACAAATTAGCTAGTAAATTATGTTTGTCAGTGACAGGCTTTGATGATATACATAATTACCATTGCACAGTAATTGATGTGTTTGTGATGAGGGTCTCCTAATAACTAAAAAACTGACTTTATAATTAGACTAGTTTATTTCAACGAAAACTAGAACGTTATTTAAAAAAAACAACCACAGACATTAAAATAAAATAAACACTCGTTTACCAAAGGGTTTGAAAGTTATTAAAAATATGCCACAATATTGGCAAAGTAATTTGCTAAAAGAAATATATTAAGTTATTAGTTTGAAGTCTGAACAGATGAAAGATCAAGTATTCTTCTCGATCGAACACTACTTTTAAGTTATGGCACATCATTGGAAGGCTATTGCGGTCGTCCCAGCCTATTCCAAACAGGCTGTTGTCTATTAACCATTAGTACCATGTTATGGCTCCATGTTCGACACTTTACGACGGCGCGTGCCGTAGCGCTTATGGGATGACGCCTTATGGTGGTCTGACAAACATGCTCTTGATAATGGATAGATAGATATTGTTTATTGGTTAGTGTAGATTATTGAATGTTGTTAGGGCTTATCGAGCTGGCCTGTCTTCAGGTTAAATAAAAACCGCTAGAATTTTAGTTAGTAAGCACGCGTGTCATATTCTTTAAAAGTGTACTTGGCAAGAAAATAATGTTTTACCATTAGAAATTTATTGATACAGAAATAGGTAATGGTGTACTGACTAGTAAAATGATGCTTTAATGGTCGATTGGCAGATAATCCTAGAAAGTCTTATTTTAGAAAGATATTGGAGGCAATTTATTATTAAAATACTTCGTTAATTTATTCTTGAAAAATTGTATTCTTGTCCCCCAAGTTATTAGGCATTAAGCCTAGTTATTACGAATAGTCGATACCTCACGTAGGTGATAAGGATTTTATGTAATTTTATTACATTGGAAAATTCCTTGAAATTGAATAAGCATAATAAGAAACCACACTTTGCATTTATCCCAATAGGTGTTGCAATAAATTTTGTCTTTACCACTGATTCAGTGGTGTTGCCACTGATCAATAAATATACTGCGTTACGAGCATGTTGTCGAGCACGACGTGTGTGAAATAAACTAACTATTAATAAATAAAATACAATAATTGTATTCACAATAATCTGTTCAAAAAGTCTATGACTCTGTGTGTATATTGTCGTACATTTTTTTTTTTTTTTTAAGAAGCACAACAAAAAAAAAACTTACATTGGCATTTAAGTACGTGGACATTAGTTAATAATGATTGATAAAGCAAACATGCGTTTGCCTAAGATTACCTTTGCCTGTGCCTACTCTGCAGACGAGACATTAATACATATGAATGCAAACAATAAAAACCAGCCAAGTGCGAATCGGACTCGCGCACGAAGGGTTCCGTACCATTATCTATAAGAACGGCAAAAAATCACGTTTGTTGTATGGGTATTGGGAGCCCCCTTAAATATTTATATTACCTTTTCTGTTTTTTACTATTTGTTGTTATAGCGGCAACAGAAATACATCATCTGTGAAAAAAATAATTTACTAAGTAACTATCACGGTTCATGAGATACAGCCTGGTGTCAGACATAGAGACATACAGACCGGAAAGCGGAGTCTTAGTAATAGGGTCCCGTTTTACCCTTGGGTACGGAACCCTAGCAAGAAGCTAACCGAAAAATGATGGCTTCCCAAATCTAAGGTAGTAAATAACGTTGTGTGCCAAACGGAGTCCCGAACTAATACGTAGTAAAAAATGTTCCCGCGCCCGGCGCCCGGCGGTCTGTCCGCTATCGATTGCGTGCTGGGGTGGCCACGGGATCGGAGATTAGGAGACTTACCCAAGGAGGGTTTCTAAAAATGATATGTATATAGACCACCTAAATCGAACCCACATCTTATCGTAATCCGGACGACTTCTGTCTTCAACTGAGCTACTAAGGACGTTAACTAAGGGGCCATCCAAAATGACACAGTCACACTTTGTCAATTTACTCCCCTCCCCTCCTTTGACGTCTGAAGTTACAGAGATATATATTAATAATAAATGTAATTAACGTAATTAATTTCGCGGTTTACTTACCTAAAAGAACAGCTTTTCAGATCCAGAAAACTAAAATTGGTTTAATTTTGTCTTCAGTTACTTTGACTAAGAATTTGTTACGAAAACAATTCATGTCAGATTGTCATTAAACCAATGATCAATGGCATCATGGAGTCTATCCAACAAAAGGTGTCATAAAGTTCGAGCAAAATAGGTAAATATACAAGTTGTACAAAAGAATGGGACACTCCTTAAAACCACGCAGTCAGCCACGAATTTTCTATGGGAGCAACATCATCATCATCATTTCAGTCACAGGACGTCCACTGCTGAACATAGGCCTCCCCAGTGACTTCCACATTGGCCGGTTGAAAGCGGCCTGCAACCAGCGTCTTCTTGCAACCTTTACCAAGTCATCTGTCCAACTTTTCCTATGGAGGCAACATCGAAATCGAATTTTTTTTTAGCATCTCCATACAAATTTATTCGCATACCTCGATGATAATGTATCTGAAATTAAATCACAATTTCGATGTTGCTCCCATAGGACAAGTTTTTGTATATGACCAGCTGATCACGTGGTTTTAAGGAGTGTCCTATTCTTTTGTACATCCTGTATATATATTTTTAATTTATAATCTACGAATTCTCCGATAACCGGCACGATTCGTTGGGCACACTTGGAATTTTGAACTAACACTTAAATCGTGGTCACTCTACTGTTTACGAAAGATTTGCACTCCGTTTTCCTGTTATCCTCCGATCCCAAATCGCCGACTCTATCCCCACAGCCATAAAGACCATATTTAGGGATCCCCATCCAGTGATGAAGAAGTGAAAACGGCTGCCGGTCCATTAGGTGTGTATTGGCGGGCTGGTTCCACTGATTTCGGTGTAAGTAATTAATGCGATTTGAGAAGCTCCACCCAAGAATTGAGAAAATCAATCGTGAGAAAATGTTCGTAATATCGTTTTTGGAATAATTGAAAAATGAGAGGAAGTATTTGTGACTGCAAAAATAGGATCTTTAAGATTGTTTTGGCATGATTCATTTTGTGATTAATAGGAAAAATTTCATAGCTATTACACAAGTTTTTGAAGAAAATAAAATAATCCTTAGTAAATTATAACGAGTTCTTTTTGTGAATGAGTACGTAAGTTTCTATTCAAATTTCTAGCAAATATAAAATAAATTGTAAAACATCGATCGTCTTTCGTTGGAAAGTTATGTGTAAGTAGGCTATTACAAAGTTCGAAGCCGAAACTTAAGGTCGGAATAAAAGACAGCAAAAAACCCTTCCTTAAAGTAAGTTTAAGCAACCACACGACAAAAAATCGTTATAAGTTGACTAAAACTTTTGTAATGGCACAAACTTGTTTAGTAAGTTTTAATTTGTTTTTTAAAGTATATGCGGCTGTCAATAGAAAATGATTTGATACTATGCAAAAAAGAACATACCTATTGTCTATAACATAAATATTGGACAACATCACATGTATACATTGCTCTAATCCTAAGGCAAGTAGCGAAAGCGATAAAGAAATCAGAAACAACGACGGTACCACAACACCCAGACCTGAGACAATATAGAAAAGTTCGTTTTCTACATTGCCCCGACCGGGGATCGAACCCGGAACCGCAGAGATGAGGAGATGAGGATGAGAAGGAGAGAGAAAAGTGCCTTTGCCAATTTGCAGAAATAAATGAGTTTTGATTTTGATGGCGTGCCCGCTTCTCGGCTACGGAGGTGGTCAGCTATGATGTTGTCGGAGGCTATGTTACTAAAATAAATATATATGATCCAAACAACGATCGTCATGGTAACTTGCTTCCAAGTAAGGTAATTAATAAACTTGTATTCCGAGGCAGAAAACATTTCGCCAGGGGCTTCACCGAGCTTCTCCAGATTATTTTCATGGCATTACACCTATAAGTTATAGTATTTATAGTATAAAAAAGGGTTTTTGTATGAATACCAGATATTTAGTTTCTATATAGATCTTCTTCATGGCATAGAATAAGTACGATTTCCAACGATGATTCATTTAACCTACAATATTGTCCCAAAGCAGGGGTAGGGTAAAAAAATGAGACATGTTAAGAAAATTAGGCCTATTTCCAGAGATATTTGGTTTTATTGGTTTTTATTCATTCCATTAAAAATAGTTAAGGATTAGAGGGACAAGGGCTAGATGGTCCGATGACCTGAAGAAGGCAGCTGGCAGCGACTGGATGCAAAGGGCGGGAGATCGTGCACTGTGGCGCTCCTTGAGGGAGGCCTATGTCCAGCAGCGGACTGCAACAGGCTGATATGATGAGAGGGACAATAATAGGCTAAAAATAGATCTATAAGCTTATGTTAAGTTTGATTAAAGATTTAATTAGGTAACCAATATATTACAATCACTTAATTTGCACATATAAAAAACAAAACACCTAAACTATTTACAAATTATATAAATGAAAAATAATAATAATATAAACTAAAAAGTTATAAAAAAGGTACTCGTTAAGGTATCCAAAAAAAAAACAGCATTATTGTGGTGTTAAGTTGTATCATTAGGAACCCAGCACAGTATTGTAAGTTATAAGTGATCTGATCTACTTTTTTCCTTCACTTTCGGTACATAAAAGTAACCTATCCCTACACAAGACAATCTAATAAAATATTTACGTTACTATGAAAAGCTAACGCAAAGGAAAATCTCGTTACGAAGTTCATATACCTTACGGAATAGGAATTCTTGGAAATGAGAAAATAATATCCATTAGTACGAAACACGATTGCTATGAAATCATTTTTGCTTTATATAAAACTAATTAGAGCAAAACCTGTAAATAGGGAATCTATTAATGTAGTTTCCGGTACACCTATATTTTTAATGTTAATATAAAAATAATTGTTGACGAGAAAGTCTTGATGATTAAACCCAAGACGATGAAATCAATTTAGAAGTCTTACTAGCCACCCTGTACTGTTCAAGATTTTATTTTTAAAAACAAGATTAAGAAGTTGCTTTAAAATGTTTTTTCACTGCCCCAGAAAACAGTACCTATCTATTTCAAAAAAATCTACACGTACGTAGTGGGATTCCAATTATTTACTTAGTTATTATAGGTACTTCTATCCTACACTTCTAAGTGAGTTTATTGAAAAAGTAAATGATCCTGAATGTTTTCGTAATTAATCAATTATTCTCATTTAAATAGAATTCCCAAATCGAACATCACTAGCGCCGCGAAATTATTGAAAAAATATGTATGGCAAATAAATGATTCGGAATGTTATCGTAATTATTCAATTATTTTCATTCAATTGAATACCCAAATCGAACATCACTAGCGCCGCGAAATTACAATATTATTTGATCAGTGTTACAAATGGCCGCGCATCGAGTTACAGTTGTACATACAGCCGCAGTCGGTTGTTCACTGAATAGAACGAATAGATATGATCGGACATAAATCGTTTATCTCATTATGCGTTGTCGCGACTGTAATGTACGATTGTCGACAAGTCCTACGTGGATTTTGAATTAAACGGCAGGAGTGTTTGTATGAAGTGTCACAATGCATCATAGTCAATCATATTTTGACCTTTGATTATAAAAATGTCTAAATAGAGTGTGGTGCTGTAATTGTCACCAAAAGAACGGGACAGATTTGAGTGTGTAACAACTATGGTTACTATGGTAACAATTATGGGTTGCTATGGTAACAAGCGCGCCACTAAGCGGGCAAAACAAACTTCGGCGCGCTTATTTTTTGACGTTTATGACACTCAAACGGGGAATTTATACATATTGTATTTATTTAAAGATTCTGACACCACAGTTAGACATTAGAAATATGACAGTAAACTTTCTAAAGGCATGATCCACCACCGCTTAAAAATACAAAAACTTTTTCATGCAAATCATTATTTAATTTTAAAATTCAGATTTTTAAGAAGTTTTTTTATTTCATAATTAGTGTTCTGTTTATCGTATACGTGGCAAAAAAATCACGTTTGTTGTATGGGAGCCTCCTTTTATATTTATTTTATTCTATTTTTTAGTATTTGTTGTTATAGCGGCAACAGAAATACATCATCAGTGAAAATTTCAACTGTCTCACTATCACGGTTCATGACATACAGCCTGGTGACAGATGGACAGACAGACAAGCAGACAGACAGACGGACAGCGGAGCCTTAGTAATAGGGTCCCGTTTTACCCTTTTGAACCCTAAAAATGGTACTTTCGTAAACTCAAAGAATGCTCACTCAGTCAGAATAGATAAAGAAGGTTATTCTCATTTTCATTTTTAAAAGTGTTACTTTTAAAAAGATTTACGTCACATTTTAAAGTTTTGATAGTAATATACTCTAGGATCCGATCAAAATTGGATCGGGACTTATTAAATACAGGAATAGGACATCAGAATTTAATAAGTACCTACAGACAAAAAAAAAGGCAGGTAAAGAGAAGGGGGTTACCTAGTAATATATTGTTTTAACCTTTCATGGTCACTAACATTAGAATAGTTTGTTACGAGATTGCTACCATGTACCTTATTTTTGAGTTCCCGATGATATTTTGTTGTGTATTGTGTGTGTTGTATAGTGTTGCGTAGACTTTAGTAGCATTTCCAACCTTTTATTTATATAAGTAAGTTAAGGGAAACCTGTTATTGGCCATATTGAGTGTCAAATAAAATATGTTCACATTGTATCAATACGCTGTTGGTTTTCTTAATAAAGTAAAATAAATAATAAAAAATTTCGGTACTGTTGCAAGCGCCATGATCACGGAGTATACATAGTTACTCCGTGATCATGGCGCTTGCAACAGTGCCGAAATATCGGGAACTCAAAAATAAGGTACAGTCAACAGCACGTCGACCTACCCCAAAAGTCAAAAATTCTCCAATAGATTTTCAACTTTAAGCCTAAGTTATAGAGTTCATTTTCAAATGAGAAAATTTGACATTTTGTGGTAGGTCGACGTGCTGTTGTCCGTACATGGTAGCAATCTCGTAACAAACTATTCTAAGGGAGTAGTAGTTAATAAGAAATCCCTTAAAGGCGGCGAAAATCAATATATTATGTTAGAGGAGATATCTCTGCCTGCCGTGCGGGGCCGCTGCGGCGTACTGCAGTCGCGGGAATTAGGGCAAAGACGATTAGGGGAAAGATTTGATTTTTTTTTGATGGGCTTAGACGTACTTGGTGCTCGTAGCTCAGTGGCGGCAGCGCTTTGGTATCGATTACGAAAGTTAAGCAACCAACGCCGCGGTCGTGAGTGGATGGGTGACCATTCCGACCATATTTAGTGACATTTATCACGAGCATCTCCGTGCTTCGGAAGGCACGTTAAAAGTTGGTCCCGGCCAATATCGCTTGATATTGGTCGTGAAGCTTAGTCAGAGGCCTTAAGGCGGCTTGATAACATCTGACAGTAAGGTTTAGTCACTGGCCTTACAGCACCCCTCCACCAATCCGCACCGGGCCCGCGTGGTGGAGTATGGCGCAAACCACATCATAGTTGAGGTGAGGCCTGTGCCCTGCAGTGGGACGTATATAGGCATACTTTACTTTTTTTTACTTTTAGACGTATATGTGGCAGTTGTGCTTGTAACGATTGACGTATTTGAATAAATTCGCAATTTTTTTTTATATTGGACAACATCATACATTGCTCTGATCCTTAGGTAAGTAACTAAAGCACAGAAATCAGAAACAACGACGGTATCACAACACACAGACGGGACAATATAGAAAAGTTCGTTTTCTACGTTGACCTGACGGGGAATCGAACCCGGAACCACAGAGATGGCGACGCCAAGGCCGGCGTGCTCGCCTCTCGGCTGCGGAGGACGTCAATAGGATAGGATAAGATATATGACTATTAAATAAACCAGATAATTTATTTATTTTTATTTTATTTTATTTTATTTTATTTATTTATAGCACACAATTGTGATTTTAATAATAGTACTATGTTCAATGGCAAAATAAATGATTCTGATTAAGTTAAGCAAGCCATACCGCAGTTGTGTGATGGATAGGTGACCAATTCGATCTTTGACACTAATTTAGAGCATCTCCAAAAGACTTTTAAAAGTTGTTTTAAAGTCCTTTTCGGATATTAAGTAACCGCTTGATAATAAGTAGGTAACTATACTTACTGAATAGATATTCCTTATTACGGTAACTTACATTAGGTACACGGTAAAAGCAATTTAATGTGCGTATTTTTCAACCGACTTCAAAAAAGATGGAGGTTCTCAATTCAATTCGTCTGAATGTTTTGTTTATAAAACTTAATCTCTAAGCTAACAATTTGTAATTCTTATTTTAAATTCAAAATAACAATATTAATCTGTCTTTTGCCTGCTTAAAATAATATTTAAGGAGCTACTTATATCAAAATTTACATTTTACTTCACAAAAACAGTTCTTAACGCGCTACGAAGCGTGAAAATTGTTATTCGATGACAGCACCATCTGTTGGCAAACTTAGCAACCACCGGCGAGGAAATTAAGCTTCTTTTTACCGAGCTATCTTAATTTTATTCTATAATCAGTCTTTGATTATAAACATGTCTAGATTCCCTGTTCGAGTGTCATAAACGTCAAAAAATAAAACCAACTGTTGGCGCCAAAGTAGTTTTGCCCGCTCAGTGGCGCGCTTGTTACCATAGCAACCCATAAGTGTTACCATAGTAACCATAGTTGTAACTCACTCAAATCTGGCCTGTTCTTTTGGTGACAGTTGCAGCACCACACTCTTTCTAGCTAGACCATAGACTTAGCATTCGCTACGCTATATCTATGATCTAGACATGTTTTTAATCAAAGTAAACAGCTTGATTATGCTGAAAACAGTTTTGACGCAGAACGTCACTTACACAAAATGGTTTTAACGCACAATGTCACTTTCCCGAGAAGTCACCTACCCAAAGGGTAAAACAGGACCCTATTACTAAGACTCCGCTGTCCGTCTGCCTGTCTGTCGGTCACCAGGCTGTTTAGGAACCGTAATAGTTGGACAGTTGAAATTTTCACAGATAATGTATTTCTGTTGCCGCTATAACAAAAAAAAAAACAAAAAAACAGAATAAAATAAATATTTAAGGGGGCTCTCATACAACAAACGTGATTTTTTGCCGTTTTTATAGATAATGGTATGGAACCCTTCGTGCGCGATACCGACTCGCACCCTCCCGGTTTTTTGGATTAAAATTGGCTAAAGGAAATTCAACTTTTTACTCCTTAATTAATTCACCCGCCTGTGCCAGTGTCAAGTATAAGTTTAAAAAAAACATCAGCAAAGAAAATACAATAACCTTGTGTTTATGTTTTATCGAAAGAAATATTGAAACATAAGTACTTAGTTTATTTATATCTTTTCAATGTTTCAGTACCTGCTCCAAAACAAAGGTACTCCATTTGGAAAGAATTCGATCATCATAAAACAGGATTCCGCGGCTGTGTAGAGGTGTTCCTTTGCCTGTGCGTAATAAAATATGTAAACGCGCCGTGTCTTCGTATAAAAAAGGATTTCAACCTAAATAGAATGATATTTCGTTTTTGCGCCAAGACAGCCTCTTCGGGGTGAAAATGTATTCCAATAATGTATTTATTGGCGCGCAGAAATTGCTTTGATGCCTTTGTAAAGCTAGATTTAATATAGCTTCTATTATATGACAAATTTGCACACTCGCATCTCGCTGTAAAATGTACGATGTAAAATGTTATAAAACTTAGTTACAAAATGTGATAATAACGACATCTATATTTGGTAACTACGATCTTCTAAACCATTTAATTCTTTCTCAGAGTAAGAATTGTACTACGTATTTTTTTTTTCCAGAAGAAAAGATCTACAAAGTTTATTGTCGCAATTTTTTAATCGCGGTAGTTTCTATAATTTTTTATTATGGTTTTTTATCAAATCGTCAGATATTTTATTCAATGAGCGTTCTGAGTAAAGCGGATCGTTGAGTGCAGCCCACATAAAAATGAATTTTTTAAATAGCTATTTCGGTTTACGGTAAAAAGAGTAAGTAGGTATATGTACTAATGATAATTTGAATTGCGGCTTGCGGCTAATAATGCGATATATTGATAAATCTGATCGGTTAGCTACTTTTATTTTATTTATTTTTTCCAAGTAGGTAAAACGAACAGCTTAATCTTACAAAATTGGTTAAAACATTGAGTATGAAACTAAGCCTAAAATTTTCTTTTATTATAAAATAGTACAAACTAAAACTTAACTACAGAGACTCATTATGAGAAATTGGTTGAAAACATCATACTTCCAGTAATATCAATCAGTCGTATTTGTGACCAAATATAACTCAGAGGTAAATTTATTTTATTTTAGTTTTGATTCAGAAGAAGAAACTCACAAGAACTGTATTATGCTCTGAAAAATGTTACGATCCATCAACTTTCAATAAACTAAAGCCTATTTACACAAATAAAACCCAAAATAATGCATAAAAAAATAGTTGCCAAACCACGAAGCAAGGTCGTTGACCTCAGTCGCATCGGATCGCTCGCAAAATGCAGTACTAATGCAGGTAAAAGCGAGCGAATGCGGGCCGGGCGTTTTGCCGGGTACAGATGTCACACTTAAGTTTACACTTTTTTATAAAGTAATTTACGTAACTTTACTATCGTTTTTATAATCTATCTATTTCATCTTTATCTGCAAAAAGTAGTCTATGTATACGTATATAAGGTCCGATTTTATTAGTGTTCATCCTGTTAACCTGTGACTATATAGGTGAAAAGCAATCGTAAAAACCAACTTTTAAATGTCTATCATAAAAACTAAAAAAGTTAAAAATAAATTACAAAATAACAACATCGACTTCATATTGCATAAACTCGTCCTATTTTCAACTCTTTCTCGCTCTGTACAAGGGGAAGGAATAAGACGGATAATCTGATGGTTAAACGTAGCAAAGATAGGACGAGTATATGCAATATGAAGTCAATGCTGTTGATTTTTAACTTTTTTAGTTTTTATAGTACACATTTGAAAATTGGTTTTTACGATTGCTTTTCACCTATATAGGCACAGGTTAACAGGATGAACACTAATAAAATCGGACCTTATATATATGTTATTGTATTTATTTAGTGCAGTCCGTGATCTCACTCGGCAGGGGCCTACTGAAACCCAGCGTCGTAGCCTACGTAGTGGGCAACGACTTTATGCTGAGTGAGGTCCTATTGCGATGGGCTTCGCGACGCGCATAGCGGTACAGTTCGGTCATTATGTCTGTCTTTTTTTTATTCTTGCTTTTTTCTTAAGTATGTTCCATGTTTTTATTTTAGTTTTCTAAGTAATTGTTTGCGTTCTGTTTTGTTATGTGTCGTTGTGATGTCCCGCAATAAATGTTCTTTATTTTTATCTTATCTTTATCTAGATGTTGTAAGTAGCTTTATTTTTTTTATATTTGAAAAGATTTACTAGTAATAAATCATTAAACCATTCAGAGTAATATGGGTAGTAAGTGTAAAATATACATATGTCTAAGGTAAATACAGCTATTTCTTGTCAAATTAATGTCTTGGACTATCGTCGTGCCCAAATAAAAAATAATTTTAAACAACGTGGCCAAAGATAACATGGCATACATATGCCAAATAATGTTTTACTTGTTTTATTTTTTACCGAAATATGCCAATCACGTTTTAAAGAAATATTACCTACTTAATTACTTTGAAACTTTCGCGTTGCATAATTTAAATTCAATCAAACGTCAGGCAAAAGAGGTTACATTTTGTACCTAAAATACATATATAGGTAGGTAAGATATTTGTTGATAGATATTCTTGATAGCACAATACAAAAAACAATAATTTATTTATTGATTCGCAATGGTATAAAAGGTGTTAAGTAATATTTAGTTATTGCAAAATAATGGTGTTTTGACGGTGGTTTTGAAGACCTCCGTAGCCGAGAGACGAGCACGCCGGACTACTTATACGGCGCCGCCATCTCTGAGGTTCCGGGTTCGATCCCCGGTCGGGTCAATGTAGAAAACGAACTTTTCTATATCGTCTTGAATTCGGGTGTTGTGGTACCGTCGTTGTTTCTGATTTCTATAACACAAGTGCTTTAGCTACTTACCTTAGGATCAGAGCAAAGTATGTGATGTTGTCCAATATTTATTTTAAAAAAAGGTGATCCCTTCAGTAGCCTTGAGGTAAACGACAGCTATTTATAATTTGATTACTTGGAAAAAAAATACGTCGGAATTTTTTAGTACGTACTTACCGTCATAGGAGCTATGACTCACGTAGGTATTATTCTTTCTCTATGCTAAGACCTAGTTAAACTTATAATGGACCATTCTAGACGTTACTGTTTCAAATTCATACACTAAAGCACACGATTTATGCCATAAAATAAGTTGTAGGTTATGTTAAGGAAATGTCTTTGACACATGACGCTAGTTTGGTGTTTCGGCAGTTAGGTTAGCGTTAAATGGGGCAGTTTGCGGGAGTTACTAAACTTGCATTTAGTATACAGGGTGTACAAGAGAATAGGACACTCCTTAAAACTCAGATCAGCTGGACATATACATCAACTTTTTCTATGGGACCAACATCGAAATCTAGATTTTTTTTTCAGCTTCTTCATACAAACTTCTTGTATACCTCGATGATAATGTATGGAGCATCTGAAAATAAACTTACGATTTCGATGTTGCTCCCATAGGAAAAGTAGTTGTATCTGACCAGCTGATCACGTAGTTTTAAGGAGTGTCCCGTTCTCTTGTACACTCTGTATAATATCTATTTTTATATACCTACATCATTGCAGTGGCGGGCATTTGTTTTATTTTGAGGTAGGCAGTAGTAGATACATAGGTATTTATTTGATGAAAATTGGTGGTTTCTATCAACGACACACTAGGCACTGCATAATTTCCTATAAGCACCGCCCCTGCATCATTGTGAATAACTTTTGTTCTATGACTCAAAAAAAAAATATTTTTTTTTACTCAAATTCAATCGGCTATTTGGTAATTTTGTATGGAAAGTCGATTAATTTTTATGCAAATTTGAAAAATTCATAATGTATAGAATATGTATAACAAGGTTATCGTATTTTTACGGGACATGGGACTTTTCCCGCTTTTAATGTAAGTTAGCACTCGTTTTGAAAGTGTCTTACAAAAGTTGTTCCGGAAAACGATAACAGGTGGCGCTAGTAGAAAAAATCATCAAGTTTAATGAGTATAATTTCATTGCTTTACTAAAAATACTTGACGTATAATATTATAGTTTTAAACCACCTCCTGAACAAGGGTGCTATGTTTTCTTGATAGTTTATTTTTAACAGTATCAGGCCAGACTAAATGTCCTGTATAACTTATCTTTTCATTTATTCAGCATAGCTTGGCCCAAATCTGGGCCGACTTTAAAATACCTCGCAGATCAATACTACAGCTTCTATTTCGGATTTGTTTGATACTATTAGTCGTACCTATGTTTTTTATTACAGCAAGTAATATTGGGCAATCTACTAGTAAAAAAATATTTAACAGCAGCTTTCATAATTCAAACATACCATGGTAGACGTAGAGGTTTTACTCATCTATACTAATATTATAAAGAGGAAAGATTTGTACCTATTTTTTTATTTTTGTATGTTTGTAATGAATAGGCTCAAAAAGTACTGGGCCGATTTAAAAAATTCTTTCACCAATAGAATGCTACATTCTTCCAATTTGACATAGGCTACATTTCATTTTGAAAAAAATTAGGTATCTTTGGTAAAATTTGAACAATGTAACCGAAGGTTGGGAAGATTGGGGTCAAGAGTAAGCCCATCTCAAATAAAAAAAAAAAAAAAAAAAAAAAAAGGTGTAGAAAAATGAGTCTTTAAATGTCTTTCGTCGAATGCGCTGCCGAAACTATTAGCGATAATTGTCTACCCCGTGCGAAGCCGGGACGGGCTGCTAGTTAGGTTTAGGTTTAAAGAATTTATTCTCATAAGAAATTTACATTTCACTTAAAATGAGATAACTACTACTAAATTTATACATAATATAATAATTAGTCGTCGCAGCTCCCTGTTATGTGTATTTTGAGTTTGCGCTTAAACGTTTCAACGCTCTTACATTTCTTGATGCTCTCTGGCAAGTTGTTATATAGCTGTACTCCCTCAAATAGTATGGTCTTTTTACCGTAATTCGTTCTCGGAGTAATTAGTTCTAGTTTATTCTGTTTTCGCAAGTTATGTTTATTAGTTTTTATATTCAAATCTAAATTTGATTTTATTGTTTTAGTTAAGATCTTTTTTATTAAAATGCATGTGTTATAAATGTAAATTTGTTAGTTCGGTTATAAACCTGTACAGTACCTACAAAATATACTTTTAAAAAGTTGTCCCTAGATGCTAGCAATAAAACAATGAGGCGTACTTTGTATTCGCATTTTGTTTTTTTTTACACTATATTACTATGACTATAAGTGACTCGCACTTGGCCGGTTTTTCTAAGATTGTATACCTTTGCATTGTCAAATCATTATTTTTTCGTCTGTTCTGTAGGCATGATTCATTTTTTTTAAATTGAAAAAAGACAACTCGTCCATGTCGGGATTTGAACCCTAATCTCCTGCTTAGCGCGCAGGCGCTTTACCAATTAAGCTACAGGGACATATCTCGACCGGACGAAATTTGCCTTCTCAATTTATTTGTGACATCAACGCCATCTAGGAAATGCTGCACGCATTATTCCTTTTTGTTTTTTCGAATCGATGCTTGCGGCACCATGACTCTAAATTAGGCGTGATTTTTTACTTTTTGTAAATTATTATTTTATAATAACCTAACTTTTTATGTATTTCTTTAGCAAATTACTTTGCCAATATGTGGAATACATATTTTTAAATTGAAAAAAGACAACTCGTCCATGTCGGGATTTGAACTGTCGGGATTTGTTCAAATCCCGACATGGACGAGTTGTCTTTTTTCAATTAAAAAATATGTATTTCACATATTGGCAAAGTAATTTGCTAAAAGAAATACATAAAAAGTTATAATTCAATTTGTTGTCTTTGCGCTAACACCAGAAAGGTCGTTAAAGAAAATTCTCGCGATGAAACTGTCAAGTCTGTCAATGATAAAGTACCAGGCGAGCATAACAAAGAGATACTCGACACGTTACAATGTAACTCGAACCTCCTACCAAGGCCTGCGCGCTTGGTGCGTCGCGGTCGGCGCGGTCATACTGATGATAGTGATGTCGAAATATCGACTATGTTACTATCGATGGACGTGCCTAGTTCGCACTTACATTGTAACCAGTGGCGGGTATTGATTTTATTTCGAGGTAGACAGTAGATACTTGCTAATGTGTTTTATTGATAAAAATCATCAATAACACACATTTTATGTGCACTCTGCCTACCTCATTTCATTTATCAGGTAGGCACTACATCTACTAAATGCACCGCACACCCCTGATTGTAACTTAGACGTCTTGCAACTGTATTTCCTGGAATAAAAACTGTCAAAAAGGTTTAAAGTTCTGTTTCCTCCCATCTCCAGACTTTTCTTTGCTCCTAAGCTCTAAAGCATTGGTAGCGCAAAGGTCACTCCGATTTCGACTTCGATTCATATCTTAAATAAAGTTTCCTTGCTTGGCCCTAGATGGGGTGTACTCAAGGACTAGCTAAACTTTGATAAACATCGTATTACAAGGATATTCACCGTGAGGATATGATATCAAGATATTATACCTTCAACCAAGCTTGAAATTATAGGATGAGTCAATCAACAATTTTTTGTTTCAATAACAATCCTCTCTGTAACAGCAATAATACTTGTCTTAAGCAAATAAATAAATATTCTATTCTATTCTAATAATGTTGCAATATTATCGATAGTCGATAGATGTTCGATTTGATATAGACATCACTAGACATCAAACTCACTGTGTTATATTCCTTTGTATGTCCGGAAGGAAGATATAGGTATACACTGTGGCTATTTTTATCATTTACTAAAGTTAGTTTTTAGGGTTTCATAAAACGTAAAACGGGACCCTATTACTAAGGCTCCGCTGTCCGTCTGTCACTCCGTCTGTCACCAGGCTGTATCTCATGAACCGTGATAGTTAGACAGTTGAAATTTATACAGATGATGTATTTCTGTTGCCGCTATAACAACAAATACTAAAAAACAGAATAAAATAATTATTTAAGGGGGCTCCCATACAACAAACGTGTTTTTTTGCCGTTTTTACAGATTCGTGCGCGAGTCCGACTCGCACTTGACCGGTTTTTTATTATTTGGTTACTAGCTGACCCGGCGAACTCCGTACGAACGACTGTTTATATTAACGAACCTAATTATATTTTCATCTAGTTTTTGATTTCCCGTAAAAAGATTATTTACATCTTTTAGACGTGTATAAGTGCCCGGAAGAGGGCCTATATACAAAATAAAGAATTTCATTTCATTTCTTTTTCTTTTTCATTTTAATTTCAATTTCATTTCATTTCAATTTCACTTATGCTGAGGTCTAAGCCCAAAGAAGTCGTAATCGCTTGTAAGTTATTCATAAACCGCGATGCAAGTAGGTTTAATATAAGTTTATCGATTTTAAATGAAGTAGAATTTGATCAGTGGAAGTAGATGGTTCAACGTTACGTCAGTTGCCTAGCAACGAAGATTGTTGCTTCAATACTTAAAACGGTACAAAAACGAACTTGAAGGAAAAACAGCAAGGCCATTATATTCTTAACTATCTGTTGCCTGCGACTTTGCATCGTCTTTAGTTAATTCAATATATCCCACGGGAACACTTCACCGGGATAAAGTATATTAATAAATAAATATTGGACAACATCACATACATTGCTCTGATCCTAAGGTAAGTAGCTAAAGCACGCGTGTTATAGAAATCAGAAACAACGACGGTACAACACCCAGACCGAGACAATATAGAAAAGTTCGTTTTCTACATTGACCCGACCGGGGATCGAACCCGGAACCTCAGAGATGGCGGCGCCATTTAAAGTCCGGCGTGCTCGCCTCTCGGCTACGGAGGTCGTCAACAAAAATATAATGAATAAGCAATTTTCCTCGCAAATGAAATTCGAATCTTCAAAGTCATACCGACATTGAATCAATGTCTACAAAATGGTAAATCATATTCCTATCAACTTCGCTACCGAAATTATTAAACTCATTACCTACCTACCATTTCGAGTTATGCAATTTTGTTATTTATCCTGTTAAAATAAAGTCGAAATTCCAGTAGCAATTTTGGTAAAATGGGCCAGAGAGAATTAGATACTTTATGATGTAACGCCAATTATGAAGTGACGTAATGGAGTACTTACATCGTAAAAAACCCAAATCGTGGTAAGGAAATGGCGCCAATAAATACTCTAAAATGTCATTGATGTACAAAGTAATTTGACGACCTCCGTAGCCGAGAGGCGAGCACGCCGGACTGTAAATGGCGCCGCCATCTCTGAGGTTCCGGGTTCGAGCCCCGGTCGGGACAATGTAGAAAACGAACTTTTCTGTATTGGCTCGGGTCTTGGTTTTGTGGTGCCGTCGTTGTTTCTGATTTCTATAACACAAGTGCTTGAGCTACTTACCTTAGGATCAGAGCAATGTATGTGATGTTGTCCAATATTTATTATTTATTTATTATATATAAGTCAATATTAAATGTATTCAAATTCATTTAATCACTTCATAATGTACCACATTTAAAAAAAAAACTGTTTAATTATCATCATTTCAGCCGGCGGACGTCCACTGCTAAACATAGGCCTCCCCCAGTGACTTACAGATCGGCCGGTCTGAAGCGGCCTGCATGCAGCGTCGTCTTGCAACCTTTACCAGGTCGTCTGTCCACCTTGTGGGTGGACGTCCCACGTCCCAAAACTGTCTATTAAACTTATATAAAAGTCTAGGAGGAATAATATCCTTAAATAATATTATATTATGTAGGTACTAGGCAATATATTTTGCCGGAAGCGTCTAAAGCAAAGTTTATTTTCTTAATTCACCCGAACCGGATATCGAATCCGCAAACCTTTGCGTTCAAAGTGAATCGCCACGGCGCCATTAGGGGCTTCAGATTATTTATATTAAAATTGATTCACAAACATCTTCAAATCTATAAAAACCCCGGCCAAGTGCGAGTCGGTTCCATACCATTATCTATAAAAACGGCAAAAAAATCACGTTTGTTGTATGGGAGATGTTAAAGCGGCAACAGAAATACATCATCTGTGAAAGGAAATGAAATTATTTATTCTGTATGTAGGCCCTCCTCCGGGCACTTATACACGTCCCAAAATATAACTTAGCCCCGCCACCGCTTCAAGACTACGTATAGGCTGGTAATGAGAAGAAACGGCGCAACAAACTCAGTCACCTTTGTCAGCCTGATTTTACAGGAAATACATTTTACAAGAATAGTAAGTGCGAGCTAGGCAGTTTAAGTCCATACACTCTTGTCGTTTAAATAATCTTCTAATTTGTAATATCCTTTTGTCATAAGGACTTTTTTAATGTTGATTTTGAACTCATGGATCGGTAGTTCAGCAAGTGTTTGTGGTAATTTATTGAAAAAATTTATACCATTCCCCATAAATGAATTACCAACTTTTTTTAATCTGAAGCACGGAACGGCAAGTTTATTTTTATTTCTAGTATTATAATGATGTGAATCACTTTTTAGACTAAACAAACTTAGATTTTTTCTTACATACATAATATTTTCAAAAATGTATTGGGACGCAACGGTTAATATGTTGACCTCTTTTGATCTACACAATTTCAATTGCCTAACTATTACGGTTTATGAGATACAGCCTGGTGACAGACGGACAGACAGACAGACTGTAATAGGGTCCCGTTTTACCCTTTAGGTACGAAACCCTAATAATATGTCTCTAAAAAGCATAGTAGATGATTAGACTGAGTACTAACATAACGAGAAAATAAATAGTTTCAAATAAATTAGAATAAAATCAAATCAAATCAATGTTAGTCTGATGTATAATAATGAGTACCTACTGCGTAGTCAAACTATTTTTACATTTTTATCATCATCACCAGCCTATATCAGTCCACTGCTGGACACAGGCCTCTCCAAAAGGAGGATTTAGCCATAATCGCCGCACTTGGCAGGCGGGTTGGCGATCGCAGTTTAGCCAATGGTGGAGAGGAGACGCTGCTGCCCGTCTTCTTATGGCGGTTCTCGTGTAGTCGCCTCTTACGACACCCATAGGAAGAGAAGGGGTGGTGCTATTCTTTAAACGTGCCGGCACCACACGACATTTTTATCTTGGTAACCATATTTCTAGATACTCTTTTTTCATACTACAAAGAAGTTACTATTTAAAGAAAGAAGTACAGTTTAAGCGGTCTTATCGCTAATAGTGATATACATCAGTTAGCTAGGCTTACGTCTAAAGCTACGGGATTACTAATCCGTCGCACGCGGCGCGTGACAGACGGACAGACATTCATAACTGTCTAGTTTCGTCGTTATTATTGTATACCTACTGTAATAATTCTATTGCACATGTTGACCATATTTAGTGACATTTATCACAACCATCAAATCATTTATTTATTTAAAGACACGGTACAATAAGATGTCTCAAATCAAATCAAATCAAATCATTTATTTATTCATAAACATGGGTTTTACAATAGTATATAAAATATTTCTAGGTGCTGCCATGATTCACCTTTAAAGGTATATGAATAACATCTTAGTTAAATAATAATTACAGTTCAAAATTAAAGTGAGTTAATATGACATGAACATTATGCTACTACATCATGTCAACTAAATATGATTTTATATCATAATATGCTTTTTCAGTAAGAAAGCCATTGAGCGCAGTTTTAAAGCTTTTTATTTCATTTATTACCCTGATTTTTAATGGGATTTTATTATACACCGTGTATTTTGAGATACCCGAGAAAATTAACTAACATACTCAGATATCGATATACATCGAATTTGGCGAATAAAAAAAACGGAACGGCGTACGGCGTTGGCGTACGGAAGGAATATGTAACTATGAATGAAAAAAAAATCATTCATAGTTATTCCTTCCGTACGCCAATATTACGCGACTTAATTAGGTGGATTTTGGTTCCGTTAATGTTGGAATGATAATGATTACTATTTGAATTAGCAGGACTTTTATAGTGCATATTTTTTAAGGAATGTTAGGGACCTATTAAATAAATTTCTCATAAAAAAAAATTTTTTTATTCGCCGAATTCGATGTATATCGATATCTGAGTATGTTAGTTAATTTTCTCGGGTATCTCTAAATTCACGGTGTATATATATATTAGGTGCCATATAATTTACGCTCATTCTTCTGAGAAGGGTTTTGTATCTATGAGTAACTTTCAGTGTGCCTTCACGACGACTTCGAAACTTCGGAGTAGTTGATAACATTATTTAGTCAATAATTTTCATTAATACACTGCATTATAATTTATTTAGTTTTTAGACATATTAATATTTTATGTCATCATTAATTATCATAGTCAAAAATTATTTTGTAAATTCCTTAACACTTTAAAAAATACTTTCTAAAAGCCATTCAAATAATTTCTTTTTAAATAATATTGGTCCTTTTTTTTATGTATGCTGGTATTTTATTGTAAATTTTAATGCACATATATCTCCTCTCCATGCTTCAGAAGGCACGTTGGTCTCGGCTGATATCGCTTGATATAGGTCGTGAAGCCTAGTCAGAGGCCTTAAGGCGGCTTGATAACATCTGACAGTAAGGTTTAGTCACTGGCCTTACAACACCCCTCCACCGCACCGCACCGGGCCCGCGTGGTGGAGTATGGCCCAAACCACCTCATAGTTGAGGTGAGGCCTGTGCCCTGCAGTGGGACGTATGTTACTTTAAAATGTTTACTTGTGTAGTTTTTAGCGAAGTTTATCGATTTTACCAAAATAACTAAGCAGGGTATTATGACTTTATAACCCTATTCAAAAGTATAAGTAAGTGTTTTTTTTAAAGCAGAGTAGTAAAAAGCAAAAACAATATAAACTTTAGTAATAGATATTCGTAGTTCATGCTACGCTACCGAAGCTCGTAGCACGTTCGTAGTACAGCTACGGCGTAGCAACATCGTAGCGGAACCAACAATCAACGAGTGCTTTTTTTACTATGTCGGTCTTTTTACGAAGATTGTTTTTTCAAACAATTTTTATACCCTACTTAATTAACGCTACATCATGATGAATGTATAGAATCATCATCATCATCATCTCAGCCACAGGACGTCCACTGCTGAACATAGGCCTCCCCCAGTGACTTCCAGATCGGCCGGTTGGAAGCGGCCTGCATCCAGCGTCGTCCTGCAACCTTTACCAGGTCGTCTGCCCACCTTGTGGGTGGGCGTCCTACGCTGCGCTTGCCGATACGCGGCCTCCATTCCAGAACCTTTCTGCCCCATCGGCCATAATGTATAGAATAGATTTTTTAAATGATTACATTGACAATGAAATGAAATGAAATGAATTGAACAGAATTGAAATGAAATGCAATAAAATGAAATGAAATAAAATGAAATTATTTATTCTGTATGTAGGCCCTCCTCCGGGCACTTATACACGTCCCAAAATATAACTTAGCCCTACCACCGCTTCGGGACTACATATCGGCTGGTGATGAGAAGACACTTAAGTCTAGCGCGCCGGCGCTATACGTAATTTGTGTTTAAGTACATTTTTTTGACGACCGCCGTAGCCGAGAGGCGACGCTGGATTTGTGGACTTTGTGTCGCCATCTCAGGTTTCGGGTTCGATCCCCGGTCGAGTCAATGTAGAAAACGAACTTTATATATTGCCTTGGATCTGGGCGTTGTGGTACCGTCGTTGTTTCTGAGTTCTGAAGCACAAGTACTTTAGCTACTTACCTTAGGATAAGAGCTATGTTATGTGATGTTGTCATTTTGTTTGTTTAAAAACATTTTAATTTTAACACAAGACATGGAATATAATATCACATAAATATTTGCGTAAAGAATTTGATTTTAATAACAGAAACGTGTTGGGTTTTCCCATTCACTTCCGGAACCCTAAAATTCTCTCTATTTCTGCCTCAATCGGCGCTTGTAAGGTTTCCACGGATTACACTTATAAGGCTACTAACTCTTATAACCTGTGATATACGACTCAAATTCGCTTAGCATTATTCACCTGTACATCGACATAGATATATTGAACCTTAACTGTATATAAATAACGTTCAAACTGTTTTGTATACGAGAAGAACTAACTATTTAGGTCAGTCTGAAATTGGAACCTGTCAATGAGTTGCGTTGTAAGTAGGTAACGGCGGAATGTGGAACTAAGTGTTTTCATATTGATTTTGACAGTTCGCGAAGACAGTGGCGCCGGGCGATGTGGCATTGTAAATTGGTCAAATAACGTTTAACTTTTAATAGACTAGACATGACAAAGTAACTCGAACGTAATTTTTCTAAATTAACGGTAGTTAAAGTTGGTGATTTACCTTTATTATTGAAATGAAATGAAAAATCCCTTTTGGCTACATGCAAGAATAAACTAAGAACTGCGGGTCTAAAACGGCCGCATTGGATGTTTCATATTTCGTTCATAATATGTTTCATTTAGCAAATCTTAAAATGACACGTTATTTGATGAATCATAAAATGAGCCTCGAACATTTCATATTTGCAGTTCATCTAATTTGACAGTTTTGAATGGAAATTCGTAATATGGTCCACTTATTATGAAATGAGTAATTCATATTAAATGTCAAATTGGTGAACCACCATTTTAATGTTATTTTTATAATTATTTTGTATTGATATTTGTAGAACACACAAAACTCAATGAAAGGAACACAACTCAATGAAAGGTTCACAAAGGAACAAAATGTTTCAAAAAATACTCGATATTTTTTGAAACATTTTGTTCCTTTGTGTTGTTAAAACATTCATTTTTAAAAAGCCGTAAAATAAGATTGGACGCGTCACTAAATTTTTTCAACGTCATCAAATATGATCCATTTGATGAAATGAATTGCATATGATTCATTTATTAATGTGGCCGTTTTAGGGTTTGCAAAGCATTTCCGCTACATTTAAACTAAATGAATCAGATTAAAAATGAAACATCCAATGCGGCCGTTTTAGACCCGCTGACCTCTAAACAATTTACTAAGGTTTTACCAACGCCGTAGGTCTTCAACACTCGGTGCTTGTAATCTTTATTGTAAAGATTAGCCCTGGCATAATACATAACACTGCCTTGACCGATATAAAACTCTTTGGAATACACTTTAAAGAATAATGCCACTTGAAGCCGTCCCTCTCTAATCTTCGTCGAGAGAAAAGGAAGAAAGAGACAGCTGAATGCACTGAAAAGCGCGCGATTTCCTGGGATTAGCCGGTGATATTATCTGTGCGCTGTCAGATTCTGACTTTTTTTTAAAATCTGGTGTACGCTTGCAATTTCGTAGAATGGCAGTCAGCTCTGCTCTAAAATTACATTTTCTCATGTGAATTTCAAGTTATATCTGTCTATATAGTCTTTCATTGATTTTTACACTTGTTATCAATTAAAATACTTTTACTTAGAAGCGTGTGATTTCTCCATACCTCTAAATCCTAATAAATAATATTACCTATTAGACCTTATATGTTTGTAAAGTACTAAGCTATTAGGTAAAGGTAGAAAACCTTTACTTAACTAATAAATCATTAAAGAAGCAAAACCATTGCGATTAATTTTAAATTCAAATCCTATTAATTTCACCTTAACCCGAAAATTTCCATGAAATTAATATTCATGAGTTGATTTCGTAAAACGGAGATGAATTTACCGTCGATTTCCCGGTATTTTGTGCCGATTTGTCACGACAAACTTATCTCGGAACTATTCGGTAATCTTCGGCAAAGATCGTGTCTGTTTGACAGGTGAAACGCTGCCCAATGTACAACTTTATTGACTAGTTTATATTGATTTATTTTATTGCTAACATCACAACATAAAAAACTAATACCACACCTTTAATCAAAGACCATGATCGTATATTTCTGAATTGACTTGAAATGACTTTTGTATAAAAGATGATTTTATTTCTATGGCTTTTGAAATTGGTGCTAGGTACACTGCAAGTTGTTCAAATGATAAGCCATTACCTAGTCTGTCACCCTATGTAAAAAACATACTTTTTATCGATAAAGGTACTTTTCATTCAAAATAGCAAATAAGTCCAAAAGTCGAAAATATTGACAAATTCAGTAAAAAAAAGGATTTAGAAAAATTGCAACCATTTCACGCCGAATTGAATGGTGCACCCTAAATTGTCTTTTACAAAATTTTCAAACATTGGAGTTCCGTAACTTAACCTAAGAATCACTTCTTTGTCTGATTGGCTGCCTGTCAAGACGATTTTTTATCAAGAGTGAGTAAAGGGTACTTTCTGTTTTCATAAAATGATGAAATTCGGCAAGAAGGTTGTAAAGGAAAAAACTAATCCGAAAAAAGCGGTAAAAATCTTCGTCATTCGATTTTCGTTACGGTCATATTATTCAAGTACCCAAGTTTATACGGAACCCTGTACATAAGAATCCGATTCGCACTAGTCCGGTTTTTGTCCCCTCAGAATAAGGATATCCGCTCTTGACAGACCTCATTTCAAAATCGCCGAGCACAGATAACAAACACTTCGGCGCCACCTATCGGCGGATCGGCGGTACTTGGTCTTTCCCCTTTTGTCAACTGAACACTTTTCAAGGGTTTACAGGAACTCTTGATGGTGTTTTATGAATTACTAGCTTCCTCCCGTGACTCTGTCTGCGTAGAATAAAGAATAAGGAGTACCTACTAGGGCAGGGATGGCGAACCTTTATGGAACACCGTGCCATTTTTTTAAAGAAATTTTTATTAAGATCATAGATGTGCCATCAAATATTTTTGACTTTGTGATCATTAGGTTGTTGATAATAACGCTCCGTAGCGTAGGATCTACCTACTATATATAATACCTAGTTCACACCTTTTTTTCTCTTAGTGCATAATGAATTTCGTGTTCGGTGACGTGCCCAAAATATTTTATCGCGTGCCACTAATGGCACGCGAGCCATTGGTTCGCCATCCCTGTACTAGGGATTAATAATATACCTGTTTACTATATAATACATGCCTACGGGAATACAAAACGGGATAACAATTATTCTGTGTCAATCTAGATCAAGCCGCTGGATGCAGGCCGCTTCCACCCGGCCAATCTGGAAGTCACTGGGGGAGGCATATGTTCAGCAGTCAGCAGTGGACGTACGCCGGCTGAAATGATGATGATGATAAATCTAGATCAATATTTAACATCAACAGTTTTTGGAAGTCCTATGCTAGACATAGACTAAAGAGCGCTACAGTAACTGCTCCTAGAAAACGTAAGCAAGCGTGCAGCGAGTGGTTCTCGTAACCTTAATGACCTTGACTAACCTTTCTTATCTAATGATTATCATTTCAAAATATTAAGTACAGTTTGCTGGCCAGTTTTATGAAAAGCGGGATTTTACGCGCCACGCCCAAATTTCTAGTGGGACGTTCTGAAATAGCGGAAAAGAGGGACGTCCCGCCAAAAGCGAGACATCTAGCAACACTATTCTTAAGCCTTGTTCCGAATTAAGCTAAAAGCACTATTAGCACGAATCCATATAAATGCAGAGTAGTTATTAAAAAACTTATTTCGTGTAATATTTGTGACTTTTATATTTAGTCGGTATCGCACCGACATGACAGTGCTCTTGTCGCAAATCTTTACCCTCTTCCGTATCTTGTAAAAGCAATGCGATAACGAAAATTGTCCAATTCTGGCTTTAAAATCGCAAATTGACAGATTTGATACTATCAATCGGCGGATGACTGCGCGATTATTGCTGATTGCAAATTTTTAATTATGCCGTGTGGGGACGGCCGTAAAGAATACACTTCCCCACGGCCAAAAGGAGGCGTGTCGTAAGAGGCGACTAAATCCTGTAGCACGAGACGAGGAGCAGCGTATGCGTGCGAAATAATAAAAAACTGCGCTCGCCAACCCGCCTGCCAAGCGTGGCGAGTATGGCAAAACCCCTGATGACAGAAGTCACTGGGGAGGCCTATGTTCAGCAGTGGACGTCCGCCGGCTGAAATGATGATGATGATGCAATTATTTAGGGAATAAGTGTACGGACCTTAATTAATCATTTTGCTGACGCTTAATAAACTCCACCTATCGGCGGATCAGCGATACTAAGACGTCACTCACCCCTTTGAAGAGACTACGCGAACTCTTGAAGGGATTTTGATGAGTGTGAGCGATTTTAGATCGTGCTCTATCGGCGATGTACGCCCTTATTGGATTTATGATTTGAATTTCAAATGTTAGATGCTTCGAATATTTTATTTTATGTCAATGAAGATATTTCAGAAAGTTATTATTTGGTTTTATTGAAGTAAGGTGGGGTGAAGGCACGTAATTCTTAAGATTGTCGACACTGATAAGTGTGCTGTGTGTTTTGCTTGGTGGGTTGGAAGATTACCGAAGAAGAGATATATTTTTTACATCATATTTTATTATTGATGAAATGACTAAAATGTAAGTGTCTGTTTGTAATAAAAAAACACTAACTTGATAAGTAACGCATAGAAATGAAAATATTTAACGATATTTACAACAAAAAATATATTTTATATCAGATTAAGGACAATTTGTGGGCTAGTGCTGAGAAGTGGCAGCGCAAGTAATTCGGTCACTGTCAGATCTGAAGCCTCAACCCAAATCTACCTTCAGTCTAAGATTTTTACTACTTGAAAAAAATCGTCCGCCTCAGGTGGGATCCGAACCCACGTCCATCGCATACCGGGCGAGTGCTTTGACCACTAAGCTACCGAGACGTTAGTCAACTCGACAAAACCTTTCAAGTGGTTCTCGCTGTCAAAGCCAGCGTATTTTCTGATCAATGTTGCGGTATATACTACTACCTTCAGTCTTAGTTTTTATAATACATTCGATACTCCTTCCACCAATACCTCAAAGTAAGAATTATACTCCAATACTAAGTAATGATAGTAAGATTAAAATAAATCAAAAGACAACTTACTGTTGTCTTTTATTTACGCGAACACGATACATTTAAATGAAACTACTTTTACGGATTATTTCGCGATTTATTAACATTTTATTTAACCTGACGTTTCGAACACTTTACAGCGTTCGTGGTCACAGGTAGACTAAGGTGTTATTCGTCTTTACAATATTTTGAAAAAATATAAACTAGGCGTGCGGGTAAAAGAACATATAGCCGACATCAAACATAGACGGAATACTAAGTCTGCAGTGTGTGAACATGCCTTAGATACACCCAACCATTTCATACGATTTGACCAGCCTTAAGTCCTTGCAAGAGAACGACGATTTGTTCCTCGCATGTTACGGGAGGCAATTGAAATTAGAAGACACCCGAATTTCAACAGAGAAGATGGTTGGAAAATACCACCAGCATGGGATCCTGTTTTAACGAAATCCCATGCTAGGCCCCGCACTGCAAGACCTCTAGATACAGTTAGCTCTTTTTGCGTAGATAGGAACACAAATTAATATTAACTGAGTGACGGTAGTTTATATTTTTTCAAAATATTGTAAAGACGAATAACACCTTAGTCTACCTGTGACCACGAACGCTGTAAAGTGTTCGAAACGTCAGGTTAAATAAAATGTTAATAAATCGCGAAATAATCCGTAAAAGTAGTTTCATTTAAAAAGACAACTTAATAAAGAAGTTTTTAATTTAAACCTACAAATAAAACACGTTATACTAACAACATTAAAATTGCAACACTCGATATTTTAACTTTACCAAAGACAAACATCACACTCCCGAATGACAGATAATAAAACTGGCGGGAAAATCAAATTAACTTTTTAATCAAAGACATACGAACTATACAGCCTGCTTTTACAATTACAACATGTGAGAGTTATTAACCTCTTACGCGCCAAGTAGGAGGGATCGACAATTTAAAAGGTTACAACTCACTCCACTCCTCATTAAGACTTGGTTTCGTGAGGTGCAACCATTGTAAGTTAATAATAGAGATTACGAGCGAAAATTAAGTAGGAATGCCGGTAGAAGTTAATTTTATTCTCGTAGTAAATAGTCATGTCTATTTTTAACTGTAAATACATTAATAACTTACATTTTATACTAGTATTTCTTAAGTGCTTAAGTAGAAAAGTAGGTTATAATTGTTCGTTCTAATTCACTTTCTTCTCATTCGCTTCCTGCGTCCGCTCATCCGAAAAAAGTTAATTAGAGCGAACAATTATAACCAAACAAAAAGTGAATTGAAATCTAGAACCTGTTTTACGATTCAGAACGCACCATATATTTTTGTTTGATCATTCGTGGATCATGCATAAATGAAATGACAACAAAGTGAATTTAACGCCCCTTCGGTTATGCAGTTATGATATTTCTACATTCCACTATAGGTACATACCTTAAACCAATCCTTTGAGTCTAGTCACCACGCAACGTACACTTAAACACTAAAATAACACCAATGCTCTTTATGCCAGCGGCCGTTTGCTCAAGGTAATAATTTTAGCCCGATTGATCGTACTAACACTTGACAACTTTCAGATTTACTAAGCCCACTATGATGAACTTTCTAATTGTTTCAAGAATTTAGTGGCACCTAGAATCGCACAGCAACTCTAGCCCGTTTGGTCGTACCAATAAATACCTAGTTTATAATTATTTTCAAAATTTTACTGGCACCTAGAACCGCACAGTGGCTCTAGCCCGTTTGGTCGTACCAATAAATACTTTTAAATTATTTATAAAACTTTATTGGCACCTAGAATCGCACAGCGACTCTAGCCCGTTTGGTCGTACCAATAAATACCTACTTTATAATTATTTTCAAAATTTTACTGGCACCTAGAACCGCACTGTGGCTCTAGCCCGTTTGGTCGTACCAATAAACACTTTTAAATTATTTTCAAAATTTTATTGGCACCTAGAATCGCACAGCGACTCTAGCCCGTTTGGTCGTACCAATAAATACCTACTTTATAATTATTTTCAAAATTTTACTGGCACCTAGAACCGCACAGTGGCTCTAGCCCGTTTGGTCGTACCAATAAATACTTTTAAATTATTTTTAAAACTTAATTGGCACCTAGAATCGCACAGCGACTCTAGCCCGTTTGGTCGTACCAATAAATACCTACTTTATAATTATTTTCAAAATTTTACTGGCACCTAGAACCGCACAGTGGCTCTAGCCCGTTTGGTCGTACCAATAAACACTTTTAAATTATTTTCAAAACTTTATTGGCACCTAGAATCGCACAGCGACTCTAGCCCGTTTGGTCGTACCAATAAATCTTTACTTCGCTTAGAAAAGTAATCAAGGTGAACTGTTCGTCTTAATAGTTAACTACTCGTAAATGTTAGCACCTAAAATCAAACCTTCACACGGCAGTCCAGAGACTATGGCGTACACTTCAGCAATGACTCGAGTAGCGAATCAGGTCATACAATAGTCAATTTAAGTTACAGTATTTACAAAAAAGGTTCCGTATGTAAGCATAATTAGAATTAATCGTTACCAACCTCACGATTTACTATCTGAACTATTATATTACCATGTTTTTGTAATTATAAATCGCATCATACTTAAAAAGGAGTATTTCATGAAAATATTGTCTATTACTATAATTTACTATAAGATATTGATTTTTAACCAACTAAAAAGGAGAGCTTCTCATCTCAAATATATTTTATATAAGACCAAAGATATACATTTATTTATGTTAAGTTTTTTGCGTCACCTTACATAACATAGGTAATGTAGTAATTTTTATCGACGGATAAAATAAAAATAAATGTGGAATATGTGGTGTTGCACATACATTGCTCTGATCCTGTGGTGAGTACCGAATTCACTTGTGTTACAGAAATCAGAAACAACGATGGTACCATAACACCCTGACCCGAGACAATATAAAACAGTTCGTTTGCCACATTGTCCCGACCGGGAATCGAACTAAATGTTTAAATAATTAATTCAAGTGTATAATAATGTTTTTAAATACTCTCTCTGCAATTTAACTAAGGCGGTAAAATAGTTTGAAATGTTAAGGAACCCTAATCTTATAAGTTATAATGCTAGTATAATGTTACTGCTGAAACCACAGTTTTGAGCATGTAAGTAACGTCAGAAGTAAAAATTACTTAACAAATGTTCAAAAAACACTATACTTTAATTTTGCTAATGAGCAAACATTTTAATAATCGACTCTATAATATAAAATCATTAGATACCCACCCGGCAGCATCAGAGGTATGTTTATCTTAACCTTCCTCATGAATCTATCTATCTATTATCTATTGGTTAACATAAGATGAAAACCTATGGTGTAGTTTTTGGGTTTAACGCGAATATACGAGCGCGGCGGAGGACTATGTTTTATCATATTGTAAGAATAATGTTAAACGTTATCGTTTCTTTGAACAACCAATAAACAACATAAAATAATGCAAAAAAATATAAAAATCATAGCTCCTCACGCAATCGGTTAAAATGATCGCATGTACCTTTACATAGAATGTTTAAGAAATAATATACATTATGTAGGTAACTAGAAAAATATCATAATATGAAAAGAAAAAAAATATATACATATAATTTTTACGTTGACTGTACAGCAATTATGCGGACGTCTGTGGTAAATCGAAACTTTTGTTTTTCACAAATTTTAATGTGTAACATTTTGTAATCGCTGATTCTACAAAATATTAGGCCAGTGATCGTGAACCCTATTTTTGGAGGTTAATTTTGTAACTATGCGTTATATTTTACTCGTTTACTAATCGGTACAAAAGGAAAAAATGTTGACTACCACTATTGCTGATCTTGCATTATTTTTGGATAAATTAAGAGGTCTAAATCGATACAATTTAAATTCTTCAGTACTGCCCAATAGTGCTCATCAACCTTCAAGGTATTCTTCAGCTTCAGGAACAATCTACAGCAACGAAATAATGTTCGTAAGTTTTTTTTCACTTTTTTTGCTGTACCGATATTTTATGAGAATTAGAGACTAGATTTGTATAAATATGTTTCATGCATAGGTATATGAAACTTTACAGTGCCTACCTTTGTTATTTTTGTCACCTGTTTAACGTTATTGTATGTTGAATACATGTAGTACCTACCTACATCATAATAAGTTCGTCTTATAACTATTATCTGTTTATATTACAGGTCGGACATTGAGTATTATTGCGATACAAAAGCAGCTGCGAAGCGGTACGGAAATAAACGTGAAGACATAGATTCTGAAGAGGAAAAATCTTGTAAAAGGTGAGATTTCATATACAAAGTAACATTCCAGTAATAATATCGATTTAGTTTTGTTTGAAACAAGTAAAATGGTTACCAAACTAATTTAATTATTTGTTGATAGGTCGAACCAGAGACCTCGAAAAGCAGCAAAAAAAATTGTCTACGAGTCTGAAGACGAATCATCAGTAAATAAACCGTAAGTTTTTATTTATTTTTATGTCGATTGAGGTATTATTTACCTACTCGGGGTTTTAATGTACCTATCTACTTTAAATGCGCGGGAGTCACTTCTGTTTTGAAACAATATATGCGAGCACAGACATACTTAGAAATTCTGCTTTTGTATTCCGGTAGGAGTTTTATCATTTTAACAGTTTATGTTTGAAGTAATATTTTTTTTATCACTCGTTCGAACTTAAACAATTGAAACTGTTTAAGTAATAATATTTAGTGTGAAAAGTGAGATTTCATACACAAAGTAACATTCCAGTAATAAATCGATTTAGTTTTGTTTGAAACAAGTGAAAATGTCTACCGTTTTAAACTAATTTGATTGTTTGTTGGCAGGTTGAAACCGAGACATCGAAAAGCAGCCAAAAATTTAGTCTACGAGTCTGAAGACGAATCAGTTAATAAACCGTAAGTTTTTTTATCACTTTTATGTCGATTGAGGTATTTACTTTGCGTTGTAATGTACTCGTACCTATCTATTTTAAATGCGCGGGAGTCACTTCTGTTTTAAAACAAATATTTATAAATTTATGCGAACAACGATAAACTTACTCGTACTTAGAATTTCTGCTATTGTATTCCGGTTGAAGTTTTATAATTTACGAGTTTATGTTCGCAGAATGATGTTTTTTCATTTAATCTCTTATTCCAACTAAAATTACTAAAACTGCTCAAAATATTTAATTCTAAATGTTTTTTTTTTCAGAACTAAATCATCCGTGAAAAAGTCCTCATCTACCAAACGCAAGTCAGCAGAGAGCTCGAGTGGCGAAAAACGAACTCGAACCTCAGGGTGGAAGCTGGACTTGGACGACGACGCGGACATCGAGAGCAGTCGCGCGCGCACGCCGCCCACGCGCCTGCAGTCAGTGCTGACGCGTCGAGTGGCTGACGGGATCCTGCGCCGCACTGCCACTCTACCTGGTGATCTCTTCGTGGAGTTGCGCCTCTACAACGCGAACGAGATAAGAGCTGTGGAGCCGAAAGATCGTTGGGAGAAAGCGGTCCTATCGCTTAAGTATCAGACCAATTCGGACACCGAACATCTCGACCTACTGCGGCAATTCATCAAGCAAGCGCGAGAGGCATTTGAAGAGGACGGTACATTTTTCGCCGATAAAAAAAAATAGTCCGCGATAATTTGTAATTAGTTATTTAAGGTAATAAAATAAAATAGTGAAATACTTTTATATATCTTAGTTTTCACCCAGTCTATTTAATTTCATTCATAGTAGGTAGGTAGATAAATTTTAACTTTTTTAGAATGTCGAAAAGAACGATATATTGCACAGTGTGCGATTTATCAGTTAAAAGTAATAGTTTCTCAGCTCATCTTAAAAGTAATACACATAAAAATAATTCAGCAATAGAATTAGGAGACGGCATAGATAAAATAAGTAGTGCTTTCCGTAGTCGAATAGCTACATATAGATTGCGCATTAGGGATGAACAAGTACAGACGCCAGCCGAGTTCATGCGCAGCATGCGTGCGCGCGTGCGCCAACTTATACAAGCGCGACAACTAGCATTTAACAGCCTTAAAGTCAACTTCGAATTATTTGCAGAATTTTCTCTTAGAACTAATGACTCTAACAAATCTGAGCTAAAATCATTTGCTACAGAGAACTTTATCATACATAAAAACTACGTGTTTGACGAAATATTCCCTCAAGCAATAGCTATTATTTCAACTAAAATTGACGAAATGCAAGAAAGAGACAGCGGTTGGTCTTTTCTTCGTAATTCGTACTTAGAAATTAACATTAATAAATATAATCCTTTAAAAGCATCAAAATTTATAGATTTGCCAAAAGCTTTAAAACTTAAACGAGCTTGCATTAACGTTCAAAATAGTGATAAATTTTGTTTTTTGTGGAGCATAATGGCTGCATTGTTTCCTGCTAAGAGCAATGCTCACCGTACTTCTTCATATCCTCATTTTGAGAACCTTCTCAATACAAAAAACATGTCGTTTCCTGTAAATTTTTCAGATATAAAAACCTTTGAAAAGAATAATCCCAGTATAAGTGTTAATATTTATGGAATTAAAAACAACACTAATATTGTTGGTCCATTATACCGCACTCAAAACAAGAAAAAGAACCATATAAATTTATTATTTTTAGAAAAGGGAAATCTAACGCATTATTGCTGGATAAAAAATTTAAGTCGTTTGTTCAGGTCACAAATAACAAAAAACCACAGAAAAATATTTTTTTGTGATGATTGTATGGTATTCTTTAAAAGCGAAATAAAATTAAATACTCATATATGCGGTGGCGTTGCTACTGTTTTACCAAAACCCGGAACACTTATACAGTTTAAAAACTATGAAAAAATGCAAGACATGCCGTTCGTTATTTACGCGGATTTCGAATCGTTATTACAACCAAGTCCAGACGGACCGACTTCAAATTTTACGAACGTCTTCCAAAAACATGTTCCGGCTGCATTTGCATATTACGTAGTTTGTTCATATGACAGTTCGTTGAATCGGTACGTTTCTTATCTTGGACAAAATTGTGTTGAAATATTTATTGAGAATCTTAAGAAAGACATATCTGAAATATTAAAACTATATAAAAACAAAATACCAATGAAAAAGTTAACGGTAGAAGAATCAGAATCATTTTCTAGATCGAAGCAATGTTACCTTTGCAATCAGTTGTTATTTGACGATAGAGTAAGGGACCACTGTCACTTAACCGGCAGGTACCGCGGTCCCGCACATTCTTACTGTAATCTCAAATATCGCTTACCACAATTCGTACCTGTATTTTTTCATAACTTATCCGGCTACGATAGTCATCTATTTATAAGGCAATTGGGAGAAATATCGGGACCAATAAAGGTTATAGCCAAAAATAAAGAAAATTATATATCGTTCACTAAGTTTTTTACAACAGATGATAATAATTACATGGCAGTTCGCTTCGTTGACTCGTTTAAATTTTTAGGGACAAGCCTTGAAAAACTGGTTTCTAATTTAAATACACAGGATTTTACACATTTATCCTTTTTTTTTCCTGAAAAATATCAGTTTGAGTTATTAAGACGCAAAGGGGTATACCCTTATGAATACATGACTAGCTGGGAATCGTATAAAGAAAAACAATTACCTCCGCGCCAATGTTTTTACAGTAGTTTGAATGAGTGTACTATTTCAGAATCTGACTATAAACATGCCGAGTGCGTTTGGAAAACATTTAATTTAAAAAATCTAGGAGATTATACAAAGTTATATTTAAAATCAGACGTCCTTTTACTGGCTGATGTATTTGAAAAATTTCGGTATACTTGTAAAACGAATTATAATTTAGATCCTTCGTTTTATCTTACGGCTCCGAGTTTAAGCTTCGATGCTATGCTTCTTTTGACCAAAGTAAAACTTGAACTAATTGAAGACTTGGAAATAATTCGGTTAATCCAAAAGGGTATCCGCGGTGGTGTTTGTCAAGTTTCCACTAGATATGCAAAGGCAAATAATAAATACTTGTCTGATTACGATCCATCTTCTCCAGATAATTATTTATTTTATATAGACTGCAACAATTTATACGGATATGCAATGTGCTCATATTTACCTTATTCTGATTTTCGCTTATTAAATGCGACAGAATTTAATGCTGACGAAATTATAAACACGCCTGACGATGCTGAAGAGGGCTATATTTTAGAAATAGATTTAGAATACCCGGAACAGTTGCATGATTTACACAACGAACTCCCTTTTTGTCCGCAAAAATTTACTCCACCAGGCTCTAAAACATCAAAGTTAATACCAAATTTATACGATAAATTTAACTATGTTATTCACTATGTACATTTAAAAGCATGCCTTACTTATGGTTTGAAACTAAAGAAAATCCACAGAGTAATAAAATTCAAACAAAGCCCATATCTAAAGCAATACATTGATCTTAATACCGACTTGCGACAAAAGGCAACGTCTGCATTTGAACAAGATTTTTTCAAACTTTTGAATAATAGCATTTTCGGCAAAACATTAGAAGATCCGGAAAAACGACTTGATGTAAAATTAGTAAATCAATGGGTTGATACTAGAAATAAAACAAAAAAACAGTACACTGCTCAGCAATTAATAGCAAGACCCAATTATCACAGCTCAACTGTGTTTTCTGAGAATTTCGTTGCAGTGCAAATGAAACCAGAGTCGATATTACTGGATAAACCAATTTATATAGGATTCACGGTTTTAGAAATTTCTAAAAGCCATATGTATAAATTTCATTATTCCATTATGAAACCATTCTACGGTGACAATTTAAAACTTTGTTACACAGATACGGATAGCTTTTTGTACTCCATACACACCAAGGACGTTTATAGAGATTTAAAACGTCAATTTGAATCTTACTTTGACACAAGCAATTACGATGAAAATAATTTGTATAACATTAAACGACAAAATAAAAAGGTTCCTGGTTTGTTTAAAGACGAACTAGGTGGAAAACTCATAACGGAATTTGTTGGTTTAAGATCAAAATTATACTGTATAAAAACTGAAAATAAAGAAATAAAAAAAGCCAAAGGAGTAAAAAAACCAGCTGTTAAACAGTTACTTTTTAAAGATTACAATAATGTTCTATTGCACAACAAAATTATTAAAAAAACTAATGTAGTATTTAAATCGTTGAAGCATGAAATATTTACTCAATCGGTAAATAAAGTAGCTTTATCATCTAACGATGACAAACGTATCATATTAAAAAATAATATAAGTACATTAGCTTGGGGACATAAATCCAGCTTCTTTTAATGTGTTTATAATTTAAGTTCTGACCTTTATTATAATAACGTGTTATATTCTTTTTTGATAATTGAATGTCTTAGTCTTGTATCATAATTTGATGATATTAAATAGTCTGGGTTGAAATAATTAGTTCTTATGTTTAGATTAGGAAAATTTTATCTATAAAATGTATTTGTGAAATAAGTATTAAATAAATTTTAAACTACAAATGATTTGTTGTTTCATTTTACACAACTGTGAAAACATACATTAATAGTTTCGCAACATTTGCGCACGTGTAGGTAGGTGATACCTATTTAGATTTCAGGTCACATAATTTGATGATTCTATAAATTTAGGCGAGGATGTTTATTTAATAAATTGCATGAAACACGCACATGCTTATTTGCTGACACTACAATTAATGCACTCTCAAAACTTTCTTTACCTAGTAAACCCTTGCATTTGACTCATTATTCAAACAGCTTTGTCTAGAGATACACATAACGTGAATAATTACTTGGTAAGTTTCAATATTTTTTATTATATTTCCATTCGTATTAACAGAATCTCTACTTCTACAAAATTAATTCGTATTTTAACATGATGTATTTTATTCCACAGATAATGACAGACCGTTCTGATATAATTTTATCTCAGTGTGCTCAAGACCCGTTGGAGAACTCCGATGACACGTCTATTATGTTATCACAGTTCAACTATGATCCATGGGAAGGATTAACACAGGCTTGTCAGGATATACTGAACAAGAACCAAATTGAAAAACCTCAAACAACTCAAAGGTTTCGGGAGAAAAGGCTGAGGAAAAAGACTGAACCAGTAAAAAAGAAGACAAGATGTGTTAAATCCTACGTCATCAACAAAGAACGAGGTAAAGGCTTAAAATTGATACAATTACGAATAATCGACCTCACGAGCGAACCTTCTTGTTCGATGATACGGGAAGCTAACCAAAACGAAGAAGACACGGACGTGCTGCTCAGTGCGCAATACGTCGTCACCGAACCAGTGGATGAAATTTCCGACATGACAGAGACATTAATAAGAAAAATCTCGAAAACTCTATGTAATGAATATTTATAGTTATGTATCATTGTATTTTTTAAATATGTAGTTAAATATAAATGTATTGTAAGATAGTCTTCTCAGTGTCAAATAAAGACATTAAGTGGTGAAACATTTGGTTTTTTTTATTTTCGTCCTACCTTAAACAGGTTACCTTATGAAAACTTAGGTTAGGGTATAAGTAAAACAAAATATTTCAGTGGGTACATTGTTTATTTAAAAACTATAGATTTGCTTTATTATCTACACACCATTTTCGTATACACAAAACATTTTTTAATGCACAAATTTTCTTATGTGTAAAACAATTATAAACTAACATATTTTTACAATAATTATTACAAAGAGTGACTAAATTAGGAACACCTAAATAACTTATATCAGTAATATTATTGTGATTGCATAAATCATGAATCCATTTTATCTTTTCCTCGCCCTTTACTATAATTTTTCTGTCATTTAAATAAGGTTTAATAGTTCTCCGAAATTCTCTGTAATCAATATATCCTTCACTCCACCGATAACCTCTATTCTTTTCAACCCAAAAGACATGTTTCCTTTCTTTTTCAGTTAGTGCAGTAAACGGGTAGGGAGGTTTAATTAAAAATACATGAGTATGTTCTTCGGTAGCTATAGCTAGTTCTTTTACAATAAAATTATTTTTGCAATCTTTAAATCCTTGAAGATCTACAAAAATTGTTTGGCTGTTCATGATAGTTTCTTTACAATATTACTCAAAGGTTTGTATTCGAATATACAATCGTTTAAAATCAAGCAATAAGCAGCTGTTTGATCTGGTATTTCCTGGTCTGTTTCGATTTCAACTCTCACATCGATCGAACCTTTTAAAGTTTCGTGTTGTCGCGAACAGTCGATAACAAATAAAGGAGCTATGTCTCTGAATTCCTTCAAACTCATCAACGGCTCTGATCGACGTCCGTGATAAGACTGTTGAAATCTCACATACTGTTCGTATAATAAGGTAAATTTGTCATCCGCAAAACTGACATTTAATCCTTCGTATGGATAATATGATGAATTTAAGAATACCCTTACATCTCGTACGTGACAATGATCAAATTCGGCCATGGACAATTGACTGTTATGTTTTCGATTTGTCTGTAAGGCAACTACAACAAATCGTGGTTTCTCTATTTGAGATGAAGTTTTAATAGACCAAGTATGCTTTCGTGTTTTAGGTAGTAATGGATATTCATAGAGATCCCAACTACGAAACGCTAATGGAATAGGTCTATCTTTTTCTAAGAACTTTAATAAATTTATTCTTTCACGATCGGACACTTTAACGTGAGGCACTCTCCAAATAATTTTAGTAATTTTAATATCGTCCAGTACTTCTCCTGAGTTTAATTTAATTGCATTCAGATTCGTATTGCTTCTTAAAAGCACTAATTCGTGTTTACAATTAATTATAATTTTTTCGTAGTCTTCTGCAAACCCTAATATCTTGTTTAACGGAATAGAGACAGAAAATGCTCCACCACCTGCATTTTTTATGCCTTCAGTGGACCATCCCCAAACTCGAGCATATTTTGATTCGTTTTCATTTAAGGATAGATAAGACTTAATTGTTGTAGTTACACCTGCATTTTTAATTTTATCTATTTCAATGCCGTTCAATTCGTATCGTATATCTTGAAATAGGAATAATGCTGGATTATTAATAAAATGTACATTAGATACTCTTTCTTTAGTAGTGCTATCATACACATTCACTTCCCCTTCGATATACAAACTGCTGAGTGATGGAAGCACGTACAGGTCTTGTTGATTGATTGGAATTCTTATTTCATCATTCTTGTTGAAACTTGTTACGTAGGGTTTGTACGAGTGATACTCAAAACTTTCGATGCTGTTGTCGTATGACGTTTGTTGAGATATATTTAAGATATTCATTTTATCAAACCAAGTAGCTTCAGGAAATCCTTGTTAGTTTTGGTGAGCTTTTTTTTAAAACGAAGTGGTGCGCTCTTGGGAGATGTCCTTTTAGAAATGATTTGTGAACACGATGTGGTCGGGTTTTTATTAAAATTTATCATTTTTGCTTAAAATGTAAATATAGTTGCACTTCTTCACCTCGTAAATTTATCTCTTTATTATCAGCATCCAGCAGTCTTATATTAATGGCGTTAATACAATTTTGATTAACCGGAAAATAAATTAGATTTTTGGGAATTTCAATTATTCTGTAACCTGGTGGTACGTTTGACACAAATTCATAAATTATGTGACTTGATTTTCCGTTAACAAATGAACCACTAACTATATCGCATTCGACCCGCACAATGGTAGTTGATAGAATGTTTACAGGATAATCTGAATCGGTACTTATATTAGCATTTATTGTTTTCGTTCCAAAACCTAAAATTTTACCCAATGACCCCCCTTTGTTAAAATGAACATCTTTGGAACAAAAAATACGTGTTTTCAATGTATTGTTATTGCAAGTAAGTTTAAGTACAGTGTTCTTGATGTTGCTTTTTAAATAATCACAAATATCTTGAAGCTCATAAGAACCTTCAGGTATTTCGATTATTTCATTTTCACCATAATAAAACTTATTGTTTCGTTCATCTATATTGGGAATTGAGTTAAACGTTGAAAAATATAAAATACTGCACTCATAGTCTCCTTGAAGTTCCAAAGTTGGGGAATAGTTTGTTGTCAAGGAAGCTCCGCTTCCAGTTATGGATACAGTGAAAGACATTTTTATACTAACACATTTATTTCTTCTTTTCATTATATAAATACATTTTCCAATAATTTCTTAAAAATTTCAGACACAAATGACCACAGTTTGTGGTACCAAAGGCTTGATGTCTCATATAATTATAGTTTATAGGTAAAGCATGCATATATTTTATAAATTCTAATGGTGGTTTCAAATTACCAAAACTATCATAATATTCTACGTAATTGTCATGCTTAACAAAGGCTACCCAATGCGTGCCAGGATTTTTGTTGCTATCCAAATTTAGTATTCCGCATTCTATCTTTTTAGGTTTTGATGGTAACGTATCTCTCATGTAAACACCTCGGAAGTGAGGAATATCACTAGCATATTCTAAGATGTCAAGATTAGTAAGCGCACGTCTAGGTAGCCTTTTAATTAGTTTTTTGATGGGTTCAAATACAAACCTGCTCCCTTTTTATAAGATTTGATATATAATCCTTTTCCAAGAGCTACTGCTTCCATCATTTTGTTATGTCTTTCAGATTCCTGAAGACTCTTTTGTGCCGCCTTAGAATCATTTACGGCTTTGGCTATACCCGCTGCACCTCCGGCAAGCGAACCTAATGCTGACAATCCCGCAAATATAGGAATTAGTGGTAAAAATCCACCACACTTAGGGAGAGGAATAAAACGTGGTAAACGTATTCCTTTCTTGTTATTGAATAGCTTTTTTGCCGCTGCATAAGCATACTTTATTGCAGAGGTATGGTCTTTGGATTTTAGTTTTTTTAGTTGAGTGTGTATTTTCTTAATTCCCTTCTTAAATGATTGAATACCACTGCCTGCTCGAATTTTTGCTTTCATGGCATTTTTTACTATCCACGATGCAAGTTTTTCTCCTTTGCTCGCATCTTTTGAAGTCAATCTCCTTTTGGCCATGCTTAAAAGTTCCAAGTCTGCTTTACGTCGAGTTTCTAAATCTTTATTGATATAAGCAATATCGTGGTGCATGCAAGCTTTGTCCAATTGATTTATGCCGCGTTCACCTTTTAGTATACGTTTTTGAAGTTTTGTACCGGGACCACAAAATTGATACCCAGGTAAATGTATCTCGAACGGTAAACGATCTATTAAGTTATTTATTATACCACTGCCTTCTTTCATTGATATTAATAAAGTGTGATAAACCAGTGATCAAACTTTATTTATATAAAAATCTAAACCAATTCGCTTTTGTTTACCCAACTATTTTCTTTATCACTTAATCCTAACCATTTGACAAACAATTTGTCTCCTTTTTTTCTGATAACTTTTTCAATTAGGTATAGGTCTGGAAACTTAGTTTTTAATAGTTCATACCCGTAAAAAGACCCGAGAATATTTTGATTTTGTTTATCTGCTATTTGGTATGTTATGGGATTGGTTTTATTAATTTTTACGATTCGAAATATTTCTGTGGACCAATTAGGGGTATAGCCTTTATAGAAATCTCCTTTGTATTTACTTATACGCACAAAGTCGCCTACTCTGAAATTAGATTTTTGACTGATTTTTATTTTTGGTTGTTGCGTTTTAATAATGTTAGATCGTACTAAAATTTCATTTGAATGATTTACATTGATCGGCTTGAATTTAGTAATGCGATGCACAGTGTTGTTATAATGATTTACAACGAAATCCAAATTACTTTGAAACCATTGATACCGTCCGAATAGGCTAAATTTTTTGTAAAGGTTTGATTTAATGGTTCTTATAACTCTTTCTACTATAGATGCTTTTTTGACAGAGTAGGTGGAATAATGGTTTATTTTGTAACTTTTCATTAACTGATTGAAAGAATCGTTATAAAACTCTTTACCTAGATCTGTTTGTACATTTTTAGGCTTTCGTTTTGATTCAGATAATATACTATGCATTGCATTGACAACACATGTTTTAGATTTTGACTTCAAAGGCTTGACCCAAACGTATTTAGAAAAAGCATCAATCACTACCAGAACATAATTATATCCTTTATTCAGCGATGAATATTTTTGAAAGTCCATAAGATCAGCTTGCCATAAATCATCTATTCCTTTAATCAATGTATGCCGCCGAAAGAAATTTCTTCTCGCTGCTTTGTGCAACTCATCAACTATATCTTGCTTACTCATTTTTGGATTTTTTTGCTGCTAACATAAAATCAATTTCGTTTTTTGAATAATACACTGTACTTAAATTACTCGAAGTTATTTTTTCTAAATTATTAAGATATTTTTTTAAATTGCTCTGAACTGTTTTTATTTCTTCTTTTAATTTTTGAACACAGTTATCAACATATTCTTTGTTCACAGCTTCACTATCTTGTTCAGGAATTTGTAATCCTTTTAACCTTGATGACTTTAAATCAAATTCACCTTCGTCTGTTCGTAATAATGCATCGGTAAAGATATCAGTGAATTCAGGTTGACGTAAACGCTTATGAACATGATGACCAAATTTATCTATATTCATCGCCGTCTCATCGCCGTCTTATCGGCTTCTGAAGCTCAATGATACTGCTCAATTTTCCTGGTGGTAGCTTTATATATTTCATTTCTTTTATAACACCAGCTTCATACAATTCTTCAATTATTGCATAAACTTCATTTCGTACCCCATTATTACCAGCTGCCCATGATGCACACAGTAGCTTCAATCTTTCCACTAACTCGTTTGGATCATTCCAGTAAACCAAATCGGTATCCTTTTTAACAGCTTTTAAAATATCAACACCTTCACCTCGTGGCAGACTTTCCATACTACTTGTGTGACTTCTAGAGAACTTAAACAGTGGTTTAATTATATGCATATATTTAAACCCTTTGTTACTGTTAATCTGTTTAGATGGATCATAGTTTCGTTTATGCGCATTAGTATCCATAAGTAACAGTTTATAATTTTGTAGGTCTTCTTCTGTTATAGAATCTAAGTCTGGTGTTTTTTTATATAATAATTCTTTCAAGCCCGGAGTCTTTTTCAAGCTACGGTTTCCAATTTTCAGATTTCGATTATCATCATTAACACGGGTATAGCCAAGCATAAGTTTTCCATTCACATTTCTAACACCATAAGGTACATCTTTCATAGCTTCAGATGATAAAGACCAAGATAAAGAATCATTGGTAATACTTGGCGATGACTGAAGAGATTTGAAGGAGTTGTCATTAACTTCATTATCCTCAGGGGGAGACGTAGTAAGAGTTTTATTTGGTGTTTTACATATATCATTATCGGAGGTTTCACCATCATCGATATTTTTAAAATAGTGAAAATCTTCATTTGAAGTACTTGATGCTTCGCTTTCCCTGTGCTTAGTTCTTTTTACTAATTGTGGCTGCTCCATTTCATCGTCTATTTGACGTTGATCTCCAGTTTTACTACCCAACTCTTTAAGTGGGTTCACAATAGGTTTAAACAAAGTTTCTAGAGCCAGGTCACTGGTATTTTTAAAATCTTTTATCAGTTCTACCTTTCTTTTTACAGCTGTTGCAGATTTTACAATTTGTTCTTTCAAATTTCGCTCCATTGTTCAAGATTCCACTCTGTTGGACTTCTCAAATTAAACTGATTCAAGGAAACGTATGCAGCAGCTTTATAAAAAATATATTTAATCTACTACTATGAATGTATCGAACTTCATTCTGTAACAGCCTTTGTTTCGATCACAATCCTTATCAATGACAACATAACTGTACGGCTTACTCCACACAGTTGAACACATTTCACGAAACTGAGACCAAGTCATGTCTAAGCTGGCATGCTCATCGTAAACATGTTTTAAATTAATATCGTCTTGTTTGAACAATATAATAAGGTTTGCATTGTCTCTTACTAATTGTTTCGGAATTTTAGTATATGTTTGATTAATATAAAAACAGTCAATGTTTTTATGACGACCCATTGCGAAATAATCTCGAATATTGTTCTGATTTTCACATGCAACATCGTCAAATATTATAATTGATTCAGGTAAAGCTTTATGTAGACTTAGGACTTCACTGTTCTGATTATATTTGTTATAAGATATGTCAGCAACCTTCTCTAATACTTTTTCTAAAAACAAGTATTTAGGTTGATACAGAGACTTAGAATACACATATAAGTTACGAAAACGTGGTCCATCTTGGTGTAACAACAAACTAATTACTAGATTGGTTTTTCCACAGTTTGAAGGACCGCAAACAATGCAACGAATAGTGTTTGGTAGTAAGTTCCCATGTCGCTTAACTTTACTTGATGATACAGGACAAATACAGTCCAATTTTAATGATTCTTTCTGTTTTAGAAATTTCATAGCAGCGTTACAAACTCGTCCACTGTAGTGCGTAAATATCAACAAACTGACTTCTATATTTTGAAGACATTTCATTTATGTATGATCCACGAATGATTAAACAACATGTATATAAATAAATACATATATGTATATGATGCGTTCAACTAAATCGGAAACAGGATTCCAATTCACTTTTTTGGTTATAATTGTTCGTTCTAATTAACTTTCTTCGAATGAGCGGACGCAGGAAGCGAATGAGAAGAAAGTGAATTAGAACGAACAATTATAACCTACTTAGAAACTAGAGAATGTTCAATTATGGCCCAAATATATTCAAAGTCTATGGAAAGATTTTATCTTTGTCTTCGTTTGTTCCTGGCTTGTAACTGCTCCTTGTACTGTTTTTAGGGTTCCGTACCGAAAAGGTAAAACGGAACCCTATTTATGAGACTTAGCTGTCCGTCCGTCTGTATGTCTGTCCGTCTGTCACCAGGCTGTATCTCATGAACCGTGATAATAAGACATTTTTTTACAGATGATCTATTTTTGTTCCCGTTATCAACAAATAGGTACCAAAAACCGAATAAAACAGACTTATTATTTATTTTCAACGGTCTACAAAAAATAGTGTACACATTTTACATAAAGTAAATTAGGTACTTAAACAAGCAAAAGTCTTATATTATTATTTGATATGTTCTGGATTCTTGAAAAAGTGTTTTAAAATCCTCTTCCGTCAAAAGTTCCATGTCTAAAATAACATCCATCTTTTAAAATAGTGCGCCTGTCTGTCAAAAGTTCTAATTACTTGTAATATCTACTAATTCATCGGCGAGGTCGCAGCGGCTATAAATACACACGGTTACCGGTTTGATTCCCTGAGCGACATATTGGCACCGGCTCGCGATCTGATAGTGCAACGTGTATTTAATTTTAACTGATAATTAAATGGCTTTTGGTGGTGAAGATTTAATTTTAAGTGGTTAATTGTAAGAACTATTAGTACTAATGCTAGATTTTTTGATGCATGTATGCCATTTTGTGTAATAAAAGAGTACCTATGTATTTTTTTTTAAATCCTCCATATTTTTTTAAAGATTTAAAAAAACTTGACACTGGCCACGCTCGCGCAAGCCATAAAGGAAAAAAGGATCTTAACACAAAATTTCAGACTTATGGTGAATATTTACATCTTAAGATTTGAAAACGTAATAAGGTTAAAACATTTTAGGTTAAATTCAAACCAATTGCAGAGCATACTGGCAGTGATGATTCCTTGGCCTCGAAACGTGATTTTTACCTGAAACAAAAAAAAAACAAATATTAAATGACGTCACAACATTCGAATATATTATTTAGTATGTATGTTTATTGGAGAGGCCTATGTCCAGCAGTGGACTAGTGTGGGCTGATAATGATGATGATGATGTGCGACTAAGTCAAAGTCAGTTATTTCTGTAAATTGGTCATCAAAGTCACTTTTACATGTACCAATATTTGTTTGCCTACCTACCGCTTTGGGACTACATAGGTATTGGCTGGTGATGAGATTTATGCACGGTCAGTAAAAGAGCTTGCTCTCTACCTCAATGATAATAGTACATTATGATACAAGTGTGCTACGTTGGTCATTATACACGAGGCATTATTATAAGCGCGAGCCGCAGGCGAGCGCGGTAAGGAAGCCGAGTGTGATAATGATCAATGCACACGAGTTGCATACGACGTTTTTCAACACAATTGCGAGGAAAAAACAAACTAAAATCTAAAATACCTTCTCCGAATATGACTTGGCGTTTTTGCTGTTTTTCTATGCATTTTGGCGGCAACAGGCTATCACTCGCGTTTCGTGCCTCGATAAGTATTTCCGACGGGGTTGAATAACATTTTACTCGTCTTTACTATTTAAAGTAGACATTTTTGATAGTAATTAACCACACAGCAACAACTTTATCAAATAATAATGGAAAATAGCACGTAAGTTTTGTTTTTTTCGCGCGCCGCAATTTCGATGCGCGCGCAGGTTCAATAATGGCACAGGAAAAACTGGCTGTTCAGCCGAGTAGCAGCAATTTAAAAAATAAAATAAACTATAAATTATTGTTTGTAAAAATGATAGTTAAGTTAGTTTGTGTTTATTAATATACAATTTGATAAAATGATATTTATTTGTCATCTAAACCCTTAAATAATTTAATATTGGTAAATTATTTAATGTTCTTAGACACAAACTTTTGCTGGATTTCTTAAAAAAAAGTTTACATTACCGCACTAGTGCGATAATCTTTTTACAGCACAAGTGCGTAATATGATGAGTTATGAAACTAAAAACGGTGTTATAAGAGTGAATTTACGAGCAACTGTGTTGAAAATATATTTATTTATTTATTTTATTTTATTTGATAAGGCTTACCAACTAAATACATACAAAAAGATTACATTTAACAGGCTTTATGTACGAGAGTGCATTGGATATGCATTTAAATTAAAGGTATGCACAACATTACTATATTAATATACTTTTTAAAACTAAATATCAACAATAGGAAAACTAGTAGGTAGTGCTTCTTACAAAATTCCGATATAGATTTTTTAAAACTAGCAATGTTATCACAATTCACATCTACATTACAATTTTGAAAAATATTGTTAAAGGTTTTTAACATGGACAAAACGGGCGAAGAACTGCCATATTTATTTTTTCTAAGTTCTGCAGATAAAGGCCTATAATTGTGAAGACGAGCCGTAACTCTAGGAACCGACAAACTGATTTGAGATATATATCTCCAACCTTGCTTTACTAACCCAGAAACAATGACTTTCAACAAACCCAAAAATCATGTTCCTCCCCAACCTTTTATCTTTTCAACATAAACGCCATGTTATGATGTTTCCCGCCAAATTTGACAGCTCGTGATAGATCGATTCCGGTCTTGCGTAATCGATGAGGCAATGCAATCGATTCTAATTCGCTAATCGGCGATCCGTCAGCGAGCTGGCTGGAATAGACGGATGTCGAGTCCCCATTAGATATATTACGATATTTCAAAATTAAATTGAGTCACTTTTTAATTTTCATGAAAATGGCAACGGCCTACAGTATAAAGCCCAGAAAGTATGAAGTGTAAAAGCAAGGAGGACCACCTCACATGGGAGAATTTTTATTAAAAAGTGCACCATTACAAAGCGGATGTTTTTCTTTCCTTTTTTACGACTCTTCTATCCTACTCTAATATTTTTGGAGCGTTCTTTAAAATTTAATCTCTAGCTACAGTGGCGCCGTCATTGCAGTTAACGATATTTTACGGACACTTTTTACCTTATACACTCAATAGTTTTCCGATTTTTCAGGCAGGTGGCATTGTTTTTAGGGTTCCGTACCCAAAGGGTAAAGGACCCTATTACTAAGGCTCCGCTGTCCGTCTGTCTGTTTGTCCGTCTGTCACCAGGCTGTATCTCATGAACCGTTATAGCTTTAGCTAGAGAGTTGAAATTTTCACTGATGATGTATTTCTGTTGCCGCTTTAACAACAAATACTAAAAAACAGAATAAAATAAATATTTAAGGGGGCTCCCATACAATAAACGTGATTTTTTTGCCGTTTTTATAGAAAATGGTACGGATATAATACGTATAGTAAGGAACCCTTCGTGCGCGAGACCGACACGCACTTGGCCGCCTTTTTAATTTAATTCCCATACAAAAAATATGTTTACCTACGAAAAAAACGTGTCAACCTTGACATATTGGGCACAAAATGGTGGACATCACGGAAATTGAAATCCTTTTCCTTCTTAACTTAATTCTAAAGAATATAGAACCAAAAGATTTCTGCCATATTCACAATAAACGGGCACTAACGCTCTTCACATTTTCTTCTTTCCAATCAATGTGTCATATACATCCGGAGCGAATTGAAATAATGGCATATAAAATACATTACGGTCCACAAAATCATTCCAAAACAATCGAAATGATCGTCATTTACGTGTTTATCGATAAACTAGCTGCACTCGATGGGAAATGACTCCGGACGCTCGGTTCGAAGCGCGATAAAACGTTCGCTCGCTCCGCTCAGCTCGCTCGCGCGAACGAACTGATAATACAGTGTGCGGTGAGTGCATTTACCTAGGCTATCGTTCGGAACCTGTATGGATAGGTAGGCATGGTACATTTCCGAATCAAGCTCATTGCTTAGTAAATAACAACTTATGATACAGCTTAAACACAAACAGCATTATATTAATTAATTTTATTATCCTCATCAGCTTTAAGTTTTCTGCTAGAAATAGGCCGTCTTCAAGAACTTCATTGTAAGCGGATCTGGAAATGAATGAATATTCAATTCATTCATTCATTTTGGAATGGAGTTGAATGAATGAAATCTAAAATAAATACTATTAATTCATATCAGGGGGCCTAGCGCGAAAGTGTATCATTCGGTCGGTCGTATTAACCGATCAAATTAAAACATCCATCCCCCGTATCAAAGGTTTAACAATTTATGAACAATTGAAAACAGTCGGGTTTTTTACACGGCTAGATTGAGTTGGTCATATTTTATCAAAGGATTGACACATGAGACTGATCATTTTAATTTTTTAGGTTTATACGACCGAACGAACGATACACTTTCGCGCTAGGCCCCCAGAATCAGAATCATTTAATTCGCTTGTACCACACAAGGATGTTTAATTCGTTTATGACCACACATTTCACCACAGTATGGCATGCAAAATATAATATACATATTTTAAATTCATTTAGTAGGTAGCAAATTGAGAATGTAGTACAAAGTCATTTATTTCTATTCTATCAAGAATTCATTCATATACAGGACGTACAAGAGAATAGGACACTCCTCCATATTTTTTCAGCTTCTTAATACAAACTTACTCGCATACCTCGATGATAATGTATGGAGCATCTGAAAATAAAATCTCGATTTCGATGTTGCTCCCATAGGAAAAGTTGTTGTATATGGCCAGTTGATCACGTGGTTTTAAGGAGTGTCCTATTCTCTTGTACACCCTGTAGAGGCAAGGTGGGCACCTAACTCATAATAACTGTCAAACAGGTATGTAATGGTTTTGCTTATGTCATAGAAACTAGACGGTGTGAAAATCACACTGACTGCTACATTACAATCCATTTTTCATTGTTTAAATATTTTTAATTATGGATTATAGACAGGATTGTTTAAATTTCACCTTGTTATATCTACGAGTCTGTCATGCTAATAATATTATTACAAAAATGTCAACACTCCTTTGTTCAGGATTCAATAGATATTTGAAAGTTATTATGTTATTAGCGATCCGCCCCGGTTTCGCACGGGTGCAATGACATATAAACCTTCCTCTTCAATCACTCTATCTATTTAAAAAAACCGCACCAAAATCCGTTGCGTAGTTTTAAAGATTTAAGCATACATAGGGATATAGGGACAGAGAAAGCGACTTTGTTTTATACTATGTAGTGATTATTATGTGTCGTTTGTGCCGGTACGTTAAAAGCATTGCACCACCCCTTCTCTTCCTATGGGTGTCGTAAGAGGCGACTACAGGAGAACCGCTACAAGAAGACGGGCAGCAGCGTCTCCTCTCCACCATTGGCCAAACTGCGATCGCCAACCCGCCTGCCAAGCGTGGCGATTATGGCAAAATCCTCCTTTTGGAGAGGCCTGTGTCCAGCAGTGGACTGATATAGGCTGGTGATGATGATGATGATGATTAATTAACCCTAGTCTATCTTTTTTGTAGTAAGGCCATAAAACTCGATTTTAAATTTATTTATTTTCGTGTCATTTTGAATGTCGTCTTTAGAAATCGATGTGTCCAGCATTGCTCGTCAAAACTGCAATTGTAATGATAAGTAGCTCGTGACGGATAGACGAGCCTTAATTAGTGATGTATGATTAGTCTGTGCCCATCACTCAGGCGCGGTGTGGCCAACAGGTGGGCAGGTACAGTCGTACACAATATCAAATCAAATAGTTTTAGGGTTCCGTACACAAAGGGAAACACGGGACCCTATTACTAAGACTCCGTTGTATGTCCGTCTGTCACCAGGCTGTAATGAGCCGTGATAGGTGTAGTTGAAATTTTCACAGATTATGTATTTCGGTTGCCGCTATAACAACAAATACTAAACAAATACTAAAAATAAATATTAAGGGGGCTCCCATACAACAAACGTGATTGTTTTTATAGATAATGGTACGGAACCCTTCGTGCGCGAGACCGACTCGCACTTGGCCGTTTTTTTTAATGCTTTCCTACACTGACAAAAACACGATTTCTATGTTGCTCCTGAATGAATAGAAGTTTTATGAGCAGCTGATCACATGGTTTAAGGAGTGTCCTATTCTTTTGTACATCCTGTTTAATGTTTCTAAGTGTACCAGCCCCTTTACCATGATCACTAAAACACGATATGATATGATATAGCGACTTATCGCATATTTTTTGGAAAAATATGAACTTTTATCGAAAAATCGAGCATGACCATAATGTCGCCGGCACGGACATGTTCACTGTTTCGATAAAAGTTCAAAAAGGCGGCTATATCATATTTTGGAAAGTTGGGTGTCGATAAATCGCTATATAGTATCATATCATATCAATGAAACGGGAATCAACGCGATCATAATTTAGGTACGTCAGGCAAAAGATGTAACATTTTATACCTAAATTTTGATCGCGTTAATTCCCGTTACATTGAGTTTTTAAATTATGCAACGCGAAAGTTTAAAAGTAATCATATCATATCATATCGTGTTTTGTTGCTCATGCTAGAGGCGGTAACGTATTTTATCGCAGCTTCGCAATCCTCGGTATATTTAACATGTGCTCGCAATAATCTGAGATGAATTATATTTGCGTATCCAAATTTATACGCGGCTACAGGAGACGTATTTTTGAAGCATTCGAAATGAATCTTGAATTCGAACAAGAATACGATTCGTATGAGAATTCTATTTCTATCACTCCCGATTTTACGCATTTTGGAATCACTCGAATTCTGTGTTGCTATTATGGTAAAATTCTTTAACTATTTTCGTTTCACGCAGAAAATATTTAAAACCGGAATGCAAAAACTTATTGATTTTAAAAACCGGCAATGAATCGCATGAAACGGAACGAAAAAAAAAGTTTTTAATCTGTGAACCATATGTTTACTTGTCAAAGTCATACGTCTAAACTACGACTAATACGTCTACTAGTAGAATCGAAATACGAGCGGGTCGGACCACTCGTTGCAGAATTTACAGAATGAATTTTCAAAAATAGCGATTTTAGTCATTCACATGCGAATCTTGCCATTTCGTATTCGAATTGGAATTCGCATTATTCAAAAATACGTCTCCAGGTATTCATCTGGCGACTACCGTGTTTAAGATAAACTCTAGATTCTAGATTGGGTAACTAATATTTTATCTTTGTTATTATTGACGACCTCCGTAGCAGAGAGGCGAGTACGCCGGACTATATGGCGCCGTCATCTCTGAGGTTCCGGGTTCCCCGGTCGGGTCAATGTAGAAAACTAACTTTTCTATATTGGCTCAGGTCTGTGTGTTGTGGTGCCGTCGTTGTTTCTGATTTCTATAACACAAGTGCTTTAGCTACTTACCTTAGGATCAGAGCATGTGTGATGTTGTCCAATAGTTCTACAGTTAGTATATAAATGGCTGGTTAAACTAGTCATTCGCTATGATAAGCATATTTAAATAAATATCGGACAACATCACATACATTGCTCTGATCCTAAGGTAAGTAGCTAAAGCACTTGTGTTATAGAAATCAGAAACAACGACGGTACCACAACACACAGATCCGAAACAAATAGAAAAGTTCGTTTTCTACATTGACCCGACCGGGGATCGAACCCGGAACCTAAACAAGTTTCGCTCTGTCACCAATATCAAAATCAGAAGAAAATAGGTACTCTACTTTTAAAGAAAATCGTGGCGCAACGATGTAGGCTGTTTTTAAGAAAAAAATGCCTAAAACGTTACTCAAATAACTTCAATTAAATAATAATTAACTTTTAAATATGCATGGCGCAATAATTCAAACATAGGAAATGATATTATGCATCAACTTATATACGGAGTGAGGACATCGCTGTTCCAGTCAGCCTGTGACCACGGTCGGTGTAACCCGATCGAAACGTCAGGGAAAAGAGGTAACATTTTGTACCTAAATTGTGATCGCGTTAATTCCCGTTTCTATTAGTTTAAATTATGCAGCGCGAAAGTTTAAAAGTAACTTACTACCATGTAAAAGCAAATAAATATTTCTGATTTCTGCAATAAAGTAGGTAATGATATTAAAAATGTTAATTTGACACTATACCCGGCTAAAAACGAGGATATTTGCAAACTATTTGCCAAGTTTACTCAGCTACGTGGGCTGGCAAGTTCCTTCGTATTAACTTCAGCTATAAATAATAACTTAGTGCACCAGCTCTTGGAGTATTCACTCAGGGGTGGCGCTCGCCAAATAAATATATCTTCTTAGCGTGTCGACTCACTCAGGATTTATATATATGTGAGGACCAAAACTCAGCCATTCTCATGCCATTCTTACCTACGGGTCAAATTGAGAACCTCCTTTGTAGGGTTCCGTACCCAAAGGGTAAAACGGGACCCTATTACTAAGGCTCCGCTGTCCGTCTGTCACCAGGCTGTATCTCATGAACCGTGATAGTTAGAAAGTTGAAACTTTCACAGATAATGTATTTCTGTTACCGCTATAACAACAAATACTAACAGAATACAATAAATATTTAAGGAGGCTCCCATACAACAAATGTGTTTGTTTGCCGTTAATATAGATAATGGTACGTAACCCTTCGTGCGCGAGTCTGACTCGCACTTGACCGGTTTTTTTTAAGTCGGTTGAATTGTGGAAGTTATTCGATATCAACCCTGACGTATCATGTAAGTACGAGTCTTTTATAGCGTATAGTCGCGGGGCCTAGCTGCTGGCCGCGTGCCAGAAACAATGCTTGTTGTTCGTAGGCTGGGGTACGCCTTTTCGTTGGCACGTCTATCAGACGGCTTTTTGTTTGCACGTCTGTCAGACATCGGTATCTTGACTTGTGATAAATTACGTTTGTTTGAAAAGAAAAACTTATGGGTTTATGTGTGTGGTTGAGAGTAGTTTTGAGGGTTTAAATATCTTAATATATAAAACAAGTCGTGTTTGTTCCAACACTTATAACTCGAGATCTGCTTGACCGATTTTCATGGTTTATAAATTGTTGGATTTGTCTCCGCTCCGAATAGCAGAATAAATAATAAAAACATTGGAAAAGCAGACAAAAAATATATAGCTGTTAGGCGGCACGAAGTTCGCCGGGACAGATAGTTTTGAATAAATGAATGAATGAACAAAAAAAAATGTTTAAAATAAACATAAAGCTTTATTACTCAAAAGAGATAATTATCATGTGAATCTCTAATTTTCCTTGTCTGCTATAGGTGGTAATAGAATCAGTACCACATTCTTTATAGTGACTGACCTATGTTTTTTTTTTAATATTGGACAACATCACATGACTACGAGCCAATGATACGAGACTAAAACCTATTGTGTGATTTTTTTAATCTGAGATTTTTAATACTTGAAAAAAAAATCGTCCGCCTCAGGTGGGATCCGAACCCACGTCCATCGCATACCGGGCGAGTGCTTCACCACTAAGCTTCACCTTTTTTTTTCAAGTATTAAAAATCTTAGATAAACCTAGCATGGTAATAGCTAAAAACAAAATTTTTAATTTTTTAATCTGTGCATCAAAGTTTAAATAAATAAAAAGGTTGCTTTCATGGAATTGTGTATATGAATTAAGGGTCGTCCATTTATCTCGTGCAAGTGCTACTACGACTACACCCCCCTACTCAAAGTCACAACAAAGATACATAACTACAACCCCCATAGACGACCGTCTGGTGTAGTGGTTCGCGCTCCGGACTACAATGCCTGGCTGCGGGTTCGAATCCCGCGAGGGGCAAATGTTAGTGTGATGAGCACGAGCATTTTGCACCTAAGTCATGGATGTTTATAAACGTATTTAAGTATGTTTACCCGTTATCTAGTCGTCATAGCACAAGCTTTGCTTAGTTTGGGGCTAGATAATTGGTGTGATTGTGGAAACAATTTATTATGTTATATTATAGTGATATATTTTTCAAAACCCCCGCTCTCGAGCCTCACGTGATGTCAATCGTCGTCACTCTGTCCAGGAGTGTCGCCAACAATATGCACTTTGTCCCCTGGTCTACTTCAAGCGCTGCAGTTTACTGCAAGGCTCGGTACTCGGTCCCCGCTGAATATTAATATTAAAATACGACTATTTTACGAGTACGGCCCGAATACGGCCTATGCTGCATTTGGTGTTAATTTAAATATCGTTTGTGACATAATTAAAAAGGTATACGAGCCACACCTGTGTCCCTGTGGCAATGAAGTAGACAAATTCGGTCTTCACGGTCTCTGCTGTCAGCAAAGCGCTGGACGTCTCGCTTGACATGCTGCACTCAATCATGCAATGAGGAGAGCTCTTGCCAGCATTAACGTTCCTTCCACGCTGGAACCCCGTGGGTAGGTCCGTGATGATGGCAAGAGGCCTGATGGTCTAACGCTCATTCCCTGGGAAAGGGGTCGAGCTTTAGTATGGGACGCAACTTGTGTCGACACTTTAGCTCCATCTCACCTCAGGGAGTCAGCTGTAAAAGCAGGAGCTGCAGCCGAGTCAGCAGAAAATGCCAAGCGGCGCAAATACGAGTCTCTTGCAAGTGACTACGTGTTTGCGCCATTTGGCGTAGAGACTTTAGGACCGTGGGGTCCGAATGCTAAATTACTTTTCGGCAAAATAGCACCAAAATTAATATACATTTCGGAAAATAAAAATCCTGGTACGTTCCGAATCGATCGGACATAAGGAAGTAAGTCAGATCCCCTCATCAACTAGAAAAGAGCCAATGATCTTTACATGTCTGAACAGATTCTTATGAAACATGGCTAAGAACACTCAGGATAAAATTCTCTATGACAAAAAAAAAACTAAACGAAATTCGGTTCATTTGTTTGGGAGCTACGATACCACAGATAAGATACATTTAGGTGTTTATACAAAAATGAAGTTTAGCTTTTTCAGCCATATATGAATAGCATGCAAATACAGTTTTAGTTAAATAGTTTTACTTTATGAAAGCAATTAAATTGAATTATTTCTTGGAATGTCAAAGTTAAACACAACACACACGTTAAACTTACACTACTCTCTTTTTGGGTCGGGGGTTAATAAATCTAAGTATGGAAGAAGGCTACATATCTGTGTGGTATCTATCTCTATTGAAACAACACACAGCTACAAATACCCCCAACTGACCCAGCAATGGTTCCCAATTATTCCGACCCCTACAATCTCAATATGCATTCATAATTTATCTCAAACAAATGAATATGAAGTATGTCTGTGCTTGTGGAGTTTCGCCAAATTCTTCGTCCACAAAGCGCTTTGTTTCGCAATTGATAGATGGCGTTAGGGGCGGTTTGGTATTCGGGGTATGGGGGCCGGATTCGACACTCGTTTTGGGAATTGTTGGTGACAATTTTGGAGGTATTTTTCGGAAATTTGAAACTTTTGTAATTTTTGAGGTATTTTTAATAAAAAAAAATAAACTAGGTTTGTTCGGTATGTCAGTTAAATACATCTAGCTTTAAGTAATCGTAATTTTAGCCGTAAGACGTCCACCTATGGTAAGTCTCCATGTTTTTATATTCAAATTCATAGAATTACTGGATGTAAAAATAACTATAATATTAATCCAAACAATAAAAATACCATACAATTTTTGAACTTAAAATGTTATCGTGTATGAGCAGATAAAGGTTTGATGACGAAATTCGGATCATGTAAGTAGGTTTCAATTGAATGTTTGGCTTTTTTTAGCAAAATTTTCTAATCATTTTTTTTAAATGTGAATATTTGTGAAGGTGCAACTATCTAATTGGATTTTTCCTGCAATAGTAGCTGTATGTATGACTCTAATAAATAAATAAATAAAAATGTCAAGTATTGTTTTAAAATTTTTGGTTTAATTTTAATTCAAAGTGCCTACTCAAATGGCGTAGGTCTATTCAATCTGTAGTTAAAAATACAATTCTAATTTTAGACCGTCTTTAATTAATAGCTAGTCTCTTTAACACGGTCCTTTTAAATGATAAAAATTCAGAAGAAAATCGTCGAGACGTGTCAGTAAAAAAATATTTCCATCACTTTTTCAGGTTTTAATACATATTTACTCTAGCGTGTTTTTATCACTGTCCCACGTAAAACGCCAATTAGCTTGTAATTACTGCGAGGCGATGACCCGTCGGAGGCGTAGACGAACGCTTAATTGCATTGCCTTTGCGAATCTTAGCGAAATTTTAGCGCGAAATGCTTTCTGAGAAAAAAGAGGTAGGAGGTTTCGACCTTCACACAGAAGTCAAACAGCAAAGCTTTGATAAAGAGGTTTTTGTCAGTGTCAACGTCTTTTACAAAATACCTATCACGGTTTTGTTGAAAAGCTCAAAGCCTTTGGAAATTAAATTACTTATCAAAAATCATTTTTTCTTCGATTCCATAATTTCAAGCAGTAGAAACTACTTAAATAAAAACCTTGTTTATGACGATCCATTGGCATAACCTTGCGGTGATTTATGCGTGCGTAAGGTCCCTGGTTTGGTTCCCAGTTTGGGTCAATTAAGGAAACAATGCCACGCAAAATTAATTTTATAGTAAACTACAATAATATGTGTTGTCTGACGCATGAATTATATCTGTTTTATTCTTGCTTTTATTCTGTTTAGCCATCGATATACAGGGTGATAAGTGAAACGCCTGTTTCATTAAAATAAATCCGGAGTATCATAATAAAAAAATACTGTTTGGTCTGTATGATCTTGACAGGCACTTTGATCATAAGTAATTTGACATGTCTTTTTCATCGATAATCGTGTCCCTGACCCAGTTCTGTACCCTTTTCCCTTTTGACAACATCAAAGTCAAAATAAGTTCTCTTATTAGCTTAGCCTTCGCCAGTAGGTGTAACAGCTTTTACACCAACACACGTCGCAAAATGTGCGACTACACGACGCGAATGGGAGACGATTTTATTAAGATTTTCATTAAAAGGTGTTTAGAATTCCAGGCGTGTCTCTTTACGAAGTGATTCTCAAACTGTTAGAACCCGTAAACCCAAGGGGTGCAAATTATATTTAGAAATGAATTGACAATTGGGTTCCCTCTCACATGTCACTGGCTTTGTCACTCGTGACTTTAGTGTGTCACAATAAAACTTTAAATGTGTCTGTCTTTAACTGCGTTTTCAAAGTACCTAACTGCGAAATTTAAGTAATCTGAAAGAAAGTAATTGATCAAAAATCAAGATAGTGTTGTTTAGCCTAGTGGTCGACTGGTAGAGAATGCCTTATGACAATAATTCCACCTATTGTATGTTTTTTTATACGTGTAATAAAGTTTAAATAAATGTTTCTCGCAAAATTGAACGCAAACTTGTTCGTTTACAGATTTAGATTTTTCACAAATATTTGTTACTAACTAAGCATCTCGCTCGTCCGATAAACTGACCTTGTCAAGATCTCGGTCTGCGTATTTTTACAATAAAAGTAATTTGTTTTATAAAATAAACCCTCATTCGGGTACTTATGCAAATCCCAAAATAAAACCTCCCCTACCACCACTTTGAGACAATATCAGTTGGTGATGAGAACAAACGATAAAACCAAGTCCGTCAACTTTGTCTTTTTTAGGGTTCCTTACCCAAAGGGTAAAACGGGACCCTATTAGTAAGACTCCGATATTCGTCCGTCCGTCCGTCTGTCCGTCTGTCACCAGGCTGTATCTCATGAACATAAGTGAGTTGAAATTTTCACAGATGATGTATTTCTATTGCCGCTATAACAACAAATACTAAAAACCAGGATAAAATAAATATTTAAGGGTGCTCCCATACAACAAACGTGATTTTTACTTTTTTACGTTTTTATAGATAAAGGTACGGAACCCTTGGTGTGTAGTTCGACTCGCATTTGGCTGGTTTTTTACAAGACAATTATGATTGTAAATGCAAGCAGACAGGTTATAAAGTCTATGAGCTACTTTTGTTCTGGTCTCTCAAAAACTGTGACAGTTTGAGAAACTATGTTCGTTCTTAACGTCCACATAGCGAATTCAGTCCGTATCCCAGGTAACTTTCCTAATCGCCTGCCGACAAATTTAAGATTATTTTAAGTAAAGGAACTTTTATTCAGCTTCAGGTTTCATTGAATTTGTTGTTTCAATTTTTATTCACTTTTTCAGAATAATAGAACTGTTTTTAAGCCTCTATAAATTAAGCAGTGTTAAAAATTTTGAAATAGATTTGAAGACTATATTTTTGATTTGAAGCATAACACACTTGTGTTATAGAAATCAGAAACAACGATGGTACCACACTTTAGCCGAGAGGCGAGTACGCCGGACTGTAATAGCGTCGCCATCCCCGCTCGGGTCAATGTAGAAAACGAACTTTTCTATATTGCCTCGGGTCTGGGTGTTGTGGTACCGTCGTTGTTTCTGATTTCTATAACACAAGTGCTTTAGCTACTTACCTTAGGATCAGAGCAATGTATTTGATGTTGTCCAATATTTAAATTTAAATATTTAATTTGCCTTTTATAAAATACTAGCTGTGCCCGCAACTTCATTTGCGTGAACTACAGGATGTTTGGTATATTACATTTTATATCTAACAGGAGCATTGAACCGGGATACAAAGTATCCTATAAGTTTATCTACATCTTATTATATATATGTGCAAAATATCATCCAAATCCGTCCAGCCGTTTACGCGTGATTCAGTCACACATCTAAACAACCTCACAAACTTTCGCATTTATAAGTGCGATTTCATTATTTGATGTTGTTTTAAATGCTAATTTTCCATGATACTTTTGTGCATTTACTTTGTGTGAGAAACTATCATAATCATCACCGTCATATTAAAATACATAAATACCTACTTAACTACTGATATTTGACCAGAGACCTCCTGACTGACTTTTATTTCTAGTTAGCTTTATCATCATCATCATCATCATCTCCAGCCTATATCAGTCCACTACTGGACACTTCTTCTTCTTCTTCTTCGTCGTTCCCTCAGTGCCGAGGATCGCGACCACACACGACACGTCTCCAACTGCTGAACACAGGCCTCTCCAAAAGAAGGATTTTGCCGTAATCGCCACGCTTGGCGAGCGGGTTGGCGATCGTAGTTTGGCCAATGGTGGAGAGGAGACGCTGCTGCCCGTCTTCTTGTGGCGGTTCTCCTGTAGTCGCCTCTTACGACACCCATAGGAAGAGAAGTTAGTTAGCTTAACAAGTATTAATTTATCAAGTCAACAATAAAGACTTATTACTACTTTGTTCGCCGTAACGAATTTTAACTAACGTTTATTCAATTATACTAACGCAACCAAGTAATTATTAATTGGTAGGCATGTTTGCTGATACGATGTCGTTGAGACGACTTCAGTCGAGTCGAGAGGCGAGCACGCCGGACTTGGCTTTACTGTCGGGTCAATGTAAAACTATCTTTTCTATTTGTCCCGGGTCTGGGTGCTGTGGTACCGTTGTTGTTTCTGATTTCTATAACAAAGTACTTTAGCTGGTTACTTAAGGATCAGAGCAATGTATATGTGATGTTGTCCAACATTGATGTATAAATTGAGATTCTTATTGCTACAATCAAAAGAAGAATCGATTAAATTATGTCAATTAACACGTTGCGGGGACTTGCGAGACGAAACACTAACCACAGAAGCGTTTTATTGTTTTCAGGCAGAATAGTTAAATGCCCTGAAAAGTGTAAATAAACACGCGAGTAAGCTAGGCGTATAATACGTTTAAAAATACCCGTTTGGTAATACGTTTAATAATTTAATTCGCTTTTCTAACTTTGCATGTTGATATTGTATAGACTGTAGTTTATTTTGTACAAAATATTTATTGTTTTATTTTAACGTAAATATTTGTGAACTATCGAATTGAGTTTTGCCTGTAATGGTAGCTGTATGTATGATTCAAATAATTAAATAAAAAGAATTCCAAAATTAATCTGCACAATTGGTGCTGAAATTTCGAAATTGGTCCAAAAAGGAAAGTTGTATTTTAGCAACAAAACCATTCCCATGTCTTGCACAATCATTTTAGATGTGTTATAATTCATTCATACAGTTTTGGTATCTAACGCGCCTACAGTACTGAGAAGTCGTTTACCAAAACGGGCAACATAGCCCCGACCCAGAGACAAGTCTTAGGACAATCAATTAGCTTTTATGACGCCACTGGTGCACCGACGAGATGTATAGTAGGGGGGATTGGGGGGGGGGGCTTTATAGACCTATTTTGGATACCATTTGGGCCTAAATATTTGATTGATCATTGAAAAATAGATCTTTTAAACATTGTTGGGGGGGTTTTGACGTGACTTAATTAATTAATTTTTGTTAAGTAGATGATAAGTAGGTACTATTCAAAGTACAAAACTAATAGGTTAAATTGCTTGTTAAATTAGGCAAATGTTTGTTAGTTGTATAGATAAATAGATAGATAGATACTCTTTATTGCACACCAAACAAACAAGTTACAGTTGATATTTACAGAAAGATGTACAATGTAGGCGGTCTTATCGCTAAAAAGCGATCTCTTCCAGACAACCTTTAGGTAGAGGACAACTATAAGGAAAGGGGAAAGTGGTGCAGTGCTTATTGTGCATACCAAATCTTATTTCTGTTTTTAAGGTTGTTTTCAAGAATCAAGAATAATTTATTTGTCAAGAATAATTTTCCAACAACATTGTACATTTTAGTGATAGAGTAATATGGTGGTCTAACACATTCATATTTAAAAAAACCGGTCAAGTGCGAATCGGACTCGCGCACGAAGGGTTCCGTACCATTTAAAAACACGGCACGGCCAAAAATCACGTTTGTTGTATGGGAGCCCCCTTAAATAATTATTGTATCCTGTCTTTTAGTATTTGTTGTTATAGCGGCAACAGAAATACATCATCTGTGAAAATTTCAACTGTCTAACTATCACGGTTAATGAGATACAGCCTGGTGACAGACGGACAGCGGAGCCTTAGTAATAGGGTCCCGTTTTACCCTTTGGGTACGGAACCCTAAAAAGTGTCAAAAAAGGTTCCCGCTCAGCATAAGTCGTTGCAGCCTGCAACTTCGTAACTTATTTAGTTACAATAAGGTTTAAAATCCAATGAAATGTATCCTAATCTTATGTCGTCACTGTACAGTACATATGTATAATTTTAAAGTAAATAAAACAAGTGATTACATTCTTATCGAATGCGATTCGTGACGGTCGCCGCGTTAAACGAACGGGAAAATTGAAAATTTGCCAACAATAAAATATTACTTGAAATAAAACGCAACGGTACACAACGCATAAACAGAATGAAATTTTTTTTTTTGAAGTTTATCGGACAACATCACATACATTGCTCTGATCCTAAGGTAAGTAGCTAAAGCACTTGTGTTATAGAAATCAGAAACAACGACGGCACTACAAAACCCAGAGACAATATAGAAAAGTTCGTTTTCTACATTATCCCGACCGGGGATCGAGCCCGGAACCTCAGAGATGGCGGTGCCATATTAGTCCGGCGTGCTCGCCTCTCGGCTATAGAGGTCGTCATACTATACAGGGTGTACAAAAGAATGGGACACTCCTTAAAACCACGTGATCAGCTGGTCATATACAACAACTTTTCCTATAGGAGCAACATCGAAGCTGATCACGCGGTTTTAAGGAGTGTCCTATTCTCTTGTACACCCTGTATGCATCATCATTATAGCCATAGGATGTTCACAGCTGAACATAGGCCTGCCCTAATGACTTCTAGCTTGACTAGAATCAGCCTGGGGGATTAACATGAGCTTTAAAATATCCACATTACGAATTATTATTCAGATTCGTACATGCATAGTACGAATCTACGAATTCCGAAGGGTTACGCACCATTATACTATAAAAACAAGCAAAAAAACACGTTTGTTGTATGGAAGCTCCCTTAAATATTTATTTTATTCTATTTTTAGTATTTGTTTTTATAGCGGCAACAGAAATACATCATCTGTGAAAATTTCAACTGTCTAACTATCACGGTTCATGAGATACATCCTGGTGACAGACAGACCGACAGACAGACAGATATACAGACATACAGACAGACAGACAGGCGGACGGACAGCGGCGTCTTAGGCTCGGTCTATACGCTGCCGGAATCCGTTAGTATCCGCAAGAATCCGTTCAAAACCGCCCTTATTGCTTAAGCGATGGATTGAATCCGCGTTAACCCGGTCCGGTTTCCAGCTGGGTATAGACCGAGCCTTAGTAACAGGGTCCCGTTTGACCCTTAATAATAACCTTGATTCACACGTTTTATTCTTGCTACAATTCTGATTGAAACCCCTGGGCTCGTGCTGTGCTTCGGCAATTAGGCAGTGCCTACCTAATAATTGAAATAAGGTAGGCAGTAGGTACTTACAAATGTGGATTATTGACGAAAACCACCGATTTTCATCAATAAAACACATTACAAGCATCTACTGCCTACCTCGAAATAAAACCGATGCCCGCCACTGATTCATCATCACCAGCCTATATCAGTCCACTGCTGGACACAGGCCTCTCCAAAAGGAGGATTTTGCCATAATCGCCACGCTTGGCAGGCGGGTTGGCGATCGCAGTTTGGCCAATGGTGGAGAGGAGACGCTGCTGCCCGTCTTCTTATGGCGGTTCTCCTGTAGTCGCCTCTTACGACACCCATAGGAAGAGAAGGGGCGGTGCTATTCTTTTAACGTGCCGGCACCACACGACACGCCACTGATTGAACCTATTTAATTTCTCCTCCATACACATTTATTTCCCCCATTCCTCACAGCCTTCCACGTGTACCCCAACATCTAAAATTAAATTCCGCACTAACAATATTATTCTCACACAATACGAGATTACCCGCCCAAATTGGAGACTCGCCATAAATTCGGTTTCTCCTATTGTGCGCGACAGTTCACGCCCTCCGTAAATTTGCCGGGTGCTAATATCGGGAATGAATTCCCGCGACTTTTTAGGTTAGAACACATTTTTTGGTTTTATTTTATGAAAGAGATTTATTTTATGCAATACAGTTTTATGAATATTTCGCTTACCCCACAATTGTCCCGAAACAGTGAAATGGTGGTAAATAATATTTGGGACGTGCAAAAACCTTTTTAGATCGAATATTTAAGTTTACATGTAATAATGCTAAGTTTTTATACAGAATAAATTGTATCTTATCTTAATTTGAAAAAAAATAAATTGGTTTCATTTGCTTTTCATTTGGTTTGCATGAGATTTTGGAAGACACTAAGACTTCCCATAGACCGCCACAGTTGCTCGCTGTTTTCAGATCGATTGAGGTAGTATTTAATTCTGGCTAGATTTATTTGGCCGGCCCTAAGGTTAGGCCACATATACTTACTTGTTACTAGGCAATTTGTAATTATTTGTGTGTTTCTTAGCTAATAATTATAGTACTTAGGTAAGTTATAAGTAGTAAGTACTAGTTAGAAATTTTGTTTTTTATCAATTACCATGCTAGGTTTATTTAAACGCTGGCTTTGACAGCGAGAAACACTTGAAAGATTTCGTCGGAACAGCTAGCGTCTCGGTAGCTTAGTTGGAAAAGAACTCACCCGGTATGCGATGGTTGTGCGTTCGGATCCCACCTGAGGTGGACGTTTTTTTTTCAAGTCTTAAAAATCATAAATAGTACTAGTTTTTTTAAATAGTTATAGAACTGTATCTGGACCACTCCACGCTTTGGCTAAAAGCTGTTAGTGGTGTTTGCATTCGAATATATTGAAATTAAAAAAAAAGATTGGCCGGTCAATTTTAAATACAGACGGTCGTCAATACAATATGAATCCATCATGGCCGCCGGCAGCATCGTCGGTGACAGCGCACGTCAGATGCATATGTGCCAGACCACGGGTCCTCTACACCCTTCGACAATGAATCGACAAACGATAAATCACGTGGCATTAATGTTTAATCGTACAGGGTGGAGACGATTATACAATAAGTTTAAACTCCGTTTTTAATAATTACTTTTAGAATTTCGTTGCATAATTTCAAACTCAATGATCGAAACGTCAGGCAAAACATTTTGTACATAAATTATGATCGCGTTAATTCCCGTTTTTATTTTTTTTATTTTATTAGGAATAAGAACAGCCTATATACAGTCCAATTGTATAACTAGATTTACAAAGAATAAGGCCAATTAGGCCCCTTATCTTCCTATGGGTGTCGTAAGAGGCGACTACAGGAGGGCAAGAAGACGGGCAGCAGCGTCTCCTCTCCACCATTGGCCAAACTGCGATCGCCAACCCGCCTGCCGAGCGTGGCGATTATGGCAAAATCCTCCTTTTGGAGAGGCCTGTGTCCAGCAGTGGACTGATATAGGCTGGTGATGTCATCATCATTGATGATGAAGGCCAATTATAGTTATCCACAAATTAGAAAATTTCATAGTATTGGTATATAAGCAACTTTTGCAATGAAAGCAACACCGTAAAAAATATCATCGATGTAAACATTTGTATAAAGCATTTATTTAAAAAGGTTTCGATTTTACCCCTAAAGCTGTTCTGTGCCTAAAGTTAAGGTACTTGTATTGTCTAGTAAAACGGAGTTTTCTTTTTTGACGTACAATCGTCTTTTTAGTAAAGTGTTTTTCCGGTGGACAATTTGTTATCGACTGGCTCTGAATCTGGCCCGGTCTGGTCATTTTGATATCCAGGAATTTGCAGAAATGAAGACGCGTTATTTTGAATTTTAGTAATTTTAAAATAAGGGCCAATCATGGTACACTAAAATAATTTTCAAGTAATTTTCTTCATTAAAAAATCATCAACTACTCAACTTTCTACGAGCAGAAAGGCAAAGGCGTCTCAACTGCACTGCCACATTGATTGTCGCACCGATAGCTGTGTCACTCGAAAGCGGAACGAAAACAATATGCAATTAACGTTATTTTACAGTAACGCGATTATTAGTAACGGTAACCGGTATTTGTTTTACTGCGCTTTGTTCGAAATTTGAATGTATTTGGTTTAGGGTCAAAGTTATTTGAATAACTTAACGGTTACGTTTAATGGTTTGGTTAACTGAAGCTTTTCAAATGAATTTTGCGAAAAACCTATTCTTGTGGCATACATTTCTAGTCCTGTCGGGTCAGTTACATAATTAAGAATCAAAGAACCATACTATTGACAAAGAACCTATTTTTTGAGTTCAACTTTTAAATTAGCCTGCTTCTAGGTGATTTCTTCTTCACCTGGGTAGATAATCATCATCATCACTCAATGATGTTGATTATATCCTTAATTGAGACCATTGAATACTATCAATTTAACACAAATATACGTTATTTCACTGTTTCAGTTTAAGCTGTTTTTTTCACTAATATACTTATTATATCTCAGGGTACTACACTTCCATTTGAAACTGCAGTAAGCGATAAAATAATTCTAGATGTAATTATATTTTGGAGGCCTTTGTTCAGCAGTGGACGGACTAATAGTTTTTATGATGATGATGAATATATATTTCAGAGAAAAACCACCTTTATCGGACTCATCTAGACAACTTATCTAGACCCAAAAATCACAAGCTATCAACAATTATTTTTTTTCACTTTTTTTTATATGTAGATGGCTTAATGAGCAAAGTTTTTATGAGCTGAAAGATTTTTTCTCCCTTAAATATAATGACATAATTTACTGACAAATTCATATTATTGACATAGTACCACGGACGTAACCTCGTCTAACAATAAGTGAAGCATAATAATGGCCGCCCGTTTAGGCTGTGTGCGTGATTTAAGTGTTGCTATATAAACCATCAATTTCCCTGCTGTTTGGTGGTACCAATCGATCTCAGTTAACTTATGTAATTTACATATATTTTTTAACAGAAATATAAACGGTTGATCTATGTTGACCTACCAAACATATTTTTTATGATCACTGTGATAGAAAATAAAACACATGTTACGTATAAAGAAATATATTTTTACACATGACAATAATAGTGATAAGGCTATGACTATCTATAAAATTTACCCCTTAATAACAAAAAGCAAAATTGATTTTTTTTTAAAAACCCCACGACGCTTAATACGTAATTGAAAAAGGATAAAAAATCTACTAGTCAGGCCTTTCATTGGATACCCATATTGAGGGAGTTTAACAAAAATATGTAATCCGCCATTTTGTTACGGCGGCCATCTTGGACTGATTTTCATCAAAGATGGCTAAAAACACTCTCGACTAATTAATCATTCAAACGAAAAAAACTAAATCAAAATCGGTTAATCCGTTCGGGAGCTAAGATGCCACACACACACAAACGTTCACAATGACACACAGACATGTCAAACTTATAACACCCCGTCGTAAAAATAAGTAAAAAAAAAAAAAATCGTCGTGTAAATACGTTAACATCATATATCATAATGGTATAATAATAATATTAAGTACGTATATTATTATTATAATTAATAAAGATGCGCTAAATAAACGTTTGAACTTGAACTTGAACTATGTTGTGTCAACTTTTTGTACACTTGTCTTTTTTTGTCTAATGTACGGGAAATACTTTCTATTTTAGAAATATGATGATATACGAAGGATATATTTTATATTAAAAGTATGGCGATCTTTTATTTTACTTTTGAGAAACCGTACCCAAAAACTGACGAAATCTGATTTCAGAGAGTCACATACATAGTTTGTTGCATACAAATATAGATTTCCCAACCTTTAGGGTAATTTTCCCGTAAATAAAGTGACAACACTGTTGCATTTTACCTCTAAAATTGTCGGCAAAGTATTTAAAACATAAATATTTTTTTTATCACGAATCGTTATAACTTACGTATGTGACTTTTTACGTTTACTCATGTAGTTTTTACATGAATTAACAACATAAAACGGCATTTTTGAAAAATAAATCGTTGACGCAACGAACGCATTTACTACGTGTCACTGGCGCCGTCACTCGGGGCGAAATGGCGGCGGGTTGTCGTACCTGGTGTGTATGTGTGAGTGTAGATCATGTACAACAAACGAAATTGTAGTACCTTGCATGCTTCACATTTCTTTAATGTGATGTTACGTCCGTATTTTTTTTACGTCCGTGCATAGTACCTCATTCATAATAAAATAGATATTTATTCTGTAACTTACTTAATGTTTGCATGCTACTTTTAAGTGGCAAAACATGAGAACATTAACATAATTGTAATAACCTTTTACCGTGTTTTTTAGCAAATAAACGATTTCTATTCTATTCTATTCTATTCAGTCAATTAAAAACTTTACTCACCATCCATCGCCTCCACAACAATTTAGCACAATCAATTAGTCACATACAACATATACAGCATACGAACATAGTCGTATATCTCGCACACCCGCAGGTCATTACTCAGCCGCCAGGTGGCGGTAAGCTAGAGGAGCGAGGAACAAAACGCTTTGCTTAATATAATGGAAAGCGTTTTGAGAATATTTGCTTTGGAAAATGGTGATTGAATATTTTTGAAAGCTTCTTTCAATTTAAAGAAGTTTTCAAAACTAAATTATAATAAATATTGGACAACATCACATACATTGCTCTGATTCTAAGGTAAGTAGCTAAAGCACTTGTGTTATAGAAATCAGAAACAACTACAGTACCAACAGACCTCGGCCGAGACAACATAGAAAATATCGTTTTCTACTTTGCTTCAACTGGGAATCGCACTTTAATAGTTTATTCAATTCATTAGATTAGGTACTGAACTTTGAGCGCTTAGAGGTTGCCACTACCTACCCTAAAAAACGGTTTTTTTATTTTGTCTAATTTCATGACATTTAAAGGGTAACAAAAAATAACGTTATTAATTGGCTAATTAAGCGGGGTTGTAGATTGTGTGAGAGATTGATGATAAAATGTTCGATACAAATCAATAGTTTATTTAGGTACAGACAACAGTACGTCATTATATATATTTTTATAAATATTGGACAACATGACATACATTGCTCTGATCCTAAGGTGAGTAGCTAAAGCACTTTTGTTATAGAAATCAGAAACAACGACAGTACCACAACACCAAACCCAGAACCCGGAACCTCAGAGATGGAGACTCCATAGTCCGGCGTGCTCGCCTCTCAGCTACGCCTGAGATAATTATTATCACCCACCTCTATTTCCTAACTGAATTCTGGGCGCACAAGATTCATCTCGTGTACGTAATTTACTAATGAATCTCCTACACGAATATCATTCAGTATTTAGATCCCAGAAGCGGCTAAACTAATGACTCGTTATATGCTGTAACGTTATTAAATAACGTTATTTATTTATATATCCAAGAAATACAGGAATAAACGTATGTGAGCTTGCAATCTTTGATGTGAATTAATTACAAGTAGTATGATCTTTTACTAAAATTGTGATGTTAATACATAAGATTAGTTATTTGACATACATTTAGGAAGCGACTTTTAGCTTAATTTATAAAATAAACTTGTGATATTATTTAAATTTCAACGTCAAAAGTGGCAGAATATGTAGAACATTTTAGCTTTAAGACCTTTAGTGCTACCATAGTCTTTGAAATATATGTCTTTTTAAGTTTCTCGTATTTTCAAAAAAGAATATGTGTTTTGCTGTTATGGGCGCAAACGTAGTTTGCCAGCTGATTGTCCTTAGGGTGGTGAAACCAGACCGCAAAAAACGACACAACAACGCAACAAACACATTTTTTATAGGTGCTTCATCATCATTATTTCAGCCGGCGGACGTCCACTGCTGAACATAGGCCTCCCCCAGTGACTTCCAGATCGGCCGGTTGGAAGCGGCCTGCATTCAGCGGCTTCCTGCAACCTTTACTAGGTCTGACAACCTTATGGGTGGACGTCCCACACTGCGCTTGCACATAGGTGCTTATTATATCCTAAATTTAAAAAAAATATAATATTCTTTTACGTCATTATTCAATCTTATCATCACTCATCGATCAAATTTTCGTGCCTTAACGTCGCAAGGTCACATCAAACTTTTAGTGTAAATACAATCGTATATTATATCTACAGCGGTTTCTTACACGCACACATACGCAACGTATTAATATATTAATACGCGCGTGCGCAATTAATGCCGCGACGTAAATCACATCTTACGCCAGCGGGCAGTCAGGGTTGCCACAACGACAAAATGTCAAAAACATATAAATAAATAAATATTGGACAACATCAGATACATTGCTCTGATCCTAAGGTAGCTTAAGCACTTGTGTTATAGAAATCAGAAACAACGACGGTACCACAACACCCAGACCCGAGCCAATATAGAAAAGTTCGTTTTCTACATTGACCCGACCGGGGATCGAACCCGGAACCTCAGAGATGACGGCGCTCGCCTCTCGGCTACGGAGGTCGTCCATATTGAAAACAATATCAAAAATCCTGTTGGTTCAAAAATATTTTACTGCTCAACAATTACTTTCATTACGATTTTGTGATTGGCTAGTCGCGCGCCGCGCCTGCACCGCTGGCTGGGGTTGGCTGTTAGCTCTGCACACACGCGTCTCTGATACGATGATCATATCGGAAGTCCCCACTCTTTGCCCCAGTGCACAATATTGGTGCCAGGGATTGAAGGTATCACCCCCTTTTAGGTCCAACAGGGTTTTTGTTACACCATGCAGGAGCATAAATAACAGATTTTTATTTGGTGTATCTACTATTGTAAGATCTACTAAATTCAATAAGAAAAAAAAAAATTTAACATTATTTTTGGTAGAAAATGGATAAAATGGCCGAGACCCGGCCGAGTGTGAGCCTCAGGGTCGTATCGTGTCGGGCCCCATACTAGCGGGCGCGATCGGGCCAGTCTGGAGTGCATAAGGCACCCTACCAAGCGGCGAACCCGCCAGTGGTGGCGCCGACGCGGCCGGGGTCTGCCTAACCAGGCCGGACCGCCGTCGGGCGCCTTTCTGGCGGGCCCGATCCGGGTGAACCGGACTCGGGCCTCAAGGGCGCCACTGTATGCTCGGACCTCGGCTTGGGCCGTCGTCCGAAGGGTGGTCAGGGGAGAAACGGCCAGGCACATGTCTGTGTCGGCCGAAATGAAAAACGGGACCTCGCGCCCTTCGGCGGGCGCGGTGAAACGAGCTACTATGTTGTGTAGTAGTTGAACTGCTTAAGGCGGTGTTGGCTGTTGTGACAAACGCGGTGATATCATCAACCTGGTCATCGAGTATGTGGCGAGGCCGACGGAATCGGCGAGTGACATCCTTCTGGGGCGTATACGTGGCGGCTTTGACTACCAGTGGATTGGGGTGGTTCATGGCCTTATCGAAGAAGCGCTGTGAGACGCTTCTTTCATATAGAGGACCATACATGGGATAGCACTTTTTAATAATCCAATATATGTTTTTGATCTTGTCAATTATGTAGAAAATCTCTCACGGTGTTAATAGCGACATGGAATTTCGACAAACAGCTAACATTCCTTACCTCGACACCCTGAAAAGTATTGGTTTATTGTCTAGCTCACATTATTTATAGAAATAGAAATAGATTTATTTAACACACACAGAATACAAAAGGAAAAACATTTACAGGATAAAAAAGCAATATGTGTCAAAAAGGCCCCCGCTCAGCATTTTTCGTGACAGTCAGGGACGTATCACGACGCTGGTTTTCAGCAGGGACCCTGACGGTAGGCTCGGACCATACCCGACCGGAAACCCGACTTGGTTAGCGCGGAATCAATCCATCGCTAAGCAAAAAGGTTGCTTTTGAACGGACTCTTGCGGATGATTACAGATTCCGGCAGAGTCTAGACCGAGCCAGAGGTATGAAGCACGGCACCAGAGAGAAGAAGAAAAGAAAAAAAGAGCATGACAAACAATAACATGACGACCTCCGTAGCCGAGAGGCGAGCGCGCCGGACTATACATGGCGCCGCCTTCTGTGAGGTTCCGGGTTCGATCCCCGGTCGGGTCAATGTAGAAAACGAACTTTTCTATATTGGCTCGGGTCTGGGTGTTGTGGTACCGTCGTTGTTTCTGATTTCTATAACACAAGTGCTTTAGCTATTTACCTTAGGATCAGAGCAATGTATTTGATGTTTTCCAATATTTATTATTATTTATTATAACAATAGACAAAATAATAATAGACAGAAAAAGTCATTAATATTTGTCTAATCAGTGCCAGCCCTATCTCCCAATGAAGACGGACGCACGCGTTACAGAATTAGACTACAGAGGCTACGGGTCGCGCGTTTTGTCAACTGCTAACTAGTTTACCGTTTACCGATATTAACTATAAACTTGTTTAATTTAAGAATCATCACCAGCCTATATCAGTCCACTGCTGGACACAGGCCTCTCCAAAAGGAGGATTTTGCCATAATCGCCACGCTTGGCAGGCGGGTTGGCGATCGCAGTTTGGCCAATGGTGGAGAGGAGACGCTGCTGCCCGTCTTCTTGTGGCGGTTCTCCTGTAATCGCCTCTTACGACACCCATAGGAAGAGAGAGGCTATTATTTTAACGTGCCGGCACCACACGACACCAAATTAAGAATTGGAACACAAAATTAAATACAATAATTTCTATGCGAACTTTTTAGTCCAGCCAATCACAAGTCCAGTCGAAAATAGAACCCACATTCATAGAACCAAAAAGCTCGGGAATCCCTGGTTATGAGCCTGCTCGATTTGATCCATACTTCCAGGGACATGTATAATGAAAATATTAATTTATTAATGGCTATAAGTAGAAATAGCAAGTGGGCTCGTTTGATTATGTTTTGACAAGCCCTATTCAGTTTATAATCACATTTAAGGTGACTTACAGTCGGATTAGTTTAGTACGAGGTTAAGACCATAGATATAGCAAATCCTAAGTCTATGGTTGAGTCTTTCCGTCTCTGACATCGTCATATTAACTGACAGCTATAGAATGCTGCTTAATACCGTGTTAGTGGATAGTTCTGGATTTAATTCGCTAATCCTACACTGTCTTATTCAGAGCGCATTTGCTTGTCCAGGACTAAGGTTAATCACACATGTAATGCAATAAATGATTTTATTGATTGAACGTACAGTGAGGGGGTATAAAACAGCGGGTTAGCCTTAGTCCCGGACTAGCAAATGCACTCTGAATAAGATATAAAATACGAAAGTGTACTTATAAATGTAATATGATGTTAAAATTATTAGCAGGCACAAGCGAAAAAACTTAAGCTGTCACCAAAAGTTAAGAACAAAAGTCTCATCAGTTCCTTGTTGACACTCGGAACAAAAAGTCTATGGAGCACACTTTACTCAACAACAAAAGGCCTATCACAGCCTTTCCACGACTATGAACTATCGAACAATGCCACTCCGCCGGAGTGATAGACTGGTTCGATGCTCAGGAGAGGCTATGCTGGTGAGCGGACGCGGGAGCGTTTGAGGAAGCGTTTAGAGAGAGATCATTTGTGGTGAGAACAATGTTGTACCCTCAGATCAGAGAAAGGACTAGATATGTAATGGAGGCGTGGCGCGTGATACCGCGACATGACCAGGAATGAACATCGCTCCCGAAACAAGCCACGCCACTTTTTAATCACAGCTCAGACATACAACAGTAATGTTCTCCGATATTTTTGCAAAATGCCGAATTTTGTGAGGTTACGTGCAAAAACAGAAGTGAAACGAAAACCTACAAGAATTATTGAGTCACTTACCTAAATTAAATATAAGGATTTCATTTTTATTTAGCTTGGAAGTAAAAGAAAAACGTAACAATATCACGAATAAATTCAGTGCCGAATGAGCTACCATAATGCCGAACTTGATTGTGATGTTTATTGAGACATGTTAGACATTGATGGCTTAGTACAGCAACCACATAATATTACATCTAATGACACCGCAATGTATTCTGATGCTACCGATATCCACTGCGTCGTGAAAATACCATAGTACGGCCGCATGCGCCGTTCGCGAAGTAGTGGTGGTAGTGCCGTGCTAGCTAGTGTTTATTGCAGTTTTAAAGTGTGCGTGAAGTGCCTTTAGGCCAATCACAACACCTGTATACGTGTTGTCGTAGAATCTTAGGCTCCTCCTGTTGTTTTGTTTTTACACAGTTTAATGTGTGTGTGGGAGCTATGGTAGGAGAAATCCGGCGACACCGGTGCTCTTCGAAATTACGTACGATGCGACTTCTCCTCCATTAATATTTCTATGGTTGTACCGAAGCTGTGGAAGTAGGGTAATAAAATAATAACGTGGAAAATTTAGGCCTATTTATAGAAATAATCGATGGACCGACGACCTTAGGCAGATGAGGCAGTGGATGGACGAAAAAAGCGAGAGATCGTCTTTGGGGGAGGCTCACGTCTAGCAGTAGACTGCAATAGGCTGAATAGATAGATAGATATATAAAAAAATAGTTTATTTAGTTGCAATGTACTTAGTAAAAATCGGCCAAGTGCGAGTCGGACTCGCGCTTCGCGCAAGAAGGGTTCCGTACCATTATCTATAAAAACGGCAAAAAAAATCAAGTTTGTTGTATGAGAGCCTCCTTAAATATTTATTGTATCCTGTTTTTTAGTATTTGTTGTTATAGCGGCAACAGATCATCTGTGAAAACTTCAAGTCTCTAGCTATCACGGTTCATGAGATACAGCCTGGTGACAGACGGACAGACAGACGGACAGCGAAGCCTTAGTAATAGGGTCCCGTTTTACCCTTTGGAACCCTTGTCCCCTTGAAAAGATCTTCTATGTAACTTTTATGTTTAGAAGTTGAGTAACGGCAGCTCATCAATTAAAACCATGTCCGTAGGTTGCTAGTTCAAAACCCAGATATTATCCCTGCATTTTCTAAATGTGGATTTATCCATGTTCTTAACCTATTTAAATCGGATCTGTAAACTAATTAACCATAGATGATTCTGGTCACAGATATTTTTTTCTTCAAAAAGAAACGATATGCCTTAATAACATCTTGACCATGTAATATAGTTTGTATGGGGAATAATTGTTATTTTATTATATTTTCATGTTAGTCCCATAAAAAGGTTAGTATATTTTACCTAATTCAGCCTCTAAAATATTTTGCTTAATTTGAGTTAGTTAGTTACACGATGTAAAGTGACATTCAAGATCCGCGCCCGCGCTCGCTCCCGCTTCCGCTCGTGAACATAGCCGCAGTGAAGCTCTACAACTGTCTACATTCTAGACCAGCTTTTAGCTAAGACTGCGATGAGGTGCTTTAGTGTATTGTGCTTAAAGCTCCCTCAAGTAGGTCGCGAATTGCTTTCTGGTTGCTATGGAAACGTTAGAAAATAACAAGAATGGCAAGCTTTCTGATAAACTATGTAATATTTAGTTTGTTACGGGATTGCTACCATGTATCTTATTTTTGAGTTCCTGATATTTCGGCACTGTTGCAAGCGCCATGATCACGGAGTAACTGAATTCGTATGTGCAAAAACCGGAAAAAACAACAAACTGCTGTTTCGCAGTCAGATACTGTTAGTGTTGTGTGTCGAGAACAGGTGCGAGAAAATAGTGAGTTTGTAGACAATGGTACCGACGCGTGCAATAAATGACAGCGAAAGAGGGTAGACCGATATGTTTGCCCTTAACAACTTACCCGCAAGATCTTCAGTTACTCCGTGATCATGGCGCTTGCAACAGTGCCGAAATATCGGGAACTCAAAAATAAGGTACATGGTAGCAATCCCGTAACAAACTATTCTAATGTTAGTGACCATGAAAGTTTAAAACAATATATAACTATGTAATAGTGTCGTGTGGTGCTGGCACGTTAAAAGAATAGCACCACCCCTTCAGCCAGATGCCCCTCCAGCTGAAGTAGGAATGCTAATGGCAGCAAGAGGTCTAATTAATTAAACTGGTTATATACAGGGTGTACAAAAGAATGGGACACTCCTTAAAACCACGTGATCAGCTGATCATATACAACAACTTTTCTTATGGGAGCAACATCGAAATCGTAATTTTATTTTCAGATGCTCCATACATTATCATCGAGGTATGCGAATAAGTTTGTATGGAGGAGCTGAATTTTTTTATCGATTTCAATGTTGCTCCCATAGAAAAGTTGTTTTACATGAACAGCTGATCACGTGGTTTTAAGGAGTGTCCTATTCTCTTGTACACCCTGTATATAAAAAACAAATCAAAAAACCTTTTTTTTACTAAAACTTATGTTATCATACCTGAACGCATTCGCGGAGCGGTTTGACTGTCGGTACCTGTACCACTGCAGTATGGTTCACGTACTGACTTGCGTGAAAATTAAATACTAACATAGTTTTAAGTGTCATTTTGTTACTAACCATTATTGGATCAATGTTGTCTGATGAATAAATGAATTATTATTATTATTATAGGTCTAAGCAAAATTATACAAAGAGTTAGCGTCGTGATAAGTCCTTAACTGTCACGACTCACGACAAATGCTAAGCGGTAATCCTTTTGATACAATAAGTACCTTTTTGATTTGAAATTGGATCATGATAGGAAAAGACCGAAATGCATGGAAACTGATGGAGGATTCACCAATAAAAACCAAAACCAATAAAACCAATTTATTTTTGCAAATAGGCTTAAACTAAGCACTTTTACACGTCCCATTGTTATTTTATTCCCTACCACTGCTTCGGGACAAGTTTGGGCTAGCGCCGAGAAGAAGCAGCGCAAGAAACTCGGTCACTATTGTCAGCCTCTTTTAAAAAGTTTTAAATATGGGATCCAAAACTAAAACTAAGATAGTTTACTTACCATTAGTTATAAGTTATACTAACCACTGCTTATCAGTGTAAATGTTTAACAAATGTTATGTTTTGGAATAATTAAGTCTTTATTATTATTATTTTGTAGGCTGATTCATCATCATTCTTAAATACATCCATACTCATTGTTAATAACCTCATTTCAATGTCGCCTCTATTGTACAGTCAACAGCACGTCGACCTACCCCAAAAGTCAAAAATTCTCCAATAGATTTTCAACTTTAAGCCTGACATATAGAGTTCATTTTAAAATGAGAAAATTTGACATTTTGTGGTAGGTCGACGTGCTGTTGTCCGTACATAAAAATTATATTAAATATGATATGTCAGTTAAGTCATAAATGTCAATTGTGAGAAATCAATAATTCCAACAATTTGCAATACACGGCTATCACGCTTACGGAAAAGTTATTCAGATTTTAATTTATATTTCTCCGTTCCTCACACTCCTTCATATCTCAGCACAACACGTGCTATATTGGTGACCCCGAACTGGAGACGTATTTTTGAATCATGCGAATTCCAATTCGAATACGAAATGGCAAGATTCGCATGCGAATGACTAAAATCGCTATTTTTGAAAATTCATTCTGTGAATTCTGCAACGAGTGGTCCGACCCACTCGTATTTCGATTCTACTAGTAGAAAGTTTAGAAGTATGACTTTGACAAGTAAACATATGGTTCACAGATTAAAAACTTTTTTTTTCGTTCCGTTCCATGCGATTCATTGCCGGTTTTTAAAATCAATAAGTTTTTGCATTCCAGTTTTAAATATTTTCTGCGTGAAACGAAAATAGTTAAAGAATTTTACCATAATAGCAACACAGAATTCGAGTGATTCAAAAATGCGTAAAATCGGGAGTGATAGAAATAGAATTCGCACACGAATCGTATTCGTGTTCGAATTCAAGATTAATTTCGAATGCTTCAAAAATACGTCTCCTGAGCACAATAAAGGAATGGAGGTAATTACAGATTCTGAAACAAACGCTCAAAACGCAGACTGCGCCCCGAAGTCATCCGATGTATTTAAGGTTGGTGTTCGTATTCCACCGTTTTGGCCGGAGAAACCGGCGATATGTTTTTTTTTTTTTTTTTTTTTTTTATTTGAGATGGGCTTACTCTTGACCCCAATCTTGCTCTAGAGCATAGATGGGATCTACGATAGAGCGAGCTTGCCCAGAAGATGCCTATTCACTCTGGACTTAAAGAGAGTCAGGTTATATGCACTCGGAAATACAGACGCAGGCAGGGAATTCCAATCCTTAGCTGTGCGCATTATAAAAGATGATGAGAAGCGCTTAGTGCGGGTTATGGGTATATCAACTAAGAATGGTTCGCGCAGATAGAGGGACAGTTCGCGATTTCGGGCATAACTGTCGATTCAACCAAGTTTTATTACATCATTGGACAGTTAGACCCTCGGTACGCAGCGGAGGTGGAGGACGTCGTAATCAACCCGCCTTAGACTGAGATGTATGACAAACTCAAATTAGAGCTAATTAAGCGATTGTCTGCATAGCGTGAAAAGAAGGTACAGCAACTCTTGAGGCATGAAGAGCTTGGTGATCGTAAGCCGTCACAGTTCCTATTATTATTATTAAGTTCCTTTTTTAATGCACTTTTTTATTTATTTAATTATAACGAGCGTGGGGAACAGACAGAAGACCTTCCATAAGAAGCAGTGGCTTTCTTTCAATGTGAAGAAAACCACTGCTAAATATGTCAGGCTAAGGTAGTATTATATAAAATATGAGGCTACCGAGTTTTTTTTAACTATAAATAATTACTAATAAATCGATTGGCTTCTAAACAGAGCTTTGCACGTTAATCTGCCGGCAAATCTTTGAAATGCGCAGACGCACATTTCAAACAATAACTCTTTGATGTCTGTGACAACTGACTGGCGCGTGTGTGTGGCGGGTAGACTGGGAAACTAGACTAGTTTTTGTCAGGTTATACCAAAAATGCAAAGTCAAAGTCATTAATATCTGTAAATAGCCTATCAGGGGCAATTTTACATGTCCAAATTATTTTTTTCCGAAACTCATTCACCTTTGTCAGACTGATTTTATTACAGGAAATACAATTACAAGATAGTGTAAGTGCGAGCTAGGCAGGTTAAAGTCATGCACTGTTGTCGTTCAAGTAATCTTCAACTTTGTAATATCCTTTTTTTATTGCAACCTGAGTCTACCGCATAAATATATTCTAATTTATGACAAAACAAAAACTGAAACCTTAATATTAAATTATAAATTCCTTACTTATAAAAAACTATTACAAACCCAAAGTTTTGTTTACAAAGCCAGCGGTTGCGGGTTCAAATTTTGCACGAGACAAAGGGTTTTGTTCAAATTACTGGTAAGTTTATATGGTTTAGTTCTTAAAGTTTTCAAGAGATGGCGCTGATGGTTGTTTAGTTCGCGCTATGATTTGGATTTTTTGTTTGTGTTACGTTAAGGGGGACAACAATATATAATACTTTGTACATATATAAGTACAGTTTTACTTGGTTCTTAGTTCCGACCTAGACTGGTTTAAATGATGAGTTTGAATGATTGACACATGACACATTGTTATATTTGGATATTTTCATGTAAGTATGTGTATCTGATACGTAGTGCAGGTTTGCTTAAAGTGTTCTGTATTGAAATGAAACATAGGTTAACGTCATGGCGTATATTTGTGACTGGCTCACAAACACTTCTACAGTTCTGTAGTACCTATGTTGGCATACCCACATAATATTATAAAACCTAAGGTACATAAATAGCAAAAAGGATAGCTTCGATAATTATAAGTGTGATCGTTGGAAGAATTTATTATTATTTATTTAATACTAGCTAACTCGGCGAACTTCGTACCGCCAAACAGTATTTTTATGTTGATTAACTTTTTAATGTTTTAATTTTTCATTCTGCTATTCGGGGCGAAGACAAATCCAACAAATTATAAACCATGAAAATCGGCCCAGCAGTTTTCAAATTATGAGTGTTGTAACAAACACGAATTTGTTTTATATATTAAGATTATTTTAATAGTTACTTCGTCTTTGTTTTAAAATAAAACGCTTTTAATTCAGAATAAGCAATACAGTATGTTTAATTGCCTAGTTCTAAAGTGTTTTACTGTGTTAAACTTTTATTTTTAGCACTTTAAATTATACGTATACTTGTCATTTAGTTTAATATCCTAATGAACACTTGCCCCGCAACATGGATGTATTATCAAAGCGACAGATCCGTCTGTCCGCGTGTGACGCAACAAATTGTGGCGGTCTTAAATAACTGACGGCCATTTTGTTCCGTTTGATACGTCAGGGGTGGCACGGCACTCGCCTCGTCAAATATTAAATTATTTATTTATTTTTAATCATATAGTGCCGTGTGGTGCCGGCACTTTAAAAGAATTGCACCACCCCTTCTCTCCCTATGGGTGTCGTAAGAGGCGACTACAGGAGAACCGCCACAAGAAGACGGGCAGCAGCGTCTCCACTCCACCATTGGCCAAACTGCGATCGCCAACCCGCCTGCCAAGCGTGGCGATTATGGCAAAATCCTCCTTTTGGAGAGGCCTGTGTCCAGCAGTGGACTGATATAGGCTGGTGATATGATGATGATGATGTGATTTTTAATCATACATGCATCTACCATTTACAGTTTAAGGCTCAGTCTATACGCTGCCGGAATCCGTAAGCATCCGCAAGAATCCGTTCAAAAATCAACCTTATTGTGTGATGGATTGAATCCGCGTTAACCCGGTCCGGTTTCCGGCTGGGTATAGACCGAGCCTAAGTAACAGAGTCGGCGCCTTTAAAAGTTAACTAGGTATGTAATTATATTAAGGGAACTCACATTTCTTACAATGTGACACTGGTATTTATACAGAGTGTACAATAGAATGGGACACTCCTTAAAACCACGTGATCAACTGGTCATATACAACAACTTTTCCTATGGGAGCAACATCGAAATCGTGATTTTATTTTCAGATGCTCCATACATTATCATCGAGGTATGCGAGTAAGTTTGTATGGGAAAGCTGGAAAAAAACTATCGATTTCTATGTTGCTCCCATAGGAAAAGTTGTTGTATATGACCAGCTGATCACGTGGTTTTAAGGAGTGTCCTATTCTCTTGTACAAACTGTATAGTGTTATCGAAAAAAACATATCTTTTAATCGATAACTTTTAATATCGTGCATGTGTTGGACATTCCTTAAAACTTTGTATTCGAGCAATCTTCGTTCTTCTGAAAAAAATATTCAGAAGAAGGTACTCAAACTCAACATACTTAGTTAACCCTCGATCCTAATGTAGAGTATATTTATTTTATACGACAACAAAATATGATACATAATCAACGTCCTCCGTAGCCGAGAGGCGAGCACGCCGTACTATATTGGTGTGGCGTCCTCATCTTGTTTCGGGTTCAATCCCCGGTCGGGTCAATGTAGAAAACTAGCTTTTCTATGTTTTCTTGGATCTGGGTGTAATGGTACCGTCGTTGTTTCTGATTTCTATAACACAAGTGCGTTAGTATGCAATCTTTTGTATTTTTTTTTCTTCTTGTTTAATGTTCTTATTAGCTTGCTTTTTACTTTTTTATGTTTTTTGTATTTTGTATGTATTCTACTTTTGTATTGTTGTGTTTGTCTAATAAAATATTTCTCTCTCTCTATCTCTCTCTCTCTCTCTCTCTCTCTCTCTCTCTCTCTCTCTCTCTCTCTCAATGTATGTGATGTTGTCCAATGTTTATTTATTTATTATTATCATCAACTTCAAATAATAATCGATCAGTTTTTACTTACTTAAAAAACGTCGCATGCATTCATTCACACTTAATATTTCTTAAAGTTTTTTTAACATTGCTACATTATTGCATTTTTTAGGATCGTATCGGCAACCCTACTGACCTACAGACGCATCGTATCCGCTGATCCATTGCGTCTGCTCATAAAACACGATCGATTTTATAGATCATTGATCTTAATCCTTTCGTTACCCCTTCCCGACTCTATCACCTCCACATAGAGTACACTTTCGCTTGAAATCGCGCTAAAAAAATACTCTTAAAGTTCTATTTTGAGCGAGGAACCACGTGTTTTCTATCTCTGTCTTGTAAAGGTTAAGTACGTTAGCGCGAGCGAGACGCGTTTTTGTTTTTTATTCTTAATTTTATGGAAGTGTATTGATCTTTCCATCTTGCTCTAGTGTTAAGTAAGTAAGTAGGTATGAAAGAGATGGGTAGAGAGACGTAGAGTTAATCAATTTTCTGGACATGTAGTGGGGCAAAGAGTAAACAACTTTATAGATGCGATACTCCATTGAAACACAGATATCTTTTACGATTATAAAACCAATTAGAAACTAATATGGAAGTAAAATAACTACTGGGATTGTTTCCTTATTACATTACATATACGAGTATAACACAGACAATATACCTAATTAATTAATGATATATATTTTTTTATATAATTTATAAATTATTTAAATAAGTTTCTTGATGTAAACTCGAGCCGCTGTCAGAGTAAAAGAAAGCTTTGGATGTAAAGCAAGTTAGTTAGATTATTTTGTCAACACAAAATAACTAACTTGATCATTAAAAACATACAAAACAAAACACGAGCAAAAAAATAATGGACTTGGACATGCCATGTGACCTTGAACCTACCTCCACGCTAATTACATACTGAATAGGATGAGAGGTGCTAATTGTCGTTGCGGTTTTCAATCTTGTTTTATCTAAGTAGTCTGTATACCTTTCGCCTTTTCATAACTTGTACTTTTTTTAATGTTAAATAATCGTCTGTCAAATCAAGTGTATCTATTTAATTGTTATCTGGATTCTTCACCAGACGGCAGAGCTGCGTTGTAATTTTTTATTTATAGGGTTAGGTTAACAGTAGTACATACTATCTTATTAAGTATTTTTTGTAATAAACTGTTATTAAATAGAAAATTACCTGTTTTTTCATACAAATGAATTGTTTTGTATGTTATTTTTCGTATTTAATGATAATAATCGTCATAATCATAGTCATAATCAATGCTCTGCATAAGTTTGGATTGAAAACAAATATTTTTCTTATCTTTAGACCTTTAATTTTGGGTGTTATCACTTTCATATTTTATTGTCTCATATTCAGTAGATAGATATCGATATCAAACTACTGTCCCTTCTGTTCGACTAACTAATCTTTGCCCCGCGAGCCGCTCAATTAGAGAGGCTGTTGTGCGTTTTTTGTTTAGACCGTTTTTTAGTTACCGCGATGTTTTACAACGACGGAGTAGGATTTACAAATGGCGCACTTAGTTTAATTCTGCGTAAAATAAAATAATTTTTTGCTTATCTAGAACTATGCGTACACAAAATATCGTTAGAACCTTCCAAATAGTCTATGGTTTTAGTTTTTATTAGTGTTATGGTGTAAGCTAGATTTAACTTAAATACCTAAGTACTTATCTTATCCTTAAATTGTTTTACTAAGTAGATTGTAGTATACCTGTAACAATAAAAATTGATTATAAAAACACAATTAATTTTAATATGGAATAGTTCGTTTTCAAAATTGACCCGATCAGGAACAAACCCAGGACCTCAGAGATGGCGACGCGACGTCCGGCGTTCTCGCATTTCGGCGACCCGTACCCTTATTCTCTAAAAATTAGCAAACATCAATAATCGCGCAGTCATCGCCCGATTGATGGTTAGTGTCAAAACCTATGGGCAGCACTGACAGATAGATTGCTTTGATTTTGTTTTATGCTTTCGATTTACGATTTCAAAGCCAGAATTAGACAATTTTCGCTGTCGCATTGCACAAGATACGGAATCAGAGTACCGCCACCGTATCATCATCATTCGCCTGCCATGTTCCCAGGTTATCTGGGGTCGGCGCAGTTTTCTTCTTACATGCCATTCGGTTACTCGTCATCGAGTCATTCTCTTCTCAGTCATATCGGCCCTCACACAATCCATCTCTTCTTAGGTCATCCTCTACCCCTTCATCCATCAATACTCACACCCATCACTCTCATGGTTTACATACCCCATTTCCCTTCTCATCACATGTCCGTACCAAGACAAACGGTTACCCTTGATCATTTATTTTACACACAATATCTCTATCACTGATTCCGTATCTTGCAAAATTAATGCGATATCACAAATTGTCTAATTCTGGCTTTAGAATCGCAAATTGACAGCAAAAAACAAAAAAAAAAACAAAGCAATCTACTGTCAGTGCTGCCCATAGGTTTTGACACTAACCTTCGGGCGATGACTGCGCGATTATTGCTGATTGCTCATTTTTAGGGAGTAAGGGGGCCGAACATCTTGCTTATACAGAGTGTAAAAAAATGCTTAACGAAGCCTTAAACCACGAATTCTATACATAAACCCAAGTAAAATGCACAAAAAATTATTGCTGGGAAATGACTTTTATTTTTGGGTATAAAAAAATTAACTTATTTCTAACCCGCAATGTATAGCGCGCACGCCACAGACTATGCCTGTGTGTGTAAGCGGATCATGTTTCTTTGTAAAAAAGTTTAGTATTATCAAACAGAAGTCAATTTTGTAAAAATATTTGAAAAGAAATTGTAACTTTGACTGTCAATAACTCGGTAACCCGTCATTTCCCAGGTATAGTGTAAAAGAAAAAAATGATCGTAATAATACGTAGAATATGTAGTATTCGGCTTCGTTAAGCCTTTTTTTACACCCGATATAAGGTCCGATTTTATAAGTGTACATCCTGTTAACCTGTGACTATATAGATTAAAAGCAATCGTAAAAACCAACTTTCAAATGTCTATCATTAAAACTAAAAAAGTTAAAAATAAAAATACAAAATAACAACATCGACTTCATATTGCATAAACTCGTCCTATCTTCAACTCTTTCTCGCTCTGACAAGGGGAAGGAATAAGACGGATAATCAGATGGTTAAACGAACCAAAGATAGGACGAGTTTATGCAATATGAAGTCAATGTCGTTGATTTTGATTTTTAACTTTTTTAGTTTTTAAGGTACACATTTGAAAGTTGGTTTTTACGATTGCTTTTCACCTATATAGTCACAGGTTAACAGGATGTACACTAATAAAATCGGACCTTACATAAGCAAAATGTCACAGTTTACAGAACGACCATATGATACAATTATACACGAGCGACGTTTGTCAATTTTAAAAAGCGCTAAATGTGGTAACAGCCTAAGCAAAAGCAACCTCTTTAACAACCTGGGCTCCTGGCAGGACCTCTCCAGTTTACAGAGGGCCCTCCACAAATGAGGTCGGGTTTTCAACAAAACTAGCTGAGATAAATGAATTTTATCCAACTAGGGTAGCCTAACGTTGGATCATACGAATCTGTCAGGATAAATAGGAAACTTTCGAAAAATGTGGTGACGAGTGACGTGTAGTGGTTCGCGTTCCGGACTACAATGCCTGGCGGTTGCGGGTTCGAATCCCGCGAGGGGCAAATGTTAGGGTGAGCATGAGCAATTTGCACCTAAGTCATGGATGTTTATAAACGTATTTTAGTATGTTAATCCGTTATCTAGTCGCCATAGCACAAGCTTTGCTTAGTTTGGGACTGGATAATTGGTGTGATTGTGGAAAGAATTTATAAAAAAAATGGTAGCAAATGTGTTTTCTACAAACTAGCGCTATACCTACTTTTTAACATAATTCATCATCATCATCATCATATCAGCCTGTTGAAGTCCACTGCTGGACATAGGCCTCCCCCAAGGAGCGCCACAGCGCACGATCTCCCGCCCTTTGCATCCAGTCGCTGCCAACTGCCTTCTTCAGGTCATCGGTCCATCTAGCCGGGGGGCGTCCTACACTACGTTTGCCTAAGCGTGGTCTCCATTCGAGTAATAACATAATTAGTTTCTCTATAAAAATAAATGTCTACCTCGAAGATAGGTAACGTATAGTAGCAATTTGTTTTCGTGATTTTTATGTCGTAAAACTTGTTTGTAAATCAACACATTCACCTCCTTTAATTTGGGAGGTGTCTTATAAGGCACTCGGTATTATTTTAAAAATCTCAGCTGGTTCCATTTTCGGGTGTGGCAAGCGTATTTTCAAAATTTTTCCATACAATAGTTTCTTTTGATTAAAATGTACTACCACTATTTAGGCTCGTGCTATACCCAGCCCAGGCAGGAACCGGACCAAAGGTCGTTTTTTGAACGGATTCTTGCGGATGCTAACGGATTCCGGCAGCTTTAAGTCCGAGCCTTAGAGTACTTTCCTCAAGTCAACGTAAAAAATCCATCCTGAGTATAACATGATAAAAATAAAGCAATTATTCACGTATACAGTCATTGCAGTATATTAAATATTCTTTAACGGCTATTACCAAAAAATAACCTAATTTCCGGCCATGCTTTCTAAAAATTGACTAAATATTTAAAACTCAATACAGGTCGCTCCTTAGAGGGAGCCGAGCCACCCTATGTCAGAGGGGGCAGCTGAAGCTTCCGCTTCCTGCCGCGAGGGGCGCTGGCTGCCTATCAGTTCGCAAATAGTTTTTATTTGTTGCTTTCGTTAGTTAATGATTTGGTAATGAACTGACTTTCAGATATTTCTAGGTGGCTTGATCGTTTGGAATGAGTTACAGTTTAGTTTTTAAGGTTCCGTACCCAAAGGGTAAAAGGGGACCCTATTACCATGTCTGGTCAACGCCATATATCGTAGGATTAGTACATATTAAAAACGAATAGATGTCACTACAAGGCTCATTAGGATTAAGCTTGATATCAATGAACGATAACTCTTGATAAAAACGTTATCAAAAAACTTTTTTAACACTTTTGTTTTTTAAAAATGAAATGTTAATAGAATTTTTACATTTATTTCAAAACAAATCATTTTAACTAAAATATAAAACAATTTCGGTATAATGCCATCTACCGGTTTTAACTTAAACTATCTTTTATGGAGACGCAACGTCAGCTATTGGATTGAAAAAAACTAAACACGGCATTTATGTTGATTATAGAGGTAATATGCATTCGTATTATTTTATCAAATAATTTGAAAAAATAAATAAAGGAAAGACAAATTTTAAAATGTAAGTATATTTTTTAAATGAGTAATTATATACTCTCTGGTAATTAACGGTCAAAAGCAGGAAGCTTCAAAATAATGTAGCTTTTGACAACTGTCAAATATTTGTTTGTAGGGCTACCAGTGTGAGTATTGTAGTTTTATAATATGGGGATTTGTTTTAATATTTAAAGTGATTTTAAAAATCAATTTTAAGGAGAAAAATATTCATTACTAATGTTTAGCCAAAATCGTTTCCCAAAATATCACAACCCAACACAAATTATTAAACCTAAATATTATAACCCAACATAAATATTGTATTTTACACAAATTTTCATTTGGCAAATAAACATTTGTCAAAACAACTCATTGCAATTTTTAGTTAACAAATCTTTTTTTGGGATATTATTGTTTAACAAATAATTGTTTGTCATGTTTCATTTAATCAAATGTTTTATTTGGCACAACTTTCTCTTTGCAAAATATTGCATGGCATACGATTTCCAAGCTTACTCTCTAACTTTAAAAATATCGTGCTGCATCGACGTTTGTTTTACATAAGGTAAAAAAATTGTTAAAATGGCTTTAAGCGATTTTTCTTTGATCCCAAAAGCAATAATTTTTGGAATAAATTCTTACGGTTAATCTAAAAAAAGACAATTTGGTAACCCTGTTCCAATTTTTTTTATCAACTTTGATAAACAATGAATTTTATTTAAAGGCATTTGTGTGTCACGCACGTCCAAAGGTCACGTCTAAATGACGTAAATATGTCATAAACGGTCGTTTCAAGCTATAACCTAATTAGTAATTTCGTTATGTATTGTCAAGTATCGATGCCCAAAGTGCTAAGAATTCGGGCTAATATTCCATGGGCGCGAATTCGAATCTTAGTCGGCGACAATTTTTTTTCGAAATCCAGACTTGTATTAAAATAATTTTATGAAAATTGTTTATTCACATTTTAAAACAATTTTTAATAACTAAACTCAGTACTGAACTTTTGATATTTTTTTTACATAATATTCACAAAATAAATAAAAATCAGAAAATGGGTCCCAGCTCGCCGTCATCAGTTTTCATAAAAATTTGGATCATACTCTAGTGAAATCAGCAACCGACTAAAATGGAGATAAATATAGTACTTAATATCATTAAAAAGTTATGGATGCGCACAAAAAGATATTCAAGATAATATAACAACTTGAAAAAAAAAAGACCGCATCATGTGGGATCCGAACCCATATCTCATAGAAACTACGAGCGAGTGCCTTTTCAACTAAGCTACGAGGACGTTAGAACTATTTTCGAAATTTGTCAAGTGTTAGTTTATATTTTTTGACAGAGTGTGCAAACAATTGTAAACCTTATGGTGGTTTGGCATTCTCTGACGGACAGAAACAGAAATTAATGTAAATAAATGTTCTATTTTGACGTAGTATAATTCTTTCTCTATGGTTCTATGAATTATGGACAAGTTATCTATCATTGCGCAAATAGTGCCATCTAGTCAGAGAGGGAAACAAGCGATGGCGTAGTTATATTTTAGTTCCATTTACTCACCACCTTCGCTGTCGTTCGCGCGAGTTAAGGTGGAGATTTTCAAAGTACCGAGACTGTCTCTCTGTTTTACGTAGTATTATTCTTTCTCTATGCTATTACTGAGGCTCCGCTGTCCGTCTGTCTGTCTGTCCGTCTGTCACCAGGCTGTATCTCATTAACCGTGATGGTTAGACAGTTGAAATTATCACAGATGATGTATTTTCTGTTGCCGCTATAACAACAAATATTAAAAACAGAATAAAATAAATAATTCAGTGGGGCTTCCATATACAAACGTGATTTTTTGCTGTTGTTGGCTCGATATTAATAACGGCAACAGGTAGACGCTAGAAATATTCACGGTAATGGTACGGAACCCTCGTGTGCGAGTCCGACTCGCACTTGGCCGGTTTTTAAGTTAAGAACGTTCATCTTTGGTTGAAATATGATGAATCTTGGGTGTATTAGCCATATAAGCTATAAGAATTAAAATCTGAAGTTAAGTTAAATAAAAACCGACCAAGTGCGATACGGACTCGCGCACGAAGGGTTCCGTACCATTACCGTTTACCTGCCTACCTGCTTTTGTTCGACTACCCTGTATATGTCGGTCCGCACTACAACTTTCTAGGCTAGAAACCAGCCTAGATCTAGTACCGGCGTAACCGCACTGCGTATGAGTTTTAAATCGATTCGGAAAGTGGGGAAAAGTGGAAAATATAATCGTCAGGCCACATACACACGGTATAAGTACTTAAGACGGATACTGTAAGAATTAAAGAATAGAATAGAATAGAAAAAGATTTATTTGACACACACAGAATACAAAAGAAAAAAAAAACATTTACAGGATAATAAAAAAACAATATGTGTCAGCATTTGTCGTGACAGTCAGGGACGTATCACGACGCTGGTTTTAAGCAGGGACCCTGACGGTAGGCTCGGACCATATCCGACCGGAAACCCGACTTGGTTAGCGCGGAATCAATCCATCGCTAAGCAAAAAGGTTGTTTTTGAACGGACTCTTGCGGATGCTTACGGATTCCGGCAGAGCCTAGACCGAGCCAGAGGTACGAAGCACGGCACGAGAGAGAAGAAGAAAAGAAAAAAAGATCATGACAAACAATAACATTAGACAAAATAATAACAGACAGAAAAGTACATTAATACAAGATGACATAAACAAAGCCTCACTTTTGCCAGACAAAAGAAGCATCACTATTTCTTTGAGCCATAATAATAAATAATTAAAACGTAACCTTACTACCTACAGTATTGTAACATTCTTTCAATTAAATATTGGTCAACATTCACGTGCACCCACAAGGTGGACAGACGACCTGGTAAAGGTTGCAGGACGACGCTGGATGCAGCCGCGCGCAACCGGACAAGCTGGAAGTCACTGGGGGAGGCCTATGTTCAGCAGTGGACGTCCGCCGGCTGAAATGATGATGATGATGATTGGACAACATCATATACATTGCTCTGATCCTAAGGTTAGTAGATAAAGCACTTGTGTTATAGATATCAGAAATAACGACAGTACCACAACACCCAGGCATGAAACAATATAGAAAAGTTCGTCTTCTACATTGACCTGACCGAGGATCGAACCCGGAACCTCAGAGATGGCGACTCCATATAGTCCGGTGTGCTCGCCTATCGGCTACGGAGGTCGTCACATTGTTGGTCAAACATATAAAAAAAATATATACAAGCAACGACCGTCTGACAAATCCAACAAATTTTTAACCATTCAAATCGGTCCAGCCGTTCTCGAGTTAAAAGTGTTGTGGTAACAACCCCGACTTTAATAATAAATGCTTTATTTCAGACACAGTCCATATAAATGATGTTAGCTACTGTAGCTTAAGTGCAGTCAAAAATCAGTACTTAAAAAAATAGATTTAGAAAAAAAACAGGTATTGTTTGATAAAAAACAGGTATTTTTTGAAAAAAACAGGTATTGTTTTAAAAAAAACAGTTATTGTTTGTTTTCTTTGTTTTCTGCTATTCGGGGCGGAGACAAATCCAACAAACTGTAAACCATGAAAATCGGTCCAGCCGTTCTCGAGTTATAAGTGTTGTAACAAACTCGATTCTATTTTCTGCTATTCGGGCCGGATACAAATCCAACAAATTAAAAACCATGAAAATCGGTCTAGCCGTTCTCGAGTTATAAGTGTTTTAAAAAAATACAAACCCGACATTTTTTTAAATGTATATCCGAAGATATAAAGAATTCTTAGAAAACGAGCAAATCTGATGTATCTAAGTGATTTGTCAATATTTTTATAAACACTTCGCTGTTACGATTTATATCATTGATAAGCCACAAACTGGACTTTCTTTTTCACGCGCCCGCGCATCCAGGGCTGTCAAACGTTGAAAACCCCCGATATCGTATCTTGCAAAAGCAAGGCGATAGCGAAAATTGACTAATTCTGGCTTTAAAATCGCAAATTGACAGCAAATAACTGAAGAGTCTGTGAATAGGGGATGACGGGCAGGTTTAGGTCTAAGGGAATGAGACGCGGGTTAACTTAATGATGGTTTATTCCCGACTGGCGGCCCTACTACAATTGCATCTTAGTCTACCCTATTTCTTACAATTATTGATCTTATATAACTACCTACATAACAAAAACAAAGCAATCTACTGTCAGTGCTGCCCATAGATTTCGACACTAATTATCGATCGGGCGATGACTGCGTGATTATTGCTGATTGCAATTTTTTTGAGGGCGCGAGCAAATTTTAGTCAGACCACCAAGAGTTCTATGAGCCAACATAGTCTATTAGGAATTATTTTATTATCTCTCTCACCAATTTACATTGACAATTTAGAAAGGTACAACAGTAGCTGGTGTTACTTTGTGTGTGAGAGACTGGAGCCCGAGATAGGTTTCCTTAGAAACCCGTATTACAGGTCTCCAGAGCTTCCCCCAAGATAATTAACGAGTTTACTTTAAAATCAAATAAAATCAAATGAAATCATTTATTGCATTACATGTGTGGTTAGCAGATGATAAGTAATTTTACACCTATATCATCCCACTGCTGGGCAAAGGTCTCCCCCAAACTCCTCCGCCTATCTCTATCCATGGCCAACGACTCCCAATCCTTAGCAAAACTAACGATATGATATGTATTTTTAATTAATTTCTTAGTATAAGCTCTAGTAAGTTGTAACTCGAGGGTAAACCACGCTTAATTTAGAAATAAGCCAATTTTTACATTTTTACATCCTGAAATCAAAGGTGGCTATGACAAATTATTGATATCTTCTCAGTTTTTATACGACCAGTGTCGGTTTGGCAAGTGCAACCTGTGACATTAATCTATTCTCAGAATCATCTTTACTCTTGGCTGGAATTACCCCTTTAAAAATATGCTCGTGCTTCATTACCCTATTCTAAGATTTGAGGATGGTAATGAAAAATTGGCTTATTTCTAGATTAAGCAGTGGTTTATTCTATAATAGAATATAATAGAATAGAATAGAATGGAATGGGATAGGATAGGATAGGATAGAATAGTATAGGATAGGATAGGATAGAATAGAATAGAATAGAATGAAATGGAATGGAATGGAATGGAATGGAATAGAATAGAATAGAATAGTATAGGATAGGATAGGATAGGATAGGATAGAATAGAATAGAATAGAATAGAATAGAATAGAATAGAATAGAATAGAATAGAATAGAATAGAATAGAATAGAATAGAATAGAATAGAATAGAATAGAATAGAATAGAATAGAATAGAATAGAATAGAATAGAATAGAATAGAATAGAATAGAATAGAATAGAATAGAATAGAATAGAATAGAATAGAATAGAATAGAATAGATAGAATAGAATAGAATAAGAATAGAATAGAATAGAATAGATAGAATAGAATAGAAAACATTTATTTGACACATAAGCACAATTACAAACAGAATCAAATATAAACATAAAAAGAGTGTCAAAAAGGCTCAGCACTTGTCGTTACAGCCAGAGCCATAACGACGCTGGTTTTCAGCGGAGACCCCGCAGGACGTGAGACGGGTACCTAGTTAAAACTTTTCTCAAGTTAAAACTTTCTCCAGCCTCGGAATCAGAAATCAGAATCAGGCCTTAGTACGTGGTAGCCCTATCACCAGCCGGTCAAGCGTGAACGACTGGTCCGGTCGCGGCCGACTGGCGGTTGAAATTGCAGTTCGACAAATCAGTGCTAATTCTACTAATTATTATTCTATGTGGCGCATGCGTCAGAGTGATTTATTGCATCGTATAAACGATTCGTTAATAAAAAATAATTACCTAATTCTGTAAGTGTGTGAGTCTGTCCGATTGAACGCACACAAAACACAGCACATTTAATTGTTTTAAGATAAATAACACTTGAAAAAAAACCATCGACCTCAGGTGGAACTCGAACCCACGTCCCATCGCATGCCAGGCGAATAGTCAAATATTTGTAAAGATATTTCTATGGGCTGTTGACGGGTAGATTACTACTCAGCTATACATATAGCTACAACATTGATCAGAATACGCTGGCTTTGACAGCGAGAAGAAACACTTGAGAAATTTCCTCTTGTCACGTGACGTCCTCGGTAGCTTAGTTGGTAAAGCACTCGCCCGGCATGCGATGGGACGTGGGTTCGAGTCCCACCTGAGGTTGATGGGTTTTTTTTCAAGTGTTATTTATCTTTAATCAAACCTTGCATGGAATTGCTAAAAACAAAAATTTACAATTGTTTTAAGGTCAAACTCTTTTAAACTCTTTAATTTAAAAAAAGCACCTATTTATATGACTGCGCAATTTCAACTTTCACTTGGGAAATATAACAAAAGAACGGCGTCGTCTGTTATTTATTAGGCACTAAATAAAATACATTTTAAAAATCATTAAATACATTCGGAATTATTAATTGCATGCATTTTATAATTTGTAGTAGTACCTTTAAGGAAGTTCTATAATTTTTTTACGATTTCGATTGTTGTCCTATTGTTATGCTCGGGTTTCATCTGCGTCTAATGTCATTAATTACTGCGCTATTTGATATAGTGCGCAGGTGTGGCCGGCCTTAGTGCGCTAACCATATGACACACAGTTTATATGCCGAGTGTGCGACCGTATTTGTCGTTCGCGTATAGGGCTCTACAGCCATGAACGACATTGTAATAGACGCTGATTGAATCATCTGTAAAGATGGAACAAGGCCCATGATGATGATGATGAACCTACTAAAGCTACTTACCTTAGGATCAGAGCAATGTATGTGATGTTGTCCAATATTTATTTATTTAGCATTGACCAATTCTTTACGAGATAATCACTACACTGATTCAGTTAAGTTTAATTAAATTCAGCACCTACCTAATAAAAATTGGTTAAGCCTTTGACTGCCACAACACTAGATAAATTAGAGAAATTGTTGTTTGGCGTTGGTCACTTACTTTTAAACTTTCGCGTTGCATAATTTAAAACTCAATGTATGTGTGTGTGTGACGGTACTTGGCGTGAAAATAATATTGTGAGGGTAGATGAAGAATCTGCCTCTCATACGGAGTGAAGACATCGCTGTTCCAGTCAGCCTGTGACCACGGTCGGTGTAACCCGATCGAAACGTCAGGCAAAAGAGGTAACATTTTGTACCTAAATTATGACCGAGTTAATTCCTATAAGACACCGAGAGAGGGGAACACTGGCGTTCTGTAATACAGGCTCCCACCTAGTTCAGACGTCAGTCTCTTCCAATCTTCACCTACTGTATCCACCTATTTAACCTTACTGTACTTAAGATTGTAAGAGAAATAAACGTTTTTATTATTATTATTATTATTTCATTGAGTTTTAAATGATTAAATAGCCATATCCTGCTTAAATATTACAAGAAGATATTACTTGTTAACGTACGTACGTACGTAAACGTTAGTGGTTTCACTAAAATCTTAGTATTTATGCATAAGGATTGACAATTACATGTCTAAAATTAGATACGGCGAGGTCAATGGTGTGTTTAACTTTACACGTTTTGCTAGCTCAGACAAATGTACTTTAGAAGTGTGTTACTTACTAGATTTTATCTATACTCTATACTAATATTATAAAGAGGAAAGATTTGTACCTATTTTTGTATGTTTGTAATGAATAGGCTCAAAAAGTACTGGGCCGATTTAAAAAAATCTTTCACCAATTTGACATAGGCTACATTTAATTTTGAAAAAAATTAGGGATCCTTGGTAACCGAAGGTGTAGAAAAATGAGTCTTAAAATGTCTTTCGTCGAATGCGCTGCCGAAACTATTAGCGATAATTGTCTACCCCGTGCGAAGCCGGGACGGGCTGCTAGTGAATGATAAAATGTGTGGATTTTATTTAAAACTTCTTAGCTGTTAATCTTGTTAAAATATTTATGTGGAAAGAGGTTGATAATAGTGACCGAGTTTCTTGCAATGCTTCTTCTCGGCACTAGCCCACAAATTGTCTCGAAGCAGTACCCTACGTAAATAAATATAAATGGGACATGTAAAAGTGCCTATATGGTCAATTTGCAAAAATAAATGATTTTGATTACTTATGTGTCATGTTTTTTCAGTTGAAAATCAAAAATCTAAATCATTTATTTCTGTAAATTGGCCATAATATGCAGTTTTATATGTCCCAATTATTTTTAGATTATGAAACTTTAAAGTTACTTTAATACTTAAAAGTATTTAAAATAATTAATTTTATTACGCTGTTTTAAATGACAGCTGCCCTACCTTTTTTTTGTAATAGCAAAAAACTTCTTAGTCTGGAAACTATCCCCCAAAATGTTAAAATCTATTACAATATTTAAATTCAAATTCATTTATTTACATTTCATAAAGAAAGATTATAAAAAAAAGGTCTGACATATTGTTTCACCATTGAATCACAAATTAAGTATTTTCTATTTTGAGATTAAATCACAAATTACTTATAGCTAGAATGGCATGTAAGATACCTACTATACAGCTTATACATTTGGCTTTATTCTCTGTAGACCGTCTGCTAATTGTTTTTTTTGTTATAAAAAGTAAATCCTTTATTGGCTGTAAGGTAAACATATATTATTCAAACTTTGTTATTTAAGAGCTGTGGATTTTGTTTCAAAAATAATAATAATAATAAATGTCACAAATAAAAATATAAATCATATTAAAATGACAAAATTACAAATGTCAATATTATTCAATTAATTAATTCTCTAAAGCCATAAAAAAAATTGCCTAACAGCCATGCATGCAATCTTGTGTGAAATAAACTGAGGTCTTAGATTTTTTTATATATTCTAACTTATTATATACCTTTTCAACACAGTACAGCTCGTAAATTGACTCTTATAACACCGTTTTTAGTTTCATAATTCATCATATTACGCACTTGTGCTGTAATGTAAATTCTTTTTTTTAAATTTCAGCAAAAGTTTATTTCTAAGAAGATTGAATATTTTACCAATATTAAATTATTTTGGGGTTTAGATGACAAATAAATATTGCATTTTATCTCATTGTATATTATAAACATAAATTAACTTAAAAATCATTTTTAGAAAGAATAATTTATAGTTTATTTTATTTTTTAAATTGCTGCTACTCCGGCTGAACAGCCAGTTTTTCCTGTGCCATTATTGAACCTGCGCGCGCATCGAAATTGCGGCGCGCGAAAAAAACAAAACTTACGTGCCATTTTCTCTAAATATTTGGTAATGTTGTTGCTGTGTGGTTAATTACTATCAAAAATGTCTACTTTAAATAGTGAAGACGGGTAAAATGTTATTCAACCCCGTCGAAAATACTTATCGAGGCACGAAACGCGAGTGAAAGCCTGTTGCCGCCAAAATCCAGAGAAAAACAGCAAAAACGGAGAAGGTATTTTAGATTGTAGTTTGGTTTTTACCTCGCAATTGTGTTGAAAAACGTCGTATGGAACTCGTGTGCATTGATTATTACACAATCGCCTTCCTTACCGCGCTCGCGCTTACAATAATGCCTCGTGTGTAAAAATCAACTTTGCACACTTGTATCATAATGTACTATTACACACATTTTTATTCTTCATTTCCCACCCAACACTTACCTATTCCCACCCCAATTGAACAACTAATCCTGTCAACCCCAAACTGCCGACTGGCAAATTTATCAGCCAAGACCGAGAGATGGGGGCCAGTAGAAGTAATTTGCGGCGTGTCAAGGGTTAACGGTAGGAACCTATACTACCTCCGGTCAGATTAATTGAATAATTTTAACGTTTTTGGTACTCCATTTTTAGGGTTCTGTACATCAAAGGAACAAAGGATAATAGGATCAGTCTGTTGTCTATTTGTATTCCTATTAGATCCTATTTAGGGTTCCGTACCCTAAGGGTAAAACCGGACCCTATTACTAAGGCGCCGCTGTCCGTCTGTCTGTTCGTCTCTCACCAGGCTGTATCTCATGAACCGTGATAGTTAAACAGTTGAAATTTTCACAGATGATGTATTTCTGTTGCTGTTGATGTAGATATGTTGTATTTAATGACCTCCGTAGCCGAGAGGCGAGCACGCCGGACTTTAAGACGCCGCCATCTCTGAGGTTCCGGGTTTCACATTTCAGGAACATCACATATTGCGCTGATCCTAAGGTAAGTAGCTACAGCACTTGTGCTATAGAAATCAGAAACAACAACGGTACCACAACACCCAGACCCGAGACAATATAGAAAAGTTCGTTTACTACATGGACCCGACCGGGAATCGAACCCGGAACCTCAGAGATGGCGGCGCCATTTAAAGTCCGGCGTGCTCGCCTCTCGGCTACGGAGGTCGTCGGAGGAGGAGATTGGTATTGGTAGTATAATTTGTGTCCCACCCTGTATAAATTGGGTAGATTTAGTGACCACTGTCCGCTAAGAAGGCTGACACAGATATTAATTAACGCATTGGTTCCTGTGCCCTCGCACAGAGCTTACAAATTGCTCCTTGTTCCTTATCAATGCCTTAGGGAGTGTGAAGGTTAATTAACACGCAACGAATTTTCCGATTTCCCGAAATAAGGAATTATAAAAACAGGTTGGAATTATTCGCAACGTGTGAAAAAGCAATCCCGAAATATCGTTACCAAAATAGATTAATGAGTAGAAAATTAAAAGTTAATTATTTCTATGAAAATTTTATTCCATTTTTAGTCATATTACGGAGAAAACACATCGTTTACAAGACTTTGGAAATAGCATGAAAGATAGGTAGGTACAAATAATTTAAAATATAACAAAAATAGAAAACAATTTGATAAACACGTTTACAGAATCCATAACCAATAAAACTGGCCAAGTGCGTGTCGTGCCACGCGCAGTGTAGGGTTCCGTAGTTGCCCGTCGTTACCACAACATATTTCAGCAATTACTTCATTTAAATCACTTTAAAAATCTCTAAGAAATTTTTGAACGACTAAGTTGTACAACTTTTATTCTTAAACTAACTGGTCTATCTTAACCGTTATGATTTTCATTGAAAGTTCATGAAAAGCACATTTATCATGATTTTTTCCAGATTTTTCAAATCAAAAGTTTAGCTTTTAGAGGGGGGACGACCTACTCGAGCAAAAATCGGCACTTTAAAGTTTAATAAATCGCAAACGGATTCCTAAATCGAAAAATTGTCTCAGCAACCCTTAAAGCATTTTTACAGACCTATTCAATGATATCCCACACGATGGGGTAGACAATGAAAAAATCAATCATCCCCACGTTACATGTATGGGGAAAATAAATATTTTTCAATATTTTATTCTACCATTATGTCGGCGTGATACATATCATCACAAAATTACAACTCCCCAGGGTCAATAGTCTCCAAGCAAAACCTCGGACGGACAGACAGACAGACAGACGGACATGACGAAACTATAACTAAAAATGGTACTCCAATCTTCATAATTTGTTTGATTGTCTGAATAATTCTAACAAAAACATAACACATGCATTAACACAACTTATCTGATACTAGCAGCCCGTCCCGGCTTCGCACGGGGTAGACAATTATCGCTAATAGTTTCGGCAGCGCATTCGACGAAAGACATTTTAAGACTCATTTTTCTACACCTTTGGTTACATTGTTCAAATTTTACCAAGGATCCCTAATTTTTTTCAAAATGAAATGTAGCCTATGTCAAATTGGAAGAATGTAGCATTCTATTGGTGAAAGAATTTTTTAAATCGGCCCAGTACTTTTTGAGCCTATTCATTACAAACATACAAACATACAAAAATAGATTCAAATCTTTCCTCTTTATAATATTAGTATTAGTATAGATATAGATTTGTTCATTTCTTCAAATTATCAAAAAAAAAAAAAGAAAATGCACTCGCCAACGTGCCAAAATTCCCGCTATTTTTTGACATAACAGAACAAGGAGCGGTTTTGTTATCTGTGTCCGCGGTCGTCTGCAAAAAGGCGTAAAGAATTAAGATGCAATGGCGACGAGCAGCCGGGCGAGAATCGCAAAAATGCGGGCAAGCGTGTATTGGAACGCGTCTGCAAGTGCCTGGTATGCTTTTAAACTTATTTTATAAAATATAGACCCAGGCTAACTAGGTTCTAAGTGCAAATTGGAGAAAAATTCATTAAAAAAGTGCATTGCATAGACGAACTATTAAAAAAATATGGACACAAAGTCCATATTTTTTGCCAATGATTTTACAAGTTGAGTGTTGTGGTACCGTCGTTGTTTCTGATTTCTATAACACAAGTGCTTCAGCTACTTACCTTAGGATCAGAGCAATGTATGTGATGTTGTCCAATATTTATTTATTATTATCATTTATTAAGTTGCAGGACCGGCCTAGAATTAACTGCTCGCTGTGAGTTCTACAGGATGTTATGTCAATAGTATATCAAGAAATTAACCTATGTTCACGTATGCATAAAATGCGTGAAGGTGAAGTCAGAATTATGATATCATCATTTTTGAAAAAATATTTTCATACAAATCACATTCTAGAAATTATGTTTTGTTGAAAATTTTAAATATTAAAATGGTGATATCAAACTGACATAACCCCTGTTCGAGTGTCATAAACGTCAAAACATATATAAGCCAACCGTTGGCGCCAAAGTTTGTGTGCCAAGTGGCGCGCTTGTTACCATAGCAACCCATAATTGTTACCATAGTAACCATAGTTGTTACTCACTCAAATCTGGCCTGTTCTTTTGGTGACAATTGCAGCATACCTAACGCTCTATCTAGACATGTTTATAATCAAAGACTGCACCATAGTATTTGCATATGGCAACCTAAGCTAGTTTCGGCTTTATATACCTACTATTTACCTAACACCCTGTATATAGGAGGGAGCTTCTAAGTTTGGATGCGTTCAATTTTATTATTTATTATCCTATTCCATAAAAGGATGTTTATGAAAAAACATTTTATTTTATTTTTATTTTATAAAAAAAGCCACACCAAAGAGCAAGACATAAAAAACAATATTTGTACCTAAAAAGTACTACTAATATTTTTTTTAACTTGTTTAAATATGTAACCTGTAATTTTTTTTTCAATATTTTGCATGATATATACTGCCATTCCATCTAAAATTTGATCAAATAAATTGGACAATATATCAAGCTATTTTAAGCCCTTGTGAAGAAACGACGACGGTTCCACTCCACCCAGACCCGTGTAGAAACGTGAATGTGGTCCGATTCGAGGGGTATTGCGAATCGATTCACTCAATCTATATCGATTCAGTATTTCAGAACCTGTGTTTCGTCTGTCACGCTTCGCGTCTGTTTGGTGAAAGCTTATCAAATCAAATCAAATCAAATCGTTTATTTGCTTTAAATAGCTCCGAAGATATTATACAGATATTTGTATTGCTTAAGACCTATTTAGCCATAATCTATGACGCAAAATTTAAAAAAAAATATTATAAAAATATTAAAAGTTATTTCTACGCATCAACAATAATATATTGTCAATTTTTGTGCTCGAGAAACTCATCTACCGAATAAAAGGTGTTTTTTATTAGCCATTTACGCAGAGCAGCTGCAAATCTATTATGCTGGGGCTTCACCTGCGTGACGCCTAACGTTCAAATAAAGGCATGATTAGCGTTTACTAAATTAAAGCATTAAGCTACGCGCTAAGTGCGTGGCCACACTTATTTGACGTTTGATTCTAGCGTCTAGCGACTTAGTTAGAGTGTGATCTGTGAGTGTGTCTTTAAAATAAAATAAAACGCTTCCAAGAACTCAATACTTTTCTTATTTTGTCTACTCCATCCTCACTTAATAACTATGCACTTTAACATTTAATTCACAAAGAGTTTTTGAATGTGACCGTGTTTTAACATGTTTAAAACACGGTCACATTCAAAAACTCTTTAGGTGTTGCCACAACAACGCACTAAACGCCCGCTTAATCCCTTTGATGTGTCAAATGTTACCGCCGTCCGAGCTATCGCCTAGCGTCTAATGTTATTGAAGCAAATTAGCGAACAAAGACCGGCCACACCTGCGTATTACGTCAAATAGAGCACTAAATAACGACATTAGACGCAGGTGAAGCCCCAACATTATATTAACCCCTAATCTCAAATATCTCAGTAATCTCTCATCTTCAGATAAGACTCGACGAGTCAGAGGTTATTGCAATGCGGTGCGCGTCGCGGTGTGTTGACGAAACATTGTAGGTTTTACCTCGAATTTGTGGATTAGACGGAACAAAAGGTGTAGTGACTGACCTTAGATGACCTTTTTAGGGTTCCGTACCCGAAGGATAAAACGGAACCTTATTACGAAGGCTCCGCGCTGTCTGTCTGTCTTTCACCAGGCTGTATCTCATGAACCGTGATAGTTAGACAGTTGAAATTTTCACAGATGATGTATTTCTGTTGCCGCTATAACAACAAATACTAAAAAACAGAATACAATAAATATTTAAGGAGGCTCCCATACAACAAACGGGATTATTTTGCCGTTTTTATAGATAATGGTACGGAACCCTTCGTACGCGAGTCCAACTCGCACATGGCCGGTTTTTAATACGAGAGAAACAGTGTGAAAGAAACTTTTAAAGATCGGAAAGTACGAAACTTTGAAAATTCAATTCAAGCAATCACCTTCTTCCTGGCAATTTTATCTCACATATTGGTGGAGCCGCCTTTCGTATTTTCTTTTCCACTTCGCTCTGTCCTTGAAATCGACTTCAGGACCTCACTTTAATCTTGGATAAAATCATCATACAACTAGAACTAGCGCCGCGGAAGTTGAGCGCTGGCTGTGATTGGCTAGACGCGCGCTGCGTCTGCATTGCCGGCCGTGATTGGTTGTTAGCACACGCGTCTAATACGATGATCGTCTCGTAAGATGCGCAAAGCGATCCCCACTTTTTTCCCCAGCGCTTAACTTAGATGCCGCTTATGTAGGTATTTTAAACTTGTGACAAAAATACAACGGGCGAAGCCGCAGGCAGTTGCTAGTTAAGTTTGCAAGTCAATCCACCCACTGTTTCAACCTCGGCCTACCAGGAGTGCATAGCCTGCAAGCGGTGTAGCCATGGACGGCGACATTGAACCCGCGCGGTCAGTGACCTCTCACGGTCGACCGGTTCGGAGCTATGTGCGCCTGGTACTTCGTCCTGCGGACCAGCGGGTTAGGCTGGGAAAGAGCTCGATCTAGACTTGCCGTGTTAAATCTAGATTTTGCGCTAACCTGAATATTTAAAAAGCTATTTATGTCCGCTTGCGCATGTCAGCGAATTTAATCCCGAGTTATCCACTATCACGGCAATAATTTTATAGCTTGTATGACAATGACAGAAAGATGTTTTAATATCGTACTAAACTAATCCGGTGGTGCGCAAGTACACCTTAAGCATTAAAAAGAGAGAGCGCTAATCGGAAGATAATTACAATGATTTTAATGACTCAAATTCTAATTAAGAGACTTGTTTAACTAGGTACCGGATAGTTAATATTCTCAGAGGCGTTTTCTCGTCTTAGGACACTGAGCACCCAAGCCAAAATCGTTTTCAAGAATAAGCTGAACTGGAATCAAACCTGGAACAAGGCGAATAACTGCGTCACTACGCCAGGAGGGCAACTAAAAATAAAATCATGCATAAAAAATCGGACACGCGCACCATTATCTACAAAAACAAGCGAAAAAAATCACGTTTGTTGTATCGGAGCCCCTTTAAATATTTATTAAAATCTGGTTTTTAGTATTTGTTGTTATAGCGGCAACAGAACCACATCAGCTGTGAAAATTTCTTCTTTCTAACTATCGCAGTTCATGAGTACAGCCTGGTAACAGACAGACAGACGGACAGCGAAGTCTTAGTAATAGCACAGAGTAAGTATTGTAACAGGACGACGCTGGATGCAGGCCGCTTCCAATCGGCCGATCTGGAAGTCACTGGGGGAGGCCTATGTTCAGCAGTGGACGTCCTGTGGCTGAGATGATGATGAAGTATTGTAGGGGTCCCGTTTTACCCTTTGGGTACGGAACCCTAAAAAAGTTGTCAGAAAACTGTCACAAACAGGTACAACAACTCACAAGTTCACACGATCGTAAAAACTCGTCCGAGGCTGTATGGACACAGCGTATGTTTGTTTAACGTTAAAACATCCAAGTAAAACTGCAAAATAACTGCAATGCTAACGGATTTATGTTAGTTATTTTTTAAATACCTAGGGTCAAAAATCACTTGGAATCACAAATCGCTTAGAGCCAGGGGGTCTAGCGCGAAGTGACAAATCCGATATATCGGCCGATTGTTCGGGCATTTCCTAATATGAAATGCAATCGGTCGGTCGGTTTGATCGGGCATTTCAGTCGATTCGACCGATCATCATTTGACATTAGTGGCATCGTAAACCCTACTCTGAAGTGTATCGGTCCGACCGAACATTTGAGTTTGACAAGAGTTTTATCGGAGATCTAATGTCAAATTTTACGACATCTAAATAGCTATCGTTTGACAATCGTAAATGGATATATTTTTAACATGCTTAGAAATCTTGTATTTTATACATACCTAATCATTGTTTACAACAAGTTTCACACCTCCAAGTTAAAACTTCATAACCACCGCATAGCACAAGTACAATTTTACGACACAAATTATTGTAAACGTTATAAAATCTATCAAATATAATAGTTTGGTATGCCGGCTTGACAAAACAATTCATTTCTTCTTATTTTGCTTTAATGATGAAACTATTACAAATTCACTGTTAGCACTAAGCCACGAATCCCTAAAAATGCAATAGGTAGGCAACACAACCATATTTTGTCCAATCTTAGAGACCATTATATTTGATCGGATTCGCGCTGACAGTGTGACAGACAGCTGATCAGACCAGAATAACAAACACAAACTTTTTTTATGGTTTCAAACTGTAACACGTCGTTATAATATTATTTTTATTTTTCTTAATTTAAAAAGCATTATTTAATAAATATGACTCATTTTCAATAAAAAACTTATTATTATGCCACATAACGCCATCTATCGAATTGTTTTCAAACTACTTTGCGATCGAGTATCTCAGGACAATTTTTAAAATCAATAAGCAAGCAATGACATTTAATGTGTTCAGCATTTATTTTTCTAAATGTCATAAACAATTGGAATGGTGCAATTTTCTTAGTTTCAATATCTAAAATTGATTAAAATAAACATTTTTCTGTTAATAGAAACCATGTTTAAGCATTAGTTTACTAATATTTTGAATCGGCAAGAGACTTTTACAAAACCGGTAAAATTTTAATACGTAGTCATAACACTAGCACTCAGTATCATTCATTCCGATACTCTTCTACAATTGTCTGTGGCCACGATGGAACTTCGCGATTTCGATGTTGTTTCGCGCTAAGGTTTCAATCGAAACTTCGGTCGAGGATCGGTCGGATGCGAACATTCGGATGGTACATTTCGCGCTAGACCCCCAGCTTTGGGACGTACCCGAAAGCTAAACTACTTTAACGATATTCGTTATTTCTATTTTGAGCTAAGTTTTTCAAGTTTTCAGGCTGCCTCTTGATTTATTCTTTTAAATTACATTTCTCTCACTTATGCAACTTATGTGTTGTCCACACAGATACAATGTAGGTACTGTTATTTTAACAAAATGGACAAAAAAATCACGTTTGTTGTATGGAAGCCCCCTAAAATATTTATTTTAATTTGGTTTTAAGTATTTGTTGTTATAGCGGCAACAAAAATACATCATCTGTGACAATTTCAACTGTCTAAATATCACGGTTCATGAGATACAGCCTGGGCGGTAACCACGAACTCTTAAAACAATCTTAAATCTGTCAAACATCATTTCTGTCAAATTTTGTATGAAATGACGTACCAAAAATGACAGATTTGACAACTTTGAGATTATTTTAAGAGTTCATGGTTATGGCCCTGGTGACAGACGGACAACGGAGTCTTAGTAATAGGGTCCCGTTGTACCCTTTGGGTACGAAACCCTATTAAGTTTAATGATTTGACAACTTTGAGATTATTTTAAGAGTTCATGGTTATGGCCCTGGTGACAGACGGACAACGGAGTCTTAGTAATAGGGTCCCGTTGTACCCTTTGGGTACGAAACCCTATTAAGTTTAATGATTTGACAACTTTGAGATTATTTTAAGAGTTCATGGTTATGGCCCTGGTGACAGACGGACAACGGAGTCTTAGTAATAGGGTCCCGTTGTACCCTTTGGGTACGAAACCCTATTAAGTTTAATAATCTGTTTCAAACAAAAAAAGAGGCGCCTTATCAAACTGTAACACCAAATAATATCCTACTACACCCAAATAACTCAATTTGCTCACAATACCAGACAGCCAGATGATTTTTTCCGTAGTTTTTTTACCTTGTCGAAGTTCCATTGTCACTGCCGGGCGTCGACCCCGAGACCACGGCCGCGGCCATTACTCGCGAGCTTGCGGACAATGATATGGGATGCTGAATTGCTGATGGATTTTACTAAAACTCTGTTGTTGGCGAATTATGGAAACTGACGTTGATAATAATTAGTTTATAAGAGATCATCACTAAAGTTATTTTAAAAATAATTTGTCAAATTAAATTGACCAGTCTAGATCAATTGACTTATAACTGTAAATTTGTAATCATCATCATCATTTCAGCCGGCGGACGTCCACTGCTGAACATAGGCCTCCCCCAGTGACTTCCAGATCGGCCGGTTGGAAGCGGCCTGCATCCAGCGTCGTCCTGTAATATTTGTACAATATTCGATAAGAAATCACACTAGAATAAAATAAACTTATTACTTATTTAACCTAAAACTAAATACCTACTTATAAATAAAATCGTGTCCGTGAGGAGCAAGGAAGCAAGGATACTGGCAGGATCAATTGAACTAAATTGATTTGCCAAATTAAATTAAAAGTGCCTTAAAACAACATTAAAAGTCAAAGTAAGGTAATTTATTCGGTGTCCTGCCCTTCTGCCCCTCTAGCACGAGAAACATTACACGATATGATACGATATGATATAACGATTTATGGCCTCTTTTCTTTCAAAATGATAACATAGCCGCCATCTTGAACTTTTATTGAAACAATGAGCATGTCCGTGCCGAAGACGTCACGATTATGCTCGCTCTTTCGATAATAGTTCATATTTTGACAATAAATATGCGATAAATCGCTATATCATATCGTATCATATCGTGTTTTGTTGCTCATGCTAGGCACTTATACACGTCCCAAAAATATAATTTTGCCCTATTACTAGAGCTTCAGGGCAACATATCGGTTGATGATGAAGAAACGGTGGCAACGGAGCCACAAACTCCGTCGCCTATTTGATCACTTAAACTAAAGTATTTCATCTATTCCAGAAAAATAATTTTAAAAGCTTTTTTTAGGGGCCTAGATTATCGGTGTGATATTTGGAAGAGTTTTATGTCTAAATGACTGGATTTTACTCTTGCCCCATCATCATTCTACGTGCGATAGCCGACCGGCTAGACAGCTTGTCTGGAGACGTATTTTTGAATCATACGAATTCCAATTCGAATACGAAATGGCAAGATTCGCATGCGAATGACTACAATCGCTATTTTTGAAAATTCATTCTGTGAATTCTGCAACGAGTGGTCCGACCCACTCGTATTTCGATTCTACTAGTAGAAAGTTTAGAAGTATGACTTTGACAAGTAAACATGTGGTTCACAGATTAAAACCTTTTTTTTTTCGTTCCGTTCCATGCGATATATTGCCGGCTTTTAAAATCAATAAGTTTTTGCATTCCGGTTTTAAATATTTTCTGCGTGAAACGAAAATAGTTAAAGAATTTTACCTTAGGGTACACATAATTCGAGTGATTCAAAAATGCGTAAAATTGGGAGTGATAGAAATAGAATTCGCACACGAACTGTATTCGTGTTCGAATTCAAGATTCATTTCGAATGCTTCAAAAATACGTCTCCTGGGCTCTTCTAGCTCAACATACACACATAAACACATAAACACACACATAAATCCTTGTTAGAAATTAAGTAGGTACATAGGTAAAGTTTTGTTGTCAAAATGAAGTCTTCAATTATTATTATTTGCGTGGTCTTTATTTGCGTGGTCGTGACGAATAGTTTAGGTGTGCTTAGAGGACAAACAAACTAACATTATTTTTTATCTTTGATTATAATGTCTAGATCCCCTGTTCAAGTGTCATAAACGTCAATAATATATCAGCCAACTGTTGGCTTATAAGTTTGTTTCGCCCGCTCAGTGGCGCGCTTGTTACCATAGCAACCCAAAATTTTATTACCATAGTAACCATAGCTGTTAGTCACTCAAATCTGGCCTGTTCTATTGGTGACAATTGCAGCAACACTCTATCTAGACATGTAGGTATATCGGGTGTAAAAAAAGGCTTAATGAAGCCGAATACTACAAATTCTACGTATTATTACGATCTTTTTTTTCTTTTACACTATACCTGGGAAATGACGGGTACCGAGTTATTGACAGTCAAAGTTACAAGTTTTTTTAAAAGATTTTTAACAAAATTGACTTCTGTTTGATAATACTAAACTTACAAAGAAACATGATCCGCTTACACACACAGGCATAGTCTGTGGCGTGCGCGCTATACATTGCGGGTTCGAAATAAGTTATTTTTTTTGATACCCAAATATAAAAGTCATTTCCCACCAATTATTTTTTTTGCATTCTACTTGGTTTTATGTGTAGAATTCGTGGTTTAAGGCTTCGTTAAGCCTTTTTTTACACACTGTATAATCAAAGTTTTTTTTATAGAAATTAATCAGGTTTAGGTTATTAGCCTATTATTAAGCAGGGAATAGTTTCTTTGAATTTAATGGATTCCCTTTACGACAAAATAGTTCCATTTATTTGTGGCCGCCATATTTCGACGCCGGCAGAACTACAGACGAAACTGATTGTAAATTTTTGTTTTAAGCAATTCCATGCAAGGTTTAATTGAAGATAAATAACACTTGAAAAAAATCATCGACCTCAGGTGGGACTCGAACCCACGTCCCATCGCATACCGGGCGAGTGCTTTGACCACTAAGCTACCGAGGACGTCACGTGATAAGATGAAATTCCTCAAGTGTTTCTTCTCGCTGTCAAAGCCAGCGTATTCTGATCAATGTTGTAGCTATATGTATAGCTGAGTAGTATACTACCGTCAACACCCTATAGAAATATTTTTACAAATATTTGACTATTGGTTAAGATCAGAAATGCTTAAACTGATTGTGTCGTATAATATTAGGTTCATACGTGCGTCAGCTGCGCGGGAGTCGTGCTACTAGGTACTCAGGTTAACTGTCATGTCATCAATCTTTACATGTCATAGACAAACAGCTGGGCTGAATAGTTGACTTGGAAATTCTTAAATGTTATTGAATTAACAAATAATGTAAGTACTTTAATATGTAGACGACCTCCGTAGCCGAGAGGCGAGCACGCCGGACGATATGGCGTCGCCATCTCTGAGGTTCCGGATTCGATTCCCGGTCGGGTCAATGTAGAAAACTAACTTCTCTATATTGTCTCGGGTCTGAGTGTTGTAGTACTGTCGTTGTTTCTGATTTCTATAACACAAGTTCTTTATTTTATTTTCTTTATTAGGGAAACGAACAGCTTGACCTAATAATTTTGAGATAATTAAACATTAAATAAAACATAAGCCTAAATAGTTTCCACTACTAGATATTACATAATTAATACTTTAGCTACTTACCTTAGGAACAGAACAATGTATGTGATGTTGTCCATCATCACATCATCATCATCACATCACCAGCCTATAACAGTCCACTGCTGGACACAAGCCCTTTCCAAAAGGAGGATTTTGCCATAATCGCCACGCTTGGCAGGCGGGTTGGCGATCGCAGTTTGGCCAATGGTGGAGAGGAGACGCTGCTGCCCGTCTTCTTGTGTCGGTTCTCCTGTAGTCGCCTCTTACGACACCCGTAGGAAGAGAAGGGGTGGTGCTATTCTTTTAGAGTGCCGGCACCACACGACAATGTTGATGTTGTCCAATTATTATTAATTACTATTTACGTTCCTAAGAAATATTGTAACGGTTCAAGCTGGGCAATTTCTATTACACATTTTTTTCGTTTCAATAATCGTTTAAGATATTTTTCATTGCAATCCCCTTAACAAACGATCTAGCTAGGTTAAGTAATTATGAGCAGTTATGTCTTCTAATTTTTGTGGTTACATGTATTCTAATTATTATAGCGCCAACTAAGAGAAAATACGACTTAGTTGGAGTGTATTTTTTTCAGTGCATAATATGAACACAGAATCTTTAGGCTTAGGCCAGTAGGGCTGCCAGGTCGCCAAACCTAATAGCCGGACAGACCAGCCAGTTTAGCCGGATATTTGGGTAGAAAGTCACACCCTACATTATTGAGGATTTTGTGTCTTAATATGAATAGGTACGACAAAAAAATTGTATGTAAAATCAAGCTTTTTGAGATCATGTTTTCCCTTACTGGCTATTGATATTAACTGGTCGCAACATGGTAATCTTTTTAAATAAATAAATATGTATTGGAAAACATCACATACATTGCTCTGGTCTTAAGGTAAGTAGCTAAAGCACTTGTGTTATAAAAATCAGAAACAACGACGGTACCAAAACACCCAGAACCGAGACAACCAAGAAAAGTTCGTTTTCCACATTGACCTGACCGGGAATCAAACCCGGAACCTCAGAGATGGCGAAGCCATATAGTCCGGAGTGCTCGCCTCGGCTACGGAGGTTTTATTTATAAATTGACCTGACCGGGAATCAAACCCGGAACCTCAGAGATGGCGACGCCATATAGTCCGGAGTGCTCGCCTTAGCAACGGAGGTTTTAGTTAAAAAAATTTGTTACCTAGTTTTTCTTTTACAAGTTTAGATAAAATTGTAAACACAAAATGTATTTTCTAATAGCAATAATTATCTTAAAATATATTTATTGTAAAACATAATTAACATAATATTTTGTAGGTACACACGGGGGCGTGCGGTGCATATAGGCAAATAGGCAGTGGCTACCTGCTAAATAAAATGAGGTAGGCAGTAGGTACTTACAAATATTTGTAATCAACTAAATTGCTGATTTTCATCAAAAACACTTAAGTAAGTATACAGGGTGTAAAAAATGGCTTAACGAAGCCTTAAACCACGAATTCTATACATAAAACCAAGTAGAATGCAAAAAAAAAATGCTGGGAAATGACTTTTATTTTAGGGTATAAAAAAAAATAACTTATTTCTAACCCGCAATGTATAGCGCGCACGCCACAGACTATGCCTGTGTGTGTAAGCGAATCATGTTGCTTTGTAAAAAAGTTTAGTATTATCAAACAGAAGTCAATTTTGTAAAAATCTTTGAAAAAAAATTGAAACTGACTGTCAATAACTCGGTAACCCGTCATTTCCCAGGTATAGTGTAAAAGAAAAAAAATATCGTAATAATTCGTAGAATATGTAGTATTCGGCTTCGTTAAGCTTTTTTTTACACCCGATATACTGCCTATCTCCAAATAAAATCAATGCCCGCCACTGGGTACACACGTTTAACAGCTTAGCTGAACCAATAACGTAATATTGTTTGATCGGCACAACTACTGATTATGAGATCAAATAATCACTACGCACAGACCAAACATAAAACCACCTACGTGAAAAATCTTTAGTGTACTTCCCTATTGTACCTACAGGATGTACAAGATATACTCATAGGACACTCCTTAAAACCACATGATCAGCTGGTCATATACAACACCTTTTTTATGGGACCAAAATCGTTTCCATACAAACTTATTCGCACACCTCGATGATAAAAAAAAATCACGATTTCGATGTTGCTCCCATAACAAAAGTTGTTGTATATGACCGGCTGATCACGTGGTTTAAAGTAGTGTCCCATTCTTTTGTACACCCTTGTATGTGTAGTGTACTTCCCTATAATAAGTACCAACAGTTTCCTGTTTTTCATCGTCACTAAAGATTTTCAAGCCGGTGAAAATGAGAGGGGGAGACGCGTCGTAAGGGGCATACTTCAAAATTAAACCATGATTAAACCTGCATGTTTTCTCATAAGAATCTAGGCTTTCTGTTTTTGCTACTGTTGGGATGATACTGATAATAGAGTATTTTACTATATTTGCAAAAAAATCTTAAAACTTAAAAAATATAAATTAAGATTCTTGTCGGCAAATAATCTTAATATAAAAAACGGGTGTGTTACAACACTTATAACTCGAGAACGGCTGGACCGATTTTCATGGTTTATAATTTGTTGGATTTGTCTCCACCCCGAATAGCAGAATAAATTATAAAAACATTGGAAAAGCTGAGGAAAAAAATAACTGTCCGGCGATACGAAGTTCGCCGGGTCACCTAGTAAATACAAAAAAAAGGAAAAAAAGGAGAGGATTTTCTTTTTTAAAGGATTAAATTAAGACACACTTAAAAACAAAGTGTAATACCCTATTGAAAGCGAAGGTTAACCCGCGAAATTGATAGGTACCTATGTACTCACTCAATTTTATAATAATATATTAATATATTCTGTCAACATACCTACTATTTGTTTTATGGACACCAATCATAAACTATTTTAAGACAACATTTATTAAATCTGACACCTTATTTTAGGCCCGATAACCCAGTACATTTTCATTTATTCGAAGAATCTGATTCTTGTTTGCTTCAAAATCAATAAAAAGTTAGACAGTTGAGTCCGGTAAGCAATGACGTCATAGCTTGCTATCGCCATGCAAATTATAAGGAAATGCGTTTTTTGACAGCTCATAAAAAGTATGTCAATTGATTGGTGGTGTCATCGACTAGCCTAATATCTAGGCCCAAATTAAACTAAGCTTGAACTACTCATAATCAACTACTCTGAATTGTAATGTGAATCTGTTCCAACAAATAAATAATAATTAATTCGACGACCTCTATAGCCGAGCGGCGAGCACGCCGGACTATATGGTGTCACCATCTCTGAAGTTCCGGGTTCGATCCCCAGTCGGGTTAATGTAGAAAACGAACTTTTCTATATTGTCTTGGGTCTGTGTGTTGTGGTGCCGTCGTTGTTTCTGATTTCTATAACACAAGTGCTTTAGCTACTTACCTTAGGATCAGAGCAATGTATGTGATGTTGTTCAATATATATAAATTGTAGATACTCTTTAATGCACACCGAACAAAGAAGTTACAGTCAATATTTATAGAAAGATGTACAATTTAGGCGGTCTTATCGCTAAAAGCGATCTCTTCCAGGCAACCGTAAGATAGAGGACAACTTTAAAGAAAGGTTATTTTAATTGATAATATTTAATTACTGATATGAATTATGAAGACGATTTCGCGAGGGCAGCTCGCCAGACCGATAATTCAAAACATCCGCTAGCAACTGTCACGCAGTGACGTCATCGAGATAATTAACGCGCGAAGTCTTACGTTTTATACAGGGTTACATTGCAAAGGGGTGCCAAATAATCACAGACCACTCAAAATCAGTAACTAAATCGATCTACGATATAAACGATAAAAAAATCATGTTATTAAAAAAAAAAATATTACTACTTGCTGTTCAAAGATGGTATGCGTGGATAATCTTGTCTCATTCATAAAAAATACGCACGCACTATCTCTGTGCAACCTAGAACTGCAAAGTTCAATGCAATAATAGTCACAATGACGCGCGAAAACAAACTTTAGCATTTTCGATGTAAGGTACATTTCTAACAGCAGGAGCTTCCGCGCATACCAGAGGTTCAAATTGACAACAAATACCATAAGCAGTGTACCTCTAGATCTAATTTTTAAAATTTAGCACCCCTTTGCAATGTAACCCTGTATAATGTTTCAGATATTCGTGATAATATAACTTTTGCAAGATAACGAATGTTAAAAGCTACTTGCCAAACTGTACTGGGCAAGAATATCAGTGAATTTCATCAATAAAATACATTTGACGAACTCCGTAGCCGAGAGGCGAGCACGCCGGACTAGGCGTCGCCATCTCTGAGGTTCCGATTTCGATCCCGGTCGGGTCAATGTGGAAAACGAACTTTTCTATATTGTCTCGGGTGTAGGTGTTGTGGTACCGTCGTTGTTTCTGATTTCTATAACACGCCTGCTTTAGCTACTTACCTTAGGATCAGAGCAATGTATGTGATGTTGTCCAATATTTATATTATATAGGTACAGGATGTACAAGAGAATAGGACACTCCTTAAAACCACGTGATCAGCTGGCATATACAACAACTTTTTCTATGGGAGCAACATCGAAATCGATATTTTTTTTAGCTTCTCCATACAAACCTACTCGCATACTTCGATGATAATGTATGGAGCATCTGAAAATAAAATCACGATTTCGCTGTTGCTCCCATACAAAAAGTTGTTGTATATGACCAGCTGATCACGTGGTTTTAAGGAGTGTCCTATTCTTTTGTACACCCTGTATACATAATATGTCGTGGGTAACCCCTAGTCAAACACACATACTTATCTTCGGACGAGCGGACTGGTCTGTCCTTCGATAATTTATTTAATGTAGTTTATTAAGTATAAAGGCATAACAAGATGGCGCCCGCAGGATGCACACGTGACTTGCTCAGAACAATGAAACAAAAACTCGGGGGCGCGCGCGCACTACATGCGCAACAGGGCTGACGCACATCACAATTAACTAACACGCACGACTAATATGGTGTCGCCATCTCTGAGGTTCCGGGTTCGATCCCCGGTCGGGTCCATGTAGGAAACGTACTTTTCTATATTGTCTCGGGTCTGGGTGTTGTGGTACCGTCGTTGTTTCTGATTTCTATAACTCAAGTGCTTTAGCTACTTACCATAGGATCAGAGCAATGTATGTGCTGTTGTCCAATATTTATTTATTATTTTATTAAATTAAACAAGGTGCTAATTATTGTCAACCGACTTCAAAAAGAAGGACGTCCTCAATTTTTTTTTTGTGTGTTTGTTACGCGATTACTCCGTCATAGAACCGATTTCGAAATTTCTGTTTCGTTTGAAAGGGTATACTCCCGAGGTACTCCCATGTTCACCAAGTTAGGATCTGATGATGGAATGACAGGGAACTCAAGAAAAACGGGGTGTTTCTATTAAAAATCTTTTTAAACTTCTATAATGATGATTTTTGTAAAATAATTAGTAATCTGCGGTTTTTAGTTACGAACAAATTTTAATCAGAAGGATCATTGTAATCGAAATTCGTGCGTAATCTTTCTTGAAAATTACAATATCCCTGAATATTTCAGGACCTTTTAAATCGACTAAAAATCACGGAACGTAAAACGTCACCAAGACAAATTTTCATGTGACGTGAACACGCGAACACAAACTGCAGAGACGACATCGCGTGACAGGCCTGCACGCACGCGGAAGGCAGACTCGGCAGGGTTGCTAGATATATTTTTTTCGTAATTTATGGGAAAAAATCTTTGATAGTAAAATTTTAGGGAAGTTTTTGGGGATTGCAATTTTTCTATTTTTTAGGCAGTCGAAATATCATTATCATCATCTCAGCCTATTGCAAGAGCACGATCTCCCGCTTTTTTCATCCATCGCTCGATGGACCGACGACCTTAGGAAAATGACTGGCAGTGGATGGATGAAAAAAAGTCGCAATAGAATTACTATTAAATAGTGTCATGCTGAGTTTGTGGTAGACGTGGATGAAACAAACAGACATCTTCAGACTGTAATACATACGAAAAACGTCTGGTGTAGCGGTTCGCGGTTAATACCACAAAGCCAGACGATTGCGGGTTTGAATCCCGCAAAGGGCAAATATTTGTGTGATGAGCACGAGCATGTTTACCTTTGTTATAGATGTTTTCAAACGTATTTTAATATATATAACCGATATATAATTACCATAACGAAAGAAGGCTCAGTTTGGGGCTAGATAATGGTGGTGGATAGTACAAAATAATGAAATATAATAATATTAATGTTTTAACATTTAAACCTGGGAAAAAAATTGAAAAACATTAACTTAGAGACAAAATATGAATATGGAATTTACATCGACCTACCAACCCTAACTCGTCGATCGATTAGCAGCCGATCCGCCGACTTATCGGTCAATTGATCGGCCGACTAGTGCGTCGCGTCGTTTTTTACGGTCAAAGTCGAATTTATTAGTCAATTTGGGAGTTCTCTCAAATTAACGGAAGTTTTCAGACGATCATAATCGGTTGTGTTACAATTTTTATTGCAGTTTGAAATTTTAAGGAGCTTTAGATTTTAGTAACATTTTAACAAAAAGAATAAGCGCGGTTTAACCAGGGCTGTCAAATAGGGAGTCTCCAAAATATAGTGACGAACTCCGTAGCCGAGAGGCGAGCACGCCGGACTAAAGGCGTCGCCATCTCTGAGGCAATCAACCGGAACGGGTTCGATCCCCGGTCGGGTCAATGTAGAAAAAGATTTTTTCTATATCGTCTCGGGTGTGGTACCATCGTTGTTTCTGATTCCTATAACACAAGTGCTTTAGCTACTTACCTTAGGATCAGAGCAATGTATGTGATGTTGTCCGATATTTATTTTATTTATTTAAGTATTTTAGAAGTGTAAGTCGAGAGATAGGTGCATAAAGGTAGAGGTAACCCTCACCAATCGATACTATCGATATTGCACTTTCATTCAGCTGTCGATAGAAAGACTATCGATATCTATCGATAATTCTGCAATTCTAAGCCACACATTTCATTATCATTTCAGCCACAGAACGCGTAAACTAAGCTGCAGAATATCGGCCATTTACATATATATTTTGAGTAGCATTTTTTTGTCGTCACGAAGTTTTCGTTGGTTTCCGTTGTCTCGAAATACCTACAATGTTCTTGACTATTTCAGATGTAACGTTTTACCTGTAACAATAAAAAAAAGTAAAATTAGTTTTAAATAAACAAATAATATCGTTTGAAATACTTTAATTGGAGATTGTTGCAAAACTATTTACAGCTGAATCTCCTTATTGTTAATTGGGTGAGAATATCAAGTAAATAGGATTTATTAGGTAATAATACTAGTCTAGGTAATTTGTTATAATTTAATTTGTTTTACCGATCTATCGGTATGCAAACATTTAGTCGTCGTGCAATTATTTAATTAATTATTAAATATTATCACATATAAATTAGAATTATAAAATAACAATAGCATTTCAATAAATAAAACAGTGAGATGACAATATGAGTGGAAGAATAAAATTATACAGAATGTCAAACTAATAATAATGTCAGCCTTAAAATTAATAGTATTTCAATTAAGTAAGACAGTAAGATGTCAATGTTAATGGAAGATTCAAAATTATACATGCGTCATAGTAATTCAGAATATTAATAAATAGTAGTTATGTCAACCTTAAAATTAATTACAATTGATCTAGAAATAATTTTGTCAGAAAACATGTCAAAAATCAATAAGAATACGCTTAAAGTGACCATTTCGGCAAAATTGTATATATTAGTTTATATCACAGAAACAGTTATCAATAAGAACACTGAGAATAATTCTTTTAAAAACATTAAGTTGCAAACTTTATAATAAATGTAAGGGCGTAAAAAATTTAGTAGATTTCGATGTTGCTCCCATACTAAAAGTTGTTGTATATGACCAGCTGATCATGTTGTTTTAAAGAGTGTCCTATTCTTTTGTACACCCTGTATATATCATCATCGTCGTTCAGCCGGCGGACGTCCACTGCTGAACATAGGCCTCCCCCAGTGACTTCTAGATCGGCCGGTTGGAAGCGACCTGCATATAACTTCCTGCAACATTTACCAGGTCGTCTGCCCACCTTGTGGGTGCCCCGCCCATTGCCACTTTAGCTGGCTTATCCGTCGGGCTATGTCAGCGACTTTTGTTCGTTTACGGATATCCTCATTTCTGATTTGATCTCGCAAAGAAACACTGAGAACAGCCCTTTCCATAGCGCGCTGTACAACTTTGAGCTTTAATATAGGATATAAAAAGGTAAAATCTGGTTAGTTTATCAACGTAATCATACCTTTCGCCGAATGAGGCAACGAAGAGAGAATGTCACTTATAGTGAAACACCTAACCCTTATCCCATTTTTAGGGTTCCATACCCAAAGGGTAAAACGGGACCCTATTAGTAAGACTCTGCTGTCCGTCTGTCCGTCTGTCACCAGGCTGTATCTCATAAACCGTGATAGTTAGACAGTTGAAATTTTTATAGATGATGTATTTCCGTTGCCGCTATAACAACAAATACTAAAAACCTGAATAAAATAAATATTAAAAGAGGCTCCCATACAACAAACGTGTTTTTTTTTCGTTCAAACGCCAAAAAAATCACGTTTGTTGTATGGGAGCCCCCTTAAATATTTATTTGATTCTGGTTTTTTGTATTTGTTGTTATAGCGGCAACCGAAGTACATCATCTGTAAAAATTTTAACTGTCTAACTATCACGGTTCATGAGATACAGGCTGGTGACAGACGGATAGACAGACAGACGGACAGCGAAGTAATAGGGTTCCGTTTTACCCTTTGGGTATGGAACCCTAAAAACTAATAAATAACCCATTAATGGATTACAGGACGTTAATTTATTAGGTATTTAACTATTTTCTAGATTCTATGGGTTGATTCTATTCAACCCTTTTGCATGGAACAAAAATCGTAATCTCAAAAAAAGACCTGACCCCAAATCCCATATTAAAAGTTGTTATATTTATGCATAAGAATCAACCCTTTTTGCATCGAACATGATTCTAACACCTTGTAGAAGTAGTTCAGGTGTATCTAATCTATTACTACGGAACCGTAAACTGAACGCGTCACACGCACTTGACAAATTTTGGTAGGCATTTTAGTCCTTAATTATCTTTAAACGGCGCGGCAGCCGACAAAAGGCGGACTATGCATTTTTAATCTGTGACCTCCCGACCGTGAACTGTCAGCCCCGGCCGGCTTTGGTCCTTCGCCACTGACGCGTCTTCAATGGTAGAAAAACGATCTATTTATACAAATCTACCAATTAAACTCGATATCACTTAGCTAATAAATTAACAAGTAAGTTTTAAGCATTTACTTAACGTACGTTTTTTTGGGGTGCGTTATTCTTGACAATTTGATAGGCTATTTGACAAAATTTTAAAAGAGGTTTCTAATTTACTTAAATGTCCATTGAACACAAATAAAATGTTAAATAATTATGAAAATGTAATTATTTTGCTTACAACTTGTCGCCTCGGCTGATCTCACATCTCTCCTGATGATGCCACGTGAAGTGGCGAAACGCGCGTCGAGGTTTTTATGTCGGTGTTGGGTACTAACTTTTGCATTCGTCTGTTTCGCATGCGATTTGAGGGAGGGAGGGCGGTGCTCTTTGCATGTGCCTGTGATTGTCCTCAGATTGTGGGTTACAGGTGGTGTAATTGGGGTTCCTATGCCGGCGTAACTAAGCGGAAGTTGTAAGCAAAATAATTACATTTTCATAATTATTTAGTTATGGATTTCCGCAAAGTAACGCCTGATTCTATTAATTTTTAAATAAAATGTTTCTTTCGAAAAGAAAATGAATTAACAGTAAGTGTATGTATTTTGCGTTTTAAAATAATAATTAAAATTCACCGCGAAAACGCTCGAACTGTCAAAGCGTCTAAATGACGTCACGTCCGGCAAAACGAAGTGTGTAAGTCATAATTCTATAGTGAATTTTACACCAGTCATATCAAATAAGAATAAAAAACTGACAGAAATTTAGCTAAAAACGGGATATTTATCAAATGAAACAATTTATTGTCCGAAAATGTTAACAATAAAAACGACGCTTCGCACCGCGTGACGTAATTCCTTCTGATTGGTGTTCACTGTCACGTGACTGTAAGCCAAATTTTAATGAATTTGTTTCCTAAAAATATAGAAAATCCTTGTTCAAAATAAAAAAATAACAGCGTTTTAACCTACAATAAAACGCTTATTAAATACCTACCTTATTTGAAGCTTAAACATATAATGAGATAGGCCTATCTGTTTTCCGCTCGTCTTACCTCTCTGTCTACCCTAGTAGCTCTCTCTCGCTCGCACACTTTCACTCCACCACCAGTGCTGCCGCTTGGCGAGCTCTCGTCATTGTGTCGAATTATACCAGGCAGAGGATAAAAGTTAAGCTTCAAATAAGGTAGGTATTTAATAAGCGTTTTATTGTAGGTTAAAACGCTGTTATTAAACACCTGACCGTTATTTGAAGCTTAAACATATAATGAGACCTGTTTGTTATCGCCTGGTGGATTGGTGGAGAAGGACGCCAATGTGAAGGTATGCACATCTAAACGCTGAAGGCGCAAAAGGTAACAATGAAGGTTTTAGTAGTTATTTTAATTAAGGGAAAATATAATAAAAATTGTAAGTGTGCGAGAATAAGTAAATTTATTCAAAAAATAAATCAATTTTAGTTAACTTCACAGATTTGATTAAATTGGGCGAAAACAATTTGACATCCCAGAGCTAACAGGAGCCTGGACGACCTCACGCCTATAGAAACGACGGAATGTGTCACCAGACCTCCAGTTTCCTTGTGACAAAATATCATCAACTGAGACGTTATCGGCCCAACTTCTGGAGGCGACTGCTGAGCGGACGCTACCTGGAGCTGCGACAATACCAGCCTCTGATAGGAGAGATTTTACCCAGCCCGCAATCACAGTTCGCGATGCTGGCTTATGGTTACTTCTTAAATTAACAAATAAAGAATAATTATTTGAGGAATTACGTTTTTGATTGAATAATTTGATACACTGCTTTACCCAAAACACCGGATCGAGGTTTTTACTATTCTCATTTTTCAGTAATTTCCAGCCCGATTGCCTGAAATCAGAACGATCAGTTTTAGAGCCAAATCTAGGCCATAGAATGATATGATCAGTATTGTCAATAAAATGCTCTTGATTGACTGCCAGAAGGGTCAGGTCATGGATACGTCTACCAGAAACCAATAGTAGCAACATAGCAGTATGTCTGGCGGTAGCGAAACAGTTATTTTCGTTAAATTCATATGAAGACAAAAAGGAAATGAGAACATTGACATCCCATATAGTTGTCTTATGGGGCACAGGCTTTCTTAATGCAATAGATTTCATAACATGCTTAACGAGTACATGAGCACTTAAGACTCCCGAAATTTCGGTATTACACAACGTAGACACCACTGATTTGTGTAATAGTATAGTATTGTATGATAGATTTTCATTTAAATATAAATCGGCTAAAAATTTTGCTAGAATTGAACCGGTTGGGCGACATGGATTAGCTTTCTCTTTCTTACACCAACCTAGCCATCTATGCCATGCGGCTCTGTATGTACTACGTGTAGAGGGACGCCAGGATGATAAAAGCAGGTCCAGTTGGGAACTGTTCCAGTCATTTAGGTTATTAGACCACCCCCACATTTCCATACTTCTAGCGTCATTTCCTGCACTTTGGGAGGTGGAAGGCCCGTCGAGACGTCTACTAGATGGCGGTTCAGATGCTTGATTGTGAAAGGAGCAGTTAACGCTCGGGATTTCAGATCGGCTCTCCAAAAGACCCGTTCCCATCGAGGCACCACTAACAGAAAGAGGCCCTTGGCCCGGTTGAGATGGGTGAGTACCTTGGGGATCAAATATGGAGGAGGAAATACCCACGCTAGGTGGTAATTCCAAGTCTGGGAAAAAGCGTCGTGGAATAGAGCTTGGTCGTCGTTCTGGTCCAGAGACGCATAATTGGGCACCACATGCGCATTTTCCGACGCAAACAAATCTATTACTGGAACCCCGAATCTGTTGAAAATCAGGTCTGTACACGCCGGCAAAAGGTGCCATTCGGGGGCGGATCGGTAGCGAGACAGATGATCTGCGTGGGAGTTGAATCTGCCGGGAATGTGATGAGCGGCTAGGTGAATTTGATAGCGATCTAGAACCTTGAAAATATCGATTGTCAAGTCTAAGAGAGCTATTGATTTTGTACCGCCTTCTTTGCGAATGAAAGCTACGGCTGTTCTGTTGTCGCACTGCCATAGAACCGTGGACCGACACAGAGACTGACCCTGGTTCTGTAGTATCTTGAGTAATGCTAGAAGTTCCTTCTGGTTGCAGTGCATCGATTGTTCTAGTTCGTTCCACGGTCCCGTGAACGAACGGTCGTCTAGTTGCGCTCCCCAGGCAAGGTCTGAGGCATCGGTCGCTAGGAAATGCGTTGGAGACGTGAAGTGAATCGGAGAAGGACAACGGTGGTTCTGCAACCACCAAGTTAACTCTATCAGGGCATGTTCCGGAATTGTGAACTGTTTGGCAGCTGGCATCTTGGCGACTGTGTTCAGGAAAGAGAGGAGTGTTCGAAAGTGAAGCCTGCCCCTTGGTACGACAAAACTTGCAAAGTTTAATAGACCTACTAGGCTCTGCAAAGCCTTTAAATCGAGAGCTCTGTCTTCTAGGGCTGTCGATATTTTGGATGTTAGATTCAGGCACTTTTTCTCTGGAAGAGACTTTTCGTTTAACAGAGTGTCCCACTGAACGCCCAGGTAAACTAGGCATTGACAAGGTGTGAGTGTGGACTTGTCGAAATTCACCAACCAACCGAGATACTGCAACCTCTCTACAGTGATTTGGACATGGGTCTGTAATATCAGTGGGTTTTGATGTACAACCAGAAAGTCGTCCAAGTACACGATTATTCGAATCCCTTGATCCCTGAGTGACTGAGCTACCCAATTGGATAGAGAAGCAAAGACCTTGGGGGCCGTGCTCAGACCGAACGGGAGGCACGTCATTTCCATTAATTTTCCTTTGTAGATAAGACGTAGGAACCGTCTGTGAGATGGAGCTACGGGAAGGTGAAAATAGGCCTGTGACAGGTCTATTTTGCACATCCAATCTTTTGGTTGAAGGAAGTCTGGGACTCGATAGACATTTATTAATCTGAACCTGTCGGTGATTACGTAATCGTTCAAAGCAGCTAGGTTGAAGATGGGTCGGTGCGACTCGTCGTCCTTTGGCACAAGAAACATTGTGGACACAAAACTTGGCGAGGCCTTGACAACATCTAATACACCCTGGTGTTGCATTTGGGTGATTATGGACGTCATTGCACCCGATGGAACCGTACTGAACGGACTTTTGTTTAACGGTGGTACTACAAGTGGCGGTCGATGCAAAAAGGGTATGCGATACCCTTTTATTATCTTTAACAGATAACTTGGGGCACCTAGTTCCTTCCACCGATGTTGGAAACGAACCAGACGACCCGCTCTGAATGTTCGGGATTGATAGTCAATACTTACGTTTTTTGTTCCGGTTGTAATTCTCAGAGGGCGATGCGACTCGCTTGCGGCTATTTTTGCTGTCTTGCTGCCTGTAGCCTTGCCGACCTCCTCTGCCTCGAAAGGAACCTCTTGAACCGCCAGAGAATGATGGGCGATTATCGTCTTGATTAGAGCCATGACCCTGCGAGGGTCGGGCATTACAGTAACCCTGCGAGGGTTGATTGTAAGCATGGGAAATATGCGTAGGTGCATAACATCCATGAACAGTACCCTGCGAGGGTACGTTACGTAAAGCCTGCCCCTGCGAGGGGCGGCGTGCGGGCTTGCTTTGACCTGTTTGCGAAACGGAAGCAGAACTGCCCGGCTTTTGTAAAGGCAAGAAGGCTTTTCGAACACCACCTGCCTTCTCTAGTGCTGTGGCTAGTGACTCCTCATTAAACACGTGCTGACACGATGGAGGGATCTTGCGTAACACGGCCTTGACAAGGGGATCGCGCACGTGGTTTGTAATTCCATCCCTTCTCATCTGGATGACCTCCGCACGATGACCGCAAGTTAATTGTAATAGATCGGAAGAAACTTTAAAAAAATCGCCTCTCAAAAATAGTTCGTTAACTTTTTCGGTTATACCCTCGTAAGACAAATCCGAATCTCGCGTCCACTGTAAAAAACTTCTGACAGAAGTTTGTAAAGCTTCGCGCTGTTTAAGGATGCAAAACGTTAAGGCAGCGAAAGCCTTGTCAGCGTAAGCAAGATGGCGTAACGAATCATACGCCTTAATTTCTTCATTCATCTCCAAATCGATAAAACCGGGGGTAGAATTATAAAGTTTTTGGGTTTCCGCATAACGAACCTCGCACCAATCACTACTATCTAAATGTTGCAAATCCTTTAACGTTTGGAGAAACACCTGAGGAGTCTTCGGAATACTAGGTTCTTTCAATTTCGTCTCGATTTCAAAAGTAAAATCTGACTGAGCAACAGGTGCCGGCACCTCGACATTTAAAATCGGATCTTCGTAAAGTTCGCCACTAACGTTTCCGTCAACTAGATTTTCATTAAAGTGTGCCGCGGAACAGGGCACAGAATTATTGTTGTAAAAAATTAATTGATTCCGGAGGTCATCTACCTGACGTGTTAATTTACGGAATTTCCGGGAATCGTGTCGTCGATGCCGGCGCTTGCCCCCTCTTTTTTTGTTGCGGTGACGCGGCGTGGATCTTCGAGGACTCGAGTCCGAAGACGACGAACTCGAGCTGCTAGAGGAGTCGGATGAGTTACTACTCGACGAACGAGACCTAGCTCGAGACTGACGACGAATACTCGATCGTTTTTTATTGTCACTATTAGTGGGAGCACTAGCACTAGCACATGGTTCTTTCGAGCCCGAATTTAAAACATTTTCGTTACTTTCCATGTTAACAAGAGCTGTAAAATCTAGGATAGAATACCACACAAAAAATAATTAAAGCAAAATATGTAGGTAGGTCGATACCAAAAACTATGTACTTAACGTACCGAACGGCAACACCGTTTGATTAACTTATTTCTTGTTAAAACAGAAAAAGGTAAGAATAGCTTGTAAAACACTTACGTGGAACAGGAATATGTGTATGTATGAATTTGCAAAGATTGCAAAATTAATTTACTGAGTCCTGAGCACGACCGTGCGCAGCGGAAAACAGGACGCCAATGACGAGAGCTCGCCAAGCGGCAGCACTGGTGGTGGAGTGAAAGTGTGCGAGCGAGAGAGAGCTACTAGGGTAGACAGAGAGGTAAGACGAGCGGAAAACAGATAGGCCTATCTCATTATATGTTTAAGCTTCAAATAACGGTCAGGTGTTTAATAACCTTGTTTTTTATCTCGTATCTTGATTTATTATAGGAAATGTCAAACAAGCTAATTTACGTGTAGTGGACACAAGCCTATGTCAAATTGAACAGTTTTGACACTTGACAGAAAAGTAACAGCTGAATCTGTAAATTAGATAGCGTTTATGAATAAATAAATAAATAAAAATGAACACTTGACATTTCGTAAAGCATTATTCAAAGGCTTGGAGTTAAAAAGTTATTGAATATGGCTGTTAGTATCCAGTAATAACTAAATAACCGTAAAACTGTCAAAATTTTAGCGACACTAAAAGATGGCGCTGTTTGCTTTAAGTTCGCGGTATTATAATCCTAATAATATTTTAAGAAATCCTACTAGACATGTATCTTAACAAGCGACTTAAATAAACAAACTTGTACGAAGTGACAGTTGCTAAATTCCTTTTAAAACTTGACCCAACTATAATTTCGTATAACATGAATGTACAAAACGCGTTCGATTTAAACCCATTCACTCTTTCACTCCCCTAGTTCATTCAGGCAGTTAATAAAAATTAAAACAAAAATCGAATAAAAATACCTTAGCCCACACAATTTAAAATGAACCCTATTCACATTACATACAGTTGAAATTCTTTCGTTTAATGGAAATTTAGATCGACAAGCTTATCAATAAAAACTGCCAATCAAAAATCATACTTACCACAACGTAATACGGTTCATTATAACCGCATTTACACTTACATTTGAATATTTTTTCTTACAAAAAGTTCAAGGAATACGACACGTACTGCCTAAGAATTAAAAGCGATATTAGTTTGTTCAATGCTAGTTTATGTTTTCAATGGTTACGTAAACCTATGAATGGTGTTTACAGAAGCCATAGAGTAATGTAAACAAGAAATAAATTGTTTTAATACAATCTACTGCCGTTTTGAGTTTGCCCAGGTGTAGTGACTAGCACTGACATTTTGTAAGCTTTGGGTAGCTTGGTTCGATTCCAAAAACATGTGGTGTAGTGTAATTCACTTTTTTGCAAACGAAAGTTAAATGTCATATTATTCCTGGATCAAATCAATTTAGAAAATGTTTTTTTGTTAATTACCCCGCAATCGAACCTGAGACATTTGCGTGACGGATTAGTCGATAAACTAACTTTAAAGCCAGCCCCTAGCATGAGCAACAAAGAACAATCAGCCCCTCTAGCATGTGCAACAAAACACGATATGATACGATATGATATAGCGATTTATCGCATATTTTTTGTCAAAATATGAACTTTTATCAAAAAAGCGAGCATAACTGTGAAGTCGCCGGCACGGACATGCTTACTGTTTCAATAAAAGTTCAAGATGGCGGCTATGTTATCATATTTTGAAAGTAAATGGGCGATAAATCGCTATATCATATCGTATCATATCGTGTTTTGTTGATCGTGCTAGAGGGGCTGATATAGCGATTTATCGCATATTTATTGTCAAAATATAACTTTTATCGAAAAATCGAGCATGACCGTGATGTCGCCGGCACGGCCATGCTCGCTGTTTCGATAAAAGTTCAAGATGACGGATATGTATTCATATTTTGACAGTTAGGTGACGATAAATCGCTATATCGTATCATATCATATCGTGTTTATTGCTCATGCTAGGGGCTGCGGTAGCGGGTTCGAATCCCGCAAAGGGAATGTGTTTCTGTTATGAACAAGATAATTGGGATTTTGACACCATCCATAAATAATTCTAAGACACTAATTAATAAAATTAACACCTTATTTGAGCCCCAATAACCCCGTACATAATAATTTATTAGAAAAAATCGATTTTTTATTGCTTTAAAATCAATTAAAAGTTAGGCAGTTGAGTTAGGTAAGCAGTGGCGTCATAGCTTGCTATACACAATTTTTTAGGACGAGGTGCGTTTTGACAGCTCATAAAAAGTATGTCAAATGATTAGTGGTGTCAAGTCAACTAGCCTATTGTACCTAGTTGAGTCATGGATTTAATGTTTTAAGGATATTTCAATAGGATGCTAGCATTAACTGAGCATTCGCCTACTACGGAAATGTCTCATTCGTTCGAACTTATATTATCATCACCAGCCTATATCAGTCCACTGCTGGACACAGGCCTCTCCGAAAGGAGGATTTAGCCATAATCGCCACGCTTGGCAGGCGGGTTGGCGATCGCAGTTTGGCCAATGGTGGAGAGGAGACGCTGCTGCCCGTCTTCTTGTGGCGGTTCTCCTGTAGTCGCCTCTTACGACACCCATAGTAAGAGACGGGGTGGTGCAATTCTTTTAACGTGCCGGCACCCGGCACCAGTGACACACGACACTTATATTATAAACCTAACAAATTAAAATTACCATAATATCCTTGTATCCTTTGACAAAATATGATCTACTAAAACTAGCCGTGTAATAAACCCGACTGTTTTTAATTGTTTATAAATTGACAAAGGTTTGATACAAGTGAATGGTTTTTTTCAATTTGATAGGTAGGTAGGTATCTCTAATTAAACCTTGCATGGAATTGCTAAAAAAACAAAAATTTACAATGTTTAAGCATTTCTGATCTTAACCAATAGTCAAATATTTGTAAAAATATTTCTATCGGGTGTTGACGGGTAGTATACTACTCAGCTATACATATAGCTACAACATTGATCAGAGATACGCTGGCTTCGACAGCGAGAAGAAACACTTGAGAAATTTCATCGTGTCACGTGACGTCCTCGGTAGCTTAGTTGGTAAAGCACTCGCCCGGCTTGCGATGGGACGGGTTCGAGTCCCACCTGAGGTCGATGATTTTTTCAAGTGTTATTTATCTTTAATTAAACCTTGCATGGAATTGCTAAAAAAACAAAAATTTACAAGGTAGGTAGGTATAGGTCTGTATCTGAACTGAACGAACGAAACGCTTTCGTAGTGGACCTTGGTGTAAAAGTGCCTTTAGCACAAAGTGCTAAAGGCACTTTTACACCAAGGTCTGGCCAATTTTCATATATAAATGGTTTAGATTTTTGATTTTGGTGTGACTGTTGTAAGATTTAATTTATTTATTTAATCGAGGCCTGTAAACAATTTTATGTTGTATTAACGGATGGCTCAATAAAGTGTTTTTGATTTTGATTTGATTTGATTATTTCTTAGTAACATGATCCGTTTTAAACCTATCTTTCCATGAACTCGAATATAATAATTAAACTTCTCAATCTTCCACGATATCTAAGCGTAATACAATCCAGATGCTCTAAAAATACACGAATACAAATCAATCTTCGGGCCGAGTGACTCAGATGGATCATAATATTATTATTGAATAATGTATTTATTTTTAACTGAGACACGAGGAAGGCAGTCTAGGTTCTGAACTACTTTCAACTACAGTGATTTCTTGCAGTCTAATATGCTTCAAGCATGCAGACTGCAGTCCTCCCAGAGTCCTCCCTTTTTATGTTTCTTGTCTGACGTTTTTCTTTGTTTTTTTTTAAAAAGTAGACAAAACAAAGAGTTTTTAAAGTCGAATAAGTTATTACTAAAGATGTATAGCAAAATCCTTTGTCTTTATGAACTTAGAGTGCCTACTATTTTAATGAGACAAGGAGGTCTTTGAAAAACCGGATATTTATCAAATAAAACTATTATGCTCTAAGTGAAAATGTTAAGATTATCAACGACGATTCTCATGGCGTGATGTAAGTAATTCTTTGTGATTGGTGTTCACTGTCACGTGACTGTAAGCCTAATTTTAAAGAGTTTGTTACATAAAAATATTGAAAATCTTTGTTCAAAATAAAAAAAAATACCTTGTTTTTTGTTTTCTCCGTACCGTGCTTCTTTGTTAGAAATTTTAATATCTAACAAGCCAACTTATGTGTTGTGGACACAAGCCTATTGTGACATAAGTGTCAACAATCTCAACCAATATCTAGTCTTATTATCACTTATTCCTTTCCAATGAACTTACAGTAGCGTTATAGTCTCACGCTACAAAGTTGCAGCCACTTAAACACCCATATCTCCCCATTTCAGTCTAATTATTTCCATTATTTAAAAATAAGAACCGGCTGAAACTAGTTCAAACTGGTAAACACCGGCGTGCACCGGCCGGGAGGAGTATCGGCGTATTCAGGTCGGTTCGTTTTAATTTTTTCCCGGAGAGTCTATTGTTTGTCAGGGCTGCCTCGAACGGGAAACAGAGTGTTTCATCTTCTTTATTTGGGGCGCCAACTTTGAGCGGTGACCAAAAATTAGGGCGAAGTTGTGACAAAGAGATATGGGACGGACGGCGAGTTGTTGTAGCTAGGTGCTGGTTTGTTTTTTCGATAAGTTGGTATTCTGGCAATCTATGTCTGTATATTTTTAATAAAGAGGTAAAATTTTATGGATGTAGGCGATAATTTACAAGAAGTAGAAATAATGTTATACTAAAAACATATTGTAACGATACAAGTAAAGGAAAATCGAGTAAAGGTCGATTTTTTAATTGCTAGAAAAAATTGACGTTTATTTGTTATATATATATATATTTTTTTATAGAATTTATATAACCATTTCAAAGTCATTTATTTATGCAAATTGGCCATCAATGGCACTTTTACATGTCCCAATTTTTTTTTCCTACCCCCGCTTCGGGACTACATATCGGCTGGTGATGAGAAGAAACGGCGCAACAAACTCAGTCACCTTTGTCAGCTTACAAGATTACAAGATATTGTAAGTGCGAGCTAGGCAGGATATTAAGTCCATGCTCTTATTCTCTTGTCGTTCAAGTAATCTTCAACTTTGTAATATCCTTTTTCCATAAGGATTTTTTTAATGTGGTTTTTGAACTTATAAACAGGCAAGTCAACGAGAGTTTGTGGTACTTTATTAAATATTTTTATACATTTCCCCAAAAATGAATTACCTACCTTCTTTAATCTGAAGCTCGGAACGGCAAGTTTATTTTTATTTTTATTTAGCCTATGTAATCCGAGCTATTATTGCGAATCTATTAACACCGCATTAATTAAAATCGGTTCAGTAATATAGCGCTACGGTGGTGCATATAAACATACATATACAGCCAAAATCATTACCATTCCTTTTCGTTTCGCCATAGTCGGGTAAAAATCGGCCTTAAATAAAATAAAGGAGGATTTCGATTGCTTTTTTAGTTTGTGTCAATTTTAATTATTTATTATAGTATATAAAACAAAGTCGGGTTTGTTACAACACTTATAACTCGAGAACGGCTGGACCGATTTTCATGGTTTATGATTTGTTGGATTTGTCTCCGTCCCGAATAGCAGAATATACGAAATAATGACTGTTTTGAGGTACGAAGTTCGCGAGCCAGCTAGTTTGGAATAAAATATGGCCCTATTATAATTGTTACTTAGAGTTAAGCTTGCAAACATAACTACGCCAATAACAAAACTGTGTCATAAAATAAACCTTCATCACCAGCCTATTTCAGTCCACTGCTGGACACATGCCTCCCCAAAAGCCTCCTTTTGGGGAGGCCTGTGTCCAGCAGTGGACTTTTAGCCATAATCGCCACGCTTGGCAGGTGGGTTGGCGATCGCAGTTTGGCCAATGGTGGAGAGGAGACGCTGCTGCCCGTCTTCTTGTGGCGGTTCTCCTGTAGTCGCCTCTTACGACACCCATAGGAAGAGAAGGGGTAAAAATATAAAATAAACCTTAATTTTTGGCGGTGGCAACACTGGCAACCCTAGCAGAGTCGCAGTTGGCGGCCGGGCCGACACAAAATACTTTTTTATCTGTTTCTATTTACTTTGGTAGTAATTGTTTTAAGTCCAGCCTCGGAATTGAATACATTAAGATACTCAGTTGGTGACTCGTCAAATAAAACCTTCTTGCTAGGGTAAATATTTATAAAGAAATTACTTTTTCAACTGACCGTTTCTCAACAGATTTCCAGGTGAAAAATAAATAGGTCTAGCTTTTTTTAGGTCTTAATAAAAGATGGAGAAGTTTTTTTGTTTTATTATAGTAAAAAACCTCTTTAAAACAAAGGACAGTGAGCAAAAGTGACCTGTTACCTACTTGAAGCTCTCGAAGTAGACCTGCTTTTATTTGAACTGCAATGCTTTTTGAACTAAGATAGTACCTACCTACCTTCAAAAAAGCAGAGCAGTTCAAAATCAGGTAGCTTTAAAAGCTCTTCATAGGAGCCTTCAAAGCCCAACAAATTGAAAAGTTAACCCGTACCCTGATTTCGTTTGCTGTCAACAAAAACAAAGCAATGTACTGTCAGTACTGACCATAGGTTTTGACACTAACCATCAATCGGGCGATGACTGCGCGATTATTGCTGATTGCTCATTTTTAGGGAATATGTGGGCACTTATATGACTAGTCGCAGTTATTTACGACAGTAAAATAAAGCTGTCATTAAGAAGTCATACAAAAACGAACAACTTAAAAATACCTTTCTTAGTTATTCCAACGGGATCGCAACAAGTTAAATTAGTTTCCGTAACTTTGTAATTTTTAGTTTCCCTAGCAATCTAGGCTGGACTTAATAACCTGTCTAGCTTGCACTTAGACTATCTTGTTGGAAAGTCAGAAGTAAAAACATCGGAGAGTACTAACAAACTCCGTTAATTCCTATAAACAGCCTCCAATAACCCCGTCGGTGCCGTAAAGAGATGTTGAAGCCTCGACGATCGCAGTCAAAGTCCCCCCGTCAAGATGGCGGACACCAGTAATGACGTTACTTTAGTGATGTTTCGTATCGAATCATAGTCGATCGTTTATAATCTTTGTAAATAATTAGAATAGTCTAACAATCTTGTAATTGTATTTCCTGTTATAAAACCAGGCTGACAAAGGTAACTGAGTTTGTTGCGCCGCTTCTTATCATCACCAGCCGATATGTAGTCCCGAAGCGGTGGTAGGGAAAAAAAGTTGGCCATATAAAAGTGACATTGATGGTCAATTTGCAGAAATAAATGACTTGAATGATTACGTGATTGGCTGGTGGTGCGACGCGCCTGCACCACCGGCCGGATGTCGCCGGCACGAACATGCTCACTGTTGCAATAAAAGTTAAAGATGGCAGCTATGTTATATTTTGAAAGTTGGGTGTCGATAAATCGCTATATCGTATCATATCATATCGTGTTTTGTTGCTTATGCTATAGGGGCAGTTCACCCTAACGGACAGGGCCCTGACGACAGCCTAATGGGTACCAAGTCGGGTTTCCGGTCGGGTATGGTCCGAGCCTACCGTCAGGGTCCCTGCTGAAAACCAGAGTCGTGATACGTCCCTGACTGTCACGACAAATGCTGAGCGGGGGCCTTTTTGACACATACTGCTTTTATTATGCTGTAAATGTTTTTTTTTCCCTTTTGTATTCTGTGTGTGTCAAATAAATCTTTTTTTATTCTATTCTATTCTATTCTATTTATTAGCCGATTGACTCAATTGAGTTAGGTCATAATCTAAGTCCGTGGTCGTCAAACTGCGGCCCGCGGCCATTGTATGTGCGGCCCGCGACAAAGTAAATTATTTCAATATTCAACTATACCAAATGTCATAAACAAAATCAATAACCGACTTTGCGTTCGAATCTGGCTATGATAAAATGAGCTGAATACACGTTTGAGTACGGACAACAGCACGTCGACCTACCACAAAATGTCAAATTTTCTCATTTGAAAATGAACTCTATATGTCAGGCTTAAAGTTGAAAATCTATTGGAGAATTTTTGACTTTTGGGGTAGGTCGACGTGCTGTTGACTGTACACAAACGCTCTTGGAGCTAGGGTTGCCAGATGCCCGGTATTTACGAGGCCTGTCCGGTAAAAAATAAATGGTCATACGGGACAGAACAATGTCCGGTATTTTGAGGAAAGTCGGTACTACTGGTCACAAGCGCATATAAAATCCCTCAAACGCAAAACTTTCACATAACGACAAATGTCACGACAAATGCTATGCTAATATAATATCATGATAAATTATTATTATTTTTTATTTTTTTTGACTACGTACTAATAATATTTTGTGACATTACTTATTGTTTATTACTATAATTGCATCATAATAATTATTGTTTTAATACTTAGATTTGCATGCTAAGTAAATTTTAGCAAGACATGTGTGCCTTAGAAATTATAATACCTTTTAATACCATGTTTTTAAGCAAATAAATTTGATTTGATTTGATTTGATTTGAATGCTGAGCGGGGGCCTTTTTGACACATACTGCTTTTTATTATGCTGTAAATGTTTTTTTTTTCCTTTTGTATTCTGTGTGTGTCAAATAAATCTTTTTCTATTCTATTCTATTCTATTCTATAAACCTGCGGTCCGGCGCTGGCACTCACATTGTCTTGTGTGGCCCTTGGCCAGTAAAGTGTGACGACCACTGATCTAAGTTGTCTCGGGCGAGGAACTGGGACCTCAAGGGAGGTCGAACTCCCCTTACAAAACTGTTACCTACTAGAATTTCTGACAACTTTTCACCTAGAAGGCCGAATGAAAAGTGGGTAAAAACGTTGGTTAGTTTTATTTATGTTCAAGAGACTGGATGTTATTGTTATATCATTTTAAGTAACTTATTATTAACTTTGTAAAGTGATTTGTGAAGGTCAGTGACAGTGGCACCCTCATTGACAATTTTTTGGCGTATTGAATAACACTGGAGTTGTGCCGTGTGGTGCCGGTACGTTAAAAGAATTGCACCACCCCTTCTCTTCCTGTGGGTGTCGTAAGAGGCGACTACAGGAGAACCGTCACAAGAAGACGGGCAGCAGCGTCGCCTCTCCGCCATTGGCCAAACTGCGATCGCCAACCCGCCTGCCAAGCGTGGCGATTATGGCAAAATCCTCCTTATGGAGAGGCCTGTGTCCAGCAGTGGCCTGATATAGGCTGGTGATGATGATGATGATGGAGTTGTGTAAATTATAAGTTTTATTTTGTTTAAAACAATCCACAACCGTGCAAATAGCCCGCTCGTACTACGCTACGCCTCACCTGTGGGTGGTTTGAAACTTGAATGCTTAATTTTAGTTGATTTTTATTTTTTTAATGAAAAGAAAATGGCGTCCGGGCCATGAAATTTCTTCACGATCATAATCTCATCCATTGCAGCGGCGGTAAATATTTTGTAAACACCTTATATTTTACAATAATGTATTATAATTTTGTAAGTTCCTTCGGGAAGGAATTACTTACTTAGTTGTTAACTCAAAGTCAAGTTTAACTTAGCTAAACGTTTCTGCAGTGGGACCTAAATAAGCTCATTTTGTTGTATTTTATTCACAAATGAAAGCAAAATACGGCCCCAACTTAGTCGCAGCGTTTAAAAAAGCAAAAACAAATTTCAAAATGGCCGCGGATCGCCGCGAAGTTTGTCGTTTTGCGAACTTTAAAAGCGGTCTGTTGGCGATGGCCTATTTTTGTTTCATTAATTTGAAAGTTGTCCATCCTTGTTCTTATAATGAACTAGGATGCTCTGCTCACTTATTTTTTTGTAATTTTTAGGGTTCTGTGAACTTCTTTTTCTAAAATTCAACTGAAACCGAACAGTAAATTGCATTAATTAGGCTGTCATACGTCATAGTTTTATTTTATCTATGGTCATACCTTTAGGCCGCATTCCGAATTGCGAAAGCAATTTCAGCGCGAATCCGACCAAATATAATAGTCACAAATAATACACAAAATAGGGTTTCTTACCTACCTACTGCATTTATATGGATTCTTGCTAATAGTGTATTTGGCGCAATTCGGAACAAGGGGTTACTCTCACCCTTGAAGAATACTCCTATAAATGTGATGTGTTATCTTTTTTATTCACAAGTACAGTTGATCATGTGGTAAAGTAGTTAACCCGCTTCCAACACAACTGAATTTTATCTACTGTCTGGGAAGAGGTCGCTATTAGCGATAAGACCGCCTAAATTGAGCTTCTTACTATAAAAGTTATGTGTAATTTACTTTGTATGGTGTTATTTTAAGAGTACTTATCATCTGCCTACTATCCAGATGTGTGTCCTTTTTGTTGTTTTTTAGGGTTCCGTACCCAAAGGGTAAACTATTACTAAGGCTCCGCTGTCCGTCCGTCCGTCTGTCACCAGGCTGTATCTCATGAACCATGATAGTTAGAGAGTTGAAATTTTCACAGATGATGTATTTTTGTTACCGCTATAACAACAAATACTAAAAACAAGAATAAAATAAATATTTAAGGGGTTCTTATACATCAAACGTAATTTTTTGCTCGTTTTTACAGATGATGGTGCAGACGGAACCCTTCGTGCGCGAGTCCGACTTGCACTTGGCTGGTTTTTTTTCTTATTATAAAATATAGACCCAGGTAAACTAGGTTCGAAGTGCAAATTGTTGAAAATTCATAGAAAAAGTGTATGGTTCATGGTTCTTTAGGGGAGGGTAGGGGTTCTAAGTTTTGACGCGTTCAATAATTATAATCCAAATAGGAGGATGTTTAAAAGAAAAAATAATTATATTTAAATAAGATTTTTAATACTTGAAAAAAATTGTCCGCCTCAGGTGGGATCCGAACCCACGTTCATCGCATACCGGGCATAAAAATCTTAGATAAACCTAGCATGGTAATTGCTAAAAACAAAAATTTATATTTAAATACCTAAAAAGTCACAATACTCAAAATATTCGCACTTGGCCGGTTTTTTAAACTATTTTGTGCAATTCTGTGTCTGTTTATCTAAAGTTCAAGCTAAGTAATCAACTTGACGCAGCTTTTGCCACAACAGTACAGAGAGAGACAGTACCGGCGCACGCGCAGCGTTGCCAGCGCGATTGTTTGCGAACGCTGGCAACGCCGCGACACTCGACACCGGTCACGCGCCGTAGTCAGTTTGTCCCTCGACCACAAGGGCCTGGGGGCCTAGCTCGAAAGTGTATAATTTTCGTCAAATAAAAAGAACGCTGGAGGGTGGCGCTACTTGTCTCCACCAAACACTTATAGCAGTACTGAAAATGTTAGTTCCTATTTTGGCCACGTGACGCCAAGCATATCTGTCGTTCAGTCGTATAAACCTAACAAATTATAATGGCCAGTCTCATGTGTCAATCCTTTGATAAAATATGACCAACTCAATCTAGCCGTGTAAAAGACCCGACCATATTAAATTGTTGGGAGTGGATGTTTTAATTTAATCGGATAATACGACCTACCGAACGATGCGCTTTCGTATTAGGCCTCCAGGACTGGTTTGCGTATAACTAGACTGGTTGGTTTGCAAAAACGCAAGTACGCTTGTTATGTTAGTTTCTCGGGAATTTAAGCCTGTATATGTACCTAACGGGTGTAAAAAAAGGCTTAACGAAGCCGAATACCACATATTCTACGTATTATTACGATCATTTTTTTCTTTTACACTATACCTGGGAAATGACGGGTTACCGAGTTATTGACAGTCAAAGTTACAATTTTTTTTCAAAGATTTTTACAAAATTGTCTTCTGTTTGATAATACTAAACTTTTTTACAAATAACCATGATCCGCTTACACACACAGGCATAGTCTGTGGCGTGCGCGCTATACATTGCGGGTTAGAAATAAGGTTTTTTTTTTATATACCCAAAAATAAAAGTCATTTCCCAGCAATTATTTTTTTTGCATTCTACTTGGTTTTATGTATAGAATTCGTGGTTTAAGGCTTCGTTAAGCCTTTTTTTACACCCTGTATATAGTAATATTTGTAAGTATAGTGTTTGTGAATAATAATAAATAAATATTGGACAACATCACATACATTGCTCTGACCCTAAAGTAAGTAGCTGAATCACTTGTGTTATAGAAATCAGAAACAACGAAGGTACCACCACACTCAGACCCGAAACAATATAGAAAAGTACGTTTTCTTTACATTGACATGACCGGGGCCGAACTCGGAACCTCAGAAATGGCGACGCTATGTGGTCCGGCGTGCTCGCCTCTCAGCTACGGAGGTCGTCAAATAGTAATAGCCATATTAAAGGCTATTATCATCATCATTTCAACAATATGACGTCCACTGCTGAACATAGGCCTCCCCAGTGACTTCCAGATTGTCCGGTTGAGCGCGGCTGCATCCAGCGGCTTCCTGCAACCTTTACCAGGTCGTCTGCCCACCTTGTGGGTGGACCACCTACGCTGCTCTTGCTGGTACGTGGCCTCCATTTCAGAACCCTTCTGCCCCATCGGCCGTCAGTTCTACGTGCTATGTGCCCTGTTTACTGCCACTCTAGCTTGCTAATCCGTCTGGCTTTGTCATAGGAGATAAAAGGATCCGGTATCTTCATCAGCATCAACCTACGGAAGCCCTCCTCCTCCAAAGTCGGTCCCTCAGAGGTTGAGGATCGTGCATATCACTTCACACTGGATAATTTTAAGTTGACTTTGGTTAGACTAGCTTCTGGCACAACGCAAAACTGCTCGAGTATTTAGACAGTTGGACACCACTTAGAAATATTATAAATAAATATTAGACAATGAGATGTTGTCCAATATTCGCGGTAAGTGTACATTGCTCTGATCCTAAGTAGCTGAAGCACTTGTGTTATAGAAATCAGAAACCACGACGGTACCACAACACCCAGACCAGGGCCCTAACCATGAACTGTTAAAACAATCACAAATCTGTCAAACATTATTAAAAATGTCAAATTTTGTATGTAATGACGCACCAAAATTGACAGATTTGAAAGCTTTGAGATTGTTTTGAGAGTTCATGTTTACCCCGCTGGGATAATATTAGAAAAGTTCGTATTCTAAATTAATTAGACTACGAATCAAACCTATGACCTCAGAGATGGCGACGCGTAGGTGGACGTCCTCTCGGCTACGGAGGTCGTCAAAGACCCCCTAAAATATTTATTAACTCTTATTATTTAACCTATTATGACGTCAACTCGAAATCGACTTGACGACCGTCTGGTGTAGTGGTTCGCGCTCCGGCCTACAAAGCCTGGCGGTTGCGGGTTTGAATCCCGCGAGAAGCAAATGTTTGTGTAATGAGCACGAGCATTTGCACCTAAGTCATGGATGTTTATAAACGTATTTAAGTATGTTTATCCGTTATCTAGTCGCCATAGTTCAAGCATGCTTGCTTAGTTTGGGGCTAGCTAATTGATGTGATTGTGAAAACAATTTATTTAATTTAATTACTAAAAACAGCATCTTACTGATCCCGGTTATTTTTTGTTATCATTTTTAAAAATTGACTAAAATGTTAATACGAAAATCACATGCAGTAATGTGTTAATGTATATTAATTCATTGATACAGATAACAGTTCCGGCTGCAGAACGCGTATTTATTTATAAATACTGCGTGACTCGTGACACGCGACTGTTACTTTGTTTGTTTGTTATTAATTTCAACGGACACTCAATTTCATTGAAACTTTTTCAGTAGGTCGCCATTGGTCGCCATTTTTGATCTGAATGCGGAGAAAGTAGTTAATAGGCTAGTTGACACCACCAATTAATTGACATACTTTTTATGAGCTGTCAAAACAGATATATTCCTTATAATTTGTATGGCGATATCGGATTATGACGTCACTATCCGATAAACTCAACTGCCTTACTTTTTTACGATTTTAAAGTAACCAAAAATCAGTTCGCCTCTTAAATGAAATTGTACTGAGTTATTAGGCCTAAAATAAAGTGTCTGTTTAAATAAATGATGTCTTAGAATTATTTATGAATGAGGTCAACATCCGTATTAACGAATAAAATAATAAATATTGAACAACTCACATACGCACTTAGCTCTGCGGGGTAACCATGAACTCTTAAAACAATCTCAAAGCTGCCAAATCTGTCAATTTTGGTACGTCATTTTATACAAAATTTGACAGATTTGATAATGTTTGACAGATTTGAGATTAATTAAGAGTTCGTGGTTACCGCCCTGATCCTTAGTAGCAAAGCACTCTTGTTATAGAAATCAGAAACAACGATAGTCCCACAACACTAAGACCCGAAACGATCTAGAAAATCGAACCCGAGACCTCAGAGATGGCGACGCGAAGTGCGTAAATAAATTATATCCCTCATGTAATACATAATACAGGGTGTCCAAGAGAATAGGACACTATTTTCAGATGCTCCATACATCATCATCTAGGTATGCGAGTAAGTTTGTATGGAGAAGCTGAAAAAAAAATGTTGCTCCCATAGAAAAAGTTGTTGTATATGACCAGCTGATCACGTGGTTTTAAGGAGTGTCCCATTCTTTTGTACACATTATATACTAGTTAATAAATAAATAATAATAATAAATAAATAAATATTGGACAACATCACATACATTGCTCTGATCCTAAGGTAAGTAGCTAAAGCACTTGTGTTGTAGAAACCAGAAACAACGACGGTACCACAACACCCAGACACCGAGACAATACATAAAAGTTCGTTTTTTTATATTGACCCGACGGGGAATCAAACCCGAGACCTCAGAGATGGCGTCGCGAAGTCCGCAAATAAATTATATCCGACATAGTTATTTATTAGAAAGTATTGGTCTTATTTAAAAAAAAGATATACTAAGTAGGTTTTAAACACTGTCTACAGATTAGCCAACCAATTTTAAATGTTTATGAGACGTGTCTGATGTGTCAACACTTTAAATTGGTTGATTATTTTTTATCATCATCATCATCACCAGCCTATATCAGTCCTCTGCTGGACACAGGCCTCTCCAAAAGGAGGATTTAGCCATAATCGCCACGCTTGGCAGGCGGGTTGGCGATCGCAGTTTGGCCAATGGTGGAGAGGAGACGCTGCTTCGTCTTCTTGTGGCGGTTCTCCTGTAGTCGCCTCTTACGACACCCATAGGAAGAGAAGGGGTGGTGCTATTCTTTTAACGTGCCGGCACCACACGACACCGTTATTACACACATACGATTATTTTTTATACGTCGTGTAAACCTAGTCTATATTTTTTGTAATAAGTCCCTAAGTTTCTCGTAGTAAAATAAAACAATAATTGAGTCGGGCGATGAAAGTGTAAAAATGTCCGCAGATCTGCGCTCCAGTGAAAGCGCTTTCTTTCTATTTGCTGAGCTACGACTGAGTTACATTAAATATCACGGTTGATTACATTATTACGACTATTGTCAGCAATTCAATTAAATTGCTTTGAAAGTGGATTTAAATCGATAAAATTACTTATCATAAAATGAGCCTCGAACATTTCATATTTGCAGTTCATCTAATTTGACAGTTTTGTATGAAATTTCGTAATTTAATTAAATTGCTTTGAAAGTGGATTTAAATCGATAAAAGAAAAATACAAAGCCGGGTTTGTAACAACACGTGAAACTCGAGAACGGTTGGACCGATTTTCATGGTTTATAATTTTTTGGATTTGTCTCCGCCCGAATAGCAGAATAAATAAATAAAATATTGGAAAAGCTGACGAAAAAAAATCTCTAGGCGGTACGAAGTCAGCTAGTAAAAAAGAAAATAAAAGCGTTTATTCGCCAGAACACAAGTTTTAAAATGTGTTAACAGTAACTTATCAGGTACAAGTATTCAACCTGCATGCATGTATGCAAAATGGCGTCAATTAAGGAAGTAAACAATGCAATTAATAAGTTTTATTCAATTTAGAGTTAGGTACTAAGTATTACCAATTCAGTGATTTTATTTTAACATGTCATATTTTTAAAATATTAAATTAAATTAATAAAGAATGTTATGTTCTACGAGTAATCATGCCAGTTTCATTTTCTTATAAGGCTCATGAATCATGATATTCATGATGGATTAGTTATTTTAAACTAGCTGATTTTTTTGAAATATGGTATGGTTGGTAGGCCCCCCACAAGGTGGACCGACGATCTGGTGAAGGTCGCGGGAAGCCGCTGGATGCGGGTGGCACAGGACAGATCTTTGTGGAAATCCTTGGGGGAGGCCTATGTCCAGCAGTGGACGTCTTTCGGCTGATGGATGGATGATGGTATTGAGTCTAACTCCATACTAACATCAGAGGTACATTAATAACCTACGTTACAGAATTAATTTTAAATAAGTAATCATGATTATCGAGTTTCAATAAGTGTCACTTGATTCGGAAGGAACGTTAAAAAATTACGTTTAGGAAATGTGTTTAATAAAAAGTATTTTTTTATGACTTTACGTTAAGTGTATTATTATTCTAACTTTGTTAATTAAGAGCTGTGGATTTAGTTTTATAAATTAAATAAAATATAAATTTGGCATTACCATCGACATGATGACATGACATGTGTGCAATAAACAATTTGAATTTGAATCGATGATATAGTCGTGATCGCGAAGCCCAGTCAGAACCTTGTGGTGGCTAGATTACATCTAGTCAAAAAAAAACGGTCAAGTGTGAGTCGGACTCGCGCACGAAGGGTTCCGCACCATTATCTATAAACACGAGCAAAAAAATCACGTTCGTTGTATGGAATCCCACTTAAATGTTTAGTTTAGTCTGGTTTATAGTATTTGTTGTTATAGCGGCAACAGAAATACAGCATCTGTGAAAATTTCAACTGTCTAACTATCACGGTTCATGAGATACAGCCTGGTGACAGACGGACAGACAGACTGACAGCGGAGTCTTACTAATAGGGTCCCGTTTTACCCTTTGGGTACGGAACCCTAAAACTTCTAAATTACATTTCTCCTATGTCGCCTCTCTATTCAAATATTATTTAGGCATATTCTTATATGCCAAAACCACCACATACGAGTATTTGAGATAAGGCTGCCTTAAGTTAATAGGGACGTATCATTATATTTCTTTTTTTTATTAAACCACAATTTTTAACTTGTTGTAGGGTGACCACGCATCCGGTATTTCCCGGACAGTCCCGGTACCGGATGTCGATGGTATCGCGTGGCTTTCAATACATGCGCTTTAAAACACTGCTTTATTTTATTGTTAAATAATATAATACGATATTGTCCGAGTTTTCATTACGGTAGTTAGATATAATGGCGACAATTTTCACCTGTCAAAATTGACATGCTAATAAAATGCTCTCGTTTAGAAAGCTTTTTTAACTCATGTATTGGCAGAATTGTAAGGAATCGTGTAAATTTGTGTTATACAGGGTGAGAACGGTCTAAAATAGTCTTTATTCGTCTGAAATACGAAGGTCTTATGCCAATTGCTCTAAATATAAAACCATATAATTATGCCACATCTAGGGACATGTCAATCGTATTTCGATTAGAAACCAGAAAAATCGTTCGGATATTTATTTATTGAAACGTTAATGCGCAGATTAAAAAAAAAACATTAAATAGGTGGACTTAATGCTATCAGGTATTCTCTACCAGTCGACCATTAGGCTAAACAAAGATGTTTTGCGATGATGGATAGGAAAAAAATAGGAAGAAGCCTTTATTGAGAATTCGCGAATATGAGCGTAGTGGCGCCTGGTGCATTAAGGGTTTCGGGTTTGACACCCTTTTTAGGTAATTTTTAAGAGATTTTGCTAACCAAATATCGTTTATGGTATTACTGGGATGCTAATTGATGTTAATTTATTTTAAAGCTTATATTTTGTACAGCTTGAAATATTGATATTTGCATGCTGACAGTTTGGCAGGACATGTGCACACTATTTTGTAACATATTTTATACCATGTACTTATGCAAATAAAGAATAATATTACTTTTATTATTATTAGTAATAATACTGGCGCATATTTAATTATTATGTTTTATTTATTATAAATACACCTTGAATTTTTAATAACCCGAGAAAATTAACTAACGTACTCAGATATCGATATACATCGAATTTGGCGAATAAAAAAAACGGAACGGCGTACGGCGTTGTCGTACGGAAGGAATAACTATGAATGAAAAAAAATTCATTCATAGTTATTCCTTCCGTACTCTAATATTACGCGACCAAATTAGGTGGATTTTGGTTCCGTTAATGTTGGAATGATAATGATTACTATTTGAATTAGCAGTACTTTTATGGTGCATATTTTTTAAGGAATGTTAGGGACCTTATAAATAAATTTCTCATAAAAAAAAAATTTTTATTCGCCAAATTATATATATGATAGTTAATTTTCTCGGGTAATTAAAAATTCACGGTGTATAATATCGTTCCTCGGGCTCGCTAAGAATATGAAACAGGAATAAAGTCACTGGGTTAGCTCAGAAGCGATACATTTTAACACAAAGTAGCGCTCAGTATTACGGGCTTATGGCGGAGTACGCTGTACGAGTAAAATAATCGGAACATACAAAGACCCAGTAGCCTCACGACAGAACACTGTAGATACTTTTGAGAAAAAACGGTTCTTTCCAAGTTCACAATTACCTGAATGCACATTATCATTTGAGAGGCGACTACAGGAGAGCCGCTATAAGAAGACGGGCAGCAGCGTCTCCTCTCCACCATTGGCCAAACTGCGATCACCAACCCGCCTGCCAAGCGTGGCGATTATGGCAAAATCCTTCTTTTGGAAAGGCCTGTGTCCAGCAGTGGACTGATATAGGCTGGTGGTGATGGTGATGATGACATTATCATTCAAAGTACTAACATGCTTTGGCCTACTACCACATTGAGACGACATATCGGCTGGTAGTGATAAGAAACTGCGCAACAAACTCAGTCAAGTTTGACAGCCTGATTTTTGTTCCATTGGTCATTAGCGTATTCGGAAAAAACGTTTTCATTGGGTACCAGCGGGGTAACCATGAACTCTTAAACAAACGTGTGTGTGTGTGTATGTGTGTGGGTGTGTGTGTGTTTGTGTGTGTTTCGTGTGTGTGTGTGTGTAGTTATCGTCAAGAAAACAACCAAAATTTTGAAATGCTCTCTTCACAAATGTTGTCTAATATTTATTTTTGATTCCTGGTGAGGGTGTGTAATATTTATTTTTATATCCTAGTGAGGGCGTGAGCTTACTAACATCTATTGTGTTATATCTCCAAAGCGAAGTATAATATTGCATATGCAGTGCAGCTGCGAACTCGCCGGCTGCGCCCTAGAGACTAATTCGCTTTAAAACTTGTGCCTTTTAATCGTTTATCAATATTAACCATATCATAAGTTATTAGATGAAAGAACGACGATACGTGTTTTGTTTTACCGTTTTTGGTACATACAAGCTTACGTTTTCCTGTCTGCAATGTTAAATTATGTGTCGAGAATTTAAATTTTTAGGGCTCCGTACATAAAGGGTAAAATGGGACCCTAATACTAAGACTTCGCTGTCCGTCCGTCTGCATGTCTGCCACCAGGCTGGAACCGTGATAGTTAGAGAGTTGAAAATTTCACAGATGACTCTCAGATTGTCCGGTTGCGCGCGGCTGCATCCAGCGGCTTCCTGCAACCTTTACCAGGTCGTCTGTCCACCTTGTGGGTGGACGTCCCACGCTGCGCTTGCCGTTACGTTAATTACGTGATACGGAATTACGTTATACAATTCTGTTGTTTTGATTAAGGTGTCCCAGTTTCTTAAACAGTATTTTCCAATAAACAGATAACATAAACAGTAGCTTTATTGTTATTTTACAGAAATGTAAATATCAAGTCACCGCTGTCACTATTGTTTTCATTCTTTCATCCCGTACAATAGGAAATGACTGTCTGTTCGTCATTCAAACTATATGAAAGGGAGAAGAATGTTTATTTGATGCATTTGTAACGTAAACATAGAGATGACATATTGTGCAAGAATATAGGACACTCCTTAAAACCATATTTTTAGCTGCTGATATAGTATCTACATAAATTTTTAATAAGGGAGCCATCGAAATCCCAAAACGATTGATAACATACATTTTCATCGAAGTTGTACGTAGTATTTAATATCTGAGATCGAAGAAAGTGTTTTTTTGTGATTTAATGTATAATTTTTTCATGAGACTCTTGAAAAGCAACTGTTAATATACAGAACGTTGAAAAGAGTACGATTCTTAGGGCCCGGGTGGTCAAAACTCGAGCCAGGAATACAAAGAGCTAGTTATTTAAAAAAAAATGTACCTATTTATTTTTGTTCCTTAAGAAATTAGTCTACGATATAGAAGAATTAGATAGACTATCCACTCTAATCATTCAGTAATATGAATAGTAGTTCTATCAGCCAGTCTCGGGGTCTCAAGTTCTGAATAGCCCAGCTCTCTTTTGCAACGCAATCGAGTTTTTCGATTACGGTACGCATACTCGGAATAGGCTTACCGTGGTTCCGATTACCTATGAATAAAAAAGGCATATTCATTCGTTGGCGCACGTTACTCGGTCAGTAATTGAATGGCTTCTTTCCGGTCGCTAGTAATACATATTATTATAGACTTCCATAACCCCATTCTTCACAAATTAGCTTCTAGTTTCTTCCTTAGTTGCACTTATAGGTACAAATGCTTCTTTAAATGTGCCATGTCACTGCAATACCAATGGCTGTACCGGAATCAAAATGTATATTTTCTTTAAATATATATAAATAAATAATGTTGGACAACATCACATACATTGCTCTAATCCTAAGGTGTAAGTAGCTAAAGCATGTGTGTTATAGAAATCAGATACAACGACGGTACCACAACACCCTGAGCCGGGCCAATATAGAAAAGTTCGTTTTCTACATTAACCCGACCGGGGATCGAACCCGGAACCTCAGAGATGGCGGAGCCATTTAAAGTCTCGGCTACGGAGGTCGTCAAAAATGGTTATAGTGGTAGTGGTGTTGACGGTAGTAGTATATACCGCAACATTGATTAGGAAATACGCTGGCTTTGACAGCGAGAACCACTTGAAAGATTTCGTCGAGTTGACTAACGTCTCGGTAGCTTAGTGGTCAAAGCACTCGCCCGGTATGCGATAGACGTGGGTTCGGATACCACCTTAGGCGGACGATTTTTTTCAAGTATTAAAATCTTAGATAAACCTAGCATGGTAATTGCTAAAAACAAAAATTGAAATGGTTATAGTGGGTTTCATAATTTAATTTCATAGTCAATCACATTTTCCCGTGTCATTTTAGAGCATACAAAATTTACAACATCATACAAAAACATGTATCTCACAAAATTGTGTTATTATTTGACCCGACGATTTACAATCGATTTCGGAGATTTATAAGTTTACGGCGACTCAAATTTCAATTTTATTTTTCAAATTACATCACATAATTTGTGACTTTAAAATTTCTGCAGCAGTTGATGATAGCTTGTTGGTTGTAGTAGTAGCCTTATACAGGTATTATATCGGGACTTCTAAATTCTCTAAAATGACTTCAAGGAACATCAATTCCAAGAAATCTAGGTATTCACTTACTGAGAAAGATCGTCAGTTATTTTGGATATCCAAACCACTGCCAGACACGTATCGTTTCCTACTTGCTGAAGGAACGTACTGTTTTCTATTGCAGTATTTACTCAAGAAACAACCGCCATATGAAACCTATTAAAATTTATTTGGCAGATATCGGTCCCGACAACTAAATAGGTAACTCCGTCCACGTTTAAAATACAATTGACGCCAATTAATGGGAGCAGTCTGCGCGCACGACTAGTCGGAGTAGCTTCCACTACAATTAGATAACAAAAATCTGTAATAACTCCTATTATATACTAATAAGGTCTAAAATCCAGTGCACATGTGTGCAACAGATTTCTTACGGATGTTTTTTTCATGCAATGCCATTGTCTTCTGCTCTGGTAGTTAGATAAATGATATAACTGCCCTTGAATATTGTGTAAAGGTTCTCAATTGGAATTTAATAAAAAGCTTAAGAATACGCGTGGTTTGTGGTTAGGAATTCGTCATATATTCAGCTTAAAACTGAAGTTAAACAATTTATTTAAGGTCTTTTTCAAGGTACACCTTTTGATTAAGTCTAATTCTTGTCTTTAGTTAGACAATTAACTCAAATATAGCAGAGCATTTGTAAAAGAAGACATTAAAACATCATTAAGATGACGATATGTAGTGGTTTCGCGCTCCGGACTACAATGCCAGGCGGTTGCGGGTTTGAATTACGCGAGGGGCAAATGTTAGTGTGATGAGCACGAGCATTTGGACCTAAGTCATGGATGCTTATTAATCGTTTGAAGTATGTTAATCCGTTATCCTATTCGCTATATACAAGCTTTGCTTAGTTAGGGGCTAGATAATTGGTGTGATTATGTATAGAATGTAGTATGTATGAATATAATGAGCTAGAATAAGATCAAGTTGCAAGCACTCTTCCGAACACCGACGAAGATCTTTAGATTAATAGCCAAGTCTGGGCCGCCCAGCCTGATTTCTCTAGTGGAAATTCCAAGGGTTAACGCCTTATACACTAGACTTTTATACAAGTCGAGACAGGGCAAGTAGTGGTTTAGGTCTTGATTAGTTTGTGTATCTTATGACAGAACACGGCCTTTTTATTTTTACAAACTAGCCCACGGACTCAATGTGTGAATAAGTCATCCTTACCAACATCACATACTTTGCTCTGATCCTCATGTAAGTAGCCTGTAGCTAAATTATTTGCGTTATGAGATCAAAGAAAGAAGAGTGTCTAACCGAGGATAGAAACTAGCAATGATGACGTATAACATGATTCAGTTGCCTACATATTTGTAAAATGAGAATCGTAGCAACCTTGCCCTCGATGTTTAAATAGTCAGCAAATATTAAATTTCTTTTCGGTTCTCAGCTATGGCAACAACATTTTTCTGCTATAGGATAGTCAGAGTGAATTTATTTTCGTTCGTGGAGCAGAGGGGCATGTTACGAAGAGAGTGATATGTATGAGTGTTGATGTACGGAGGGGTAGAGGGCGACCTAAGAAGAGATGGATGGTCTGTATGATGGTCGATATGTCCGAGAAGGGAGTGAATGACTCGATGACAAGTGACCGAATTACATGGAAGAAAAAACATAACATACATAAGACAACTTCCGAATGCAAAAAGCTGCTCACACATTGGATTAAAACATTATATGTCCGAGAAGGGAGTGAATGACTGGATGACAAGTGACCGAACTACATGGAAGAAAAAACATAACATACATACGACAACTTCCGAATGCAAAAAGCTGCTCACACAGTGGATTAAAACTTTGGACTATGAGGATGTTGAAGGCATTATCTCACATAATAAGTGTTAACTTAACATCTTGTAGGAGCGTGGTTGTACATACACATATTTACTACACACACACACACACACATACACACACACACACACACACACACACACACACACACACACACACACACACACACACACACACACACACACACACACACACACATACACACAAACACACACACACACACATTTTCTTCGATTTCTTAAATTTTTCTTTTTTATATTAAATAACTTGTCTTTGTAATTTTGTAACCATTTGTTCATTTATGTACAATGCTATGAGAGAGCGGCCTCTTCTGGCACAAGTGTTTTCGCACTTAAAAGAAGATGGTAAACCTCTATTCTTGTAACCATACTTTTGTTACATAATACAGTTTTTTAATTTCATTTTTCATTTTCATACCGCGCTGACCTGGGAGCAGGGCAGGCGAATGATGTGGAAAAGAAACAAAACGCGGTTTACGTAAAGTCATCGTGGTTCTGTTAATCGTGGCTCGTGTGATCTACTATCTCACACTAAATTGGTGTATACAACAGTCTTATATTTTGTCACAGACAGAATCGTGAGTTCGTGCTCGTATGAGCATGAGTCATGCTTTGCTGAGGAGTACCTACTGCCTTTGTATTGAGTAGTTTTTAAGTGAGCTTATCAATTTCTGGTATCTCTGCTACAAAAGATGGGTTAAAGCTAATCGGTGAATGGAAGCCAGTTGTGATGAATAAAAGAATTGTGTGATCTACGAAGTTAAGCGAATGGCACACATAAATTAAATAATTGCTCTGGCGAGACATATAATGTAATAAATGTTATACACCGTGAATTTTGATTTACCCGAGAAAATTAACTAACATACTCAGATATCGATATACATCTAATTTGGCGAATAATTTTTTTTTTTATGAGAAATTTATTTAAAAGGGGACATTTCTTAAAAAAAATGCACCATAAAAGTCCTGCTAATTCAAATAGTAATCATTATCATTCCAACATTTACGGAACCTAAATCCACCTAATTTGGTCGCGTAATATTGGCGTACGGAAGGAATAACTATGAATATTTTTTTTTTCATCCATTGTTATTCCTTCCGTTCGCCAATGCCGTACGCCGTTCCGTTTTTTTATTCGCCAAATTCGATGTATATCGATATCTGAGTATGTTAGTTAATTTTCTCGGGTAGTTAAAAATTCACGGTGTATATATGTAAGTTTGGAATAAAATATGTGGGCAAGAATGCTCACATATTTTATTACATACTTATTTTTATTTAAATAATAATAATTTGCTATAAAAATCACTTGAATGAATTCAAATTCTTCAGATGGAAAACAAACCTACGTTTCTTTGATATCAGGGTAAATAAGAAATTGCATTTAAAAATGATTTGTAAATTCAATTCTCAAAAGACCTTTTCAAAAATTGAAAAACAATGTATATATTTCAAAGCAGTTGATGAAGGCTTGTGTAGTTGTGTTGTTAATTGTCTAACAGTACTTTGTTCCATCATTTTTCAAACATTAACTGATTTAGGTAGTTGCCAAAAAATATCCCAAACAAAAATTGTTATCTAACATGGTCTGTAGGGCTCCGATTTTTTTATTTACATACCCTTTGGTGCTGGCAAGCATAAAAATGATAGTACCGTTTTGGATACTAAAAATGGGTAGGTAAAAAACAATCAAAACAAATAGGTAGGTAGTGATTACCTGCGGGGTAACCATGAACTCTTGAAACAATCTCAAAGCTATCAAATCTGTCAATTTTGGTACGTCATTACATACAAAATTTGACAGATTTGATAATGTTTAAGAAGGGGTGGTGCAATTCCTTTAAAGTGCCGGCATCACACGACACGAGGCGTGTGGTGCCGGCACGTTAAAAACAATTGCACCACCCCTTCTCTTCCTATGGGTGTCGTAAGAGGCGACTACAGGAGAACCGCCACAAGAAGACGGGCAGCAGCGTCTCCTCTCCACCATTGGCCAAACTGCGATCGCCAACCCGCCTGCCAAGCGTAGCGATTATGGCAAAATTGTCCTTTTGGAGGGGCCTGTGTCCAGCAATGGACTGATATAGGCTGGTGATGTAATGATAATGTTTGACAGATTTGAGATTGCTTAAAGAGTTCGTGGTTACCCAGGGCGGTAACCACGAACTCCTACAACAATAGTCAGTCAACATCAGTGAAATAGGCGCACGTGACAGTATACAAATTTTGGAGCCAACAACTCTTGTCTTTGCCCACGTTTCTCAATCGCACGTGATAGCTTTCGGCACTGATGTAACGCAGTTAAACTTCTTAATTTACACCAGTAATTGGTATTCTCAGCCCTTGTTTTAATCACCTCTTGTTGCCATGAGCCTAATTGTTGTTCACCTAGGAATTTGTGCATCGTAACATTAGTAATATGCTCCGACATATGCTGAGTAGGTACCTTTTCAGTATCATGTACCGTTGTATACATATAAGTAAATAACACTGTTATCATTTTTTTAAATTCCTGTAACAATATTGTATGCTATGCATGTAAATGTGTAAAATGTACGTAACAGGTTCTAGGATCTTTCAAATACATACATATTCACTTACAATAACACAATTTGGTAAGAAAAAATTCAAAAGAGGGAAGACGGAAGTCTTCTCTTCTTCTTTCTATCTTTTTAAAATACTATTCCTAAAGATTGGCATTATGTATTTAATTTTTATAAAGGCACAATGTTTTTCTAGGCAGATTCGCTGAGTTTAACACAATGGCAATATTTTCATAATTCCTCTATTGAAATATACGTTTAATTTGTTTTAAACGAGTTCACATGTTCAGTAAAATGAGTGAGTGACATCAGTGTCGTTACAAGTACTTACAATTCACATGAAGGAACTGATAACTGCCGTCTATAAGCTAAAAGGCCGCTAAATGACAAAAACTAATTTTGAGCTAGAGCTAAAAAAAGCGGCAAAATTTTCAAACCGATGCTACTCAGTTTCTATAAACATTTAGTCATGTTGCCATATACCAAAAGAAAGGTTTTCTTTTCAACCTTCACATGAAGTTGGTTAATTTTGATAAATATTAATATTTTTGTAAATAAATACATATTTTCCTTTCTAATCTTGTAAAATTTTAAAGATCGTTTCAAGTGTGCATAACTATATAGCGGCTAAAGGTTCATAACTGCTTTATAGTTATGGATTTATTAATAACTGCCAAAAGAGTTTTTTGGGACAGGAAGTTATCGATCTTATCCATAACTATAAAGCGGCTAATTACACATAGCCGCCTTTTAGCCAGGAAGATATCGCTTAACTTCTCTTCCATAATGTATTAACAACATTTATTACAGCCTGTGCATATCTTAAAAGCAGTTAATTACTAAACCTTTTCATATAACTGCTTTTTAGGCTAGCATTATCCTAGCATTTGTGTTTTGAATCCTGCAAAATTATACGTTAACTTATAAAATCCAGCAAAGTTTTTTCAAAGACATGTGCTTTCCATAAAACTACCAGGCATAAAACATTATAAAATAAAAAAATGTGACCTCTTCAAAACAAATTAAATTTGAAATAATGCTTTTTAAGAACTAAGAACCAAAAATAGCATGGCTAATCAAAAAATATTTCAGAAATTGAAATTTCACGTATTAGAGAGAAGAAGTCTCACTTAGTAATAATAATTATAATCATTCATCATTATCGATGTTTTCATTAATTGCAATCTATGTAACAGAATAATACTTATACAACCCGCAGTAGTAACAGTTTTAGCATGCACTAAAATTTCTATTTTAATTTTAGTTTCACTCTGTTATTGTAAAACAGGCCGTAATTATTCGCGTCAAAACTCATTAAAAAAATATTATCAAATAAAGTTTGTATTAAAATTGTGGATATCCTGTCGCAAGGACTTCCATATCCGTCTATTGAGCCACCGATATGCCTTAGCGTCAACGGAGGTCTGCAATGCCATTGAACGTCGCTCTGCCATGAGTTTGAGTGTATGGTCGGTATATTTTGCGACCTGTTTCTACCACGGGGTTTGAAAAATTCGACCCGACCGCCTGAAAAGTTTATAAAAAACCTATTGTAAATCACGTTCACTAACTCGCAGTTCTCTAGGCGTTCAAAGCGATTTAACAACCCAAGCTGAAAGCATTAACAGGTCGGAACGTAGACTTCACATGAGACCTTTCTAGCTTGACATTAATGTTTAATGTGCCTCTAACCATTTGGTGATTGCTTCCGGTTTTCACCCTGTTGATCACGAAGACATCATTGAACACTCGTCGCTTTGTAGTCATGATAAAATCAATCTCATTTTCGTGGACCCATCGGGACTCATCCAGGTGAACTCCCTGGGGTTCCGTTGCCCATACCCAAATTGCCCCGCTCTCAGCTCATTATCGCTTCGCTTGCCCAGTTTCACGTTGAAACCCCCATCACAACATTGAAGTAAGTTTTAGTGGTTTTCATGGCCTTACTGATATCCTAATACATAGCCTCCACTTCCTCATCAGGGTATCTAGTGGAGAGGTCGGTGTATAGAGCTGTATTACCTTCAGCGAGTATCTATTCCATACTCTAAAGTATCAGGTAGGCAACCCAGCTCGACACACTTCCGATGAGGGACGTGGACGAGAAACTCGACACCACTTTGAGACAGTTGTTCGCCCTTCCGGTGATAGTGTAGGTTGCCAGATTTCATGGTTATCGTGTCCTCCTCGCCCTTTTGTCCTACTTCTGATATTCCAATGATACTCCAGTGCATCCTACTTAAGTTTTATTCAAGTGCAACAATCTTTTCATCAGTCCTTAGCGTGCGTACGTTGTGTATGTGTAATGATTATATATTATTCAAGTGATCTTTCTATGGTCCTCGAGGCACCACATTTTAATATTGCATAAAATTATTGACAAATCACGTTTTATCATTCTGGTAACGTTTAAAAATGTCATACTAAATATCTATTAACAAAACATTTCGGCCAAGTGAGTAATTGTCTTGCAGTGGAAAGAACAGTGTGAAGACTGAGGGACTACACTTTAGTATTTAAGCATAAATTTTTCTATTATTTTTGTGTATTTTTGTATAAGTGTACTATTCGCTTTACAAAATGCTTGTTACTTTTACTACAACTACCACAGAAAAAAACTACAACACTACACAACTACTAAATATCATGTGGTCCCTCAGTCCACACATACAATCTTAGCTGACGAAAGAACTAAAGATACTGCTCAACCAACATCACTCAGTTTCTATTAGCGGATTTAGCGGGAAGGTTGACTCAAGAACTGAACATAAGCCGGCTGCCTCTCGATGGTCTACTGATAATGCTAATTTTATTGGTTTTAAATAATTACGTGAATAAAATACTTACTTCACGCCACCATGATGACTGATGATTTTGGCGCGAAACCCAAGAGAATTAATATCATAATTCGCGATGTAAGGTGAATAAAAAGGTCGGATGTTACAAAAATTAATTTTGAGTTTTTTTAGTTTCCGTTAGATTTTCTGTAAGTCTGGAAAACATACCAGTCAGAATAGAAACAAAAATAACGATAGGTTCATTTTTGCCCTAAATTCGCCTATTAATGGCTTCTAATAATTAAGTCATAGCCAAAACTGCTAAAGTCTACAATTAATACTTCGCAAAGTTCGATCCATGAAAACAAAGAGTCACGTTTAAAACGGTACCTACCAATGCAAGGCGTTATCAGTCAGTAATTCCAATGATCTAATAATTTCTAGAAATACGCAAACGCCCCTTTCATCGGTGATATTAAAATTTTTGTACGTCGCACTATCCTAGTGCGCTGACAACTTGACTTGTGTCCTCCGCAACCCCAAAAAAATCCCAATGAGAGGCGCGGGAGCTTGCGTAGTTTGCCGCTTTTTAGCGATGTATCGCTATTTAACGTCTTTTTTGCTATGCAAGACATAAAAAAAAATATTTATTTTACTTTAGGTACGGACAAGCATGGCTTTCTATAATAGTTTATTAATTGTAAAAGTAGTAACAATACAACGCTTAAAGGCCGCTAAATGATTCTAACTGCTTTTTAGTTAGGTAAGAGCGTAATTACCGCCATTTAGTTAAGTCTATGCAAGGTATAATACTCCAACGTAACCAAGCTAAAAGGCCGCTAAAATACTTTTGCTGCCTTTTAGCTTATTGTTAAATAATAACGGTTTTTTAGTTTAGCATTAATGGTAAAAATGTTTGATCGATCCAAACGTTAAAGTAGTATAGCTGCCTTTTAATCTAGTTGGGCTGTTTAGCGGCCTTTATGCGATGTGAAGTATATATTTTTTGTATTTAACTGCCTTTTTAAAAAAAATATCTCGAAAACGGTAAAAGATAGAATAACCGTTCCTAGACAGATCGATAGAGATTTTTTTCTATATACTATATCATTTAAAAAGTGAAAAATGACCAAATGTCATTTAGCGGCCTTTTAGCTTATAGACGGCAGATAAGGTGCCCTTAAAGTTATATAACATATTTTGCAAACCTTAGCTCAACTTGAATATAATAGAATTAGAAATGGTTTATTTAACACAAATTGGTAAATTACAAGAGAAATACAGCAAGAAAATGAGCTTGTGTCAAAAAGGACCCCGCTCAGCATTTGTCGTGACAGCCGGGGACTTATCACGATGCTGAATGAACTTGCATTATAATTTTTGATACACAAACTACGAGTATTAGTTACCGCTGAAACAAGCTCAAAAATACAGGCATATTGGGCGACCCAGTGGCTTAGCGATAGGCCCAAATTGGCAACACGCCAGTCCCCCCCGGTACAAGGCTCCACGACAGTAAATTGGAAGGAATAATATTTATCGTGTAGCAAGCTATTAAACTTGCTTCACAAACTACTTCAGAACATGTATTTTTTGTGAGCCACCCCGCATAATTATTGATGGGCATATTTACCCAATGCGGGCATATAAAATTAGAAACTAATAAAATTATTATTATTGCTTTTCTTGACAGGGAAAGAACAATTTGTAATTTGTATTTGCGTGATCATCGGTTTCATAGTATGATTTGGCATGCTTTCTTCAATGCTATCGACACGAGAATAATATCTTCACATAACATCTAAATCATCTGATTTTTATTACAAATTGTAATTCTGAAATAGTATTGAATATAGAACCAAAGTAAAAAATATGTGTCTTTATGATCCTAAGTTGTTAGCATATTTTTTGTTCAGTACAATTGCAACAATTTTAGTTATTAAATGAGTTGGTGCGATATCTTGCCTTGCATAAATAGGTTCGTGAGTTTGAATCTCAGTACGTATTATCAGTAATTCAGAATTTACATACCAAATACCAATTGCTTGGCAGTGAGAGAAACATAGTGAAGAAACTTGCACATTCATATAAGACTGGGAAAATGTATGGTTCTCCTGCCTAAGGGTTATGGAGTTCTGAATTACGGCCATCACTCCAAATCTAATTCATTTCATTTCATTTTTATTTCAGTCAGATGACGTTCACTGCTGAATATAGGCTTCCAGACTTCCTGATTGGTTGCTTTTATTTTCTTAGAATATAATAGAAAACTTTTATTTGACACACATAGGCATAATTACAAACAGAAATTAACATATAAAAAGAGTGTCAAGAAAAAGATCCCCGCTCAGCATTTGTCGTTACAGCCGAAGCCGTAACGACGCTGGTTTTTAGCGGAAACCCTGACTAGGATGTCGGACGAGTAGTGACAGCGGGCTATCGGACCACCAGAGAACCCAAATCCCTCCCGCCGACTCCGGCTCCCACCCGGAGCCAAGCAGGCTCCGGGTGGGCCGATCTTGTTTAAGTTTTGCAAGAACCTGTGTTAGGAGAGATCCACTCTTTCATTTGTTTATTTCATACATAAGTAGGTTTAATCGAACAAAGGGAAATAACCTAACTTGACTCATTAAAGATGATATTCAAGCGTGCCTCGATTTAGGAACGGAACATAACGCCAGGAGTAAGAGACCAAAATTATATGCAGATATATTCTTCAGAAAAATTTTCACAACAATTTAAATGTTTGCTTGAGCGAGTCCAAAGAATAACTCGATCCAGAAATCCAATTTTTACTGGCTTTTACGAGTAAAACAGGCTGTGTTCGGTAAATAGTAGTATTATTTACCGAGCACTCTGCGGTAACAGCACTATTTTACTTGTGAAAGCCAGTAAAAACTGAATTTCTGGACCGAAGTATTCTTCTGGACTTGCAATTATTGTCTTTATGACAAATGACAACCGATGAAGTCACAAAGCTAGGCGGATGTATAAGACCGACTGAAAATAAAATTCTCATTGTATTTTGCTTGGAGTGTATGTATTAAATTTTGGATATTCGTTTCAGATCTTTACAAAGTAATTGTGCAGACAGAATTACTTTATAATGTTTTATTGCATACTAACAATATGCCACAACTAAAATATGTATACCTGTATTACATTGCTGTGTTTGCTACAAGCATAAGTATCACAGTAGGTCATATTATTTCATGACATGGCAAAAGGTCTAGGTTGTTTCGTCTAGACTCAAGTCTCAAAGGAAATTAATAATCTTCACTCGAATAAGCTAGAAAATGAGCATATTTTAATTATAATCTGCCTTTTCTATTTCACTTTCTGCTGTTCTATTTCTCGTAATCTTTAATCTAATGTTCTTGTCTCTACAACATTGTAAGTTATTAACACAGTTTTTCTAGACATATCTTAATAATTAATGCAAAGAACTGTTTGTAACAAGGGTAATTAAACATTCCACGTATGCTACATACCGTTTAATTACAACTCTAATTAGTTTAGCAGGATTTTCATTGAAGAATTTTTTTCAGGTGTTAGAATAAAGAAGCCAGTTTAGTACTGACATTGCTATGAAATTAATAGTCCATATGTCCAAGATTAACATTGCTAAGAAATTAACAGTCAATAAGTTTCTAGATTTTAATATTACATATATCTGTGTTCAAGTTAAAGGGATTATATCCTGAATGTGTATCACAAATAAATGATTTGAATTTGAATGTTATCAGATTCATACAATATTCCAATTTGAATAAAATTGTAGTAAGGAAGAGGATACTTATTTAAATAAGTCAGTAGTGTATTGCAATTTAGTAACATTTTGTTAAAAATTGCAATACTCTACTGACTTGATTGTAAGATGAAGAAACATAATGAAATAACAGTACATAGCAGTAATTTCATTATGTCCTGTCTTGTAAATAATCAGAAATCAAATAATATATCTAATATTCTAATTGTTTATAAATTGAAAGCGTTTTAACATAAATAACCGAACAGCGTGCACTCACTACTCAATTTTCGCCTCATCTAAACAAGCTAACAAAAAATATACCCGATTTTGTTTACTTTACCATCAATTTAGATCAGAATAGATCTTTATGAGATTTTATTAGGACTCTCATTGATGTGATCTTGTAACAGGCATTTCGAATGTCGGTATTTTTAGATATCCAATGCAATGTTTCTTCCTGTAAGCTCCACACCGTAATATAAGTAAGGCAAACGAGCCCAGCCCTGTCCTATTCCAAGGGAGATAAAGATGAAATCGTGAAACGCAGCCTCGTACTAGTATAAAATAAGAACATCTACGAATGGACGTGGAGCAACAGGAAGCGTGTTTACCCCGACTTCGATCGACATATCTTCGTCGCGATTCTACGAAACGTTACGATTGAGTTTGTTGTTAAATTCTGACACACAACCGTTTTACGATTCGTCGGTGTACGACACGAACGCTTTCGACCTGTCTTTTTGCTCGAAGACGCGTATCGATTGTTTTCGCAAACGTTACGCGTGTAGACCATGGAAGGGTACCGAATTTCCGATGTGCTGAAGTCTGGCGTGTGTATGTCGAGTCAGCGACTTTGCGCGTTATAATCACTCGGAACAAAAAACGGAGCTGTGATCTTGTATTGACGTTTCGTTCGCCGCTGGAGCGTTACAGCCGCATTGTCGCTTGCGGCTGCCGAACCGAATCACTGTTAGCACTAACACTGGCACTTAGCCTCACCTGAGCCTAACTGGCGGCGGGATGTTGAAGGCGGGGAACAGCTTAGCGTTGGGACTCTCGAACAGCATCGCGATTGTTATTTCACCGAGCACGCATCGTGCACCCGTCCGCGCGTTGTGGCTTTCGGCCGGACACTGCCGGCTGCTGCGGCGGCCCCCCACCGCACCCCTGCCCTGTGACGTCACGCCCGGAACGCCAGGCTTTTTCATGCCGCGCGGCGCGTACTTCGACTTTCTATCCTGCTCTGGGTTACGCTGTTAGACAGAGAGGTGCGACGCCCGCCAGCTGGTTTTGTATGGAAGGGTAATAGGCCAGTTTAGCCCCTCTCGTTCGTAGGGCTTCGGTCCGCTGAGCCAGTAGCTGGTTCACATTGGCTCGTATCCACTTGCCATTTGTTAGGCCTCCTTTATTCCTTGTATTTGGTCTCATATTCAGTTGTTACGTAAAAACAGGTACATTTTCTTTGAACGTTGGCGTAACTTGAGTGTCCATTCCATAACCTATGACACAAAGGGAACCCATTAAACTCGTTCTTGTTATGTTATGTACTGAATGACGCAATACTTATTACCTGAGTTGTTCAATTTTTTTCATGTTGAAAATTATTGTTAAATACTTTTTACTTACTGTTTAGTTTTCTACACACGCGGCTATACGTCTAGCTAATCAACTCTTTTATGTATATTGAAGTATAATTGCACAGGCGCTTTCTTTAGCGAGAGTGCAAGCTGGGAATAATGGAAATATACAGGATGCTAGTATATCAAGCCATAAGTAGCCCATGTTAACATAATCATATAAATACAATGGTGTAGTCATTATTTTGATATTATAACTTTTGAAAAAATACTTATATTTATATATATATAAACGGGTTCTCGAGTGGAGACCACGCCTAGGCAAACGTAGTGTAGGACGACCTCCAGCTTGATGGACCGACGACCTCAGGAAGATGGCTGGCAGTGGATGGATGAAAAAAGCGGGAGATCGTGCTCTTTGGCGCTCTTTGGAAGAGGCCTACGTCCAGCAGTGGACTACAATAGGCTGAGATGACGGATTCTAAAAATTATGTTTTGTATGACAATTTAAATCATGATATCAAATTTCCATACTAATAATATGCATAATAATGCACACAGACTAGTTTCAGCTTGATATGACCCTTACCAAACACCCTGTATTGGTTGATTTGTTTCCTATACGTACGTTTACTAAGTCAAATCAAATCAAATCATTTATTTATTCATAAACATGGGTTTTACAAGGTGTTGTATATAAAATATTTCTAGGTGCTGCCATGATTCACCTAAATTACTTAAATAGAGTTTTTTATTAAAAATTACAAATCTCTTATATTTTCTTACAATAACTATGAAAATAAACAAATTGTCTACAAAATTATTGCGAATACATATTCGTATTTATATTCAATAATTTATTATTATTATAGTAATTTTATATTGACAATAAAGCCAGCTATCAAGATGCACATATAAATAAATATGTAAATATTGAACGTCATTACATACATTGCTCTGATCCTAAGATAAGTAGCCAGAGCACTTGTGTTATAGAAATCAGAAACAACAATGGTACCACAACACCCAGACCCGAAATAATATAGAAAATGTCGTTTTCTACATTGACCCGACCGGGAATCAAACCCGAACACATTCTCATTTACTGCAGGCTTGTTGAAAGGCGCCTAAAGTTATTTTTCCTGCTTATCTTTTGAGCAAAGTATCTTTCGCTTACGTTTTTATTTTTAACTATAGATTAGAGAGAAATATTTTAGTTTTTTTTACTTAATTTCTAATTCGATTTAGTTTATAAATGAAACTAAAAAAAAATATTACAACATTCAATAGGCTTCGGTACTCATTTCAGGATTTTTCCTGGTATCACAAAGAAATGTGGTCACCCTATCCATTTTACGAATTTTCGGTACGAGACTCGTAAGAGTTAATTTCATTAATTGGTTATTTAAAGTTTCTATTTTATTACGTAACTTTGTTTTAGGGGAATGATTCACAAAACATATTTTTCAGTGATAAAAAAATTGAAATCGCTAAAAAATCACTTCGTTAAATTTTAATAGGAAAACCTTTCTTGTTTGTTTGTTGTTGAAGAGAAGAAAATAAAATAAAAGTTTATGTTCCAGGATATAGAACTTTTCAAACCAACTCTGTCCGTGAGGCACGCAAATATTATTATTAAATTTTCTAGATATTGTTTTATTTAAGATAAATTTATAACACTTGAAAAAAATCATCGACCTCAGGTGGGATGATTTTTTTTAAGTGTTATTTATCTTAATTAAAACCTTGCATGGAATTGCTAAAAAAATAAAAATTTACAATATTGTTTTATTATTTATCACTAAAAGCTAAATCATCAAAAATCTTTCTTCTAATAAAAGCCGGCCAAGTGCGAGTCGGATTCGCGCACGAAGGGTTCCTTAACATCATGCAAAAAAATCACGTTTGTTGTATGGGAGCCCCCTTATATATTTATTTTATTTTGTTTTTTAGTATTTGTTGTTATAGCGGCAACAGAAATACATCACCTGTGAAAATTATAATTATCTAACTATCACGGTTCATGAGATACAGCCTGGTGACAGACGCACAGACAGACAGACAGACAGATGGACAGTGAGTCTTAGTAATAGGGTCCCGTTTAACCCTTTGGGTACGGAACCCTAATAAAAATGAATTGCCGTTCGTTAGGTCATGCCTAAAACTTGAGAAAGGCTGGATCGATTTGGCTTATTTTGGTCTTGAATCATTCGTAGAAATCTGGAGATGGGCTAGGGAAGGGAAGTTTGCCGGGTCAGCTAGTTTAAACAAATATGCAATTAATATTCCTATGCCTTCTCTTCCTATGGGTGTCGTAAGAGGCGACTGCAGGAGTACCGCCACAAGAAGACGGGCAGCAGCGTCTCCTCTCCACCATTGGCCAAACTGCGATCGCCAACCCGCCTGCCAAGCGTGGCGATTATGGCTAAATCCTCCTTTTGGAGAGGCCTGTGTCCAGCAGTGGACTGATATAGGCTGGTGATGTGATGATGCAATAACTACTAATAATAAATTATTTCCACAATCACACCAATTAGCTAGGGGCTAGCTAATTGGTGTAGGGACAGTTGGGGTACAATGGAACGAAAAAGTTATTTCGATTTTTTTAAAAAAACTTCTTTTTTATTTTTATAACATTTACTTTAAACATACAAGAACGGTTCCTAAACTATCGATTGACAATAAAAAGGAGATCAAAAATTGACCTTAAACATATTTTATTTTTATTTTTGCACAACGCCTCACTTGTTCCGATGTGCCCCAGATCTGGGGTACTATGGAACTGCGTCTGGGGTACATTGGCACAAGAATAAAAAATCAAATTATACATTGAATATATTAATTAACCAAGCTTATACTTGCTTAATATATTTTCAGGAAAAGCATACATATTACTTTGGCGCTTTCCACTGGGACTTGGCAACACTAGCTCTATTTCCAGAATTAACACCTTCGCCATATCTGGTTCCAGTGGAAAATAGAAGCTGTTGTCAATTTTTTTACTCCGACGCAAATAAGTAATATCATATTCATGTTTTCGTCTACATCTGTCAACATTTGACCAACAAAATATAATATTTGCTTTTTCTGGCTAAATTTGAAACACTGTTCCATAGAACCCCGTCCCACTGTGCCCCATAGGGTCTCGAAAATTTCAAACTAGAAGTTAAAATTTTTAGGTTATCTTTTCCATTAAACACTTTACTTTGTTTAATAGCTAAAATGATAAAGATTAATTAAAAAAAAAAACCTTTTACCTGCTACCACTATATTTTCTGCAAAATCGAAAACTCTCCGGTACGAAATTCTAACTTTATACCACTCAAAACAATTTTTATCGTCTCAAAAATCTGTTGTCGCACACCGGCCATATTGCAATGCGCCATCAGGTGACACATGGGGCGCCGTAATTGGACGAAGTGAAAACGCGGGAATTCGTTTTAAAATTTGAATATTATTGACGGTGTTTCATTGTACCCCTTGTCCCATTGAGCCCCCACTGTCCCTACTCGTGGAAACAAAACGGCGACCTCCGTAGCCGAGAGGCGAGTACGCCGGACTGCATAGGCGTCGCCTTCTCTGAGGTTCCGGGCTCGATCCCCGGTCGGGTCAATGTAGAAAACTTTTTTCTATAATATTGTCTCGGGTCTGGGTATTGTGGTACCGTCGTTGTTTCTGATTTCTATAACACAAGTGCTTTAGCTACTTACCTTAGGGTCAGAGCAATGTATGTGATATCAGTTACTCCGTGATCATGGCGCTTGCAACAGTGCTGAAATATCGGGAACTCAAAAAAATAGGTACATGGTAGCAATCTCGTAACAAACTATTCTAATGTATGTGATGTTGTCCAATATTTATTTATTTATTGTAAATTTATGTTTTTAGCAATTCCATGCAAGGTTTAATTGAAGATAAATAACACTTGAAAAAAATCATCGACCTCAGGTGGGACTCGAACCCACGTCCCATCGCAAGCCGGGCGAGTGCTTTACCAACTAAGCTACCGAGGACGTCACGTGACAAGATGAAATTCCTCAAGTGTTTTTTTATTTATTTATTTATTTTCGTAGATTTTATCTTGTACGTCGTCGTACAAAACTCCGGATTGTATAGTAAACCAATTTTCTGATCCACTGACCCCGAGACAACTAAAAACTAAAAAACTCTAAAAATAAGAAGAGACCTCACAATCCAGTTCCAACCACCAGCTTAAGCTGACCCGCGCACGCTTCCCGCCCGAACTAAATTGAATGCGGCATATAATTATAATGAGCTACGAGAGCTCAGGCTACGCTGGTTAATGCAAGCTTATCGAAAGATGGCGGAGATACGTGTAAAAACGCCGCGAAAATAAGAATATGGCGGCCGTATTTTATTTTTATTTATTTTGCGCATAAACGACGATTGATAATAAACAGTTAACTTTATTTTATGTGCTCGGGCTTCACCTGCGTCTAATGCCATTAATTAGTGCGCTCTTTGATATAATAAACAGTAGTTGCCGTTATTAGCGCGCTAATTTGCTTTAATGACATTAGACGTTAGGCGATAGCTCGGACGGCGGTAACTTTATAACTTCTATCTTAATAATATCTTAATAAGTTGGGTTTTTTACAACACTTATAACTCGAGAACGGCTGGACCGATTTTCATGGTTTATAATTTGTTGGATTTGTCTATCCTTCCCGAATAGCAGAATAAATAATAAAATCAATGGAATAGCGGACGAAAAAAAATATTTACTGTTAGGCGGTACCAGTATTTACGAAGTTCGCCGGGTCAGCTAGTTTACATATGTTCAGGATCCATAGATGTACCATAAAACTATGTAACACCTATTTATTGTAAGCATTGTAACCTATTTATTGTAAGCATTGTAACCTATATGGAATGCAATAAAGGCATACTTTACTTTTTACTGTATTTTAAAGCCTAACCAGAGATGCATGTTTTGGGCTACAGTTTGGCATCTAAGTTTTTGTGCCTTTAAGTTCTGATTGTATCAAAATTATATTATTATTTTATGTCATTTATTTCATAAATAAAATAAAAACAAATATCTACATTCAGTGTTATGGAACGGTTTTTAAAATCACGCATGTGCCAACAAGTATGTAAGTTATCTTTTCGTCGTAAGAAACGTTTGCCTTTGCAGATAAGGTCTGCGATGATTGTGATCAAAACCGATTGCTGTGAATAACATTATTATGTACTGATTTCAGATTTGAACAACTTATGTACGTATTTGCAAGCTTTCGATTGTAATAAATAAGAATACAATAAGGTATTAATGTTTGTTTTTTTAATTATAACAGCTTTTTTTAATTTTTTTTATTTGAGATGGGCTTGCTCTTGACCCCAATCTTGCTCTAGAGCATAGATGGGATCTGCGATGGAGCGAGCTTGCCCAGAAGATGGCTATTCACTCTGGACTTAAAGAGAGTCAGGTTATATGCACTCGGAAATACAGACGCAGGCAGGGAATTCCAATCTTTAGCTGTGCGCATTATAAAAGATGATGAGAAGCGCTTAGTGCGGATTATGGGTATATCAACTAAGAACGGATGGTAGCCGGCCGTGCGTCTGGATGTCCGATGGAAGAAAGGTGACGGTGGTATGAGCTCATGCAGCTCATGAGCACACTCTCCGAAACATGTATATTATTATGATCCGAGCTACCATGGAAAACACCTAATTGGAAGAAATATTATATTTTAAGCGAAATATTTCACAATTATATCAAATGAAGTAAAACATTTTGTACACGACTGTACCTCCATAGAAATGTAGGGAAAATAGAACTTTTTATTTTCGAATTAAATCAGCTCAAATTTATTTTCGCTTCATAAGACTTTTTCATGACTTTTTATTGGCACAAACTTGAAACCGACAATCGTAGGCGTATCGGAGAAATTTAAAGTTTTCAAATGTTCAAGTCATAATCCTCACCACGGTACCTTTATATCTCTGGAATCTCTTATGGACTATTTCTGAGATTTGGCATGTCGTTGGGACTATTTCATGACTATTTTTTGGAACCTAAACCAATTCGATATACCTTACCGTTTGCTTGCACCAGAAGTGAGGATTACAGCTTGACGTTCGAGCCATTATCCTCACTAACCTATAGCTCTGACGCCGAAACTAAAGTGCGACTATTTTTTTACTTTTACGACTATTTATGACTAATTTTTAGCGTTGTCAAAATTTGTTTTCACTGAGATTTCAAATATGAGGATTCCAGCTTGAAGCACACATTCTTTCAGCTTATAATCAGAAAATAATTATACATATATTACTGTTGTCTTTTATTTACGCGAACACGATACATTTAAATGAACATACAAATTCAACAGAGAAGATGGTTGGAAAATACCACCAGCATGGGATCCTGTTTTAACGAAATCCCATGCTAGGCCCCGCACTGCAAGACCTCTAGATACAGTTAGCTCTTTTTGCGTAGATAGGAACACAAATTAATATTAACTGAGTGACGGTAGTTTATATTTTTCAAAATATTGTAAAGACGAATAACACCTTAGTCTACCTGTGACCACGAACGCAGTAAAGTGTTTGAAACGTCAGGTTAAATAAAATGTTAATAAATCGCGAAATAATCCGTAAAAGTCAAAGTAAAATCATTTAAATATACATTCCGAGTGCATATAACCTGACTCTCTTTAAGTCCAGAGTGAATAGGCATCTTCTGGGCAAGCTCGCTCCATCGTAGATCCCATCTATGCTCTAGAGCAAGATTGGGGTCAAGAGTAAGCCCATCTCAAATAAAAAAAAAAAAAAAAAAATATACATATATTAATAATACTACTTATTATTATCCGAACTAAACATTTTTCAGGTCACTATCCGTCACGCACGGCTGGCCGGTGACAAAATGTCCGAACCACGCTAAATCCATTTTGCGCCGGCGCAGCGTTCCGCACGATTAGCCGTCGAAAGCGTTTACAAGTGAAATTATAGGAAATTCAGCTCGATACGCAATTACGCAGTCAAATCAGATTCTCCCATTTTGCATTTTACTGTGGTTATAGATAAATCATTTTAATATTAGAAACGTGAGAGTTTTTAAGTAGGTATAAATCTATATCTATACTAATATTAATAAAAAGAGGAAAGATTTGTACCTATTTTTGTATGTTTGTAATGAATAGGCTCAAAAAGTACTGGGCCGATTTAAAAAATTCTTTCACCAATAAAATGCTACATTCTTCCAATTTGACATAGGCTACATTTCATTTTGAAAAAAATTAGGGATCCTTGGTAAAATTTGAACAATGTAACCGAAGGTGAAGAAAAATGAGTCTTAAAATGTCTTTCGTCGAATGCGCTGCCGAAACTATTAGCGATAATTGTCTACCCCGTGCGAAGCCGGGACGGGCTGCTTGCTAGTAATAAATAAATATTGGACAACATCAATTTGACATTTGAAAATTTTTGTTTTTACTTATTCCATGCAAGGTTTAATTGAAAATAAATAACACTTGAAAAAATCATCTATTTCAGGTGGGACTCGATGGTGCGATGGGAGTGATGGGACGTGGGTTCGAGTCCCACCTGAGGTCGATGATTTTTTCAAGTGTTATTTATCTTCAATCACATACATTGCTCTGATCCTAAGGTAAGTAGCTAACGCACTTGTGTTATAGAAATCAGAAACAACGACGGTGCCACGACACCCAGACCCGAGACTATATAGAAAAGTTAGTTTTCTACATTGACCCGACCGGGGATCGAACCCGGAACCTCAGAGATGGCGACGCCATTTACTGTCCGGCGTGCTCGCCTCTCGGCTACAGAGGTCGTCAAATGTATGGTCGTTTGTTACTATATATTTTACGCAAAATCTACTGAACGGATTTGGATGAAATTTGCACAAAAATAGAATATGATCTGGAACATGTATACAGGATACTTTATATCATCATCTAGCCCCAAACTAAGAAAGATAGATAGATACTTTGTAAATTTTTGTTTTTAGCAATTTCATGCAAGGTTTAATTGAAGATAAATAACATATACATATAGCTACAACATTGATCAGAATACGCTGGCTTTGACAGCGAGGAAAAACACTTGAGAAATTTCATCTTGTCACGTGACGTCCTCGGTAGCTTAGTGGTCAAAGCACTCGCCCGGTATGCGATGGGACGTGGGTTCGAGTCCCACCTGAGGTCGATGATTTTTTTTTCAAGTGTTATTTATCTTCAATTAGATAGATACTCTTTATTGCACACCAAACAAAGAAGTTACAGTTGATATAAATTTACAGAAAGATGTACAATTTAGGCGGTCTTATCGCTAAAAAGCGATCTCTTCCAGACAAGATAAGTATCTTTACTTATAATTTGCAACTGTGTGTGTTAGGAACTTACTGGCAAAGCAAATATCTACTGGAAAATGTTCTTTATTGGATTATATTTCCACCTATAAGAAATTAGTAACTTTACTTGTGATGTTCTGACTTGTGTTTGACTATGAACACAAATTACGTATAGCGGCGGTGCGCTATGAATGACCCATGTTCTCAAATCTAGGACGTCATTTTGAAACTACTCTAACTCTTGTAAGAAACGTACGTGCGTACACATTGATTAGAAACTTATTGAGTAGATACGTGACATCATGATCATCATCATCATCCACAGAGGTGATCTGTGTCATCATCTCAGCCTATTGCAGTACACTGCTGGACGTCAGTCCCTCAAAGAGCACAATCTCCCGCTTTTTTCATTCATCCACTGCCAGACATTTTCCTAACGTCGTCGGTCCATCGAGCTGGAGGGCGTCCTACACTACGTTTGCGTAGTGGTCTCCACTCGAGAACCCGTTTACTCCACCTTTCATCGGTTCTGCGACAAATGTGGCCAGCACACTGCCACATAAGCTTAGTTTATACACGTGACATTATGATATATTATTTTATGAGATTCCAAATATTTGTTGAGAAAACTAGCTGGAATCAAACTAGGAAACTTGTACGCTAGTATGCTAGCCACCTAACAAACCACAGCGATATCCGTGTCACCGAGTAGGACAAATAGTCCGAAACTCCGTAGCTAGCATATTTCTAGCAAAGACTAGACACCTAGTTTGTGACAAAAGTAGAGAACATCTTGAATTCTTTTGCTAACATTATAGATTAGTTCTAAGAATACGATTACTGCTATTGGTACTGAAATGCAGGTGCTCTATCTCTAAAAGGTTTTAAAATTATAAATGTTTATATTACATACCATGAATCGGACCATCAAGTCTGACGTCTACTGTCAAGCACCAATACTGTCAACTGTTAAGTCAATCAGCTGTCAAAATTTGTTTGGAAATTTGGATGTTTTGGGACACGTCATTCTCTAGACATTTTGTGTAAATTCTAGAATTTAATTTAGCAATAAAAGTATAAGAATTCAATCTTAAAATATTACGGTAACAATTGGTTAGTGTATTGCACGAAGCTGCGTCATATTATTGTCCATCGTCAAACCGCGTACGGAAGTTGCGATAATTATTTATCTTCGATAAGTAGTGTTTTGTGTTTGACCTCATAACTCTAGACCTACAGAATGGATCCTGAATTCGAGGAACGTCAGAATGCCTACTCATTGAACCCCTTTACTTATGGTAAGAATTTGATTAGCATCTTGGCTTTCTGGCCTCTTTGTTTGCATCCAATCATCATCATTTCAGCCACAGGACGTCCACTGCTGAACATAGGCCTGCCCCAGTGACTTCCAGATCGGCCAGCTGGACGCGGCCTGCATCCAGGGGCTTCCTGCAACCTTTACCAGGTCGTCTGTTCACCTTGTGGGTGGACGTCCCACGCTGCGCTTGCCGGCACGTGGCATCCATTCCAGAACATTAATGCCCTATCGGCCGTCAGTTCTATGTGATCAAACGCCTTTCATTTGCTTCCAATATCTTCCCGTAACTTAAGTCTTCAGTCCACTATACTTGCCCACTTCTGCCGCTTCAGCTTTGCTATTTAAAAAGCTATGTCCGTGACTTTTCTGACTGACATAATTTCATCATACCGAAGCTTTAAGGCTAACTTTTTTTTGATACTAATAATTAACTGCATTAAATAAACTGGCGTAGCGAGAACTTTAATCTAGTAATCTAGACTCTTATGTATCTTCATCTATTGTCCAGCTTGATTAATACAGGGATCATATCATAATATTTTAAAAACAAAATCATTATGCCATACTTTGTGAGGAATTTAAAAAATAATTTTAGAGCTGTTAACGGTTCATGACAGTCAATCTTTGTGAGGTTGGTTACAAGGTGGCCTCATGCGTGGCCCCTGGCAGAATGGGGCCCTGGGCGAGGGGCCACTTCGCCCACATCTAGCTATGCCGCTGTGCATGAACTATATTGTGCAATATTAGTCACTGATAATTTCCATGACCATTGTTAACAGATAAGTTTAAAAGTTTTTAAGGTTGAGGTATATTGTGTTTTGTTTTTAAAAAGTATTTTATTATTTTGTGCGATGAAGTGTGTACGTACCTATCTTATTGTTGTGTCGGACAGGGCAGGTGTTTATAAAGTATATTGATCTGCGTTAATAACACCTGTGTAACATTTTTAATATAATACGCCTTTATTGCTAATTTTGTTTGTTAACATAGTCGGGTTAGCATACAAATTATGTACAATTCATTTATTAATTTGAACACCATAAATTTACATCAGTAGGAAGACAAATCAGGCTTAAAGCTAGTACATTTATGGACCCTGTTGGGCACAGCAAACAATTTTGGTTTGAGGCGAGGATACAGTTATTCTAATAATGTAATTATTTACACAAAATTACTAATTAAATGTCAGAACTATAATAAATAAGTGATTAGCCTACTATTCTTAACTATCATAGAAATCAATTTATTAACAGAAAAAAATATGATCAGATATTTTATTTATAGGACAAAACCTATAAATAAAATATCTGATTGAGGTCGCTGCCTTGGGGAAAGGTACCCAAAAGGCTGGCCACATTGCCACGCTGCTAAGCTATTATATTGCTAAGCTAATACGTTGGGCCAAATATAAGCCAGCCTTTGTATCGTAGGATATCTCAGCTAAACGCTTAGACATCTCACGATAGAGTTTATGGGCACTTGGTCCCCACGGGCCCAGAGTTTCGACCCCAAATATATATGTCTCACTAAGACTTTCATATTTGCGCTGTTTGAGAATCTCCGCAGAAGTTGCTGCAAAATTATAAATTCATTCATTTAATAACATAAATATACGTTCTCAATAATAATAATAGAAATATGGTATTATAATAATAAATATTAGATCCTCAACATCGTTATTTATCTAAATTTATCGCGAAAATATGCCTGTAGTGTGTAAACGTTTGTTTGTCTGTGTTGTCAGTGCTGTCATTCCTCGCGCTGTACGGCTGGTACGTCATCGGCGGAGTGGCTGCGCTGGTGGGCGCCGCGCGTGCGCTGGCCCCGCGCTACCAGCGCTGGCTGGAAGCGAAGGAAGACGCCGAGTACCACAAAAGTAACGTATCCATCCATCCATCAGCCGAAAGACGTCTGGACATAGGCCTCCCCCAAGGATTTCCACGAAGATCGGTCCTGTGCCACCCGCATCCAGCGGCTTCCTGCGTCTAGTGACAGTGACGTATGTCATTCATTATATTAATTTACTAGCGACCCGCCCCGGCTTCGCACGGGTGCAATACTGATACCAAATACACTAAATTATACATATAAACCTTTCTCTTCAATCACTCTATCTATTAAAAAAAAACGCATCAAAATCCGTTGCGTAGTTTTAAAGATTTAAGCATACATAGGGATAATGCCGTGTGGTGCCGGCACGTTAAAAGAATAGCACCACCCCTTCTCTTCCTATGGGTGTCGTAAGAGGCGACTACAGGAGAACCGCCACAAGAAGACGGGCAGCAGCGTCTCCTCTCCACCATTGGCCAAACTGCGATCGCCAACCCGCCTGCCGAGCGTGGCGATTATGACTAAATCCTCCTTTTGGAGAGGCCTGTGTCCAGCAGTGGACTGATATAGGCTGGTGATGTGTCATTTAGTGTTGTAAGAGACTTGAGTCCTTAAGTCTTATAATATTGGGACTTGAGTTCTTTTTGGAGACTCAGTTCTTTTTAAAGACTCGAGTCGTGAGTCCAGCTCAAGTCTTTGAGTCTTTTAATTGAGTCATGCTTACGAGAACTCTTCTGTATCTTTTCAAAAGAACTCCAGACTGTTTTTAAACCAGCGCTTGTTACCACACGGCTTGCACTGCACCGCTCGAAATCAAAAATATACCAAATGTAATTAAATAAAATGATATGCACCCTATCATATCTATAAAAACTCAAAAGACTCAAATGACTGAAAAGAGACAAAGGACTCGAAATACTCATGACTCGCGAGACTAATAGTCTCGAGTCATGCAAAATGACTCGAGTCTCAAATTTAAGACTAAAGAACTCAAGTCTATTACAACACTAGTGTGATGTGTAACCCGGTCCGGTTTCCGGCTAAGCATAGACCGAGCCTTACGGTGCAGGCTACAGTGATTGTGTATCGCTTCTAGACCCTGACAAGGCGATAGCGCGTATGGAGGCCATCCAGCGCGCGCGCGAGAAACAGCAGGAGTTACTGCTAGCTGCGTCGCAGAGGGCGGTAGAGCAGCAGAAAGAGGTATGTTGCAGTAAAGATTCTTCTTATTCGTGACACTCTTGTCAGAGCGGTCGTGGTCATCATGTGCCAAGCATAGAGGCCGATGTTATGCGCTTCACGATTTCTCTCCTCTTATAGCGACCCATGCGATGGACCAACCAAATCAAATCCGCAGTTGGCGATCCATTGTATGAGTGTTCCAGAAAAATCAAATGTCGCAGTAAAGATAAGGTTTTTATTTTCGTCATCATATCAGTTTATTGTAGCGCTGGACGTAACGCTCGTAGCACACCTCCGCTGCGAAACAGGAGTAGCTAATCCGCTGGATGCATTCCGCTGCGATCTAGTGTAGAGTGACAACAATCAGTTTAGTTGAGACAATCGGAGTGAAATGTCGTCATTATAGTCTGCATAACTAAGCAAGTACAGAATAGGTCTATTTCTGACCTTTTGGATAAATTTTTCACTGAATTTGATGTCAGTTTTCATGCACTTTCGCTTCTTAAAAATTGAAAACATCGACAAACACGCAAAAACTATGCGGCGCCGCAGCATATTGGCGGAAGTGTGACAGTTGTCGAAGCAGATCGGCGAAACCACGAGGGGAAAGAGACAGCATTATAGTCAAATTAATAGGCTAGAATAGACAATTTCGCTAGTGTTCCGCTTCACATACTTGCTGGCAGGACATGGCGAAATCATTGCGGTTCCGCTGGTGTGCTACCGCCCTAAGCCACTCCCCTAACGCGTCGAAGAGCACGAACTTCAGCTTTTGACGTGATAACGTCTTTTAAATTGATGAACGCCGGCTGCACGCACGAAAAAGTGTCACGCTCCGCGAGCGAGAGCGCGATTGAGAGGCACGATCGGTCTAAGCGTTCGGCTTGTGACGCATCTATCTCTCTTCCACTCCATCGGCCGATGCGTCCGAGTAGCATCAAAGTTTTCTTATGACGTCACGTAAAAGTGTCGTGTGGTGCCGGCACGTTAAAAGAATAGCACCGCCCCTTCTCTTCCTATGGGTGTCGTAAGAGGCGACTACAGGAGAACCGCCACAAGAAGACGGGCAGCAGCGTCTCCTCTCCACCATTGGCCAAACTGCGATCGCCAACCCGCCTGCCAAGCGTGGCGATTATGGCAAAATCCTCCTTTTGGAGAGGCCTGTGTCCAGCAGTGGACTGATATAGGCTGGTGATGTGATGTGACGTAAAATTAACCAACCATAAAAACCAATAAAACCAATTTATTTTTGCAAATAGGCTTAAACTAAGCACTTTTACACGTCCCATTGTTATTTTATTCCCTACCACTGCTTCGGGACAAGTTTGGGCTAGCGCCGAGAAGAAGCAGCGCAAGAAACTCGGTCACTATTGTCAGCCTCCTTTAAAAAGTTTTAAATATACATAACAAAATATTAAATTACAAGATAAATGCACCTGTGCGAGCAAGGCAGTATTTATATCCAAACATTTGTATCATTTAAATAATCTATAACAGTATAATACCCTTATTTCATGAGAATATTTTTTACATGAGCTTTAAATTTAAACATGGGCAGTTCAGCAATAGATGCTGGTAATTTATTAAAAAAGCGAATTCATTTCCCCATGAACGAATTTCCCACTTTATGCAGTCTGAAATCTGGAACGGCAAGCTTATTCTTATTCCGGGTGTTAAAATTATGAATGTCACTTTTCTTAGGGAACTGATTCATATGTTTGCGAACGTAAATGATATTTTCGTAAATAAATTGCGAAGCTACTGTCAGTATATTAATTTCTTTAAACAGTTGTTTTAACGAGTCACGAGGTCCAAGGTTATAAATTGCTCGTATAGCTCTCTTTTGTAATATAAATATAGAGTCGATATCTGCTGCTGAGCCCCATAATAGAATTCCATATGACATAATGCTGTGAAAATAGCTAAAATATACCAATCTTGCCGTTCCAACATCAGTCAATTGTCTTATTTTCCTCACGGCATAAGCAGCAGAGCTAAGTCTTCCTGATAGAGTCTCAATATGAGCACCCCATTGCAAACGGGAATCCAAAGTTATTCCCAAAAAGGTAGTGGAACTAGATGTATCAAGTCGTTCACCTTTTATAATTAAATGTGTTGGGACCAGTTTTACGTTTGGCATTGTGAATTTAATACACTTTGTTTTATTTGCATTGAGCAAAAGATTATTAGTAGTGAACCAATGCAATACTTGAGAGAGAGCATTATTTACATCGTCAAACGAATCTTTACCTCTTTTGATTTTGAAAATCAATGAAGTATCATCTGCAAACAACACTGTCTCACACTGTCAACTTAACAGACAACCAATTCGTGATCAGTGTATTGTTGCTGTTTCAGCGTGAAGAGCGGAAGAAGCAAGAGAATTTGGAAAGGTTGGAGAAGTACGGCGCCGCGGCAGGCGGCCGCAAGCTGGGCACTCCCGACGACGGTGAGTCGCTTCCCTAGATAATTAGGGTTCCGTGCCCAAAGGGTACAACGGGACCCTATTATTAAGGATCCGCTGTCCGTCCGTCACCAGGCTGTATCTCATGAGCCGAGATAGTTGGACAGTTGAAATTTTTACAGATGATGTATTTCTGTTGCAACACATACTGAATTACAGGATAAAATAAATATTTAAGGGGGCTCCCATACAACAAACGTGATTTTTTGCTGTTTTTATAGATAATGGTACGGAACCCTTTGTTCGTGAGTCCGACTCGCACTTGGCCGTTTTTTTTATTACTTTTCTTAAATTATATTTAATTTTGGCGGGGTGTCCAAAAGTGACCCTGTAAAGAAAAGTTTGTTTTCTACATGACCCGACCGGGAGTCGAAGCCGGAACCTCAGAGGTGGCAGCTCCAAATACTTGTCTTTTAAATAAACAGGGTTATTTGAAAAAATCAACAACCTCGCACGACTAGATAGCTAACATCATAAACAACATTTGTTCTACGAGTATCATAACTCAATACTTTAGGCGTCGATATAAGTTCAAACACCAACTTGATGATTTTCAACAGTATTTATCCACAGAGTCTGCTTTACAAAAATAGGTCTGATCACTACGACAGTACACTACCCAATGCGCCGCCATTGCGGCATGAACGCCATACTGTGGTTTTCGCCGGAAGCGGAAACTACGGTATTTTAAATTAAATATAATTAAATTAGGCTATACTTAATACATTTTAATGCGATTATAAATTCATAATATTTTAAACAAAGCAGAATGTATTTTTAAATTGTTGTCATACTTAAATTAATTGTTTTCAGTATTTTACATTAATCATAACATTAAATTAGCAACCGGAAGTGCAGAGTGTAAACGTCATTCCTTTACATTTTGGATAATTACCGGACATTACATCAAATAATATAAATTAATATGACTTTAAAATTAATTAAACCTAACAGCTCGGCCTTCCTGTTAGACGCGAGTCCCATCGCGTAAATGTTTACGATCGCAATAATGTTTGGTAATATACATTAAATTATGACAAGCATTGGACAGAATCACCTACATATATACATTACTTAAATCCTAAGGTGAACATGTAATTACTTAGCTTATCTATGTTACAGAAATCAGAAACCACAACGGTGCCCCAACAAAGAACAATCGATAAATTAGTTTTTGTTGTGTACAATTATTATGATTGATTGATTATTATAATAAACATTAGCTTTGAAAGTCCTAATTAGCAACATGTTTTTTTTTTCATTACAGTTTCATAATAATTATGTGTTTGATACTTATAATAAACATTATTTAGACTGGCTACAATCATCGTCTAAATTTTTATCTACATCTAGATCGTTGCCAACATCATCTTCATCACCCGTGCTACTGTCAAAATCCCTATCAAAACTCATCCAAGGCTGAATTTTATCAATCGCTACCGTGCCCTTATATCGACGGCCGTTCTTACGTGACAAGGGCGTATCTTCGACAATAAACTTATCATGCTCAAGCACTTTAATGATTCTGTAAGGGCTTTGGTATTTAACCACTAATTTCTGCGATTGACCGTCATGAGGTACCTGTCGCTCAACCCTAACCAGATCCCCCACTTTGTACTTTTTACTTGGTTTTCTGCGTAGATTATACCGCTCAGCATCTTTAACCTGCTGAGCTTCAACGCGTTTATTTACTTCCTCCCTAACAGATTCTAGCTCTTCGGGTGAAATTACATTGATCACGGTCATTAATAACGGTACTTAGCATGCCCTGTGTTCTATGGTTTAGAACAAAACCAAACAGAAGTTCGGATGGGGACTTTTGGGTGGTTTTATGAACTGTAGTGTTTAGCCCAATTTGAATGTCGGGAATGCGCTCATCCCAGGATCTTTCGTCTCTACCGTGATTTGACGTAGCTAATGCCTCTGTGATCGTTCGGTTAAAGCGTTCGACTTGACCATTAGCCCTTGGAGTAGCAACTGCGTTCAAGATGTGTTTTATCACGGGATAAAACACATCTTGAACGCAGTTCCTCGATGAAATCTTTAAATGTTTTGCTGGTGAGGCTAGATCCTCTATCGGTAATTAAACGAGTTGGTACTCCAAAGAATCTGATATGGTCTCCTAAAACTTTTATAGTGGTTAGTGTTTTTGTATTTTTGACAGGTGTGATATTTATGAATTTTGTCATACTATCAATCAAAACTATTAAATAACAGTTGCCGGCTTTACTTTTTACGAAAGGGCCCAGGTGGTCTGCGTGGATGGTATGTAAGGGCTTAGTACCTTTCTCTATTGGATGTAATTCTCCTTCACGCTTACCACCTGGGGCCCAGGGGCGTGCGGTGCATGTAGGTAATTAGGCAGTGCCTACCGGGTAAATGGAATAAGGTGGGCAGTAAGTACCAACAAACGTATGTCAATGATTTTCATCAATAAAACACCCAAGAAAGTATCCACTGCCCACCTCGAAATTAAACTAATGTCCGCCACTGCTGGGGCCTTATGATGCGCGTATTCCAGACAGGCAGAAACATATTTTTTTGTGAATCGCCTCATTCGTCGAAACCAAAAATGTTTTCTAATACGACCTAGCGTCTTCTCGTAGCCATAATGACCTACGTCATCGTGGTTTTTCTTTAAAATTTGTCAGCGAGCTCCCTTCGGCACTACCCATTTTAGTTCTTCTCCTACCAACCGATATAAACGTCCGTTTTTGATTTTATAATTTTTGTAGACACCGGCAGTTTTTTCTGTGTTTGGGTCGTCAAAAATGGTTTTAATTTCTTGTAAATCAGTATCCGCGGATTGAACGGTGGTGATCCAATCTTGCTCGGACTCAATTGCCAGTACATCTAAAATATGAGACTCATTAAATTGTGTATCTATCGGGTTGCGGCTAAGGGCATCAACATGCGCCATCTTTGCCCCCGGCCTATAGTCGATTACGCAGTCATACTCTTGCAGTTGGATCCACCACCGAGCAACTCGCGAAACTAAATCTCTTTTAGTTAGCGTTGATCTAAGTGCGTTGCAGTCAGTCAGTATAGTAAAAGGAATTCCAACCAAATACACCCGAAACCGATGCAGTGAGGCTATAACCGCGAGAGTTTCGAGCTCAAAAGAATGATACTTTTGCTCTTCTGGGGGAGTTTTTCGGCTAAAGTACGAGACGGGCTGTATTATACCTTCCCTATTTCGTTGAAGTAGGATACCAGCAAGACCATTCTTGCTGGCGTCTGTGTGGAGTTGAGTTTCAAGCTTAGGGTCATACATAGCGAGTAACGGCCGTTGGCTAATAAGTCTTTAAAGCGTTTAAATGACTCGTTCTGAGGTTCTCCCCACACCCAACCAATATCCTTCTTTAGCAAATCAGTCATAGGGTAAGCTATTATAGCATAATTTTTAATGAACCTCCTTAAGAACCCGGAGAGGCCTAAAACTGACTTTTCTTTACGAGAACAATTGGACTCGCGTAAGGTGATGCAGATTCCTTAACTATACCGCTATAAATCATTTCTTGGACCATGTTTTGAACTAAACACCTTTCTGAGTGGGACATACGGTATGGTCTATAAACAACTGGCTCAGAATCTTCGAGCTCAATCGTCATCTCAGTGGCATTAGTAAAACCCAAGTCTTTTAAGCTACTCGAGAAACAGTCTCCGTACTCTGCTAATACGGTTTGAAGTGGTAGTGGCGGTGGTGGCGGTTAGGGTTACAAACTACTGTGTTGTCTGGTTCGGTTTTACTAATAGTAATTTCAGAGATATTGGCTGTCACGTGGATCCGGTTAGCCCTAGTCAACAAGACCCCCTTTTAAATAATAATATCGCTATCGGACACATTGTGAATAAGAAGTGCACTGATTATTGGCTACAATATATTCACCAGGCAAAAGATAATGTGGTTTTTTTTTCTGGACCCCTAATTAACCCATCAACATAAACATTTCCCTTAGCCAAAGATTCGCATCTAACAGGAATAGCTCGCAACGTATTGACAGGAATCGTTGTATCTTCCCGGGAAATCATATGTATCTTTTCATTAAATTTAACCTTTTCGATTACTACTTTATCGGGCATTTTAGTTATGACTCTGTGAACGAGTGGCGCAACAAAATTGGATACTTAAGAACATAATCCTCAACAACATATATCTCTACAACCTCCTTGACATTTTGTACCTCTACGGTTGAAACCACAAGTCCTAACGGTTGAACAAGATTCGCGCCAATTCCTCTCAACATTGGCAGTTCAACATCTGTTCTAAAACAAGATTTAATAGTTTCGCCTCACTTTCTCTTTTAAGAGAGCACTGACTACCCAAATCTAAGTGACATTGCAATATCGAATTGTTTACCTTGATATCCATTATGTATTTACTATTTGTTTTATCGTCAATACTAACTTCAGAGACCCTTTTTTGGTTTTTATCATTTGTACGAGAATTTAAAGGAGTTTCAGTAGTTTTATTCCTATAACAATTTACCGTCTGATGACCTATCCTGTCACAATTTGTACATTTGACAAGGGTTTTTCGCATTTAGCAGCAGCTAAGGTGCCCTTTTTGATTGCAATTGAAGCATCGTATACTATTGTTAAACCTGTTTGCTCGGTCGGTTATTAATTGAGTAAGACTTATCAAATTTGTTTCTCCTTGGATTATCATTATCTTTATTACTTGAATTGCCTACCTTGACTGATCTAAAATACTTTAGTACCTGTTCGGGTTCCGAAAATTGCGCCGCTTGAGCGCCAACCTTAACAGCACGATCATCTACGCCGTGAAGTAAGCAGTCTACTGCCTGCCATCACCATATCACCATATACCATATAGACCCTGATACCATGACTTCGCGACGCCACATAATTTTGGAAGAGAATAATGTATAATTTCCCTTTCGGACCAGTTATAAATTTCTGTACACTCTTCTACCTTAATTATCCATGTTAGAACTGTCTGTTCCTTAGTCATGGGATCAAAGTCTGGGATCACATTATCTTTGTACGAAAGTTTAGGTTTATCAGTGTTTTAAACATCTTTAATAATAGAAAGTACTTTATCTAAAAGAGTATTCATGTCATTCTCAGTAGTTTTTAAAGGTTTAGGCTTTGAACGAGTTTTGAAAAAAAATGACTCACCCCTACCCGATGAAAATGATGTCGACGAAGTACTTCGATGCCTGTGTCTAAGTCTCGTTCGCCGCTCGCGAGATTGCCTAATCCTTTCTCTTGATTTCCTTCTTGTTTGGTGCTCGCTCTTGCGTTCCAGGAATCTGCGCCTTGCAATAGTTTCCGTTCCTTCCATTATCCCGTCCTCTAAAAATCCTCCTTCCATCAACGTCACTTCTATTCGACCCTTGAGATTGGGTTCCATCCACAAAAACTTGGCTACTGTTTTCAATGGGTATACGCCCTTGACCTCGAGCATCACCCGATCTACGCCCTTGACCTCGGGCACCATCCATTCCCAGCCCTTGACCTCGGGCATCATCAAAACCAGACCCTTGACCTCGGGTATCATCCATATTCAGCCCTTGACCTCGAGCATCACCCGATCTACGCCCTTGACCTCGGGCACCATCCATTCCCAGCCCTTGACCTCGGGCATCATCAAAACCAGACCCTTGACCTCGGGTATCATCCATATTCAGCCCTTGACCTCGAGCATCACCCGATCTACGCCCTTGACCTCGGGCACCATCCATTCCCAGCCCTTGACCTCGGGCATCATCAAAACCAGACCCTTGACCTCGGGTATCATCCATATTTAGCCCTTGACCTCGAGCATCATCATATCCTGACCCTTGACCACGGGCAATATCTTAATAATACCATCCATGTTTCTGGAACTCGAGAGAAAACAAAGCTTAGAATGACTATATACACCATAAAGATTACATCACTTCAATTAAACTTTCTACAAACGATATTTACCAACAAGAAAATAAAGGTAGGTATTTAAATTTCAGCTAAAGAAAAAACCAGTAAGTACTAAAACTAGTAATAAAATTATATTTTGCGTTCATTTCCCCAAATTACTCACAGTAAAATCGAAAGAATAAAGAAGCTTTAATTATACTTTTGGAAAAATATCTTAAATACCTATGTAGACTGGTATTACACGGCTAAGGCGTCGCTAAACGTTAAACTATTCGCGCAAAAGTCAAGTTAAAATAGGTAAAAGCCTTAACTTATTCGTTAGTAAAATAAAGTGAAAATTAATCATTGGATTCGCTTTGCTTAGTTCGACTTTTACTTTATTTTTATTCTATAGCTAAATAATTTTGAATTTACTATTAATTCATTTCAAAAGAAAAACTGTAATAATATAAAATAAATTGTTTCCACAATCACATCAATTATCTAGCCCTAAACTAAGCAAAGCTTGTGCTATGACGACTAGATAACGGATAAACATACTGAAATACGTTTATAAACATCCATGACTTAGGTGCAGATGCTCGTGCTCATCTCACTAACATTTGCCCCTCGCGGGATTCGAACCCGCAACCGCCAGGCATTGTAGTCCGGAGCGCAAACCACTATACCAGACGATCGTCGCCGTAATAAGAAAAAAAAGAAAGACGAGAAAAAGAAAAAAAAATATTTAAATCTAACTAAGTTCCCATTTATTCCAGTGCAATATATCTTCTTTGATTATAAAGTTTAAAAAAAAAAACTTATTCCTTTTAAATCTAGACCACTCATAGCAAAGAAAATTCACTGTACTTACACTTTGCAGGCGTGCAAGGAAATTTTATTTATCCTTTGTTTATCCCACTTCTGAACTTTAGGCGTCGATATAAGTTCAAACACCAACTTGATGATTTTCAACAGTATTTATCCACAGAGTCTGCTTTACAAAAATAGGTCTGATCACTACGACAGTACACTACCCAATGCGCCGCCATTGCGGCATGAACGCCATACTGTGGTTTTCGCCGGAAGCGGAAACTACGGTATTTTAAATTAAATATAATTAAATTAGGCTATACTTAATACATTTTAATGCGATTATAAATTCATAATATTTTAAACAAATCAGAATGTATTTTTAAATTGTTGTCATACTTAAATTAATTGTTTTCAGTATTTTACATTAATCATAACATTAAATTAGCAACCGGAAGTGCAGAGTGTAAACGTCATTCCTTTACATTTTGGATAATTACCGGACATTACATCAAATAATATAAATTAATATGACTTTAAAATTAATTAAACCTAACAATACATTAATTAAAAATGATTTTCCAAGCTTTTATTGTACTGTCGTGACATTTGTAAGTCTATGTTAGGCGACGCTCGCGATAATGTATGGAGCATCTGAAAATAAAATCACGATTTCGATGTTGCTCCCATAGGAAAAGTTGTTGTATATGACCAGCTGATCACGTGGTTTTAAGGAGTGTCATATCCTCTTGTACACCCTGTATTTATTTTATTTGTAGATTTCCTGCCGCTAAGTGGCGGCGCGTCGACGTCGTCCTACCGTCCGCCCAAGCGCTCGGCCTGCTCGGGCGGCGGCTGCGGACGCTAGCTTCAATTCTTGACTAATAAATAACCTTGTTTCAATAACATCATTAGAGTCAGACATACAAATTGGGATGTTGACAATATTCTCAAATAATAGGCTAGTTGACACCACCAATCAATTGACATACTTTTTATGAGCTGTCAAAACGGATATCTTCCTTATAATTTGTATGGCGATATCGGATTATGACGTCACTATCCGATAAACTCAACTGCCTTACTTTTTTACGATTTTCAAGCAATCAAAAATCAGTTTGTCTCTTAAATGAAACTGTACTGAGTTATTAGGCCTAAAATAAAGTGTCTGTTTTAATAAATGATGCCTTAGAATTATTTATGAATGGGGTCAACATCCATAGGAATAGTCCAAGACACAAATAATTAAAACTTACATCCTATTTTAGGCCTGATTACCCGGTACATTATCATTAATTACTAAAAGATTTTGTATTGCTTCGAAAGTTAGGTGAACAGTGACGTCATAGTTCGTTAAGGAAGTTCTTGACTTCCGTATAATACGGAAGAGGTGCGTTTTGACCGCTCATAAAAAGTATGTCAATTGATTGGTGGTGTCAACTAGCCTATTATTGACTAATAAATAACCTTGTTTTAATAGCATCATCAGAGTCGGAAAAACAAAAATATTAAGGGTTGCTACACACTTATTCGCGCCGGCATTTTTTTTTACCAACAGCTACACATTCTAGTTACATTTGGTATTATTAACTTAATGAATAGCCAATAAAATTTACTTATTTTTTTTCTAATAGAGGGTCCGAATGTCTTACTGCATATCAACAATATCACTAAATCTATTGAAGAGGTTACATGGGGTGGCACAGGATTCTCCGCTCTTTGGGGTACAATTGCATTAACTCTGCCCCAGTGGGTATGTGGAAAATCCAGGGATGTTCACTTATACACCGTGAATTTTTAATTACCCGAGAAAATTAACTAACATACTCAGATATCGATATGTACATCGAATTTGGCGAATAAAAAATTTTTTTTTATGAGAAATTTATTTAAAAGATCCCTAACATCCACCTTAAAAAATATGCACCATAAAAGTCCTGCTAATTCAAATAGTAATCATTATCATTCCAATATTAACGGAACCAAAATCCACCTCATTTGGTCGCGTAATATTGGCGTACGGAAGGAATAACTATGAATGGATTTTTTTTCATTCATAGTTATTCCTTCCGTACGCCAACGCCGTACGCCGTTCCGTTTTTTTATTCGCCAAATTCGATGTATATCGATATCTGAGTATGTTAGTTAATTTTCTCGGGTAATTAAAAAGTCACGGTGTATAACCAACCGTCAAAAGATCTGCGCTGTCTCTGAAGCAAGTCGTAATAGTTCCATACCGGACTACCGACATGTCATGATCTGGATATTTAAAAAAGAACATGTCATATGCCGCGGCGAGTTTATCGAAGTCCTTATCAGATTGCCAGCTTGCATATTCTGCCAATCAGACTATGTGTCTGGCTAAGCTGGATTATTTTTCACGGAATTGACGCTTCACCGCTTCAAACATGGAGTCTGGGTGCATTTATGTTTGCTCGTGTGAGTCTATGAATAAACAATATAGAGAGGACATCAAAATCAGTTGCATTTTATTTATTTTTATTTTATTCAAAACAAAATCCACAGCCCTTAAATAACAAAGTTATAAAAACTTACATTATAGACAAACGGCCAATAACGGATTTACATTTTATAGCCAGATACATTTTAAGCCTGCCAAAAGTTAACATCCTTAATCTTACCTATTTTTTTCTACTATGATTGAGTCTGAAACAGTATCCTTGCCGGTACATGAATTGATGGTGACACCATAACTTTTCCAGGGATCTCTTGAGTCAGCCTGGATTGTATCAGCCAATTTGACCAAATCTTGGCGACGTCGATTCAATTTCCCTTCAGCTATTCCTTTTATGATGACCTTCCGAAGGTCCTTGACTTCCATTTTTGTATCTTTAATGTGAGGATGAGGGTGTGGACTCGTTGAAATAAACACTTCGTCTTGAGAAAACTTGTTTTATTTTTTTAATTAACTCAACCGTCTTTACGGTTATTGCAAAAATTACCCGAGCTAACATTTGCACGACTTTTCCTCATCCACGCCGCTCACTCTCAGTCACATCGGTCATCTCTCATTCGTTCATCTTCGTTCAGAAATACACTCGAGACAATCCGTTCAGAAATCCATCCCACATAATATGTACTGTTGGTTTCTGTGCATCATTGTTCTTGAACCACTCTGATGGGTATTGAGTCGGTAGCTTTTGTTTGATGGATTTACGATTCATTTTATTTTCATCTACCGCGAATGTAAGATTCTTGGACGCCATTTCATCAATTTTAGTAATTGCGTTGATTTTGTGTAAAATAAAATAAAATTGTGATTCTTCGTATCGGCTCTGTTGTTCGATAAACACTGCCGAACCGAGAATGCCGGCTTACCTATGTGTGTAGCTACCCTTACAGCCCAAAGGTGTCACCATTTTTCAATAAACCTGTTAATAATCAGCTAAGGAAATATTTAACAGCAGGTATATTTTTGACAATTTTTAATTTGGGATTCGCTCGTACTGAATGTACTTTTGTTTAGTAATAAATAATAAAATTAACGTTTTAATTGTTTAAGTTAACATTGATTTAATTTAATTTTAAAAAACGTTCGAGATCTGCTTTATTCATTCTAAAAAACTCTGTTAAAGGACAATTTATAACTAGTCAGCAGATGTTTTTATAATAAATTATTACTAATGTGAAATGAATGGGTGTTTACATGAGTTATATAATAAAATTGTAACTATTTATTTTTTGTTTGACTCAATATCCTGTGACGAATGTGGTAAGCATAATAATAATATATCTCCCGAATATAGCGCCAAAATGTATCCTGTCCCCTAGCATGACAACAAAAAACGATATGATATGATATAGCGATTTATCGAAATAAGACTAAAAATATGAACTTTCATCGAGAAAGCGGGCATGGTCGTGACGTCCGGCACGGACATGCTCGCTGTTTCGATAAAAGTTCAAGATGGCGGCTGTGTATATCATATTTTGACAGTTGTGTCGATAAATCGCTAGGTAATACATCATATCATACCGTGTTTTGTTAGTCATACTAGGGGGGATAATACACCGTGCTTTTTTAACCGTCTTAAAGCCGAAGGCCACTTAAAGTATCCAATAACTACATGTCATTTGTAAAATAAAACTTGGTAATTATTAATTATTCAAAAATTAAAAAAAAAATATAAGCAAAATTTAGTAACCATAACAAACCATAAACATTATAAACAGGATGATACATTACTATCTTGAATTATTTGTTATTTTTTACTTAAAAATGATATGGTTGATAATAGAAAAATAATACTTCCTAGAGGTTTATTAGGATGGTTACATAACGTGAGCTTCGGCTTTAAGACGGTTAAAAAAACACTGTATAGCGATTTATCGACACAACTGTCAAAATATGGTATACATAGCCGCCATCTTGAACTTTTATCGAAATAGCGAGCATTCTGTACGGGTGATATCACGGTCATGCTCGCTGTTTCGATAAATGTTCATATTTTAATAGTTGGGTGTCGATAAATCGTTATATCATATCATATCGTGTTATGTTGGTCATGCTAGAGGGACAATCACTGATCAGGCCACTCTAAAACTAAGTTCAGATTACCTTTAGACTGTCTTATCGAAGTGGCAATGGGCAGGCGACATCGCTTGCAGAGCTACCACAAAATGAAAGATGCAGTGAGGCTAGGCCTCCCACTCCCACCCGGTGAACTGACGACTTACGCTCGGAGCAGGGGCGTGCGGTACATATAGGCAATTCAGCAGTGCCTACCTGGTAAATGAAATTAGGTAGGCAGCAGGTACTTACAAATGTGTGTTTTTGATGAAAACCACTGATTTTCAGCAATCTCTAGTACCGTGCTTTTGTACCCCTAACATCAGGGTCCCTGCTGAAAATCAGCGTCGTGATATGTCCCTGGCTGTCACGACAAATGTTGAGCCTTTTTGACACATTTTTTTTTAATCTTTTGTATTTCTCTTGTATTCTGTGTATGAGTCAAATAAGTAATTATTTTTCTATTTCAATAAAACACATCGTAAGTATCTTGCTATGAGCGCTATGGAAAGGTCGATGCTTGGGATTTCGTTAAAAGATAAAATCCGAAACTAGATCATCAGGCAGAGGACTAAAGTAACGGACATAGTCCAAAAATGTAGCGAGCTTAAGTGGCAGTGGGCTGGCCACATCTGTCGCAGAACCGATGAAAGGTGGAGTAAACGGGTTCTCGAGTGGAGACAATGCCTAGGAAAACGTAGTGTAGGACGCCCCCCAGCTCGATGGACCGACGACCTTAGGCAGATGGCTGGCAGTGGATGGATGAAAAAAGCGGGAGATAAAACTCTTTGGGGGAGGCCTACGTCCAGCAGTGGACTGCAATAGGCTGAGATGATGAAGTATACTGCCTACCTGGAATAAAACCAATGCCGCCACTGGCTCGGACTATAACCAACCGATATCCGTTAGAATCCGTTCAAAAAACGACCATATTGCTAAAGCGATGGATTGAATCCGGGCTTACCCGGGCGGTTTCCGGCTGGGTATAGTCAGAGCCTTAGTCAGGGTAGCGGGGAGCCTGCAAACAGGCTAACGCTCCATTGTTACGTTCTATAGGTAAGCTATGTCTAGGAGGCCTAATACGAAAGCGCATCGTTCGGTCGGTCGGTCGTAATATTCGATCAAATTAAAACATCTATGTCCCCGTATTAAAGGTTTGACAATATAAGAAACAATTGAGACTGGTCGGATTTTTTATACGGCTAGATTGAGTTGGTCATGTTTTATCAAAGGATTGACACATGGGACTGGTTATTTTAATTTGTTAGGTTTATACGTCCGAACGAAAGATACACTTTCCTGCTAGTATGTAGTGGACATTCAGTTTCGGCTGATGATGATTGCAGAAAGGGTCGCCCTCCCCCATGCTGATACGTGGTGCGATTTAAATAAATAAATATTGGACATCACATACATTGCTCTGATCCTAAGATAAGTTGTTAAAGCTCGCGTGTTATAGAAATCAGATACAACGACGGTACTACAACACCCAGACCCGAACCAATATAGAAATGTTCGTTTTCTACATTGGCCCGACCGGGGATCGAGCCCGGAACCTCAGAGATGGCGGCGCCATTTAAAGTCCGGCGTGCTCGCCTCTCGGCTACGGAGGTGTTTTAAGACTGGTGTTCTTTTTGTACAAGCAACGAGTCAAGGCCCCTTAGCATAACCAACAAAACACGGCACGATATAGAGATTTATCGACACAAAACTGTCAAAATATGTTTTTTTTTTCGAAATAGCATTTCAGTGCCAATGACGTCACTGTCATACTCCCTGTTTCATCATAACATCGTAAGGTTCATATTTTGAAAGTTAATATGATATCATATCGTGCTTTGTTGTTTCGTGCTAGAGGCAGTTCACGCACCGCTTTTAAAGAAAATACTATACACGTGATCATCATCATCACCAGCCTATATCAGTCCACTGCTGGACACAGGCCTCTCCAAAAGTAGGATTTTGCCATAATCGCCACGCTTGGCAGGCGGGTTGGCGATCGCAGTTTGGCCAATGGTGGAGAGGAGACGCTGCTGCCAGTCTTCTTGTTCCTGTACACGTGATATTTCACTACAATCCCCCCTCCCCAAGTGACATTTCCTGATTTTTCCGAACCCCCTCCCCGCCTGACCCTCACATAAATAATATACAACCCCAAAATCGACAAAATAAAACAAATCACAGTTACAAAATAGTCATTTTATTATCGTTTGGCATCACCGCGCATCCGTTCAACACTACACTATATTTACAAGTCACAGTAACACTTATGCTAAGGGCGCTTGCACACCGCGCCCGCTACCGACAACGTGACGTCATCGTTCACATTCCGAATCGCGCTACAAATGAGCTCGAAACCGACCAAATACAGGGTTACATTACATTACAAGGTAGTGCCAATTTTTAAAAATAAGATCTAGAGGTGCACTGCTTATGGTATTTGTTGTCAATTTGATCTGGTATGCGCGGACGCTCCTGCTGTTAGAAATGTACCTTACATCGAAAAGACTAAGGTTTGTTTTCGCGCGTCATTGTGACTATCATTGCATTGGACTTTGCAGTTTCTAGGTTGCACAGAGATAGTGCGTGCGTATTTTTACCCGACTGCCAAACGAGGGTTATGTTTTTTTTTATGAATGAGACAAGATTATCCACGCGTACCATCTTTTAACAGGGGATAGTAATAATAAAAAATAAAATGTGTTTGTTTTTTACAAAAATGTGTTACATCGATTTAGTTACTGTTTCTGAGTGTTCCTTGAAAATATGGCAATACTTTGTAATGTAACCCTGTCAATGTCACAAATGTAATATTTGGTCGGTTTCGAGCTCCGAATAGGGTGTTTTTACACCTGCTTTTGTATGGATTCGTGATAATAGTTCTTTTGGCGTAATTCAGAACATATCACGGACGTCACGTGTATCGCTTACGGCCGCAGTGGAAACGCGCCCAACTCTCAGAGTCCACATTATGTCACAGTTATCAAAATTGTTTTGTTCTTACCTAAACTATAATAGTGAACATCGACATTGATCTATTTAAGGCTCGGTCTATACCCAGCCGGAAACCGGACCGGGTTAATGCGGATTCAATCCATCGCTTAAGAAATAAGGTCGTTTTTTGAACGGATTCCGGCAGCGTATAGACCGAGCCTTACCGTACAGACGCACATTTAAAATTGAGTGTCAAATATCAACAAAGACTCGCTGTATTTTTCAGAGTGCATTTGCTAGTCCAGGACTAAGGTTAAACGACAGATTTTTGTACTTTAATACAGTGGTTTAACCTTAGTCCCGGACTAGCAAATGCACTCTGAATATCACTTGAAGATGGCGTCTGACAGCGAGTGTTTAAAGTAAACATCAATATTGTTCAAACGACATACGTGATGAACTAATAGTTAACACGTGTTTTTTTTTACAAAATGGCCGAATTCAAACATTTAACTATGACAGTTAAAAGACGTGCCATCCTTGTCTGACATATTAAGTTTGAGAAGGACAACACCGCTTTTAGCTTCTTCGAGAACAAATTTTAATTAATCCTAAGATTTTTTTACTTAACTTGATTTCATACCGTGTTGCCAGTGTACATTTTATTTTGCTATTTGAAATATTCTTTAGAGAAATACAGTTTTGATGAACTAACGCCGCCATCTTGAGAAAATTCATTTTGACAGTTGTTTGGTCACAATGTCAAAAGAACGTTCCTCAAGAGCAGTATGAGCCTTAACATGTCTGTCTGTCAGCTTAACTCGACCTGTGTTAGCTGAATAGTTAATTGTATCAAATATCTGTGAATAGCGGGGTCAGCTTGTGCTGGAAATACATAGCTTGATTTGCTTGTCCCTGTATACAGGGTGTACAACAAGAGAAAGTGACACTCCTTAAAACCACGTCATCAGCTGGTCATATACAACAACTTTTCCTATGGGAGCAACATCGAAATAGATTTTTTTTTAGTTGCTCCATACAAACTTACTTGCCTATCTCGATGTTTATTATGGAGCATCTGAAAAAAAAACACGATTTCGATATTACTCCCATAGAAAAACTTGTTGTACATGACCAGCTGATCACGTGGTTTTAAGGAGTGTCACATTCTCTTGTACACCCTGTATAATTTTAGTATACACAGGTAAATTACAACAATCAAATATGGTAAAAAAAATAGGCACATTTATTCTTAACTTTGTAATATCAAACATTTATTAAACAATCGTCAACTTAAGTCATTATTTTTAATATTTCCCATCATATTCTACGACAAATAATTACATACACCTACATCGCGGTCAGTGACAAATATTAAGAGATCGGACAACATAATCGTTGGATAATTTAACTAGATTTTCCGCTTCGAATACTAAATTACAATCAGAGACTCTGTTATCGCCTGTCATCGCGACATAATGTCAAACTGACAAATGTCAAGACACATTTTATTTAAAAGAATGATATGTCAGGATGACAAACAAATTAACGGAGCTTTAACTACCGAGTATCGATTTAGTTTTCGACCGTTAACTTAGTTGATTCGATTATTTCCTATTAAACTTAATTAAAATATTCACTAACGATTTTATTTAATCAAATAATTAACTACATTAATAAGAAGTAAGATTCACATGTCAAATTATATAAATATTGATGAATAATAAACATAACGCCGTATCGTAAGTCTCATTGCTTAGACATACAGTCAACAACCAAATAACCATAAACTGTCAAATCTCCCTGTCAATAAATAATAAACTCTATTGCTTGAGAATTAAGTTGAAAATCGATTGAAGACATTTGACAGTTTTAGATACCATGACGTGCTTTTTTCTGTACATAACCCTACATTTTTTGTGCTATTTTGTACGAGATTGTGTCATATTTATACAGGGTATAAAAAAAGGCTTAACGAAGCCTGAAACCACGAATTCTATACATAAAACCAAGTAGAATGCAAAAAAAATAATTGCTGGGAAATGACTTTTATTTTGGGGTATCAAAAAAAATAACTTATTTCTAACCCGCAATGTATAGCGCGCACGCCACAGACTATGCCTGTGTGTGTAAGCGGATCATGTTTCTTTGTAAAAAAGTTTAGTATTATCAAACAGAAGTCAATTTTGTAAAAAATCTTTGAAAAAGAAATTGTAACTTTGACTGCGATTAACTCGGTAACCCGTCATTTCCCAGGTATAGTTTAAAAGAAAAAAATGATCGTAATAATACGTAGAATATGTGGTGTTCGGCTTCGTTAAGCCTTTTTTTACACCCGATATTTTACAAAGTACAACTTAATGGCCCAGCCATATTAAACAAATTGAAACACCAAAAATTGTCTCTCCAAGTTCAAATATCATAAATACATAATATCTGGCTGGTAGCACTGGATTGATCATAGTCCACCACGGTCTGGCAATATGAACCGGGTGGATGATGGTGCGAGTACGAATAGTAATGCAAATTGATATTTGATTTTCGATAGAATCAAATCAAATCAATTATTTATTTATATTTTTTTTAAACTTTCATGGTCAGTAACCATTGAGGTATAATGTACTAGCGTACTAGAGAACAGATCTCGAACTAAATGTTTCAGCCAAGCATTGTAGTATTGAACAATCAAGAAGCAGTTTTGACAACTTCAATTATTGATACTGACTGAAGCTTTGTAGTCCACTGGACTACAATGCTTGGCTGAAACATTTAGTTCGAGATGTGTTCTCTAGTACGCTAGTACATTATACCTCAATTTCAGAACATTAGAATAGTTTGTTACGAGATTGCTACCAGTTACTCCGTGATCATGGCGCTTGCAAGTGCCGAAATATCGGGAACTCAAAAATAAGGTACACGGTCTCGTAACAAACAATTTGAAAATTATTTATTTGCCAGGATACACTTATACTGGGTGTCCAAAAAAGAGCGTGCCAAACTTAAGCAAAAGATAAACTAATTATAGTTGACCATCAATACAAAAAAAAAAAAAATTGTAAAATTAATACCATATCAGCGATATGATTTTTTAAAACTCCCAATTCTTTTGCATAAGTACCTATCGCTTGTTGCTGCGTGTACAAATGAGCAGATATTTAATAAGAAGATTAAGAAAAAATGCTCGTTGGTACACACAGCAACAAGGGAAAGGCTCAAAATTGGGCGTTTAAAAAAAAATCTCTGAAATGATGAAACTTTTACTAAAAAATTTTTTTTTGTATAGATGGTCATCTGTTAGTGTATCATCTCCTTAATTTTGGCACGCTCTTTTTAGGACACTCTGTATATGCAAGAAACACATTGCAGATCTTAAGGTAGGTATTTCCAGGTATTGAGCCTGCATGCAGGCGCGCAAATATTAAGAAGTAAGTGACACGATGAGTTCGTGGCACTCTGTTACTAGACTGATGTCATAAAGCTAGACTTAAGACCTTAACACCACCCAAGTGCCTAAAATCTCGAATATGAAAATCAAATTGTCAGAATACTTGTTACTTGAATCTAAAAATTTAAAATACCATATGCTAGAAGAGGATTTAACAAACATCTAGAATTGGATAATTTTAATTTTCCATTAGGTCCCTTGGATTAAAACATGCACAAAAAAGTGTATATTTTTTCATAAATTGCAAATGTTCTCTTAAACGACACAAGCTATTTCATTACTGTTTTCACACAAAACAAGCTTTGTGAAATATGCATGTTTTGAATTGAGAGTTTTATTTGAAAATTCTCGTTAAAGGCATTAATTTCATAAAAAAACATGTTTATCCGATTTTGAGAGGTCATCCGCGCGCGCGAAATTGTATGGGCGCGACGCGTCAAGTTCATTCAAGCGTGTTAAGGCCTTAAGACAATTTGAGTAAGATGGTAAGTAATTATGATGGGTTTTAGCCCTTTTTAAGGTGTTTTCATGTCATAATGATCAAAATAAAACGACAAAGGAATCATTGGAAGTACTATTGCGGTCTCCGACGCCTGACCCGTCTTAAAGCTAAAATCGCTTGCAAGCACCTCATTGCCACTCACTTCAAGCCACGCCCTACGTTCATTTATGTTTCGGCTTCAATCAAGACAATAGGTGTTTAGGCACATGCAAGCAAGCTTCTATGTATCTAATTGGTTGTAGTTAAACGTAGTAAAATGCATAACCAATCAGGGCGGGTTGGGGCGTGTCACAGCTTACACAGGAATATTTCTAAAAAGCGGTAAGGCGACGGAGACCGCGATAGTACATTTTAAAATAAATGTCAACAAAAATAAAAACTATTATTACTAATTTGTGTTTAAAACGATTGTATAATTTGTTCTGTGTCGTCAAGTTATAATCACTTCTATTTATCGTTGATTTAAATTATTTTTAGTTAAATTTAGCATAAAAATAAACTTATATGCTGATCTTTGATTATAAACATGTCTAGATAGTGTGGTGCTGCAATTGTCACCACAAGAACAGGCCAGATTTGAGTGAGTAACAACTATGGTTACTATGGTAACAATTATGGGTTGCTATGGTAAGACGCGCGCGCCACTGAGCGGGCGAAACAAACTTTGGCGCCAACCGTTGGCTTATATATTTTTTGTCGTTTATATCACTCGAACAGGGAAACAGACATGTATATAATCAAAGATGCTGATTGAGCATCATATTACTTAATAATTATGTGTACGTCAAAAAATATAAAACAGTTTTATGCCGTCTCGCTCTTGCGCAATACTGTACGAGCGAGAGGTGAATATTTGAGACGGACTCACATTTTCTAAGCTGTAACAAATTGACTATTGTACAGGGTTTATCCTGGCTTATTTTTATCAGTTCCTTTGCAAAAACATAAATAAAGTAATTATCACTTAAGCATAGTGGAAAGAATATTTAAAAATGGTAACATTGGCTTGCTACTTAGCAATCTTAGGGGTACGGGGCAGCCGCTATGCTGTCACAGCTCACCAGTAAAAAAAAACCGGCCAAGTGCGAGTCGGGTCGCGCACGAAGGGTTCCGCACCATTATCTATGAAACGACCAAAAAAAATCACGTTTGTTGTATGGGAGCCCCCTTATATATTTATTGTATTCTGTCTTTTAGTGTTTGTTGTTATAGCGGCAACAGAAATACATCATCTGTGAAAATTTCAACTCTCTAACTATCACGGTTCATGAGATACAGCCTGGTGACAGACAGACAGCGGAGTCTTAGAAATAGGGACCCGTTTTACCCTTCGGATACGGAACCCTAACTAGGTAAATGGTATTTTCGAGACGTGTAATATTTTCGTTAAATTAAAGTCGCGTAGCCTTAGAAATAAACCATATTACCAAATATTACAATTCTTTCCGCTATGATAGTAATAGGATGATGACGCCACCGGTCAATTGACGCACTTTTTATTGAGCTTTTGAAACACGACATCTTCATAGATTTTGTTTGCGAAAACAAACACTTCAATACGAATACATTACTTCTATACAGGGTGTGTTTTAAATGGCAAATCAAGCCGAAACTAGTCTATGTTAACATAATGGATGAATATAATAAATAAATATAAATAAATAAATATTGTACAACATCACATACATTGCTCTGATCCTAAGGTAAGTAGCTAAAGCACTTGTGTTATAGAAATCAGAAACAACGACGGTACCACAACACACAGACCCGAGACAATATAGAAAAGTTTGTTTTCTACACTGACCCGACTGGGGATCGAACCCGGAACCTGATATGGCGGCGTTATTTAAAGTCCAGCGTGCTCGCCTTTCGGCTACGAAGGTCGTCAATGCATATAAATACTCGTACTATGGTGAAGTCAGAATTTAGATATCATCATTTTTGATAAAAATATTTTCATACACATCGGATTCAAAAAAATATGCTTTGTATAAAAATTTTAAAAATCAAAATGATAATAACGAATTTCTGACTTCACCATACTATTTTTATAAATATGTTAACTTAAGCTAATTTCGCCTTGATATACCACTTACCTAACACCCTGTATAGTCTAAAACAAAATTACGAATTAAAACGGACTGAACTTATTTTAATAACATGTTTTTTTAGAATTATTTAAGGTGTAAACTTATCAGTTAACTCTTTTCTAGAAGGTGGTTCTACTGCTCAAATAAAACAACTTTTTGTATGAGACCAACTTCGAAATAGTAAAAAAATATTTCATATCTTTATACAAACTGATCTCAGCTGGTCTGCCGTTTTGTATGGGGAAATGGTTTTTTGTTTTGCGATTTTGAAGTTGGTCCCATGGAAAAAAATGTTCTATTTAAGCAGTAGAATCATCCCCTAGAAAAGAGTTAACTGATAAGTTTACATCTTATATATAAATGGCGTCATCACCCAAACTAAATTAATTGCCAACTTATGAACAACGAGTGTACACTATTTATACATTTACAAGTTTATAATACATTAAATTCGCTAACTCGAAAGTTGAACATGAACACACAACTTTACATTTTTAACACAAACTTACGATTCATATCTGCCCGATTAGGATTGTTCTTTCATTTTGTTCAAAGTGTAAACACAATCCTGATCTTTAATTATCAATAATATCATAATACTAAGCTGTGCCTAATTTCAAACTATTTATAACCTTTATGAGTTGGTCTACAGTTTTATTTGCAAACTGGAATTGTCTTATTCAGAGTGCATTTGCTAATCCGGGACTAAGTTCTACCACTGGACTAACGTACATAAATCAGTGGTTTAACCTTAGTCCCGTACTAGCAAATGCACTCTGAATAAGACAGATATGGCCTTATTACAAAAAAGATAGACTAGGTTTAAACCATGTCTAAAGATAAGCTTGGGTTAGCTTGACTTGTTCGAACGAGTACAATTCGTAATGTTTTATTGTGCTCGTCTGCTTTTCAACTTCATACTTGTAAATAGTCTAAGGAAAACCTAGTATTAGCTTTACTATCTAAATGTACAATAACTATGTATGTGTAATATTCACGCTGTCGGTTGTTGCCTAGCAATGTGCGTAAAAATTACAATCATATACTAAACGACATTAAAAATTATAATTTACCAGTACTTAAAAGACATTTGTTCCGCTGGCTGAACCACCATAATTTTTATTGTCTCGAGGACTTTTTCAATTATTTTATTTTATTTTTTATTTTATTTAATAAGGACACACAACAGGTAACAGCTAAGAAGGTAGCATAATGTTTATATAAAAGACTAGCAGCCCGTCCCGGCTTCGCACGGGGTAGACAATTATCGCTAATAGTTTCGGCAGCGCATTCGACGAAAGACATTTTAAGACTCATTTTTCTACACCTTCGGTTACATTGTTCAAATTTTACCAAGGATCCCTAATTTTTTTCAAAATGAAATGTAGCCTATGTCAAATTGGAAGAATGTAGCATTCTATTGGTGAAAGAATTTTTTAATCGGCCCAGTACTTTTTGAGCCTATTCATTACAAACATACAAAAATAGGTACAAATCTTTCCTCTTTATAATATTAAGTATAGATATAGATTTAAATACTTAGCTATCACCTAAAGACATGCATCCGTGACATGAGTAAAAAAAAACATGGTTTAATTAAAATATTGACCATCTTAGTAAAATAAATTAAGTATATTGGTGCCTTATGGGCCGTAAATGTACCTATTTTTAATAAATATGTTTATAATGTTATTTATATATAAGGTCCGATTTTATTAGTGTACATCCTGTTAACCTGTGACTATATAGGTGAAAAGCAATCGTAAAAACCAATTTTCAAATGTGTACCATAAAAACTAAAAAAGTTAAAAATCAACAACATTGACTTCATATTGCATAAACTCGTCCTATCTTCAACTCTTCGCTCTGTACAAGGGGAAGGAATAAGACGGATAATCAGATGGTTAAACGTAGCAAAGATAGGACGGGTTTATGCAATATGAAGTCAATGTTGTTGATTTTTAACTTTTTTAGTTTTTATGGTACACATTTGAAAATTGGTTTTTACGATTGCTTTTCACCTATATAGTCACGGGTTAACAGGATGAACACTAATAAAATCGGACCTTATATACACTGTTTAAAATTTAATTTAAAAAAAACGAATTTAGGTTAAGGTCTTTCAACACTGACTCGGTAATTTGTATAGTAGTTCATAATATAATGAAATTCGGACATGAGCATTTGACATTGTATTTATTGTTATCACATTTATTTGACTTTTTTTTTAATTATTATTTTTCATTTTTAATTGAACCCTGACATTTGCATGCTAATTTGTGTAGCCCAAATATGCGATTTTTTTTATTGTAAGTTAACACCTTGTTATACCATGTTTAACGCAAATAAATGATTGATTGATTGATTGGTTTTCTTGAATAAATAAAATAAAATAAGCAAACCAATTTTAAATATGTGTCATTATTACCGAGATATGTCTGATGTGTCAACAGTTTAAATTGGTTGGTTATTTTTTAGACATGTTTGAACCTAGTCTATCTTTTTTGTAATAAGGCCATATCTGCCCTATTCAAGAGTGCATTTGCTAGTACGGGACTAAGGTTTAACCACTGATTTATGTACGTTAGTACAGTGGTAGAACTTAGTCCCGGATTAGCAAATGCACTCTGAATAAGGCAATTTCAGTTTGCAAATAAAACTGTAGACCAACTCATAAAGGTTAAAAATAGTTTGAAATTAGGCACAGCTTAGTATTATGATATTATTGACAATTAAAGATCAGGTTTTATTTTTCATTTGCATATGTTTCGTACTTAGCCACGCCCAACTTAAAAATATACAATATTTTCCTGTTTTTATCCGACTACGGCAAAACGAAAAGATTGGGTTATAATTGTGACAGTCAATGTATTAAGTTGGAGTGTTTTATATCTTTGTACTAATTTATTTTTAAGGTCTATACACACCAGATAACGTACACAACGTTTAAAATCAAATCAAATCATTTGTTGCAAGCGCAAGTTTATTTTGCGTATGAGGCACGAACACACCCGCCTTGTGAAATTTGAAAATTGATTTGAAAGTAACACTGTTTGAAGTCAAATAACACAATAAATGCAACCCACAATGAACAAACTTTTTATACATATTTGCAAACGGTGTGTATATGCCTTAATATAAATACTAGATGACTTTTTTTACCGTCAGGAAAATAAACGTGTGAAGTAGGTAAATGATATAGGTGATGATAACATGATAATTTAAAAAAAAGTTTAATTTTTGATTTTATTTTTATTAACTATTTATCCTCATAACCATCTTATTCTAAGTTGATTTTTACTAACTGAGTATTAACAAAAGAATATTGGTAAAATAGTAATAAAAATATGAATCCGACCAAAACTCAAACGCATATTCACTGATGTATTTTATGTTTAAGCATTTTTTTGGACATTACAAAATTTATAAAATCATTTGCATTTTATAAACACACTCACATAGTTTTAGGCACAGAATACACAGTTATTTTTTCTTGACGGTAAAAAAAATCATCCAGTATTATCGACGTCATCAAGGTAACTGCACTTAACTGGTACACTGGTACGCTGACATTGTCCGGTATATTCATTCGCTCGTTGGCCCCGCCCAGCGAGCCCGGCCTGGTACGAGTGACGTGTGGGTTTGTTTGTGTGTGTATGAGGGGGGGGGGGGGGGGATGAGTCTCATAGGGGTTCCTAACGACACTTAAATTATGTAGCTTTAATAAACTTGTTCAATGCGAATT